>CM061041.1:28890097-29490097 GCA_030762985.1 Adelphocoris suturalis | reverse complement strand
GAAGTCTAACCTTCAGAAGAATGAATTTCAAGGTTTTTTCATTACAGCTAGTTTATAATTCACGTAGCACATTTCCTGATTCGATATTCGACAAACTTGTTGATAAGCAGTTGAAAATCGTTTGCAGACCAACAATCTACCTACTTAGTTTACTTTTAACCAACAGCGATTATAGTAGGCTGTACGTACCTACGTAGCTTCGTTTGTTGGTGGAGCACCAACCTGTCTTGTTTACTTCGATAAACTAACAAGTCTATCCTTTCATTCATTCAATAAAACAAGTAAAGCTGCCTCAGTTATAGTAATAAGAACACGTCTAATATGCTGATGAAACTGCCAGGGCAATGGGTATGTAGTACCTACACCGCAGTTCAGAGATCTGAGGAATTTTCAATTATTTGTTCTCCATTATTTTTCAAGTTATTTATTCTCAGTATAAACGAATGAAGTTCTTTAGTTTTCGGACACTGATTAACCATAATAGTTAGTCCGTAGTCCAAATAAAAACTCGTTCACCACTAGATCGGTATCGTTGTCTACAACCAAAATCACACTGGCAGGCATGATTACTGCGACCATTTAGTCGAATTGAAACTTTATATTACCTTCGCAAAACAAAACTGTTGAAAAATGTATATAATAACGCATTAGGCTGAACATACGACAGCTAACTTCTATTGGAAAATAGGTTGGTTGAGTTGCGATCTAGTAACATCTACCACGTCATGGCGGACGTTGGAAGAAACTCAAACCAACTCCAGGCGTGACGTCACAAGAATATGAGCTATACGCACAAACTGCTCAAATTTCAGAAAATGCTCTTTGAAAATAGGAGAGAAATTGTGAAAATTTGTTGATTTGTCAGATTGATTCATTGGTCTGAACATGTTTCTTTGATATACAAAAAAATTATGGTTCACTGCATTCTTTGAAGAAACCAGCATATTATACCCCAGAAGAAACTGAATTAAATTTGTTCAAGGCTCTAATTTTGCCAATATTTACGTATGGTGACATAATTTATATATGCTCTTGTGATGCCGCCTCCAAGAGATAAATTGAAGTGGTTTTCAACAGTTTTGTGAGGTATACCTATAATCTCAAGCCTAGAGGTCATGTGTCCACTTACATGAATCAAGTTTTGGGATGTGGTTTGTTTGAATATCTGACGATTCGTCTGCTAAGCTTTATATTCAAGTATTTGCACAAATCCACCTCAAACCATCATACCTGAACTCCTTATTTTCGTTCGGCTCATGTACTTTAAATCAAATTTTTGCGAGAATTCAATGAATCCATACGAGCTGCGGGGACTTGCGATCGCTCCCCAGTTTGGGCCGTGAAATATCCGACGATCGCTCCCAGAGACCGGACACAAAACTTTCCTTCCCACTCTTACAGACTGAGGACTGTCTTCTTAACTTGAAGAAGGTGTGGTTAAAAATGTTGTGTTTGTAGCAATTGCTGTGGACGCAAATAGTAGTCGTCAAATAGGTAGAAGCAATGCAGTGATTCTATCAAGGTATTCGTCAAATAAATAAATTTAAAAAGATGTTGAAGTTTCGGAGGAAGCGAATGGAAGGGAAAGTTTGGCTGATATTTTTTTCACGTACGAGTATAAAGGGAGGCCATCGTGTTTTTTTCGGATGAGACGTTGAATCCATTTCTGTTTTTTCACCCTTTGGCGACGGGGGAGGCGGTGGGCGCCAACGTACAGGGAGTTGAGTTTGGTATAAACTTCTGCCTGTACCTCCAGGAGCTCCTGGTAAAAGTGATAGAAATGTGGGTGAGGGCTATGGAAGTCTTTGTTGAAGAACGCATGGAACGACTCTCATGCGCTTGTTAGTTGTCAGCAATCGCACTAATCTTCACCATGCGGGTCAAAGATTCGAGTCCAAACTCGGGGAGAGATCACACTCACTCGTCGAGAGGCGATCGCTCCCCAGGTCACTTTTCGGCCGCTGGGGAGCGATCGTATTGCCCCCACGAGTTGCAGGGCCAAGGTTTTGGAATGGTCTGCCTGTAAGTATTAGGTCCCTTCCATCGCTTGGTGCCTTCACTTTTACCCTTAGGGAGCAGCATTTCGAGTAATGAGCTTTTTCTTCCTCCTTCCCCTTCTTCTTTCCTCAGCTAATCTTCACCCCCCCCCCCCCCCCCCCAACATGTAATCACTCCTCTCCGAATTTCATCTGTAATGTATTCTTTACTGTTTGATAGTTTCCTCCCATTGTTATTTTGACATTTTATGTCTTCTTTGGCATATAAACGAAAAATGCGTTAACAAAAAGCGTTACGGTTGGTTTTCTGATGATTTCCGCTTACAACCGAATCGTTGCTAGGGAAATGGTACTTCGTCGTTTTTCATCCCACAAAATTCGTTGACTATTCGTTCGAAAGCTCTCGATTCATACCCCATATTATGTTAATATTTTACGTTAATAATTACTGCGAAGTGCGTGGCCAACAGCCAACAAGCTCAGTTATGAGCATGGTTATATGAATAATTGTTTACACACAGGTGATCATTATCAAAATTTAATACTGTGAACATGATTGCAACCGCTTGTTAGTTTCTGATGATTTCATTGAGCTGATGTTTCGATGATTTGATTCATAGCAGGTGATCCGAATATTGCGAGTACGGTTTGATTTGTGGAGCAGTGGTTAAATCATTTTAATAGGTAATTTCTATACTTTACACTCTAGGCAGCTGTAATTTCGTATGTAGCCTCTTTAGGACATTTACTTGACGATGCCCAGGGTCCGGATCAGATGAGTGGCTCTTAAAGCTAATTTCTATGCATTACACTCTAGCTGTAGCTTCTTTATGACATTTACTTGACGATGCCCAGGGTCCGGATCAGCTGAGTGGCTCTTAGAGCTTGCATACGAGTCTGCAACTAAAGATAAAAATGTCCCAATGTGTTGCAGACTCGTATGCAAGCGTTTTTTGTACGCCTATCTCTCAGATGGTGGGATTACTAAAAATCCCTGAAAATGGGGAAAAACGGCCAAAAAAATGTTAAATTCATATTTTTAGCAGACTTTCAGTCAAAACAAACAACGACTAACTAGGACATTAAAAATGTTTGTAGGTACGTCAAAAGAGGTTTGATATGAGGTAGATCAAATTCTGTAGGTGCGAGGTCAAATTCTGTGGTCAATCACTCAGGGTGAGGGTTTATCAGTAATTACAACGCGATAAGAGTCAGCGGCATTAGGGGGGTGAAATAAGTAGGTGGGAATAGGGAAAACGTTGCGTCCGGGTGCGCTTTCTCTCAGTTCTCCACGTCGCTGCCCGAAATGCGGATCGTCGCGCTGCTCCAGTGCGCCCTCGTCAGTCTGACGCTCGGCGGCCGCGTCCTCGTCTTGTCCCCGCATTTTGGCGTCACCCACTGGAGGACTTTCAAACCCCTCGTCGAGGAGCTCGCAGTCCGCGGCCACAACGTCATCGTCGTCAGTCCCTTCCCGAGGGGGACCTCATTGAAAAATTACGTGGACGTCTCCATCAGGGGCTCTTACCCGGAGGACCTCGGGTACGTCGATTTGACTGAGATGGAGGGCACGTCGCGGAGGTCTGTTTTGGAAATGGCTCCGCTCTATCAAATGTCGGATTTGACGGAGGGGACGCTGCAACAACCAAATGTATTGTCGTTAGCTAATCAAACGTTCGACGTCGTGCTCATGGAGTACTTCAACACCCCCATATACCACGCTGTCGCTCATAAAATCAAGGCTCCGATCGTAGGCCTCAGTTCCACCCCTCTCAGTCCTTGGGCTTGCCGAACGCTCGCGAACCCCGACGAAGCGCCCTACGTGCCGCATATGCTCGCTTTCAGATTCGCCCCGTTCTCGTTTTGGGAGCGACTGGCGAATTATGTCGAACTCGTCGTAACCAACGGAATTTACTTCCATTTGTTCGTTCCTCGAGCTCAGGCGAGGGCTGAAGAACTGCTGGGGAAATTGCCGAAATTGCAAGAGTTAGAATCAAATGCTTCCCTGATCCTCGTCAACTCGCATTTCTCATTAAACAACCCCAGACCGCTAAATCCCAACGTAATTGAAGTCGGTGGACTCAACATTCAGCCGCTTAAACCGTTACCGGACGTAAGTATGACAAGCGATCTTTTCAAATTAATTTATTTTTGTATTTTTGAAGAAAGAGGAGGTGAGATAGATAGATAGATAGATAGATAGATAGAGAGAGAGAGAGAGAGAGAGAGAGAGAGAGAGAGAGAGAGAGAGAGAGAGAGAGAGAGAGAGAGAGAGAGAGAGAGAGAGAGAGAGAGAGAGAGAGAGAGAGAGAGAGAGAGAGAGAGAGAGAGAGAGAGAGAGAGAGAGAGAGATTAGATTAGATTAGATTAGATTATTTATTTTTATTTTTCTGCACAAATTAGGGCTCGTGGCCCTCTCTTACATTTATACAGAATAAATTTTATATTACATTATAAAAATCGTCAGGTAGGTTAACAAAATTAAATTAAATAAATTGGTTCCTTGGGTTCTTAATTTAAGGATTACATGATGTCATCTGAGTTATAATTACTTAATAAATTAGCTTTAACTGCGCGCTTAAAAGCATCGAGCGACTTAAGGTCTCTGATTTCGGGTAGGAGATCATTATACAAATTAATAGTCTGAACAATCCATGATCTATTGAAGATGGTAGTTCGATGGGTAGGTACACATAATAGTGTGTTAGCATTTCTAGTGTTGATAGCATGAATGTCGGACATAAACTGTAATTGCTCGTACAAATATAGGGGGGTTCTGGTAGTTAAAATTTTTTTGAGTTGACACAGGAGTTTATACTTTTTTCGCTCCTTGATTTTGAGCCAACCGATTTCTCTATAATACTGCGTGACTGGAGTAGAGAGAGAGAGAGAGAGAGGGGGAGAGAGAGAGAGAGAGAGAGAGAGATTTAGATTTAGATTTAGATTGTTTATTTATCAATCTGTACAAATTAGGGCTCGTGGCCCTCTCTTACATCTGTACAGATAAAAATAGAAACATATAATTTACATCATGTCAGGCAATATAAATATATCGAAATTAGTACATTAAGTGAAAGAAGCAAATACAAATTCTAGTTCTCTGGGTTCCCAAGGAATAAAGTAGGATAAATACTAATCCATATAAAGTTGAAAAACATAACAAAGTATCCTCGACAGAGTTACCTCTGAAAAAATCATGACAAAAATTTCCTAAAAACGGAATTCTCACATTGGGTCATACCTGCATATTAATTTTGTTTTGACAGCTCGTTTAAAATGTCTCCTCCTCTAATGCATTATAGAGTTGAATTGATTGAACTAAAAATGATCTATTATAAATTGAGGTTCGATGCGTAGGTATACTCAACAATCTGCTAGCATTACGAGTGTTTCTGGTGTGTATTGCGCTCATAAACTTGAATTGTTCATACAAATACAGTGGGGTTTTGGTCAATAGCAACTTCTTTAGAAAACATAATAGCCTATATTCTTTCCTTTCTTTCATTTTTAACCAGCTTAATTTTCTGTAATATGGCGTGATAGGCACATCTCTATTTAACTTGAAAACATATCTCACACAAGAATTCTGGGTTTTTTGCAGCCGAATCATTTGCTCCGAAGTCAAATCGCAATATGCTAAGCTTGAAAAGTCAAAACAGGGAAATACCAGGGAAATAATCAACTGTTTTCTGACAGCCATGGTAGGTGCAAACGTTAATCTTTTAAGTTGATACAACAGCTTGTACACTTTACCCGAAACCGCTGAGACTTGATCCACCCATGACAAAGTTTTGACAAGTTATGAGAGAGAGAGAGAGAGAGAGAGAGAGAGAGAGAGAGAGAGAGAGAGAGAGAGAGAGAGAGAGAGAGAGAGAGAGAGAGAGAGAGAGAGAGAGAGAGAGAGTGTGTGACTGTTTTATTTATAAATCTGATACAAATAGGACCTTCAGGCCCTCTCTTACATCATACCACAAAAATTAATATATAAATTCAAACAGATTATCTGTCTTCTAAACATTTCTTTAGTTAATTATTATGAAAAGTGTGATAAGCAACGGTAATAATGATTAATTTTAATGATATGAGTGATTATACAGAGTAATAGTTTAATTATTCACATCTATATTATCTTGTGACATATTAAAAAGAACAAAAACAAAACTAATCTTTAACTTCAATTGATAATTTTTTTGCAATTCCGATTTGAAACCATTCTTAAATGATGAGACTGATTTATTGATATCAAACATTTCAGGACTACAGTTGAAAATGCGGATTGCTTGTACTTGGAACGATTGACCTAAGAATTGTGTCCTATGTATCGGGATTCCTACATCAAATTAGAAGCATTTCTTGTGACATAATTGTGAATTTGTGACATAAATTCAAAATGTTCAATTAAATATGTTGGTCTTTTAAGTTTAAATATTTAAGAGAGAGTGAGAGAGAGAGAGAGAGAGAGAGAGAGAGAGAGAGAGAGAGAGAGAGAGAGAGAGAGAGAGAGAGAGAGAGAGAGAGAGAGAGAGAGAGAGAGAGAGAGAGAGGGGGGGGGGGAGAGATGGGTTGGTCGTGCCAAATAATTATTACTTCGTCTATTTAAAATTAAGTTACACTAATTTAAACATAAGCGGACCCTACACGCTCAATAATATTGACAATATCAGTATTGTCAATATTATTGACGACCCTGTTTTTTCACTTCAATATCCTCATCAATAATGTCGTATCCTACACAGTCAATATTATTGTCAATATTCTTGTCAATAAAACGTGCTCAGTACGTCTGTTCCCGCCATTCCGACAAGTGAATTTGTGTATTTTTTTAAGTGAATCATCATGAACAACAGGCGTAATCTGCGATTACTGAGAGAAATAAGTTTGACAGATACTGCAGACTTTCACAATTACTTCCGAATGAACTAACGGACGTTTATAAAATTATTACAGATGGTTGAACCATTGTCGACAGAACACAATCATGAGGGAGTGCATCCCTGTTTGCATCCCCCCAGGGGCGCGGCAAGTATTGACAATAATATTAACGTTTGACCTTACATGCTCAATAATATTGACAATATCCCATCCACTTTTTAATATTAACGCCTCGAGAACAGAATTTCCGGATTTCATCAATATCGCTTCAATACTCATTCTTTTTCCCTACACGGTCAATATTATTGTCAATTTGATTAATGACAGTGTAGGGGCCGCTATAAATAGTAGATGTGGGCTGAGTTTGTCTCCATGACTGGATGTAAACGATTTAGGAAAATTAGGCACCAGTTCCAGTCTTGGTTAAAAGTTTTGTGGTGGTTTCTATCGTTAAAAGTGTCTCCATACAAATAACTGTCATTCTTAAAAACAAAATCGCTACCCAACACATGTGATTCTTATTATACATACATACCTGCCAAAGTATCTGTGCATATAATTTGGTAAGTAAATTAGATACATAAGTCAACTCACGTCACAAACTACCTTATAAGACAATCAGTATACTAGAAACAGTTCATTCATTCCTTGGTTAAAAAATACCCAAGATAATACTAGACCAAACCCACTATATTATAGATATACCATGTAAACTCTTGTTGTTATAAGCATGAATAGGGTCTACAGTCAGAGGCCGAAAGTCGCCAATAAAAAACTTTTAACCAAAACTGGAACCGGTGCTTAATCTTCCGAAATAAATAAAGGTTGGAACCGAATCATTGACGAAAATTTGTTTTGTTAGTCTGCATCAAAAATGTAGTAAAATGCCACCAACCTTATATTTTTATCTCAATTCGTACTCCAGATATGATTTTTTTAATGTTTTTTTTTTTTTTGAGGAAAACTGTATTTTTCCTTTTAAACTCAAATTTATCCACTTTGCCTAATTAATTTGAACTTTATCAGGGATCTAGGTACCCCCCCAGAGGTGCAATGGTTTCCTAAATTCTCGATAAAAAGGTAGAGGTTGACAGTGTCCCGTCAGGGAGATACCAATCCTAATAATAGCTTTTAATGAGCCATGTTCGGAGTAGATTGGTTTCCAGGGACCTGGATCACCCATCCAACGCCAAGCTCAGATTCTCAAAAACACGAGAAAAGGCGTGCGACGCCCGTTGTTCACCAACGGGGCGACGAAAACGCATTCTCTGAGATCCCGACGGGAACTCTGTCACACTCCCCCACTTAAAGACATACTTGATTAAAGATGAAGTATGTTAACAAGGTGGAATAGTTACTGGCTGAGAACTGATGCTCATTAATAAATAGCTGCATTGGCGATTGAGGATGATGGGAAAAAAGAAATTAAAACAGGATGGACTGTCAATGAATCTTCATAAGAAGTATTTATTAGGTAATTAACCACCAATCAAAGATTGGAACAATCGGAAATAAACGGTGGCTCAACTATGGAGACTTATACCTTAAGGAAAATAAAATAGATATAAATTAATATGCCCACATTGGGGACTTAAATTGGGTATTAGCCCTGGAAATTGAATAATTGGGAACAATGCCCTTGAATAATTGGGAACAATGCCCTTGAATAATTGGGAACCAAGCCCTTGAATAATTGGGAACCATGCCCGGGTATAAAGAATAAGGCCAGTATACCATAGGTATGAAATTGAAAATATAAAAAGGGGAATAAAAAAGAAATTATAAGTCAAAGACCAATGGAATTATTTATATACCAAAGGGTGATAATGGGAATTCCTTCTCCAACCCCGGGCCATGTTTCTTCTGAAACATTAACGCCCCAAAAATAGTGGATTGGACTACTAGGCGTCAGCCGTGCATAATCCAAACCACGCTCTGCTACCATATCAGGGATCTAGGTAGCCCCCCAGAGGTGAAATGGGGTCCTAAATCCTCGATAATAAGGGTAGAGGAGGTTGACAGTATCCCGTCAGGGAGATACCACTCCTACTAATAGCTTTTAATGAGCCATGTCACAACTTTTGAACTCATATTCGGAATCAGCGTTGAATTTTCTATAAGAATAGTGTACTTGGGTTTTTATAATGTGCCGTCCGAAGACCTTCACATCAGCTCAAACGTAGACGATTTTGAAAAGATGAAATTTCTAAAAATCTTTAAGACTCCGCGCCTCGCAAGGGGGCAGGCCCCCTGGACCCCCGGTTACCTCTATTTACATACTTCGGACGAAATTATTGAAACACAGAATGTGTTTTAGCTCACGCGTTTCACATAAACCCGTCTTCAATCTTAGATTGAAGAATGGTTAACCAATAGTGAGATTAGAACTTGAAATATTTATAACTCATAAACTGCGTCATAACAAAACATCGCATAGGTTACACCAAGTAACACGATCATTAGTTTCGTATCATCGGTCTCCATGTTGTCGTCCCGGATTTTGTTACGAAATTTCGTAAGCTTTTCTGGCTAGTTAGTCCATGGCTAAAACACATTCCATGGCTTTGGAATTCACTCAGCTGATCAGTGAACACCCAGGCGTCTTCAGCATTCTCCATTGAGCCTCCCTCCCAAATTTCAGCTTCGGTTACATAGATTACACCAGGTTACACGATCCTTAGCTTATTTAACCACCGCTTCACAAATCAAACCGTTCTCGCAATATTCGGATCACCTGCTATGAATCAAATCATCGAAACACCAGCTCAATGAAATCATCAGAAATTAACAAGCGGTTGCAATCATGTTCACAATATCAATTATTGAGAATGATCACCTGAGTGTATACAATTATTCAAATAACCATGCTCATAACCCAGCTTGTTGGTCACGAACATCGCAGTAGTTAACCTAATATGGTTGGATAAATCGAAAGCTTTCGAATGAATGGTCAACGAATTTAGTGGGATGAAATTCGACGAAGTACCATTTCCCTAGCAACGACTCGGTTGTAAGCGGAAATCATCAGAATGTTGTCGTCACAGATTTCGTCCCAGATTTCGTTTCAGATTTCGTTAGCTTTTTTGCCTAGTTAGTCCATGGCTAAAACACATTCTGTGTAAAAAAAAAAAAATCCTGGTATCAGGCAAATCTTATGAAAACTGTTTCATCCAATATTCTATCCAACGGTATAGTCAATTTTACTTATACGTTGTTATTTAGGGAAGAAAATTATGTTTTTATGTTGAAAAATGTGGGTTTTTCAATGAAATGGTTGGTTCCCTCGAAAAATGACCCTCTATGAACCTACGAGTATGGGGTCGGTTTCTACTATTTTTTCACGTTGGATCGAATGGTTACACTTGCAGATTTCTCGAACTAAGTTATACCTAATCGAGTTTCACACTTTAATTAGCCAATTTTACCCAATAACACACATACATTTAAGCGTAACAAACGAACTAAAACGAGTATGCAACACATTGGGAAATTTTATGTCTTTAATTGCAGACTCGTATGTGTTGCAGACTCGTATGGAAGCTCTAAGAGCCACTCAGCTGATCCGGACACTAGGTATCGTCAAGTAAATGTCCTAAAGAGGCTACATACGAAATTACAGCTTCCTAGAGTGTAAAGTATAGAAATTACCTATTGAAATGATTTAACCACCGCTTCACAAATCAAACCGTTCTTGCAATATTCGGATCACCTGCTATGAATAAAAAAATCGAAACACCTGCTCAATGAAAAAATCAAAAATTAACAACCGGTTGCAATCATGTTTACAATATCAATTATCAAGAATGATCACCTGTGTGTCAACAATTATCCAAATAAATGCTCATAACTAAGCTTGTTGGCCTCGCACTTTGCAGTAGTTA
Organism: Adelphocoris suturalis; assembly: GCA_030762985.1. Lineage (NCBI taxonomy): Eukaryota > Metazoa > Arthropoda > Insecta > Hemiptera > Miridae > Adelphocoris > Adelphocoris suturalis. The sequence continues at coordinate 29,479,350 of CM061041.1, read as the reverse complement.
ACATAATAAGGTTGGATAAATCGAGAGCTTTCGAACGAATTTCGGCGGATGAAAAACGACGAAGTACCATTTCCCTAGCAACGACTCGGTTGTAAGCGGAAATCATCAGAAAACCAACGCTTTTTTTAACGCTTATTGTCAACGCTTTTTTCGTTCATGTGCCAAAGTTAAGACATGAAATGTCAAAATGTATGAGTTCAAGTGTAAAACTCGAATATAGCGTAGTTGGAGTGGTTCTAGTACTAGTGAACTAGTTCAAGTGGTTCGAGGTTTCTACACAAAACTTTTATTGCTTATCTGGAGAAACAGGCCCGAATCAGATCGGAATCGGACCAGAACCACTGACTGTTAGTTCCAACTCCAGTTGCCCGAACGGTTATCGGACCAGCTTGGAATCGATGCGCAACAGCGCGTATTACAGTAAAATAGTTCCTACTAAAAGTTGCGCTTTCCAACGAGTGGCGAACGATTTTTGTGCGATAAAAACTGCGGAAGTTCCATTCCCCTAGCAACGACTGGGTTGTACGTGAAAAACACTGAAATCGTGACACAAATTTTGCGTGACGGAAATTTTTGGTTGACCCCCCAGAGCAAAGACATTTCCATGTCAACTCGGCTCTTCGGGCCTCGCAAGGCGGCGGGGGCTTCGCCCCCCTGGACCAACCGGTTGCTTTCCGCCTTGAGCCTTCGGCTAAAATGCTAAAACATGGAACATGCTCTCTTCCCGCTAATTCGTAAATTTAAATAAATTCAAAACTACAACATAAATTCTGTACTAATCGAAATTAGAACAGAGTACCTAGTAAAGTAATTTTCTGTTATGGTGCGCGTCCACAATTACTATAACCAAGATTAACTTCTCAACCAAGTGACAATAAAACAAGGGGCATTGTTTACTATACCCATTTATAACATAAATTAATATAAAACCACGACATGAATAGATGAATAAGTACGAAAGAAATATGTGATGAATCGAGAGCTTTTCAACGAGTGGAGAACGATTTTTTTCCAGTGAAAACTAAAAAAGTTTCATTTCCCCAGCAACGGCTTAGTTGTACGTGAAAATCAAGAGAAATAATTTTTTGACACATCCGAGTAACGTTTTTCACTAGCTACTCCAAGGCTAAAGCATGTTCTATGCTAAAAAGTTGATTGAAAATAGTATATAATATATAGATACCACCACTGGACAACGTTGGTATAAACGCGTATAAACACGTTAGTGCAAACGTGTCTGTTTATTTACATTCCGAGTATTCGACTCGCTATTAAAAATCAAAGAAATATTAAGATCATTAATATAATATTAATATTAATGTTATTTCTTTGATTTTTAATAGCGAGTTGATACTCAGAATGTAAATAAACATACTCGTTTGTCTTCACTAATAAGGATCTAGAATGAAGGGTCGCACTCAGTCGCAGCTAATTATTGTTCTAATTGCTTCTCCGTACCTCTGTGAACACGAATCAAATAATTTTCAAAAGCGGGTGGAAGCAATAGATTTATAAGCTTCTTCTAAAACCGTAAATAATGTATAAAAGCTAGAATTTGTTTATTTGACTCATTTTCAATGGCGATGCCCAATTTACAAGAAATTAAAAAGATTCATCAATATGCAACAAGTACAAATTATTTCAAAAAGCTGCCCAATAACAAGATAATATATAGATAATTTAACAGAATAAAGGCACGATGGTAACAATCACATCACATACAATTAAAAGCTACAAGATAACAGTAAATGAGGGCAAATATATGCAATATAGGCAAACGAAAATATATTAAGATACTGCTTAAGAAGGACGGTTAAATTAGGGAACTTATAAATTCTTAAGTGCGTCGCGGCGAAAAGAGGAGAGGCAGGAGTTGAAAACGTCCACATCCACTCTATTCAACTCTCTCTGCATCCGCAGCAGTGGGGAATTGTACAAGTAATTCGTCGCTGTTGAAAGAGGGTAGAAAGTACGGTATTCCCGGGCGTGATAGAAAGGAACCGCAAAGCTGAGAACCGCAAGTAACTCTGGAGCGTCGAACATGTTATTTACCAGCTTATACAAAAACTCGGCGATCCGCGCCTCGCCAGGGGGCAAGCCCCCTGGACCCCCGATTACCTCTATTTACATACTTCGGACGAAATTATTGAAACACAGAATGTTTAGCTCACGCGTTTCACATAAACCAGTGTTCACTCTTAGGTTGAAGATTGGTAAACTTCCAATAGTGAGATAATAACTTAAAATATTTATAAATCATCAACCACGTCATAACAAAATATCGCATAGGTTACACCATCCTTACTTCCGTATCATCGGTATCCATGTTGTCGTCCCAGATTTTGTCCCAGATTTTGTTACGAAATTTCATTAGCTTTTTTGGCTAGTTACTCCATGGCTAAAACACATTCCATGGCATCGGAATTCACTCAGCTGATCAGTGATCACCCAGGCGTCTTCAGCATTCTCCCTTGACCCTCCCTCTCAAATTTCAGCTTCCTGCGTTGAATAGGAAAGAAAATGGCTTTGCAGCTCACTCAGTTGATCAGTGAACACCCAGGCGTCTTCAGCATTCTCCCTCGACCCTCCCTCTCAAATTTCAGCTTCCTGCGTTGAATAGGAAAGAAAATGGCATCGGAATTCACTCAGCCGATCAGTGATCACCATGGCGTCATCAGCATTCTCCCTTGACCCTCCCTCCCAAATTTCAGTTTCCTGCGTTTAATAGGAAAGAAAATCCTTTTGGAGCTCAGTCAGCTTATCAGTGATCACCCTGGCGTCTTCAGCATCCTCCCTTGACCATCCCTTTCAAATTTCAACTTCCTGCGTTGAATAGGAAATAAAATGGCTTAGCAGCTCACTCAGCTGATCCGTGATCACAAAGGCGTCTTCAGCATTCTCCCTTGAGCCTCCCTCCCAAATTTCAGCTTCGGTTACATAGGTTACACCAGGTTACACGATCCTTAGCTTATTTAACCACCACTTCACAAATCAAAGAGTTCTCGCAATATTCGTATCACCTGCTATGAATCAAATCATCCAACCAGCTCAATGAAATCATCAGAAATTAACAAGCGGTTGATTGAGAATTATTATTATATTAATTATTGAGAATGATCACCTGAGTGTACACAATTATTCAAATAACCATGCTCATAACTCATCTTGTAGGCCACTCACTTCGCAGCAGTTAACATAATATGTTTGGATGAATCGAGAGCTTTCGAACGAATGCTCAACGAATTTCCGTGGATGAAAAACAACGAAGTACCATTTCCCTAGCAACGACTCGGTTGTAAGCGGAAATCATCAGAATGTTGTCGTCACAGATTTCGTCCCACATTTCGTCCCAGATTTCGTTAGCTTTTTTGCCTAGTTAGTCCATGGCTAAAACACATTCTGTGTTAAAATCGCATCCAAGAGTCTCCTCCTATCCTCAAGCCCAGAACAGCCGCCACATCAAACTCCGACCATGGGACGCCAGATTTAAAAGCATAAAAATACGTAAATCGGCGCTGAACCTTTTCGATGGCCTGCTTCCCGTTGGTGTAATATGGGGACCGTACTGATGAACAACACTCAAGGATCGGACGCACCAAGGAATTGAAAATAATGAGCAAGACACCAGTGTCCGTAAATTCACGAGAGGCCCGCCTGACGAATCCATGGGTTTTCATTGCCCCGCGAACAATGCGTTCGATATGGTAGTTGAAGGTTAACTGGAAGTCAAAATTGACTCCAAGGTCGCAAATTGTTTGTCTCATATTGGTTGTCAATTTGTCTTATATTAAACGATCTAAGGACACGTTATCGTTACATTTTCTTGAGTGTGAATAACGAGCTAGCTTCATTTTTTGTCCTGTGAAAGAAAGTCACTGATAAAGACAATTTTAAAATAAGCCTGAAGTATTTTTTACCCGTCATTAGAAAACTTGGCTTATTATCGCGATTTTCTCGTTTGTTCTTGACTCCTTGCTCTTTCTTCAAGCAGGTGAGCTTACAATATAACGACCAAAGCTTAGAAATCATCGGTTCCCGTGTTGGGCATAATCTTATCGTCCAATACGAATAAGATTGTAGTCGCAATAATTATTCGTTGATTCTGAGTCAACTGCGATTATATTCGTATTCGTGTAATTGCATTCGTCTGTCGGCCATTACACAAATACAACCCATAAAAATGTGTCAGGGTCATCAACTTCAATAGGGCGTCCCTCCTATGATATGCAAAGTCTTGCTAATATTACCTAGCTTCAGAGGGACTTCCTTAAAGCGAATTCGACGATTCCCTCAACGGACAAAATCCCGCCTCCGGACGGGCACACAATTTCAGAAACAAGACCTCGAGCTGATGCTCGTCAAACACGACACCAACCTGACCTTGAGTAAATGTAACACTACTGGTCACCTCAAAATTACTCGAATACTGGTGAAGTAAATAATGATAGTTTTTCTTTAAATTTCCCATCAGTACCTACTAATTATGTTGATGCAGCGGGTAGGTTTCTTGAACACCCCTCAAACTTGGTTATTTTTCGTTTCAAGTCGCGTAGAAACCGAATGTGCCATCTGAAGTCCGCCTCCGCCGTCTCGCTTTACTAGTTTTACGACGAACTCGATCGAAAAAAATCCGTTCTTTTGCACACAGGGTATATTTGGTCGATTAGAGCCTTGTTTTTATTATTATTTCACAAATTTTAAATGACAAATCTGAGTTTCAAGACATTACTTCTTTGCAGTATTGTTCTTAGTTTGCCTGATCCTTCAGCTGTTTTCTCGTGAACATTGTGTGAAGTGCTGCCTCCACTGATGATTGTGCCAGGTAAAATCCTGGTTTGTTGTCATAGAGATAAAAACTTGTTCATACTTGTTGATGATTTACCCAAAGGAAACCCAAAAACATGAAGTTCGTAACGACTAATGACCTATAAGTGCAGCTAAACCGCAGTGTTCCACACTTGAGGCTTACCATCTTTGCGTTAGATCCATGCCCTGTTTACGAATTGAAAACTAAAAACGAGAAATTAGCCTGTATTCTTACTGAAACTAACATGGAATTCGAATTCAGGATTGAAAATTGGCGTTTCATATCGAAATGAAGAAGTTGATTAGTCAACCAGTAGATAACGAGACAGCTAGGGTGAAATATCGCGTTGCCCATCCACCGTTAACGTGACATCAAAATTAAGGCAACCGTTCTCCCGGTTCCCTTTGGGTTAGCATCTTCATTTGCTCCCTCAAGACTACGGTAACGGGTGACGTTAAATTGAAGTCGCCAAAAACTCTCTATTTCCTCAGGGTTTCTCCTCTTTCCTCTTTCTTGATGTTCCGCACTGGGTTCTCTCTTTTCCGCAGATAGATCCTCATTCGTTCTTCAGCAAGGAGATCAATTGGGACCACTCCCGCAATGATCTGAGCAACGGAGCCAGAAACTGTCCTGTACCCACTGCATATCTTGAGAGCTCCTCTTCTTTGGATTGCCTCCATCCTGTTTCGATATTTTTGGAACCTAAGGGCTATTGCCCAAACCTCATAATGATGTTGATTTATTGATATTTGTAACAACAATTTTGGGAAACACCAAAAAGTCGTCCAGAATTGCACTTTTCTTCACTCATTTCCTCACAGTACAAAACGTACTAAAATGTAGTTTTTCGGTGTTATTCCAGTTTTTTGGGAATGACCCCGTTTGTGCGCACTAAAACCCCGGGTCATTTCTTCATAAAATTTTACTTAGAATTCAAATCTGCAATAAAAAACGCTGCAAATTATTACATAATGGTTTATTATTTTTTCAATTGAGTATGATCGTAGTTTTAGTTGGCTTGCGTACGTCATAAGGCCCGTCCAGACTCCTCGGCGTGTCGTATTTCGAGTTGCCACAACCTATACTTCTATAATTATATACGCATGTTTATATTTCTCGATTTGAGCTTCTATCTATTCAAATAATTATTGCCTTAATAATATCATTATCTAAGTACGTACGAAAAGTCGAGAGGATATGTTATTAAATATGCGTTGGAAAAGCATTGGTATTAACACACAAATATGACCTAGAAAAAAACATATATTCATGCCTCGAAGGAACGCTGTACCCACCTCATGGTGCGGCGGTGTATTATATGGGTATAACACGTAAAAGTAATAAATATCCATTCTCCTACACCCCTCTGCTACGCCCCTGGTCACTCCAGCCACCACAAGGTGCCGCGGCGCCTCCTCTCACTCCACCCCCCGCTCACCCTCCTCACCACCCACCGTGACCCACTGCCAAGCGTGCCAGGCGTGCGTCTAACACGTCTAACACTCAAAGCCTCGAAAAAGACACTTTTTCGCCCGTTTTTGGCCCATAGCATCTATGCGAGTAAAGCGATCGGGATGGTTAAACGTTAGGACTAACTAGACCCCAAATGGAGTCTATGTGCGAAAGAACGGGTTTTTTAAGTAAATTCTTAGGCCTTTTATGGCCCGGACGGCGAACGGCGGATGGTGAACGGACATTTCAAATTTGGGTTCTACGCACCTTGAAACGTAAAGTGACAAAGTTTGAGGGGGGGGGGGGGGCTATAAAAAGTTTTGCTACACGATCACATAGGCTTATTATTCTAAATAATGAACCAAAAATGGGGGTTGACATTTGAAAAAACGAAGTTGATGTCAATTGTACACGTTAGCGCAGTTGCACAATGTGCAATTTTGTCGTTATTGAAATCTACGGAAAAATTGTTAAAAATATTATTTATCCGAATTTGTTAACCCGACAATCAGAGATAATAAATGGGGGCTATCTCTTGAACCACCCTGTAAGCTATAACTAAGTGTCAAAATGCATTTTTTTGCCCTTACTTCTGACCCAATCAGCCAATTTTGATGAAATTCGAAACAGGCAACATTTTACCTGACGAAGTATCTTTTGTGATTTTGAAATTTGATAGGGAAAGTCTCTGGGACATCAAGACACGAACAAACTGAGGGGCTCGTTCCTGATCAGCTGAGTGAGCTAAATTCCCTTCTGTCCTCTCTCGGAAATTTAAATTTGAAAGGTACACTCTCTGGGACAACACAAGTCTAATGAAATTACTGTAGGTACCATTCCAATTTTCTGGAAAATCTATAATAACTACCAGAAAGCTAAAAATCCAAAATATTTTTAGCAAATTTTCGTAAAAATGAATCTATTGCAATGGATCCAAAATTTTCGAGAATATCCTTAATTGAAATCCGTTTTGAGACATTCTGTAACAGAGTTACCTCCATCGAGGTCCCGTCAGGGCTTCAGAGATAGCGCTGTCGGTGTCCCGTTGATGAAACAACATATACCTACAGGGTGTCTCGACTTAAGTAGGTAAGACTTCAGGGATTAATTCTGCAAGTAATTTGCATAAAAAGTGCCTCTATGGTTTTTTCCGAGTTATTTCTTTTTTAAGATTTTTTTCGTGTTTTCGACCTTACATCACAAAAACAGCTCTAACTCCCTTATTTTTCGGGTTTTCTCAAATCTAAGGATACCGTGGGAAAGAGTGTTAAATTTTATATCTTTCTAATTTAAATTCCAATTTTTTTAATTAGTTCTAGATAATTAGTGAAAAAAAATGGCTAAAGTTTAACTTTAGAAAAAAATGTAAAAATTGTCGATTTTTCTTCGTTTTTCTGCTCCTCAGAGTGGAAGTTTTTCAGCAAGCGCTCTTTGGGAAAAACTTTCTTAATCTGTCAGCTTTCCAACGGTTTACTAAAAAAAATTTTTTATTGGGAAGTTTTGGGAGAAAATAGCGTTTGAGTGACAAAAAACGTGATTTTGTCAGTCAAAATCTACGTTTCATTTTTTTTTATTTTTTTATTTTTTTTATTTTTATTTTTTATTTTTTTTTTTTAAGAGTTTTATTTTATTATTTTATTTTAATTTCATTATGCACAGCTGTATTCGACGATAATAAACCAAAAAAAAACTCATCTACTTGAGCAAAATTAGATAATTATCGGAGGGGCAGGCGGAAAAATACGATAATACGATCGGCTACCTCAGTTAATTGTGCTGCAAAATTATTCCTCGGATACTTAGCTCTCATTTGAGTGGGTACCTAATAATACGGAGTGGATTACCAATGATAATGCTGTCGTGTATCAGAGATCGCTCGTGTTTTAAAGATATAATAATTAATTCTTTAAAATAAAAAAAAATAAAAAAAAATAAAAAAAAACAAAGCAGGTTTTCAAAGTGTCTCCCTCCTTCCTGTATGCAGAATGCACATACCTTACGTAACGTCACACGATCCGCGAGGAAGAGATGCCACCAACGCATACAGGAAGGAGGGAAGCACTTTGAGAACCTGCTAATTTTGCTCAGGTAGATGAAGCAGATGGAAGATGAGTTAGGTAGAGACACTATTATTTTTTTGGTTTATTATCATCGAATACAGCTGTGCATAATGAAATAGAAAAAAAACGTCGATTTTGACCGACAAAATCACGTTTTTTGTCATTCAAACGCTATTTTCTCCCAAAACTTCCCTATAAAAAAATTTTTTTTTTTTTGGTAAACCGTTGGAAAGCTGATAGGTTGAGAAAGTTTTTCCCAAAAAGCGCTTGCTGAAAAACTTCCATACTGAGGAGCAGAAAAACGGAGAAAAATCGACAATTTTTACATTTTTTTAGATGTTAAACTTTGGCCATTTTTTTCACCCACTAAAACTAATAAAAAAAATTGAAATTTACATCAGAATGATAGGAAATTTAACTTTCTTTCCAACGGTATCCTTAGATTTGAGAAAACTCGACAAATTGGGGAGTTAGAGCTGTTTTTGTGATGTAAGGTTGAAAACACGAAAAAAATCTTGAAAAATAATAACTCGGAAACGAAGCCTCTAAAAGAAAAAGTCTATAAGGCACTTTTTGTTACAAATTACTTGTAGGATCGATCCCTGAAGTCTTACCTACTTAAGTCGAGGCACCCTGTATATATAGTTTTGGTGAAGGATGAAAACACTCGCGTGTAATATTATTTTGAGGTATTATTGTTCTGGTGAAGAACTTCACTAGAGCTGACGACGCCAATACGGCGAAATATTCTCAATTTTCCAAGTTATATTTATTTGTTTCCTATATTTTCCGACCATCTGTAATACCTCAAAATGATATATATATGTATTTATATATATATACAATGTGTTCAAACTTGAGTTCATCAAACTCTGAGAGTCGATTCTAAAGCTCATTTCTGATATCGAAAGTTCCTCGTAGAGATTTTTTTGGACGCTTTGTTTTGGAGCAATTTAATTTTTAAGATTTTTTTCTGTTCTCGACCTTTTGTCACTAAAACGGTCATAACTCCCTTAATTTGCTGTGTATATTGAAATTTGAGGATACCATTGGAAAGAGCATTAAAGTTCCTATCTCCGTATTACAAAAAACAAAATTTGAACATGACTTTGAAGGTTCAAAATTTGTCCAAAGTTCAAATGTTTAGAATTTATAAAAAACGGGGTTTTCCATGTTTTCTCTTGCCAATAAGAAACACGTTTTGTGACTCCCACTTACAAGAAAAACTTTCCCAGAATCTCCCCTCTTCAACGGTATAGTCAATTTTACTTTTATTTAGAAAATTAGGGGAGAAAATTATGTTTTAATGTCGAAAAACTGATTGAAATCTATTGAAACTAATTGAAAACTATGAAAATACGAGTTTGGGGCCGGTTTCTATGTATTTTTCAACGCTGAATCGATTGGTAACACTTGCAGATCTACCCAACTTAGTTGTATCTGAGTTTTGCACATTAACTAACTAGTTTTACCCTCAAAAACACTTAAAAGTGAGCATAACGAACAAACTAAAAATTTGTGAGCTAAAGTGTAAAACTCGGTAGTAACTAAGTTGGGGAGATCTGCAAGTGTCAGCATTCGATTCAGCATTAAAAAATACGTAGAAACCGGCCCCGAACTCGTATTTTCATTGAGGGTCATTTTTCATGAAGACTCCTGCCTAATCAGCTAAGTGAGCTAAATTCTTTCCTGTTCACATAGAAATTTTAAATTTAACATGGAGCCTCTCTGGGTTATCTAGAGACGAATGAAATGACATTGGGTCAGGCGGGGCAAGTGCGTATCTTTGTTTTATTTCGCTGTGAGGCCTCCCCATTTTAATAATTCACCCCATATTATCATCCGATATAAATTTTAACCGCCTTAGTGAACAAATAATCGTAATTGGAATCATTTTCCGCGAAGCCTTTGTTCGATATCAGAGTATGAAACTGGGGGAGGTAGAGTTTTCAATGGTTTTCTTGTCTAAAAACCCTTCCTTTCCTGTTTATTCCATTTTTTATCTTTCTTCCTTTTGTCTCTGTATGAACTGCGCACTTGATAACTTCAAGGCTACAAAAATTGCTGCAGTAAATCAATAAAACGTTCTTACCCCTCTTTTTTTACAGTGGGGCAAGTGCGTTTTCAGATAAGAGGCAAGTGCGTTTCATTAAAAACCGCATTAAATTTCCAGGAAAAATTAGATAATCAAGGTCTCGAAACCTAGTTTTTATTCAGAACCTGAAACCTTCCTCAACCCCCACGAAAAAACCGCACGCTTCTCCCAAACCTCAGTCTTATCTGATTCTGCAAAACTCTTGAGTCTTCAAATTCTCTCTCACCCTTCATTCCCCAACCGACCGCGAATCAGAGGACAGCCAACAAGTGGATGAGTTTATTGACCATTTTATCAACTCAGGAATTCATGTTGAGTTACTAAAAGTTATCTGTTTTGCGTCGTTTTATTTTTCATTAACAATTCATTTTGAATTATACCTAAAATCTACCTACATCGCTAGAGTGCGTTGTTTGAATGCTTCTAGGTTTTTACCAATCCTTAATGAATTACTAACTTCAATTCATTATATCCACACGTTTTTAGAGTGTAGTAAAACTGTAGTCATTATTCAACTTGTAGTTTGAGGGAAATAGTAGCATCACAAAGTCAGATTTATGAAAAACAGGTAGGCACTTGCCCCCCCCCCCCTGACCCTACTCCGTCCTGATCAGCTGAGTTAGCAAGGTTCTCTCTTTGGAACATCAAGAAACGAATGAAATGAAAGGCTCCAGACTATTCAGCTGAGTGATCCAAATTCTTCGTTCACTCTAAAAAGTACCTACGGTGCCGTAAGGCTAGAGATGAGTCGATACCAAAATTTATCGATTCCCGATACCGAGACCGATACCTAAAAAATCAATTCCCTATTCTCGATACGGATACCATCGGCGCATAATACCTAACTTACCTGTTGGTGAAAAACAAAAATTCCTCTTGAACTAGTAATATACTCAAATTTTTTTGTACAACATATAACTTATACCTACAGAAAATTGATCCCAATATATTTGCGAATAAGGTAATTTTTAAATAAAAACAAAACATGGATAATAAAACCTTTATTCTCCATCTGTTCTACTTAAGGTTTTTGTTTAAAAAGACCAACATTTTAATTCTGTCTGGGTCCAGACGATTTGTCTTCTGGTCGCAGATGTTTCCTGCCGTACTAAAAAGTCTCTCGCTAAAAACAGTAGAAGGAGGCACACACAGATATTTTACAGCTAATTTTCTCAGTCTTGAGTGGGGACTAGAAAACCAGTACGACCCTAACTTTTCAGCTTGTTTTGGATCCAATTTTTTAGTTTTTCGTCGGTAACTGTAAGGTATTTCCAAAAACAATATTATTTTATAACTCAGAGTAATAAATCAGCATTCCTTGACACTACAATGGCTTAGAGGTCATGAAATGTCGTGGTAAAATGAGAGCATTCCAAAAAGTGGCGAACGATTTTCCTACTATGAAAACTATGGGAGTTACTCTTCCCTAGTAACGCCTTGGTTGTACGTGAAAATCAATAGAAAAAATAAACTATGCTTATTTCTGTTCTAGAACCAAAAATTTCAACCATGTATCATGTTTTCTCCTCGATATTGATTCGAAATTCTATGAATTGCATCAGAAATTAACAAGCGGTTGCAATCATGTTCACAATATCAATTATTGAGAATGATCACCTGTGTGTAAACAATTATTTATATAACAATGCTCATAACTCAGTTTGTTGGACACGCACTTTTCGCAGTAGTTAACATAATATTGTTGGATAAATCGAGAGCTTTCGAACGAATGGTCAACGAATTTTGTGGGATGAAAAACGACGAAGTACCATTTCCCTAGCAACGACTCGGTTGTAGGCGGAAATCAATGTAACACTATATGGTGCGCGGAAAAAAATTGACTCGCAAAATTAGCTAGGACCCCAGGGCTAAAACATGATACATGTTAATAAGACTGGCTCTAGGCTTTTATACTTGGAAAACATAGCTTTGTCTAATGCTTCTGTTGTCACAAACAAAATAACCCAAGCCTACTTGTAAACAAAGTATTATTGTAAGTTGTGTTTTGGAGAACTCATGTTTCGCAACTGCTAACTTCACACAACCGTTGCACGGTACAACCATCTTCGTTGTTAGATGGTTGCAATAGTACCGTAGTGTAATAAAAGCCCATCACCGGGCGGTATCGGTATCGGGTTTAGGCGATCGATTCTCGATACCGATACCAACGCCTAAGAATCGGTGGTATCGAGAATCGGTATCGGGAATCGACTCATCCCTACGTAAGGCATATCCATATCACTATGTATCTGCGTTTATCGTTGATACTCCTCTATGGTTTCCGTTGTGAAAGTCCAATAATTTCGATAAATCCAGCATTTCTTGGAAAAATGGGGGTGTGCATAGTCAGGGGTCGACTGTATGAAGTAATTGAAATCAAGGAATCGTTTAGGAATGTTACAAAACGGATTTCAAAACAAAATGCGGCCACTTTTAGCGAATTTTCTTAGAAAATAAAGCTATTGCAATGGCTCCAAAAATTCTAAAATAAAAATTTTCAAAAATTTTCTTCATCGAAATCTGTTTTGAAGCATTCTGAAATGATTCCTGGATTTTAACGCTTTTTTATATGTATATATATGTATGTGTCATTCCAGACGATAACTCAGCACATTAAATTGGTCAAATTTCAAAAAATGTACTAAAAAAATGTGCTAAAAACGGCTAAAAATCGATTAATTTATATTTTTTGGTTGAATATTGCTCAAATAAAGTTTATTAACTATAAAATAGAACATCCAAAAATGTACGTACACAATTATGCTGAAAAATGTACTTAAAATTCATCAAAATTTGCTTTAAAAAAAATCGATAAAAACTGCAAAAAAAGCTAAAAATTTAGAACCTCTATTTGAATAGCAGGTTATTATTTAGAATACGTTATTTGCCATAAAATGAATAGTTAAAAATTTCCTTGCTCTAAAAAAGCTCAAATTTCAAAACAATTCAACATTATAAAATACGATAATTTAAGAAAATTCGCTCATACGATCATGCTGCATGAATGGAACTTTTGCCTTTAGAAGTACCTACCTTGGTACTTATGATGGCAAACAGTTGAATATCGAATGTTGTTATCCTGGATGTTCTCCGAAATCACAAGTTGTAAGAATCGTAGCTGCCTTCAACTTGTTAATTTCTTAATTTATGTTCAAATAACAGTGCTTGCTACTAAATATTGCTACTTGTTAATTATTACCTAACATGTTTGAATGTTAATTATGTGTAATCTGTGTTTGCCCCGCTAGTTTTGCTAGAAACAATCGCGTGTGTTGACAAATTAGTGATATTAGCGTATTCGTGTTCCTCTCGAAGCTTGGTTTCACGTGAACGCTTAGTGAATGTTTAGTGGGAAGCTGCCTACAATAAACAAATGTCGATGTTAATTTCTGCAAGTTGTATTTTGGCTAATGGGAAAACTCCTGTAGTGACTAAACAAAAGTTAGTGAAAAAAAGTTGTCTATTTCCTCGGAAAATAAAGAGTTTCAATGTTAAATCGATTTCGACGGTTATGCCCATTGGTCAAGAAAAAGGAAAGGGGGCAGGAGGTACATCCAATCAAGTGCAGGCAAAGTGATAGCTAGATGCAAAGATGTGGTGCGCAGGCTGATTCACGCCTATAAATTTAATATTTTCGAAAAGAAAGAATTGTTTAATTTGATGTCTGTTTGTATGGATCAAAATACACAGCCGGGGGTTGCTATGGGTTCTCCATTATCTCCTCTGCTTGCAGATATTTACATGGATTATCTTGAGCAACAAATATCTACAACTTGTAACCCAAATAATCTACTCTATTGGTATAGATATGTCGATGATATTATCATTCAATGGAAGGGCATAGAAATACAACTAAGCATATTCCAATTTTGCCCACAGCGGCTCACAATTTTCAAGATTCAAGTTATCGCAAAAATATACGCCAAAATCATGTCATTACAAGTGGCAATCAAATACCTTCAACAACTTAGTTTTTCACAATTTTCACACTTTTAAAGTGGAATTACTTTTAGGACACTCAGTTCAAGATCACGTTTGATTTTTCGAGTTTTGGTCAAACATTTGACGTTTTTGCCCACCTTGCGGAGTATAATTGGGAAGATGACCTCAAAAGTTGGTAAAATTCAACTTGCATCCTTCATGTTTTAGCGAATTTTCTTAGAAAATGAAGCTATTGCAATGGCTCCAAAAATTTTAAAATAAAAATTTTCAAAAATTTTCTTCATCGAATTCTGTTTTGAGGCATTCTGAAATGATTCCTGGATTTTAACGCTTTTTTATATGTATATATATATATATGTGTCATTCCAGACGATAACTCTCGATAGAATTGAGATAAAAACTTCGTTCTTTCGCCAAAAAATCAAGCATTTCAAAAGAAAGGATGAGTTCGTTGGACAACACTTTTTGAGTACATTAAATTGGTCAAATTTCGATTCCGATTGGTCAATTCGGATTTGATTCACTTAGCTAGCGCTGAACTATTTATGGTTCGGAAATGGCTTGATTTAAATTTTGTGAAGCTAAATATTGCTAAAACATCAGTGGTCGTTTCTCTATATCTAGGCTTCGTTACCCTCCCGATAGCAATTTGGTTAAGTACCATGATTACCAGTGTACTGGATTAAAGTTGGGTTGTAATTGCAGGTCATTGACTTTTAGTGACAGTTGCAAGTATCTGGAGATTATCTTTAATGAGAATTTAAAATTTAAAAACCACATAACATCAGATTCTCTTTTCAGTAAACTACGTAAACTATTTTTTATGTTTAAGACTGTGAGATGCTTTTTATCTAAAAAGCAGTTACGGATGGTTTATTTTGGTCTTGCTTTCTCATTACTTAAATACGGTATTACCGTATGGGGAGGGACCACTAAATCGAACTTAGTTCCTTTGCAGACAGTTCAGAACGCATTGATTAAAATACTTCTCAATAAACCTTATATGTATCCTACTGCTAGATTATATTCAGAATTTAATGCACATCATGTAAAGACCAATTTTTCTAATAGAGTCTTGTACTCTTGTTTTTAAAACGGGTATTAGGCTCGAGCACCTATGTAATGTTTCCTTCAGTAGAACTGCCTCGACATCTAACATTTCCCTACCCCGCTGTCGTACAGAATTGCATCGTAGAAATTCGTACAATGCTGCTCTGAACTTCTTATATAGCCCCAAAATTAATTTGTCCATTTTCCCCAACGTAAATGGTTTTAAAAGATGTATATCGGGGATTCTTCTCTCCTAGGGAATTGATGTTCTGTATTTCATGTGAATTCATAATTAATTTTAAATATTATTTTCATATCGGTTATGGGTATTTTATTTTGATAAAGTAGTTATTTCTGTTTCCGCCAGTTTTATCTTTATATATAGTCATTTATTTTTGTTTTTATATATGTATAGTCTTGTATTGTAGAGCTGGGCGCCTCTTATTAAGAGTAAGACTCCACCAGGGGACACAAGTTCTTTTGAACTTAAGCCTTGGTGGGCAAATTATTTGATTTTTTTGAAGTCCTTGATTAAATTAGTTCCAATTTAAAGTCTTTGCAAAATGTTCACTTTTTTAAAAAGAAGTATCTTGTTTTAATTTGTTTATTACTAGTATTGTCAAGTACTACTATTATTTAATTTTCTTATAAATATGTTTTTGCCAAATAAATAAATAAAATTCATTGACTTGAATTAGAGTAATCAAACATTTTCGACAATCAAATCCCCAGTTCGTTCCGTGATGACAAAGATACCCCATTCCCCCTTCCACCCCTAAAACACCCCCTATGGGGCAGATGAACAACTACACCTTTTAAACCTTCTCTGGACTTCCACAAATAATTTAAGACCAAAATTAGCCAAATCAGTCCAGCCGTTCTCAAGTTTTAGCGAGACTAACGAACAGCAGTTGATTTTTATATACAGGGTGATTCCCTCGCAGATGCAAAAAAAATTTGGGTGAAACTACATCAAAAATGGAGTAAAATGCCGCCAACCGCATATTTTTATCTCAATCCGTACTCGAGATATGATTTTTTAAAGGTTTTTTCAGGAATACCGTGTTTTTTTCATTTTAAACTTGGATTTCTCCACTTTGCCTCATTTAATTTTAACTTTCAACCTCATTTTCGGTATCAGCATTAAATTTCCTATAAGATTAGTGTACTTGGGTTCTTAAAAAGTACCATCCAAAGACCCTCACATCAGCTCAAACATTGACGATTTTGAAAAAATAATATTTCTGAAAATCTTTAAAACTTTACTACTCTTCCAAAAAGAATCCTGGAAACTGGCAAATCTCATGAAAACTGCTTCGTCTAATATGCTTTCCAACGGTATTATCAATTTTACTTTTATTTTGTTATTTAGGGGAGAAAATCATGTTTTAATGTTGAAAAATGTGGGTTTTTCAATGAAATTGTTGGTTTTCTCGAGAGATGACCCTCCATGAACCAACGAGTGTGGGGTTGGTTTCTAGGTATTTTTTCTCGCTGGATCAAATGGAAACTCTTGCGGATCTCTCAACTACGTTATAATCGAGTTTTACACTTTAATTAACTATTTTTACCCCATAACACACATTTAATCGTAACAAACAAACTAAACATTTGCGATTTTAAGTGCAAAACTCGGTTATAACGGTGTTGGAGAGATCTACAAATGTTACCATTCGATACAGCGTGAAAAAATACATACTCGTAGAAACCGACCCCATATTCGTAGGTTCATGGAGGGTCATCTTTCGAGAAAACCAACAAACCCACATTTTTCAACATTAAAACATAATTTTCTCCACTAAATAACAAAATAAAAGTAAACTTGGTTATACCGTTGGAAAGAGTATAAGACGAAGCAGTTTTCATGAGATTTGCCAGTTTCCAAGATTCTATTTGGAAGAGTAATAAAGTTTTAAAGATTTTCAGAAATATTCTTTTTTCAAAATCGTCAATGTTTGAGCTGATGTGGGGGCCTTTGGATGGTACTTTTTAAGAACCCAAGTACACTATTCTTATATTGAATTTAATGCTGATTCCGAAAATGTGGTCAAAATTTAAAATTGAATGAAGTAAAGTGGAGAAATTTGAGTTTAAAAGGAAAAAAACACGGTTTTCCTGAAAAAACCTTTAAAAAATCATATCTTGAGAACGGATTGAGATAAAAATATGCAGTTGGCGGCATTTTACTCCATTTTTGATGTAGTTTTACCCAATTTTTTTTTTTTTTTTTTTTTTTTTTTTGTATCTGCGAGGGAATCACCCTGTATATAGATTGTATCCATTTTTTTGCTCAAAAAATTTGAGGAATAATGAAATTTGCTACTATGGAACATTACTGGAACGTATTGAGGGATCAATTTTATTGATTGTCAACAAAATTCGCTATATATAGAATCATATCACTTTATATGTCAAGAGTTTTCAGTTTTATAAGGTAAATCAAATTCTGTAGGTGCGAGGTCAAATTCTGTGGTAACTCGTTCGAGGTGACGGTTTATCAGTTATTGAGACGCGATAAGAGACAAGAGCGTTATGGGGGAGAGCCAAAAGGTGAGAATAGGAAAAACGTTGCGTCATTGCAGCTTGTCTGCAACGCCGGCTACTCGTCTCTCACATTGTCGCTCGGCGGTCTCTCAGTTCCCCTCGTCGCTGCCCGAAATGCGGATCGTCGCGCTGCTCCAGTGCGCTCTTGTCAGTCTGACGCTCGGCGGCCGCGTCCTCGTCTTGTCCCCGCATTTCGGCGTCACCCACTGGATGTCGTTCAAACCCCTCGTCGAGGAGCTCGCCGTCCGCGGCCACAACGTCACCGTCGTCAGTCCCTTCCCAAGGGGGACCCCTATGAAAAATTACGTCGACGTCTCCATCCGGGGGTCTTACCCGGAGGACCTCGGGGGCGTCGATTTGACTGAGATGGAGGGCACGTCGCGGCGGTCTTTTTTGGAAATGGCTCCGCTATACCAAATGTCGGATTTGACTGAGGGGACGCTGCAACAACCAGATGTATTGTCGTTAGCTAATCAAACGTTCGACGTCGTGCTCATTGAGTATTTCAACACCCCCATATACCACGCTCTCGCTCATAAAATCAACGCTCCGATCGTAGGGCTGAGTTCCCACCTTATCACCCCTTGGGCGAGCCGAGCGGTCGCGAACCCCGACGAGGCGCCCTACGTGCCGCACATCCTCGCGTTCCGATCCGCCCCGTTCTCGTTTTGGGAGCGACTGGCGAACTACGTCGAGCTCGTCGTATCCAACGGAATTTACTTCCACCTGTTCGTTCCTCGAGCTCAGGCAACAGCGGAAAAACTGCTTGGAAAACTGCCGAAATTGCAAGAGTTAGAATCAAATGCTTCCCTGATCCTCGTCAACACGCATTTCTCATTAAACAACCCCAGACCGCTAAGTCCCAACGTAATTGAAGTCGGTGGGCTTAACGTTCTGCCGCTCAAACCATTACCGGACGTAAGTATGAAAAACAAGATTTTTCACATTTAAGTCAGTTGTGACGAATTTTCGAAAACAGTAAATTGATGGAGAATTTTCGTTCTTCTCGTATTCGTATTTCTCGTAAACACGAATGAAGCGAGCTCAATGAATTAGCTTTTCCGCATTGATTTCTCGGAGCGTTTTCGTAAGCCCGTGAGAAAGAGAACTCTTCTATACCTAAAATTAACTAATCTAAAGATAACTATCTATACCCTAAAATTCTTATCAAAATCGGATGAAAATAGAGATGAGTCGATACCAAAATGTATCGATTCCCGATACCGATACCTAAAAAATCGATTCCCAATTCTCGATACCGATACCATCGGCGCATAATACCTAACTTACCTGTAGGTGAAAAACAAAAATTCCTTTTGAACTAGTGATATATCCAAATTTTTTTTGTCCAACATATAACTTACACTTACAAAAAATTGATCCCAATATATTTGCAAATGAGGTAATTTTTAAATGAAAACAAAACATGGATAATAAAACCTTTATTCTCCAGCTGTTCTACTTATGTGTTTTTGTTTAAAAAGACCAACATTTTAATTCTGTCTGGGTCCAGACGATTTCTTCTGGGTCAGACGACTTCGATTTCGCGGCTGGAACGGCTACACGACGAGCGTGGGACGGTTACACAAAGTTGTTACGTTCCGCAAGTTGTCACTGCACATATCTATCTATAGCCTCTCGCAATGAATACTGGCACCAATAGCTTACTGTTCCGTCGTAGATGAAGTTATTAGTCTAATTAGCTAATATATTTTCCATCTCTGTTTATTGTCATTAGGAGTTCTTGTTCCAATGAAGCTTTAATGCTTTAGTTACTTATTAAAATTAAATAAATTTTAAAGATTAATTCTTATTACAAATTCTAAATTTCAGATATATATTTTCATTCAAGGCTTTAGTTAATTTGATTTGTGCAAATACAAAATTTGATATATTTTTGTTATCTATCAAGTATCAATTAATATGCAACTTTTATTGCCTAGGATTGATTTCTTTCTGAATAAAACAAGTTAAGCAGACTGACTTGGTTTTTCAGTTTTTCGTCGGTAACTGTAAGGTATTTCCAAATAAGATTGGCTCTAGGCTTTTATACTTGGAAAACATAGCTTTGTCTAATGCTTCTGTTGTCACAAACAAAATAACACAAGCCTACTTGTAAACAAAGTTATAATTATTGTAAGTTGTGTTTTGGACAATTCATGTTTCGCAACTGCTAACTTCACACAACGGTTGCACGGTACAACCATATTCGTTGTTAGATGGTTGCAATAGTACCGTAGTGTAATAAAACGCCCATCACCGGGCGGTATCGGTATCGGCTTTAGGCGATCGATTCTCGATACCGATACCAATGCCTAAGAATCGGTGGTATCGAGAATCGGTATCGGGAATCGACTCATCCCTAGATGAAAACTGTGGAAATTAGGCTTGTTAGAAGGAGTGCGGACACACGACAAACAGACATACATACACAGAAAAAAGTGTTCGGATATCAGAATGGTCTAAAACGTAAAAGAATGGAGAGGTTTTATACTTCTCGTATTCCAGGGGTGCCCCCCCCCCCCCCCCCCCCCCCCCAACTAAAATATTTATTCAATAGGTAATGTAAATGATACACTGATGTGATAAAGAATGTTGTATTTCTTGTTTTACAAATGTAAGTAATTAGTAATTAATTTTTAATTGACAGTAAAACAAGTACAATAAGTATATGTAGAATTTCGATTATCTACAGTAACTATATACATTGCTCAAAATACACCATTTAGGCTACTATATCTAAACAAGCCAAAGTATATTATATTTAACGTTATTTGTTATATACCTTATTAGGTTTGCCTACAATCGACAAACCAGTTTTTTTCTTTGTGCTAATGATAAAGAAAATGCATCAATTATTTCCTTATTAGATATAGACTCCATCACATCTTTCTCTGCAGAAAAAAACCAACAAGTTTGACAGCCAAGCATCTCCCATTGCAGCTCTGAGCCTGTTTTTTATTATTTTCACCCGGCTCATTGCTCTTTCCGCCGAGCAACTGGTCACTGCTAGTGATAGTAAAGTTGTATATATGACTTTTAAACTTTTAAAGCCAGAAAAGTGTATTAGGCACCGGTAAGGTTTTAATGACCCTTTACTTATCCCCATATTTTTCACATACTCAGAATCATTTTCACTACTGGATTCTTCATTTTCATCTTCGCCATGTTCTCTGTTTTTGAAAGAGCCTGTGTCTGAAGCAGATGTTTTACTTTAGGGGGAGGTCAAATCATCCAAGGAGATGCTTGAATGTGTAGCTAAGTACTAACTGCTGAAGGTACACAACTCGTCGCTTACAATTCCGATATCCCAACCATAAAAGTTGCACAGAGTTTGTATGTTTTTATATGAAACATTGTTTTTCGACACTTCTAATACTCCTGTGTGTAAAATGGACCATTTCTTTTACCATTTCCAAACTGTGGTCAGAAAATCTCTCTTCCAGTCCACCACTCTCACCACGCACACCCAGTGCGGCGCGGCAGTGTCAAAGACATTACCGCTCTCATTATGGCACTCACAACGCATGCGCACAATACCTGTTTCTACAACATATTATCCAATAAAGTAATTCGAATTGAAAACAGCTGACGCTAGCAAATTGTTAGTATAAATCTTATTACTTGTTCATAAAAAAATTTAAAAAATACTCATTTTTCTACCCCCCCCCCCCCCAAATTTTGACGACTCAGTTTGCTTCGTGACCCCCCCCCCCCTCCTCCCTGTGGGCACCCCTGCGTATTCTTGTTTCTCGTAAACACGAAAACAAGCTGTTAGAGCGAGCTCGATGAGTGCTAACCTTTTTCGCATTGATATCTCGTAGGGTTTTCGTAAGCCCGAGTGAAAGAGAACTCCTATAGTGATTAGTCAAACATTATCGGGATGAGGGTCAAAACTAATAAAAGTCCTTATCGCCGAGAAAATTGACTTGCAAATTCTATCATAATACCTGAATTCTGCGCATCTATCATATGAGGAGATTTTCATAAATTATACCATTAAGTATATTATATTAAGCACATTGTTTTGAAATTTGAGCAATTGGAGTGTAAAGAAATAGGTAACTACCAATTTTATGGCAACAAATTTGTTCTAAATTAATTATATTCTTTAAATCAAAAAATATTAAGAAATTTTAGCTTTTAGCGAATTTTAAAAAATGAAGTTATTGCAATGGATCCAGAAATTTCAAAATTAAAATTTTCTTCGTTGAAATCCATTTTGAGGCATTCTAAAACAAATCCTAGAGTTTCATAAATATATATGTATGGATATCCTAACTCTTGTTAGGATTGAGATAACAATTCCTTCTTGCGCCGAAAAATCAAGGTTCCCAAACGAAAGGATGAGTTTGTTGGCCAACACTTTTTGAGCACATGAAATTGGTAAAATTCCAAAAATATGCTAAATAATCATTAAAAATGGCTAAAAACGGGTAAAAATTGTAAAATCTATATTTTTTGGCTGAATTGTAGTCAAAAAAGTGCGTCACCAATGAACTAGAACATTAAATAATTATATGAAAAATTATGCTGAACAACTTACACTGTAATCCCAGTGTAATCCCAGAAGCAAGCTTGATTTCTAGTTTTCATCCGATTTTGATGAAATTTTCTGGTAATGTGCGGGTAAAGCTGTAGCTTGTCCACAACCAATATCATTTTTCTCAAATCACTATTCCATTTTTTCATTTGGAAGTGTGGAGTTGAGTAAGAATAAAATATTTCCACATTTTGGAATATATTATTTTGTTTAATAAGCTTAGGAACTCGAAATGCGTAAAGAAATTTTTTTACTACCGAGGCAATTATAGGTGTAGGCAAACGTCTGCTCAACGTCTAATTGACTCCGATTACACAACAAATACGAATAATAAAGGCCCAGACTCAGATAGAATGGCTAACTAATTAGTTACCTAACTTTTAAATTTTGACCATTATCTATTTTATGTTTGTTTCTTTTCCGTTTCTAATTTTCCAATAGTTTTCCCAGTATAGAGTCCTTTCCCAGGGAAAAAGATAAGCATGGAAGGCCACACTTTAGCGTGGTTAGTTATTAAATAGGAATAGTGACAACCATGTTGAGTTAACGAACACAAAAGATTTCATGGAACAAGAAGATTAAGAAAGGATGTTTCCGTTGTAGAAGATCTGGTGATAAATCTAGAGATTTGGTTTTGCCACGATTGGTAGTAAGTATGTTCCAAATTTCTTATACAAATTCGCTCATATGGTCATGCTGCTTGACTGGAAATGTTCTGTTTTTTTTTTACACTAACGTATTTTTCCTTCCTGAATTGAATAAATCCATTCCTAAGTCAATATGCCAATCGGTTTTCGGACGCGGTTGAACTTGGCCCACGGTCAAAACATTCCAAGGTGGATTCCCGTCAACCCTCGAAGGGTCGTGATTGAATTGGGCCTCTGGTCAGTCGGGCAACATTTATCATTAGTTATGTGATCGAACAACATTAGTTTTGTTAAGTTATCAGACATTAGTTTTTATTTTAATGAATGAATTAAAAACCATATGAAATATCACTAAAAATACAATGAAATTTCACTAAAACGTAAAAAAAGTTTGGTGGTCTCTCTCTCTCTCTCTCTCTCTCTCTCTCTCTCTCTCTCTCTCTCTCTCTCTCTCTCTCTCTCTCTCTCTCTCTCTCTCTCTCTCTCTCTCTCTCTCTCTCTCTCTCTCTCTCTCTCTGCGTTATCTTGCACATATTGTTTCGGATAGTTTACCACAGTAATAATTTACTGAAAAATATACTAAATCATTCCTTATTCAAAGTATAAGATTATTTAATAATAATCCTGATCTTTTTGATACGGACGTGTTGCTTATCAATTTTAAGAAACGGTTAAAGGACATATTACTGAGAAATTATGGTTCAGAATAAGAAAATATTGAATTTAATAGTGATGAAAAATTAGGTACTTGATGTAATTTTTGAAATATGAAGTCATAAGATTAGTGAAAAATTTGCCTTAAATATTATATTGTACCGTATCTATAAGAACAAGAAGCTTCAACATCAATTATAAGTTTGCAACAATGTTATTTTATGTATTATAGTACCGGAAACACCGCACAAAACATGATATATATAATGTTAGACTGATTGTTATGTAATATTATAAAATGAATTTTTGTTTTCTGTCAAAAAGGAAGAGAGGACCGCATGGTCCTATTTTTGTACAGATCGATAAATAAATAAATCAATCAATCAATCTCTCTCGTGCTTGGGTTGTCCCACACCCTCTGGATCATTTCCAATAGGTCGTCCCTCTATTAACAACACCTAGCTTAAGAGGGACGTCCTAAAAAGTAAATGAATAGGTTCAAATTACATAAAAACCGTTCAAATAGGTAACTTGGGCACAAGTTGTAGGATATATACGAAAGTATTCTTCACCAATGTCCTGGTTTCGGTCCTCAAGGATCCGGCAACTCTGCTTATCTCACTAACGACACATTGTCTTTGCTGATTTGTCGATTTCCATTCTCATCATTTCAAGCCGATTTCTACCAGAGCCTTCTACCAAAAAACAATCAAGAGTTGATTGATTTTTGTGCACACAATTTTTCATGGAAAGTCCCCAGCATTTTTCGTTCATGTATTTCATTGTTTAATATGCATCATGTCTTTCTTTTTATACAAAGCTGTAAAGTTTATCTCATCAATAATCCTTGGTATACAAAAAAAAAAAGTGGTAAACCATTGTAAACTATTATAAGAAATGCCATATATTGTACCGCGCTAGCGCGATTTTCGAAAAACGCTATCATTTAGCACCCTATAACTCGGTAACCATTAGGAATACAAGAAAAATGTCTATAATCATTTTTGTTGAAAATTTGATAAGCTTCAATTATGTATACAGTACACTTTTACCTTCGACCAAAGGTTCTCGAGATATTAACAAAAAACCAAAAAAGTTACCTGTTTTCGCTAATTGCCGCTAGAGCTCGCCTCATATTCATGAGGAATTTTAGTATATTCATCCCTATAAATAAGTGTGCTAAGTTTCAAAACTTTCGGATTTTTCAGGGGGTTGGGTCATTTTTTTAGGTTTTTTGACTGGACTACCTCATACATTCGTGCTATGGTAGCGGAGCGTGCTGGAATTTATTCCTCAGTAAATGAGTATTTTGAATTTTGACGTGCCATTCCAGAAGGAACACTTTGCTTGAGGTGGATATACTGATGGAACTCTAATATCTCTTTGTTATATACTTAAATAGTATAGTGCCTTGGTCATAATTATTTCTTCTCCCCAAATTTCAGGAAATTTTTACTCAAAGTCCCTAATGAAGGCAAAATCATTTCAAGCCTCCAAAGTTGAGCAAATCAACGTTCCAATCATTTCAGCGAATGAGTATTTCAGACTACGCTTCCCGAACTCAAGTTATTGACAATCCATCTTGTTTTAGCAAATTTTCGTAAAAATAAAACAATTGCAATTACTCAAAAATTTTTAAAAATCAGTTTTTCTGGATCAAAATGCATTTTGATCCATAGGTATATAAACAGTATTCGGTTATTTTATTTATGCTGAATTAATTAATAATAGCTACTGAATTAATTCCAATAGGTCGTCCTTTTCTGACCAATCCAAGCTTCAGAGGGACATCCTAAAAACAACAGATTTGGTACAAACTCTTCTCCTATTTAAATACGTTTATTTTAATATATATACATTACATACATAATATATACATACTATGCATAATATATAATACATTTGAGTTGACTAGCCTTTTTTTTTCGTAGGATTTGCAACAGTTGCTAGACCGTTCGAAGGATGGGGTCATCTACTTCAGCATGGGAACTGTTCTAAAAGCCTCAACGCTGAGCGAAACCAAAAGGACAGCCTTCCTGAAGGCGTTTGCCGGCCTTAAACAAACAGTGCTGTGGAAATGGGATGGAACGATGAAAGACAAACCGCCGAACGTCCATATTTCAACTTGGTTCCCCCAACGAGACCTGTTCGGTAAGAATATAATTATTCACTCTTCTGCATGCCATTAGTGGACAAAAAAACTCGCTTGGACCTAATCAACGCCTGTAGAACAAACTCAATAGGTCTAAAGTTGTCGACTAGAAGGCGTGAGAGAAGTAAAAAGAGTGCATTTATCATTTTTCGGTTTATTATTTTCAACGATGAACCTTTAAAATTGACCGAGACCCCCCTCCAGTTTATGAAATTCGGGTCATTAATCCAAGTTTTCTAGTTGGTCCTAAAAGCTGGGCACCAAACTTGATCAACCATAAAAGGACTGAAATATTAAAAATCGTCCTCAATTCCATTTTCAGAGAATTCTAATACAAGAAATCAACACGACAGCTTCAAAAATATACCAAAGGCTATCTTAGAGTGAAGAAGACATAAAACAGCAGTGAGCACAATACTCATCTTGGTAGATATATATAGATTAGAAAGGAAAACAAACAAAGATAAATTCACTTCTGAATATTTCGTTTGACGACCAGACTGACTCCGCCGTTTGGAATTTCTTGTAATCACGAGGCGGGGGCAGAAGAGGAGTGAAAGTGTGGAGGGGGGGGGGGGGGGGGGGGTTACAGAAAAGGGTGGATGCAACGGAAGGATGGTGGAGGGAAGGAAGAAATTAATCATCCATGTACACAGCAACAAAAATCACTGACAATGACAAAACAATTAGTTGAAAAATAAATAAATAATGAAAATTTAAAAAAAAATTGGTTTTGACATCGCGCCACCAGGTTATTGGTGTGTATTCAGTCCTGGACAACGAAACGCACCCAGGATCCACCGATCCGCTCTCTCAGAAACTCTTAATTCAATGTCAGGGGCAATCGGCTAGCACGTAGGGATTTAGCATTGTGCAGCAATCAGTGAAAGAATCGCGGTACTGTGGGTGGCAGCGTGCTCGGCACGTTCTTCACTGGTGACATGACGATATATATGTGTGTGTGTGTGTGTGTGTGAATATAGTTATATGATTATATCATATACAGGGTGTCCCATCTAAACGGGCCCATCGGGAAATTACAGCCTTACGGTGCGAGCTATCGAAAAATTGAACTGGACTTTTTTATAGTATTCAGGGGTGCCCCCCCCCCCCCCCCCCCCAGCGCAACGACTCGAGCCCCCCCCCCCCCCCCCCCCAACTAAAATATTTATTAAATAGGTAATGTAATTGATACACTGATGTGATAAAGAATGTTGTATTTCTTGTTTTACAAATGTAAGTAATTAATTTGTTATTATAAATCTTATTACTTGTTCATAAAAAAATTAAAAAAAGTACTCATTTTTCTAACCCCCCCCCCCCCCCCCCCCCCCAAATTTTAACGACACAGTTTGCGCCGTGACCCCCCCCCCCCCCCTGTGGGCACCCCTGTAGTATTTCTACTCAGCTTCAGGATGCGCAAGTCCGATTTTTATTTTTCCATGTTTTAGGGTCTCAAATCATTGATTGAAACTGACGGTTTCCTCTTGACCCCCCTTTTTTATTCCTTTTTTCGATTTTAGGTTGAATTTGGAACAGAAAATGCCTCCTTGAAATTTTCTTTTTGGGGCTTCGTTTCTGAGTTATTCCACTTTTTGCGGAAGTCCGATTTTTATTTTTCCTTGTCTCAAATCATTGATTGAAACTTACGGTTTCCTCTTGACCCCCCTTTTTTATTGTTTTTTCCGATTCTAGGGTGAATTTTGAACAGAAAAGGCCTCATTGAAATTTTATTTTTGGTGCTTCGTTTCTGAGTTATTCCATTTTTTTCGAAATACAGAAAATCGCCGATTTCTTTTAGACATTACCAACACTTTCTTACTATTTTTATCTTCAATTTTTGAGATGTTCACCACACTTTTGAAATCAGCAGTAAACTATCTATCATAAGACCCCAGCGTCCATAATCAACAATCACCATCAGGGGGATGACATTACACTTGAACCGCTTACGATTTAAAAAAAGTTTTCCAAATCGTCGTTAAAAAAAAAAAAAAAAAAAAATCCTCAAACTGTTCAGTACTATTACTTATTTATTAGAAGAACGTATGAGACGCCGTATTCTGGACTAATGTAAGGTTCTTTAAATAATAAAGATCATAGTGTAGACTGAACAATAAGTATCAAGAAGCTGTTGTTTTCTTGACCCTTGAATACAGTTTGCAGGAGAAGGAGCAGAGGCTGCAGAAGGAGCAGGTGGCATTTTCGATTTATCACAACACAACTGACTGGAAGTCTCCTTGTGGTACATATTTTAAACTGTATTCTGAACAGTGATTCTGTGTGTACTGAACAGTTTCAGGGTTTTTTTTTTCGCTCGATTTGGAAAAACTTTTTTTAAATCGTATGCGGTTCAAGTGTAATGTCATCCCCCTGATGGTGATTGTTGATTATGGACGCTGGGGTCTGATGATAGATGGTTTAATGCTGATTTCAAAAGTGTGGTGAACATCTCAAAAATTGAAGAAAAAAATAGTAAGAAAGTGTTGGTAATGTCTGAAAGAAAGCGGCGATTTTCTGTATTTCGCAAAAAGTGGAATAACTCAGAAACGAAGCCCCAAAAAGAAAATTTCATTGTTGATCTACCACTCACTTGCTGAGGATTTCCATACAAGTGGGTAGTGAGTGGTAGGTCTGTGAGAACAATAATAAATCGCTAAAATCTAGGAAAAGAGTTAGAGAGCTGGCGATGGTTTCATTCGATGCAAAATATCTTCCTCTAAAACTTACTTCTATTTCGTTCAAAAAACATCTTGGACAGTTGCAAAGATCAAAAAGTGAGAAAAGTTGGCAAAAATCTTTTTATTTGACAGAAGAAGCTATTTTAGGTATAGGGACATGGAGTATATTCGGAATCAGCGCAAAATTTCCTATAATAATAGCTCTAAAACAATTTTGACTGCCTAGAACCGATTTTTTTCTTAAAATTTTGCCTTACAAATCTCGAAATATTTTTTAATGATCTGAACCTCTGGGTAGCAATTGTTATTAAATCTCATTCTACTCAAATTTGAGAACCATTAGGCACCAAATTCGTCTCGATCCCCAGCGGGTAATTGCTTTTCGAAATAAAAAAAACGCTGCAAATTATTACATAATGGTTTATTACTTCTGAATCAGATAGCCAGCTATAGTATCCAGCATGCTCTGGGGCTTTCGCCAGTCTCTTTTCTCGTACCCACCTCTGTTTTTCCTCTCACCCCCCTCCCGACCCACCGTGACCCCCTGCCAAGCGTGCCAGGCGTGCGCGCGTGCGTAAGTCTAACACTCAAACCTCGAGAAAGACACTTTTTCGCCCGTTTTTGGCCCATAGCATCTAATCGAGTAAAGCGATCGGGGTGGTTAAACGTTAGGACCAACTATATGGAGTCTATGTGCGAAAGAACGGGTTTTTTAAGTCAATTATTAGGCCTTTTATGGCCCGGACGGCGAACGGCGGACGGACATTTCAAATTTGGATTCTACGCACCTTGAAACGTAAAGTGACAAAGGTTGAGGGGGGGTTATAAAAATTTTTTTCTATACGATCACATAGGCTTATTATTGGAAATAATAAACCAAAATGAGCATAGTAAAATTGTATTGATTCTAGTTGATTTGTTAAAACACAAAAATTCACACAACCTTGCGAAACGTTGGCCATGATGTAGACTTCAAGAAAAAAAAATCACGAGCCAGCGTGATCTCATATGCACTAATGATCACTTGTATAAACAAACTAAATATCCCATTATCGCAAAATCGCAAGATCACTGGGCGTTGCTGAGCGAGAAAACATTTTACACCAGTTGGAACCTATGTTAGTGACTCTCCAACAACCTGTAAGCAGCTCAGGATTTCAGACAACACTTTCTAAAAACTATCGACTTTTTGATTTTTGGCAAGGAACCACTGTGCGTTTGTCAAATGTTTTCTTCTAAGCGAAACAGCTAAGTGAATGAATACAAATATACTGATCCATCCTTTGTTTATGCGCCTGACACGGTTTCGACATTGTAGAGTGGTACCTAAATTTTTCAAAAACAAGTTTCAATCAAAATCAGCAAGTTTGATCGTCTCTCCGTCTTTCCTATCTTTAATGATTCAGTTTGAATTTAATTTGACTTAATATGTTCTTCCCCCTTGACGCAAGATGTTTGTCATGTTAATATTATTATTAACATTATCATAAAGATTATTTTACACGTCAACATATTAAAATGAACGAAACGCCGATCATCCATGTATACGTAATTTCTGTGCGCTAACGCCGAATCGTAAAATACCGAATCTTATGAGCCTCATTCTTAACGAAATTGTATCTTGCGTTGCGAATAATTTGCAGTTCTTCCACAATAACAGCTTGACCAACCCACTGCTCTTTAATGAGAATTCAAATGTTCGCCTGCCGAATACAATCCTAAATCACTTGTGCCGAGTTGGGTGAGGCACATAGCTTCCGCGTCTCCGTAACATGAATGTAAAAATCATCGAAAAGTTGTAAATGATCTTGAGAAATTCCATAGCGGAGAAGAGCAAACAATATGCAGCGTGAAATGTCGTAATTGGTCAATTGAGAAACGAAAAAACTTATACTCGATGTAACTTACGTTTGCGCAGCGCAGAATGAAGTGGTGATTTGAGAACAATGAAATTGGTACGGGACCATCTTCAGCCTAACCCGCACATTTTCCTGACAATTTCATCAAAACCGCAGAGAATTAAGGCCATTACAAGGATTTCACATTTGTGCATGCGTAGTAGCTATTAATTATACAATCATGTTGAAATTGATATGGGATGATCAAATCCTCTTCTCCCAACAATCATCCAAATTTGAGCGATATCGAACTTTCTAGGGTGTGAAAAAATGAATTTAACGTTTGCGCATGCGCAGAGTGAAGTATTGTTTTAGTCACAATGAAACTGATAGGGGCCTATTGCTTAACCCGCACAATCCCTGAAAATTTCAACAAAATCGAATGAGAACTGAAAATGAGGCTTGTTACGAGGTTTACATTTACGTATGCGTAGGAGCTACTAATGTTAGGATCATCTTGAAATTGATATGGAATTCTCAAACTGTCTTATTCAAACTATCTCCTTCATTTGAGCTACATCAAACGACTAGGTAGATTAGAACTCCAGCATCCATGTCATGAACTTTTCAGTTTTGTTATATACATCTATTTTTTTGTCATGCTTATTGTAATTGGGCTCCGTACGTATCTATACAAATAAACAAAATGAACAGACTCTTTTACTGCTCAAGTTCATCGACCTACTGGATACGAACACATTGTGGAAAAGGCGTTCCTCAGATAAATCAGATTCTATCTCAACACGACAGGTATATTTTGATTATAACTTGAATTCTTATACCCTCTCCCCACCCAATATACCATATCGGTTGTTGAACAACAAAATCCTAATTAACATAGGTAACAATCATGTTTGCGAACCAATTGTACGCTTTTGCAACACTGATGTTTCGTTCAGAGGAAAGACGTTCTATGTTACTTTTCAGTTCGCCAGCTGCAGTTTCAATATCGCTGTTCACATTAATCACTCTTCTGTAAAATTTAACTTTAGCTACATGCAACGTTTTTCCAGCCACCCATTCTATCTATCAATCTACCACTATACGATATTAGTTAGGTAAGTACCAAATCGTAAAGAAGACGAGAGCCGTCAAGCGGTTGTTATATTTAGTTGAACCTAACAATAGCCAAAGAATGAGAAGTCAGCCGTGCCCGAATCGTTTGGTTTGAAGAGATGATTTCCTATTTCAAATAATATCATGAAATAATCATCTCATGAATCAGATATTGTACGAGGGTCATCACGGAGTAGTCTTACAATTTGTGGATCAAGATGAGCAAAAATTATCTCAGCAATTTCTTGGGGAATTTCAAAGAAAATTGGCCTAATGCAATTACTCGGATCTGTTCGTGAATTTCTACGATGTAATTTCTGTGAACTTTTCACCCTCGCAACTTGAAAAAAGAACCCAGTTTTACACTCAAATTAATTAGTTTTACCCCTAAAACACATGCAATTGATCTTAACAAATTAACTAGAAACTTGTGAGTTATGAAGTGCAAAACTCGGATTTACCGGGACTCCAAAGATCTGCGAGCGTTACCATTCAATTCAAGGTGAAAAAATGTGTAGAAACTGACCCAAACTTGCAGGTTCATAGAGGGTAATTTTTCAAGAAATTCCACAATTTCATTAAAAAAAACCACGATAACGAACTAAATCATTCGCGACGAAGTTGTAGAAACGCATTTCAAAACGGAAGTTAGTGAAAAAACTTTATCTATTTCCACGAAAAATTAAGTTACAATGTTAAATGGATTTCCCCATCACTTTGCTTGCACTTAATTGGTTGTACCTCCCGGCCCTTCCTTTTCTCTCGACCAATTAGATTCAATCTCGCTTCATCTGTGTCTATATAAGCTGTGTCCTTTCTACTATGTACCTATTCAATTATTGTTTGTTACTGATGATAGCCTAACCGTTGAAATCAATTTAACATTGTAACTCTTCATTTTTCGTGGAAATAGACTTTTTATTTTTTTTTTACAATTTCCGTTTTGGGCCACAATAATTAAAACTAAACTTTCTCCACAATTAAAAACCAAAGTAAAAGTAAAATTTACTTTCCGTCGGAAAAATTACTATATGAAGGAAAGGTACTATATGAAGCAGTACATATAAATTTTGACTGATCTAAGAATAATTTTGAGAGAACGGTTAATGTTTAGAAATTTTTTAAATTCCCAATTTCTAAGATTTTGTTAAATAAATTAGTGTGAAAGGTGTTAAATAAATATGACAACCGTCTGTGCTTAATGAAAATTTAACGCTGATTCTGAAAAATTAAAAATAATCGCAGTACAGCTTATTTTAAAAAAAAAAAAAAAAAAAAAAAAAACATCAATTTATATAGTTATAGTATGAAACTACGAAAAAAAATACGAAATAAATTCGTGATAAATCAAGAGCTTTCCAACGAATGGTGAACGATTTCTGTGCGATTAAAATGGCGGAAATTCCATTTCCCTACCAACGGCTCGGTTGTACGTGAAAATCATCCGTCACACATTTCGTTCCCATCCCGCGTTCCATTTTCGGCTAGTTAGTCCATGGCTAAAACACATTCTGTGTTAAAAGTTAGTTTTATGTTTAAAAAAGTGCCAAGTTGGGTCTGGTACATTGCTTCCTCGTATCCGTAACATGTGTTGTAATCCAAAGATTACAACAGGTGGGAGGATATGGAAAATGGCTTCAAGATTGAATGATGAAGATTTATTTGAATCCCAAACAATATTGATTTATGTTTTTCCCTGGTTTCTTCCCAAAATAATTATTTCATATGTTTTTCTTCTAAAATAAAACACTTGTGAATTTACTGTCAATGCGTGTAGGTCTCTTAATTTTATTCTGAGAAATTAATTTAGGTAAAAGTCTTTTTCATCGTTTCAGTTCTATTCGTTCATTTTCTTGCTTTTGTTCGTGGAACGTTTTGTTTTCCTATCACTTATCTTCGGACAGTTCCTGATATTAAATAACATGAGTGTGTAGATCATTGAAATGTTTCTAATTATCTTATGATTCCATAGCTGGTTCGTATGGTCAAGGGAAATGGTAAATTAAGATTGAGTGTATTTTCAGACGGCTAGTGCATGAGAAAATTAGGATTAATTATGATTAATTAATTTAGGTTTGCGCATGCACTGTGTGAAATATTTGTTTGGAAACTATGAAACTGATAGAGGACCATGTACACTCAAATCCGCACATTCCCTTAGAATTTCATCAAAATAGAACAAAAACTGTGGAAATCAAGGTTGTTACAAGGATTTCACATTTGCGCATGCGCAGGAGATAGTATTGATACGATCGGGTTGAAATTGATATGGAATGTTCAAATCGTGCTCTCCCAACTATCCTATAAATTTGAGCGAGATCGGTCGACCAAGGGCGTCAGAGAATAATGCCTGATGGAGTTTACTTTTGCGCGTGCGCAAAGTGAAGTATCTATTTGGAAACAATGAAGCTGATAAACAATTCAGTCTCTGGAAACAATGATTGGGTTAACATTAGCTAGCCATTATTGAAAATCATAAACTTGAAAAAGAAAAAGTGTTCGAACTTTAGAAGCTAACTCTGGTTGAGAAAGTCGCCACAGATTTTGTTTTTTATCTAATTAAAATTCTTACCTAATAATTTGCCTTCTTTTTCTGTAGCTCACAAAAACGTGGTTCTGTTTATATCTCATTGCGGTAATCTTGGAGTCAACGAAGCAGTTCACGAAGGAATACCCATAATTTGCATTCCTATGTTTGGAGACCAACCGTACAACTCTAAAAGCATCGAGTCCCAGGGAATGGGAGCAGTTTTGGATTTCTACAGCGATATCACGTACGAGAAAATCAAATCTACGATCAACCGCGTCCTCACAAATCCAGTGTAAGCTTATACTTAATTATGTTTTATGTAATAACATTACCATTAATTCAAAAACTAAGTAATATTGTAAGTATAAAATTAAATTTAATATTTAATAATATTGGGATAAAGTGATCTAATATGGTAAGTTCCTAATATGGCACTCTCTAGATGAACTCATCAAACCATTGTTGGAACTACATGAACAGCAAGCTTACTAAGGCACGCCACCAGATAGCAGGTCCGAACATCAAAACATAACCTCTCACAAACGCCACACAATCTGTTGCTTATTACAGCTTCGCAAAGTACTTATTTGTTCCTATTTTCATCCTCATTTTTCAAGTCTCAGGTAATTAGGTGGTTTTTAAAATTTTGATGATCACAATATCATCAGAAATCTTTTAATCAAAAGCAAGATAAAAGAAGTGGTTTTGCCACAAATTCATTATCTGTATAGGAAAAATCCAAACTCAGAAATCTTTCAAATGTACCCGAATTTCAAAATTCACGGAACCAATCCCAAGCCAATCCAGCGCTCTCAAAGTAAAACATACTTGCCACAAATGTTACATTTTTATCTATAGCAAACATATCGCTTAATCTACCACCACCTAATTTACTCAGTATTAGACACACGCAAGTGTCTAATAGTCAATAGAAGAGTCAATAGAAGATATTGAAAGTCACAAGTCGATACGTGATGAATTTCGGTTGGTTGATTATAATTATGGTTTCTGTTTGATGATAATTTTGGTAATAATCGTATAAGATATCATTGAGAACGAAACTGTGTTTGATACATGAAATAGATATCATATCTATGATAATATGGTTAACTTTCACAGCTATTCACATTTCATTATCCACCTAGATGCTGGGTAAATCCCTAAATAGAGGCGCCTAAATCCCTAAATGAGCTAGCGATTTCTATTCTTGGATTATTATTTTCTATAGTGTATCTCATTAATCGTCCTAGGAAAAAATGAACCTCCTTTTCCATTCAACAATTTTTGGTATCAAGAAACAACTGGACCAAGGTTTTCTAAATGTCTCACAAAAAATCTCGGCATCACTTTCAAACAACCCCAGGGCGTAAAAGACTTGAAATTTTCAAACATCAACGTCTCAAAAACTTTCGAAATTAAAGGGTACTTTTTTCAATTGATTTTGATAGAATTCACTTCGATAAATCGAATGAGACCACCCGAAAAATTGAATGAGGTTGAACAATTCATGCTCCACGATGGCTTAAGTGTTGAAATATCTGAAACACACACCCACCTACCCTCCAGTGTTTAAACGAAGTCGGACCAATAGATTATGTGAAATCGACGTTATAAAAATAAATAAGTTTGCTCATGTGCACAAGCTACTATTGATCCTACGGCAATATTAGTTATAGGGAACCGTTTAGGAGCTAACCCGCACAATCCCTCAAAATTCCGTCTAAATCGGACTGAAACTTGGTACGGTTTTGTTCGTGTCAAGGATTCACCACAGACAGACAGACAAGGAACCACAATTGATCAGCAAGCTCTGATATGCAAAAAGCAAGTGGAAATTTTTATTTAGGAGGACAATTTTTTCGACTTCAATCACGAATAATCCAAAGCTTCCCTACCTCCGGGAGTTCGGAAGCAAAAAGGCTTTTTATATCAAAAATATGGTACTTGTATATCTTTTCCCTGACAAATTGTAAGGAAAGTTTCATGAAACTAATTACATAAATGAACAAACCCCTGTATGTAGCCATACTTCTTTTTTTATCATGTGTCATTGCTATTTTTTTGCAGATACAAAAAGAATGCCAGGAGAGTATCCAAAGCATACAGAGACCGACCGATGAGCCCACTGCAAACAGCAGTCTATTGGGTCGAATACGTTCTGCGTCACGAGGGTGCCTACCATCTGAGATCAGCAGCTCGCCACATGCCCTGGTACGCTTACCACAACTACGATGTGATGATCTTCCTCCACGCAGCTCTTGCCGCAATAATTTACTTGTTGTTCAAAACGGTCGTCATATTCTTTAGATGTTTGAGCTTTTGCTTCAAATCTAAGCCTAAAGCCAAAGCCAAAAAATCTTAGGATTTTAGGTAACATTTTATCTGTGATATCAGAGGAAAAGAACTGAAAATAAGCCCATATAAGTAGCACTTCGATTCTAGGTAGCATTTTCCACCATCCATGACTCATGACTAGGTAATTCTGTATTTTCATGATAACACTTCATTCATTTCGTCTGCGATCATCTAATTCCCTCTCTAAATCATTTGTTCCCCTTCTTTTACATACACACTCACCAACAATTTGCCCTAAAAGTGAATAGTACTAAGCATTCATGTATCCTCCCCCCTCCAAAAAATCAACTATCCAAATCCGTAGTCATGCAAATGGAAAGTCTCACTCGACATAATAATTGTATTATATTGTGAACTGCATACGTAATTTATATACTACCAAGTTAGTCGTCAATATTTTAGATTCCAGGTAGGTAAGAAACTCATTAACCGAATATGACTCTGTGTGTCAAGATATTCGTTAATCAACTAAGTTAATAATGCTATGAATTATGATGTAAAATGCCTACGTTGTTACGTACCTGTTTCCAATTGTATACGCATCATGCTATGTACACAACAACAGTCAGTTTGACATACGAGTTCAAGTAATAAAATGCAGTCGATTTTACTTTACTTATTACTTACTCATTTTCAAATTAACTATCTTCTCTGCCTCTTATATATCTTGTATATACATGAGTTTATCTGATTGTTGAACAATTGTCAGAAGTAATTTGATCCAAATTTCCAAACCATCGGTCACTGATCATTCAACACGTTTGTTTCAAAGGTCAGATGAGGTTTAAAAGAATAGCCGGTAGAGAAAGTAAGGAACAAGTTGTTGAAAAGTTTTTGATATACCTACCAGAAACTGACACAATGAACTGACACAATTTTTTGTAATAAAACTTCTCATAAACATTAATTTGGAGTTTAACAATAATACCTGGTTGTCCTACCACTGCATGAAGTCATTTTGAAAATTTCGTTTCGTGTATATTTTCGTTTATTATGATTTTCAGGCAGAATCAAACGTTGTTATTCAAATGGGTATATTGTTATTCAAATGGGCTAAAATGACATGTTCTTAAACTGGTATAGAGTGAAGGATGCTGAATAGATAAGCTAGTTAGATAAAGTAAGGTAATTAGAGAAGGTATCTATTATGTATTACTCATCTTCGGTGCTACCTGTTCAGGAAGAAACAGAGCTGTTGCAACAGTAAGATGCACACAAAGAGTAGAGGGTGACTGAGCTCCCACTCAAAATTTATTTCTTTGTCCAAATCTTGTCCTTCTTCGAGCAGTAATAGGCTTCTAGAGATATCTGGTCATTATGTGAGTTCTCCCTTCAACGAACTGTTAGGAAATGCAAGAACTGATCAGCTCGCTCGTGAAGTGATCCTCAAATTTCGATCATCGGTACCGTGAACTTTTAATAGCCCTTCTAAGCAGCGTACTTGTAAATCTATATGTAAATGCATTTATTGTGCATAGGACATAAGTCCCACCTCGCGCACAACCAATCAAATATTGAGAACAATATAATTTCAGAAAAAAAAAAATAAACTAAACACTAAATAGTAAAAAAAAGACAATAACTATCATCAAAATGCGATTAAAAAAATTACTCAGTAAATTTAAACAAAGAAAAATTGAAAGAAAAAAAAACGTAGTAAATAGAGACTATCTGTAAGGGAAGATGGGGAAAGGGGTAAAGATACCAAAATCAGAGATGAAAATGAAAGAGAAGATTTTGGAAGGAGAGGAAGCAAGTAAGATAAGGTAGTAGGAAGAGTGAAGAGGAAGGAGAGAAAAATAGAGAAGGAAAGAATGAAGATGATGGGTTTAGTCTGAGAGATAGTGACGCTCGACCGCACACCTGAAACTGCCATACGTCCCGGCATTCCGCACCTCCACAGGAAGAGAATTCCACGCCCTCGCCCCAGAAACAGCGATTGAATTGCTCATCATCCTCGACCTATGTTCTGGAACGGAAAGGTTTTTGGCTCTTGTGGATCCTCCAAACTGAAAGAGAGTAGTAATATACGGAGGGTATGCTTGATGGAGAGCCTTGAATACAAAGCACAACCTCTGGATCATGAGGTACGTCACAACATCCATACCCAGCAGTTCACTAGCGTATGCCGAAGTGTGACTATGGGGTTTGAGCCTGAAAACCTAGCGCACACAAGCATTGAATGCAGTTCTCAAAGTCTTAAGGGCAGTACTGTCAAGTGACCAAATAAATAGGATAGATGAATAGCTGAAACGAGGCAATAAAAGAGATTTAAATAATTTCATCACATGGAACGGAGTACAATATGCTAACCAATTGAGAGATTTAAGTGATGCATAAATCGACCTGGATATCTTGGACACATGACTATTCCAAGACAAGGTCGAATTAATCATCACACCCAAACTTTTGACTACCTTAGAAAAAGGAATTATGACGCCATCAATAAGGATGGGAGGAATATCATGAGACACCAAGTCCTTTTTGAATATAATTATAGACTGGCACTTCCTCGGATTAAGAACCAAACCATTTGCACTGCACCACCGGTGGATCTCATCCAGGTCCAAGTTGATATTCTTTACAGCCTGTGAGAGAGAGATATTATCTGTAAGACTATGCTGATAAATTTGACAGTCATCAGCATATAAATGATATTTTGAGAATGTCAGAGCTGAAGGTAAATCATTAATAAAAACTGAAAAAAGTATTGGGCCCAATACAGATCCTTGGGGGACACCAGAAGTAACGGGAAGAGGCCCAGAGGATACATTATTAAGGAATACATTCTGAGTTCTGTCAGATAAGTAAGAGTAAATGAGAGAGCAAGCACTGGTTGAGAAGTGAAAAAACTAGACAATTTCTGGATAAGCAATAGGTGATCTATAGAGCCAAATGCGTTAGTCAGGTCCAGAAGGACAAGTATAGAGCATATTATATTGCCCTCCATAGCCCCACGAACATCCTCAGCAATTCTGACCATTGCTGTAATAGCAATTCTGACTTGCCTGTAATAAATTATTAAACGGAGTCTATTATAACAAAATTATCTGAAAACTTCGCAGCATTTACTAATGATACAATCAGGTTGAAATTTATAGCGGATGATCAAATCGTCTTTTGCCTAACTATCCACCGAATTCGGGCGAGATCGGACAACAAGGACGTGAAAAAATAGAGCTTAACGGAATTTAAGTTTGCGTATGAGCAGAGTAAAATATTGATTTGGGAGCAATAAAACGGATAGGGGACCATCATTGCCTAACCCTCGGATTCCCTGGAAATGTTATCAAAATCGGATGAAAACTGTGAAAATTGAGCTTGTTACTAGAATTTCCCATTCACGCATGCGCAGGAACTAATAATGAACGTTACGATTATCTTGAAATTAATATGAAATGCTAAAACCGTCCTTTCTCGACTGTCCCCCAAATCTGAGTGAGATCGGACGAAAATGGGATGAGAAAATTATGCTTGATGGAATTTACGTTATTTTAGCAGAATGTTTCAGCATAACTTTGTACATAAATTTTTTAATGTTCAATATTATAGTTAATAAACTTTATTTGAGCAATATTCTGCTAAAAAAAAATATATAAATTTGACGAATTTTAGCCTTTTTTGCTATTTTTAGTGATTTTTTCCGCACTTTTTCAAAGTTTGGCCAATTTAATGTGCTCAAAAAATGCTGGCCAACGAACTCGTCCTTTCGTTTGAAATTGAGTTCTGATTTTTTAGCCTTGAGAACGGAATTTTTATCTCAATCCTAATGAACTTTATCGCCTGAAAGGACACACACACACACAGCCTAATTTCAACAGTTTTCATCCGATTTTGATGAAATTATAAGGGAATGTGCGGGTTGGGCTGCAAATGTTCCACAATCAATTCATAACTTCATAGCGCAAACGTAAATTCCTTCAAGCATCATTTTTATCGCTGTGATTGGGTGCATAGATGGGGGACACTGGTTTAATTATTATAATGATTGTATCATTATTAGCTCCTACGCATGCGCAAAAGTGTACTCCGAGAACAAGGTCTAGTTATCATCAGATTTTGATTACATTTTCTGGTAATTAGAAATTTGTGGGTTAGGCTGTACCCTACGAATTTCATTTTTCTCAGATCATTACTCTATTCTGCGCATGCGCTAACATAAATTACTTCTAGTGTCATTTTCCCGTTTTTTTAAACATCTTTACTGTGAAGCATGAAATTGCGGGATCTTGGAACAGTAAAAGTTTGAAACCTTCTCAGAGGCACGATGCGCCATGTTCTGATCAAATATTACATACGAGGTTTAATAATTATAGACAAATGATCTGCGTAGAAGGGCTATCTAACACAGAAATAATTAACCATTGTGTAATAATTTGCAGCGTTTTTCCTTCGGGTACGATAGAAAACCGCTCAGGATCCGTCGTGGAAGACCCATGAAGCCGTTTCACGATTGCAGTTTATTTACATATTGGTTCAAATAATTTATTTAATACATTTTCTACGAAGGTTTCCTCATTGTGCATTTTCCCCCCTCTCTCTTAGGTATATGGATTAGTTCTTGAAAGCAGAATGCTAGGTGGAAAAAAAAAGTCTTCTTCTTTTAGTTGTTCTGGATGATCTTCGAGTGGGTTGGTAGTTGATATGGTGATTAAAAAAATAAAAATATTACAAAACTTATTTCTGTTCTAGAACCAAAAATTTCAACCATGTATCATGTTTTCTCCTCGATATTGATTCGAAATTCTATGAACTTGTTTTTTTTTCCTGTTTTTTTCGTCAAAAACACGACACATGGTTGAAATTTTTGGTTCTAGAACAGAAATAAGCATCGTTATGTTAAATTGCAATATTAAAATAAATATCGTTGTGTTAAATTAGATTTTAATATTCAGTGTAAATTCAATAAATGAAAAAAATGATTATCAAGTTAAATGATTTTTTTTAAATATTTATTTATTTTATATGGACAATGTTAATTTGTTTCTCCACCGTCGTGAGGCGTCGTTGTCGTCGAAATCAACGACCGATGAGTTGAGAAGTACGAAACAAACTCCCGTGTCTCCAAATCTTCGATATTGCGTGTGAACACGGCGTCTATGCACGAACCGCTCCTCGTTGTCGCTGCTATCGAGTCGTTCGACAACAACAAGTTGTTTTGTGTGTGATTGTGATCAGTTGACCAAAGAGTGACACTCTTCTTTGGTCAGAGGAGAAATATCTCCCCACTATATGTTTCGTGCGCGGATGAATCGACGCTCGGAATCGACGCTCGAAATTTCGTACGTCTCTCCACTATGTATTGCGCGGAAAAAAATTGACGCGCAAAATTGACGCGCAAAAATTGCTAGGACCCCAGGGCTAAAACATGATACATGTTAAAATAATTATCATTTGATCAGCTGAAATTGGCAGCATTTTTTCGAGAAAAGGGCGAATAGCGCGTGTGCATGACTTTTAACATGTATCATGCCCTGGGGTCCTAGCAATTTTTGCGCGTCAATTTTCATTCCGAGCGTCGATTCATCCGCGCACGAAACATATAGTGGGGAGATATTTCTCCTCTGACCAAAGAAGAGTGTCACTCTTTGGTCAACGTACGAAATTTCGAGCGCCGATTCCGAGCGTCGATTCATCCGCGCACGAAACTGTGCGACAGCACAACGATAGCAGCGACAACGA
This sequence comes from Adelphocoris suturalis, assembly GCA_030762985.1. NCBI lineage: Eukaryota > Metazoa > Arthropoda > Insecta > Hemiptera > Miridae > Adelphocoris > Adelphocoris suturalis. The sequence continues at coordinate 29,437,202 of CM061041.1, read as the reverse complement.
GGAGCGTTTCGTGCATAGACGCCGTGTTCACACGCAATATCGAAGATTTGGAGACACGGGAGTTTGTTTCGTACTTCTCAACTCATCGGCCGTTGATTTCGATGACAACGACGCCTCACGACGACAACGACGGTGGAGAAACAAATTAACATTGTCCATATAAAATAAATAAATATTTAAAAAAAATCATTTAACTTGATAATCATTTTTTTCATTTATTGAATTTACACTGAATATTAAAATCTAATTTAACACAACGATATTTATTTTAATATTGCAATTTAACATAACGATGCTTATTTCTGTTCTAGAACCAAAAATTTCAACCATGTGTCGTGTTTTTGACGAAAAAAACAGGAAAAAAAAACAAGTTCATAGAATTTCGAATCAATATCGAGGAGAAAACATGATACATGGTTGAACTTTTTGGTTCTAGAACAGAATTAATCTTGATGACCTTAAAAATGTTTAACATTTTTAGGAGGGTCGACGTTCGGGAACGCAATATGGCTGATGCAGCTCAAAATATGGAAGGTGCATGACTTTTTTTTCAGTTTTACCTATTAAGGGCTTATTTACGACTCCTAAATCCTTATATATTCGTGATCAGCATAACATCCCCTAGCGGATTCCACCACGAATCGATTTTTGATCACCCTTACAATCAAAGTAGGTACTGTGTGACTTGATCATGAGATGCCATATCTCGGAAGTGGGAAGGTTGGTTTTTTTCCCCATACGTCATTCGGTAATGCATATTCGGTTTGTGCTTTTGTGTTGATTGATGAGATTGTGCGATTATTTACCTATACCTATTTATTGATGGAATCAAAGAACAAGCATTGGGAACAGGCATTCTCCGATTCGGAGAAAGAGCACCGTCTAGACCCCATGCATAACAACTTTGATATTCTCGGATAAAATAAGTAAATAAATAATAAAAATCTACGCCCATTCGGTCCACACCAAACGAAAGATGGTGAAAATTGGCTTGAGGAATTCATTTCCATTTCTTACCAATATCGAGATTGGTCAAAATTGAAATCACTGGGAAAATCTTTTTTTTTTTTTTAATATGCAAAAGGAACTCTTGCCAATGCGCACGATAACCTTTACGTCACAGGTGAGTAATGTTGAATATACCTTTTCTTTAATCTCGTCTACTCCAATATTCATTGATATCGTCATTAGAAATCAAATGAAGTTGTTAATATTGTGTGTTGGAGCTGGAAAAATTAATGAAAAATCCAGATCGAGAGCTCTTGCCATTATCACTTGAAAAAATGATAAACACAAATATTAAACGTTAAAGTTAAATAAAAAACGTAAAAAAAATTTGAATAAATAACCACGACGATACTACGATAAATAATTTTGGCCAAATTTTTATGAGGTGGTTTGGTAAGTGAGGAGTCTAGCGACAATTGATCCGAGCTTATACTCCCGTAACCGACCAAGATTGCCGGTGGAAAATGGATCAGTTCGATCTAAAGAATTTCTCCAAAATTTTAGACAAAGATAAAGTCAAATAAATAGGCCTGTAATTTCCTTCAAACTCACGATCAGCTATTTTGAAAAGAGGAATAACAATAGTCTTCTTAAAAGTATCCGGAAACTTGACGACGGAAAAAGCTAAGTTAGATTATGTATACAATACAAAGTTATGTTATGTTCAACAGTCAATCCGCGTCTTGAGGTCGGATCAACAACTTGGTGAAACCGGCCTTAAGTGCTACATCAGCAGTCTTTAATTATTTTGGAGGGAATGAGGTGTAGTATTATATAACTTATCACCATCCAACTCCAAGTTAAGTGTATTATTTGCATTCTCCTTCAGTTTGATTAGATGTAAGATATACAAAAAGATGATGCAAGGCGGGTCTTCTATGTCATTATCTTAGGAGTAAAATATGTGGCTCTACTATCAAGGAAGGTCGAAGGAAGGGGCACCTAAGGTAGGTTTCCAAGGAGACGGGCGTTCAACCAGTTATACGCGGAGCGGTGGTCTGTTCACATCTTGCCAGATGTTCTATTTTTACGAGACCGGCGTCCTGTTCTACGAAGAGTGAGGAAGAAGACTTTTTACCGGACCACGTAAGAGAATCCATGACGTTATCAACAGCCAATATTATTATTGGCACCCAATGACCAACATTGATAAGTATTTATATGATTAACCATTACCGTTGGGTGGTAGGGTGCTTATTCCCAGCCTACAAGTCGCAGTCTCCTAAAGGGCCGATTACACGAGAAACAAAAGTTGCGCAACTCCAAAAAAATTGCACTAGAAAAGTTGTACGCAACACAAAGCAATAAAATTGCCTCGTGTTGCGTCAAGATGTTGCAAGGAATTAATTGCACTGTGTTGCACCAATAAAGTTGAGCAATAGAAATTGCTCAATTGTTTCGTTTACACGGGCGACAACCAGGGCTTCTTTCTTTTTGCACCAGTTCCACTTTTGCCCTTTTTTTGTTCACTTTTTGCATAAGTGCGTAAATTTCGAAATTTTTTAACGCCTCATCCGACGAAATCTGAAATTCGGACGCTACCGCCTCCCACCCGTCCGTTTTTGCGATCCGATCCCTGTATTTCGGGTCTTCAACGTCCCACAGTTCCGGTCGAACGTGAATCGAGTTAATAAAATCTATTATCTTCTCGTTTGGCCAGTTCATTTTCACAAGCGGGGCGAACGAGAACGAGAGACACTGGGATAAATGTGGGGGACACACTGGTGAGGAAGCTGATCGGCGAAAAATGTGAATCACAGAAAACTCTCAATGTGATTGGCTGTTTCGTTCCCTCTCCCGACCCAAGGCCGAAAAATTGCCGCAATAGTGCAATAATTTTCCAAACCCCTTGGACTTCATTTCAACACGATGCAACAGTTGCCGAGAGGGCTCGTGGGCCTGAAATTTTGTACAACTCCCGTCAATTAATTGCCTGCAATCTTCGGCAACTTTTTGGAGGAGAGAATAGTTGTCCAACTTTTTTGAAATAGTTGCGCAATACTTTTTTCTACAATTATTGCCGGAAAAAATCGCTCGTGTAAGAGGGCCTTAAGAAATCTTTGCTATCAATAAGTGCCTTCACCTTGCAAAACCATAACTCGTATAACAAAAACATCCATATTTTTACCGATAGTAAGGCCAGCATTAAAGTACTTCTGAACCCCCTCACAACCTCTAAATTGGTTTGGGAAATAAAGAAATCCTTGAACAATTTATATCTTAACAACAATAAAATAATCATTAAATGGAATCCAGGTCATGAGAATCATGATGGCAATGTAAACGCGGACTGTTCGGCACGGGTAGGCTCAGGGCAACAGTTTGGGGCCCCTCCCCTTCCATCTGCATTTCCAAAAATGCCTGTAAAACGAAAGTTAAAACACAAGTCATACAGGATCTACATTCTCTGGAGTAGACAAACTGGCTTGTCACGTCCTCCAATCCTGAACGAACAGCATTTCGCCATTTTGCGGACTTAAAGAAGATTCCGCTGAGCATTTCCTTTGTATATGCTATCGATACTGGCGATCCAGAACTGAGGTATTTGGAACTGCTTCTCTCAAAGACATTGAGTGGAAGAGAATTAAAAAATTTGTTGATGTAAGCAAAAGATCCTGGCTGAATCCCTCCCTTTTTTTAATTAAAGGGGCCTCTATATGAAGGAGAGTGTTAGCCGACTATAGTGCCTAAAGCTCTTTTTCAATGGAAACCCCGAGAAGTGAGTGACCATAACCGTTCCTTTGCCAAGTTAAATCAGGAATCCTCATGGCCAAGATACCTAACCGTTGTTTCTATTTGTAAATTCAAGTTGAATCTGCCCTGAAAATGTCTTCGTCAATCACTTTTCTACAACATTTTTTAGTGTAGGGGAGAGTGAGGCACAATGAAACAGTTGGTGTACTGGATGTACCCAGGGTTCTAGTTCAATGGGATTCTGGCAGAAAGCGCTGTGGGTCACCCCAAACAAAGCCTGCTATTGCCGCCTTCCGCTAGTGGCGTTAAAGACTCTACCAGTTTTTTTTTTTTTTTTCCACAGAATGTGTTTTTACGGAGGGTTATTTGATTTGAAGGCGTCCGTCCCGTAAGATCCCCCCCCCCCCCCCCAAACCCCACCCCTCTCGCGTACGAGCTGCTACCCCCACCGCGCGTCCGCTCCACCACCTACTGTTTGCCTCCTTCGGTTCCGTTTTTGTTTCTACATTAGGTAACGTCCTCCTCCTTCATTCTTTTCTTTGGGGGCTTGGCTTTGGGAGCCTTTTTTTGCTTGGCTAGAAAAACGATATCCATAATATAATATTCATATAATATAATACATAGTGGCAAGCATTATTATAACATTATTATAAATATTATAAATAAGCCAGTAGGTAAGAAAGACCGGTACTTACTGCTCCCATTTCATTGACAGATAGTAATCAGACGATAGTTGGATTGCTTGTAATCTTTATGATTATTTGACTAATTCGTCAGAAAGTGGGTGTTTTAATTAAAGACACAATTGTCTCCTGGCCAGAGGGTTTTCCTAACCATCCCTACCCTTCCTTGGAGGGGACGAGCAGTCGGTCACGTAGGCCCAAAGTAATGGCTTACATGGAAAATCATCGAAGGAAGAAGGGAGATTTCGTTACTGAGAAGTATAATGCGTTGCAATATGTGGACATTGAGTTGTGAAACATAGGTCCATGCCTAACATGCTTAACGACTTTTTTAACTTACTGCTCCCATTTTATTGAAAATTAGTAAACAGGCGATAGTTGGATTGTTTAACGACTTACCTGAGCCTCCATGCTTCTATTCGTCTTTGGAACTCATAAGTTCACACCACATTTGGTCACAGGGTTGCCACCTTATAAAACGTTAATATCCCCGGGAAGGGTCTACGTCACGTAGTTCTACAATCCAAGGCGCTGGATTCCAAGAACGCGGAATGAACTTCGGCCGAACTTACCAGAATGCCACCAGCCCTCCGGGGAACCCCCGAAATACACATTCTGTGTTTCATTGGTTTGATCCTTGATCCTAACATTAACAATCCGGGGGTCTGGGGGTGTCCCCCAGATTTCATTTTACAATAAATGTACCATCATGAACACAAACCACTAGCGGCTAGACACCCCCAACGGCAACGTTTTTTTTAAAAGTAGGGTTTTATTTTTACTTCTTTGTTGTTGTGAAGTAATGAAGTCAACTTAGGCCACGTCACAAGCGTTAGGTCACTACTTGAAAAAACTTTGAGAAATCTCACTATAAAATTACTAATTGCAGAAGAATGCGATTCATGTCAAAATACTAGGAATTACAAATTTTTCAAAGAAAGACTTCTTATTTTCCAATGAAACAAAATTGGTCAAAAAACACGATTTATCAGTATTACCCCCTCCGTTTTCTTCCTTCAGTCATGAAAATCAAAATTTCCAAGATTTTTCGTATAACAAGACTGAAATTGGGATCGAACAACAAAATAATCGGAAATCGGTTAAGAATTGAAGCCTAAGCAGCGCTCATAGACTGTCACACACCGCATAATTACTAGGTATATTTTTATTTTTTATTTATAATATTTGTTTTTGTTTTTTATTATTATTTTCAATTATTTTATGTTTTCACCTATTTATTTATATTTTACTTATTTTTTTCTTCAATTTTTTTTCTTTTTTCAAAAGTATTTTTTTTTTTTTTTTAAAGAAAACTCTTCTCAACAGCGGAGGGTGCACGCAATTAAATTAAATAAATAAATAAGTGGAGAGGATGCAAAATTACCCAATGCAAGCCCTCGGGATCGAGGAAGGAAGAGAGGTGAAAGGAAATGCCACTATAAAATGACCAACAGTTAAGGTAAAAGCCACAAGACTGCGTATGGTGATACCACGGACCTCCTGCTTGATACCTAACTCGATTAGTTCCATAGCACTTTTCCCGCACCACACCAAGTGCCATGACACGAGCACGGTCATGACTTTGATGGTATTTGCCACCCTTCTTTTAGCTCGGATATTGCTTGCCGCAGATCATTTCTATCCCACGACAACCCCAAGAGGTTCGAGCCGAGCCTAGCGCTCCTCACGGCCCGACAATGAACGAGCCTTATAATTCTACGATCAACCCCGTTGACCTTGACAATGCTACTTATTTCCCGTCCGGAAACTACCTAGGGTTTAACCCTTATAATCAAGGCATGGGTACTTTTCATAACACCCCACTTGGTCTACCTACACCAAGTAAAACGTATATAAATCCACTACAATATTCATCAATTTTAGCCTGCCAGGTCTGCTGTATGCCCACGCTGCAACTGACAACCTGGACATCCAGGATTATGGCAGACCCTTCGGGCTTAGTAGTTACAATATCCGGCTTCTTGCCCCAGTCACTTTGCATATGATATAGCCACTCCCTTTCCAAATGTCAGTAGCTTGATGACAGAGCACCCACAATCTGCTTGACAACCGCATCATGACATAGGATACGGTCACCGTGAGTCACTGGACTATGTTGCACTACATGATACAGGTTCTCATTTTTTTCCCCGAGACACGTTTAGGGGTATCTACTGTCCCACAACTACCTCTGATAGCATACCCTGATGGCATGAAAATGTCAGTGGTATAGCGGGACCATTGACAATATCTAATAGTCTCGAGCTATTTACTTGCAAAACTGTTAGGTATATCAAATAACTATGCAAATATGTCAATTACAAATAGGATTGCTTTCAGGATTTGAACAAAAATTACATAAATGACTGTTACCTATACTTACTTGGTTTCAGAATGTTTCACCATTGGTTGGCGGGCATAGTGTTCGCGTTTGTTGCATGCGATGGAGCAGAAATATTGGGAATTTTACCTCATCCAGGCAAAAGTCACAACTTGGTTACAGTTCCTTACTTCTTGGAACTGGCAAAAAGAGGACACAGCGTAACTATTTTAGGGTATTTCGAACCCGAAAACCCTCCATCTAATTACCACACGATACTGTTGGATCCAGCAGGCATCAAGAGTGGGTACTACACATTCGATCTCTTGGATCGCAAACAAGAAAATTTTGCTGTTTGGAACATGCGGTTGTTTTTGGAATTAGCCCAAAAGTACTCACCAGCTGCAAAAAAACTCGATGCTCTGAAACCAAAACTGAAAAACAAATATGATTTGGTCGTTGTGGAGTTTTTTAACGCAGAGTCTTTCCTTGGGTTCGTTCAAAAACTGGGGTCTCCTTTCATATATATTCACACAGCAGAGCTTATACCGTGGCAGCGAACAGCCGTTGGTGACCCATTGGAAACTTCATACACACAAAACGTGTACACTGAAATAGAGAGAAATTTGGGTTACAAAGATCGTCTTTATAACTTTCTTGAAACCTACTGGATTCTGTATTTTTATCAAACGAGTCTCCGAGAAGCGTATGACGCATCAGCAGACACTTCGGCGTACTCATGGGAGGAAATTGCTAAAAATGCCAGCCTCCAGCTTGTAAACACCCATTTCAGTTTCACAGGTTCACGACCCGTCAATCCATCTACCATTGAAATTGGTGGAGTCAATGTTCCACCCGCCAAACCTCTTCCGCAGGTACGTGGAAATGTCAAACTACCTACCTCTAATGTTTGCTGATGCAGTTTCAGTCAATCTTGCTCAATAATTTTTTAGGAATATAATGTTTCAGAAAAATGAAAAAACTGTACAAATACAAAAACTGGTAGGAAGAAAACCTATGAAACGACTTTGATTATCGGGGAGTAACGGTAATTACCCGAATAAGTGGGCTCAATGTACTGGGTGGATTCAGATAAGTGATTAACAAATTACAGCATGAAACCCGATCATAAAAGGAAAAAACGTCTGTCAAGTTGGGTGGGCAGTATATCTTCCTCACATATTGTAACATGAAAGTATAGAGTTAGTTGAAGAACAAAGGACGAATCGAAATGATTGAATGCTAAATATAACAGTATCTAATAAATGTGTTTACATGCTAGAAGGCAAAATAGGGCTATAACATTCATGTTTGCATGCGCGGATATTATCTAAAGGTTAACCCACACAATCATTGAAAATTTCATCAAAATGGATTCACTATTCTCCAACAATCGCGATACAATTCTGTAGTATAGATAGTTATAAACAATTAGGCGTTTCTAAGTGTTACTATGAAACCAAACAAATTACTTAATAAAGTTCAGTTCATGATTTGAGTTTGTCAGATAATACGTGTTTTATTTTAATATTTCACTGGCGACGGAATGCCGAAGAATAGAACTCGCAGAAGTCAGAATGAAGATACGGAGGTCGATGAGGTGGATGACTTGGCAAGGAAAATGGAAAGGTTTTCGTGTGAACCTTACCAAGAATCAGGATCTTGGGATGAATACGAAGCGCAGTTCCTGCTAAGGTGCCGTGTGAAAGGACTAGGAGGAGAGGAGGCACAAGAGGTACGGCGTGATCTCTTGCTAGCTTACGTTGGACCGACAGCTTTGAAAAAGGTTAAAACGTTCTTGTTACCAAAATCAATTTATGAGACCCAGTGGGATGAAGTGATTAAGGCTTTCAGGTCCATATACAAACCCAAGAAGACTATTTTCACAGCCAGATTGCAGTTCGAACAATGTGCGAGGCTGGAAAATGAGTCATTGGCAGGATTTGTGGTAAGACTGAAAGAGTTGGCAGCATTATGTGATTACGAGAGTTATATGGAAGAAAGAGTTAGGGATAGATTTGCTGGCGGTTGCAAGTTTCCTAGTTTTGAAATGGAAATTCGACAACGTTGGCCAAACGGGAGGAATGAAAATAAGTCCAAGGTGACCCTAGAACAATTATTAGATTTGTCCGAATCAATGGAGAGGGCAAGAGAGGAACTAGGGAGTAACAGTGGCGAAGATAGATTCGTCGGGAAATTATCTAGGCAACCTGATAGAAGAGAAGTGGGGAAAATGGAGAAGCAACGATCGATACAACCAACGAAAAAGCGTTGTTTGAAGTGTGGTCTTAGCCATGATGTCAACGGAAGATGCCCTGCAGAACAAGCAAAATGTTTCAGGTGTGGAGGTTTTGCTCATTTTGCAAGGCAGTGCAGGTCCACAACTGTGAGGAATTTGGAGGAGAAAGGGGAGGAGGAAGCTCAAGAACGTGAGGAGGTTAACATTCAAACGATGTCACAAACAGAAACTAGGAAGATACCACGTGCGACTATCGATGTGGAAATCAATGGGCAGAAGACCAGGATGGAATTCGACTCAGGGGCAAGGGCCGCAATGATTGGAGTATCCTTGTGGAAGAGGATAGGGTCACCCAAGTTAAAAAAATGCACTTCAAGATTTGTTGCTTATGGAAATAACACATTGGATGTAAAAGGGGAATGCATTGTCGTGGTAAGGGTGGCACACCAGGTTAAAAAGCTTAGTGTGGCTGTCGTGAACAAGGATGAGGTACCTTTATTTGGACTACCTTGGATTGTGGCCTTCAAGTTGGGTCTACCAAGTGAGGTGAAAATAAATAAGGCAGATTATGACTCCATAAAAGATATCGTGGGGTTGGGAACAGCAGATAAAGAAATCCAGCGGGTGTTGGCAGAGTTTCAGGAAGTCTTCACTAATGAGTTGGGAACCATCCGAGGATTCCAAGCAAGAATTCACATGAGGGAAGGAGCCAAACCAAAAAGTTATCCAGCACGAAGGGTTCCATTCCCATTGAAGAAAAGAATAGAAGAGGAGTTGAAACGACTAGTTCAAGCGGGGATACTGGAAGAGGTAGATCCAGCTGTGACACCCATTGAGTGGGCGACACCCACTGTGAACGTTGAAAAACCAAATGGGGACATCAGGATATGTGGAGATTATAGAGTCACGTTGAACCCTAATTTGATTTTAGAAAGTATGCTGTTACCAACATTTGAAGAACTTACTAGTAAGTTGGCTGAGGGGAAACACTACTCCGTGATAGACTTGAGAGATGCCTACCTGCAACTCGAAGTTTTAGAAGAACATAGAAAATACTTAGTGATAGCGACTCATCAGGGATATTTTCAATACAGACGGTTACCTTTTGGGGTTTCAGCAAGTCCTGGGATTTTCCAGAGGTTCATGGAAAAGTTGCTAAAAGGGGTACCTAACGTTGGCGTGCTGTTGGATGATATAATCATTACTGGGAAGAGCCAAGAAGATCACATTCGGAATTTGAGAGAGGTTTTGGGAAGATTGAAAAATGCAGGGTTGCGTGCTAAGGAGGAAAAATGCAAGTTTTTTCAGACGTCCGTTAAGTATCTCGGCCACATGATTGATGAAAAAGGAATCCACCCCACTCACGATAAGGTAAAGGCTATTCAAAATGCGCCATCTCCGACGAATGTCCAACAGCTACGCTCATTTTTAGGTGCGATCAATTATTATGAAAGATTTGTGCCCAGACTTCATGAAATGTGTGCAGGGTTGCATAGGCTTACGGGGTCAAGAGTGAAATGGCAATGGTCTGCGGTAGAGGAACATACATTTCAACAAGTGAAGTCAGTTCTCTCGTGTTCTGACACTGTGGTACCATATGATGAACGATTGCCATTGATCTTGGTGTGTGATGCATCAGAACAGGGGTTGGGAAGTGTACTTATGCATAGGTTTCATAATGGGGAGGAAAAACCGATTGCGTTTGCTAGCAGGACCTTATCAGAGTCAGAGAAGAGGTACGCAAACATAGACAGGGAAGCCTTGGCCATTTTATTTGCTGTGCGGAAGTTTCGCCAGTACATATATGGGAGGGAATTCACATTGGTCACCGATCATAAGCCATTACAAAGGATTTTCGGGACGGATCGGAATCTTCCAAAAGTGACCAATAATCGACTTTTAAGATGGGCGATTGAACTTAATCAGTACCATTATTTAATTGAATATAGGAAAGGAGAAGAAAACGTGTGTGCCGATGTTCTTTCTAGATTAGCCATCAAGAACGAGGACAAAGAAGAAATAGACATGAAATTCTTGAACTTATCAAAGGTGGAAACGTTGATGTCTGTTGAAAGGTTGAAGAATGAAAGCAACAAGGATAAAGAAATCAAAGTGGCACGAGAATATGTACTAATTGGCTGGCCAGAACAGCCATCACAAGATTTGAGGCTCTACAAACAAAGGAAGGATGAACTTGAAGTTCAAGACGGATTGCTGTTAATGCTTGGACGTATTGTTATACCGTCAAGTATGAGAGGACAGGTACTAAAAATTTTACATTGTGGGCACCCAGGGATTGCAGCCATGAGGTCTATTGCTAGGTACTATGTTTGGTGGCCGAACATAGACAAAGATATCGAATCTTTCATAAATAGGTGTCAATACTGCCAAGAAAATCGAGATAATGTGGAGGAGGTCCCGCTGTACCCATGGAACATTCCAGAAAGAGTATGGGAAAGAATCCACCTGGATCTAGCTGGACCAGTAGATGGCATTATGTGGCTAGTAGGCATTGATGCATACTCCAAGTGGGCAGAAGTGGAATGTCTCAAGTCTACTACATCAGGGGCCCTCATACAAAGGCTAAGGACGTGGTTCAGCAGGTATGGGATCCCCGCGGAAGTAGTGACTGACAATGGGCCACAGTTTGTGTCAGCGGAAATAGAGGATTTTTTCAAGCGGCACGCGATCCGGCACATCAAAACCACTCCTTACCATCCTAGGAGCAATGGGTTGGTTGAACGCTTAATACGAACCTTAAAGAGAAGATACCAGGCAACCAAGCAAGAGATAAGGGAGCCATTGTTAGCACTGCAGAACGTGTTATTCAGTTATCGTAACTGTCCGCAGAAGACAACAGGAAAAGCGCCTGCAGAGCTATTTTTCGGTCGGCGATTCAGTACGATTTTTGACAATTTAAAACCCAATGTGCGAAAGCAAATGGAAAGAAATGTGTGGAAGCAACAGGCATACCATGATGGTAAGAAGAAGGCTCGGTTTTTCCAAGAAGGAGAGGAAGTGTGGGTGAAAAATGAGAATAGCCAGGGTTGGAGACCAGGAAGAATAGAGAAGCAGAATGGACCCTACTCCTACGAAGTTAGAACGGGAGGATTGTTGAAGAGGAAGCATGCTGATCAGTTAAGAAGTAGGGAGGGTGCAGTAGACGACATGGGGGAAACAAGAAGAGACAACGAAGAAGGGCAGGAGTAGTGTAGTATAGATAGTTATAAACAATTAGGCGTTTCTAAGTGTTACTATGAAACCAAACAAATTACTTAATAAAGTTCAGTTCATGATTTGAGTTTGTCAGATAATACGTGTTTTATTTTAATATTTCAAATTCATTGGGAATTTCCTGGAACATGCACTCATCTACTCCCCAAGTTTGAAAAAATCGGATCATAACAAATCGACATTATAAGAAATTAACGTCACAGCATAAATATTATTTATGCGTCGGAATGAAAGTTATAGGAGACAGTCCAGAAGCTAACCCACACAATCCCTGAAAATTTCATCAAAATCATTCCATTATACTCGGAGTTTTGCCTGTGTCAATCAATTCAAGTTTCGCGCATGCGCATCCGTTATTACTCCTCCAATCGCGATATGATTTCTAGGGCATTTTTATAGAACATAATATATATGATCAACTAGGTACCTACCGAGTTTGAACGAAATAGAGCCAATACATGATGGGAAATCGATGTTATGAGAAATTAACGTTTGCGCATGCGTACAGGCTGCTGTTGATCCGATAGTATTGAAAACTATAGGGGAGGAAGTTTAACTCTTTAACTAACTAGTTTTACCCCTAAAAAGACATATCATTTATCATACCAAACGAACACAAATTTTTTATTTAAAGTGTAAAACGTGGTTTTAACGGGGTCGGGGAGATATGCAAGTGTTCAAGTGTTTCCATTCAATTCAGCGTAATAGGTACGTATTCAAATAAATGATAGAAAAGTACGTAGAAACCGACAACAAACTCGTATTTTCTCATAAGGTCATTTTTCAAAAAACCCTCGATTTCATTGAAAAAACAATGTTTTTCAACAATAAAATGAAGTTTTCTTCCCTAATTAGCAAAGTAAAAGTAAAATTGTCTAACCGTTGAAAAAATGAGGTTTTGTCGCAGTTTTTACCGTTCTTGCATGTTGTAAAAATATTGGTTCTCATAGATCAATTCCCGGTTGAGATAACTCGAGGTTCCCCAAATGTAGTAAAATTTGCTTTTCAGAGGGCTTTTTCATGTATCAAACCTTAATTTAAAAAAAAGGTCAGGCATCTATTCGATTGGTAAATTGATGCTTTTTCCAGTGGTATCTTTAAATTTGATTTTACACAGAAAATTAAAGGAGTTATTCTATCGTTTTAGTGACAAAAGGTTGAAAACACGAAAAAATCAAAAATTAAATTACTCGAAAACTAAGCGTAAAAAAAACTTTCTATGAGGAACTTTTGATCAGAAATGAGCTGGAAAATTGACTCCTGCAGTTTGCCAGACCTGTTTTGTGTACACCCTGGGAGTATAGAAATAACCCTTCAAAATAACTAGGTATAGAATTAGCGTACGAGTCTTATTTATTTCTAATAGAAAGGAAGTGGTCCTATTGAACCCAGATTGTTCAAGAGAACAGGCTGGGTTCAATAGGACCACTTCCTATTTAAATAAGGGAAATAGTCACATTGTTGATTTTATTATGTAATTAGGTATTGTAATTAGTGTAATTAGGTTCTACCTTTTAAACTCTTTACTTCAAATCTGAAATAACGTGAAGAGAATAAAGGGGTTAGAAGAATAGATGGATAGATGTACATTGAATTAGCAAATTTTCGTTAAAAAAAAATAAAGCTATAGCAATGGGTCCAAAAATTTTAAAATCAAAGTTTTCGAAATTTTCTTCATTGAAATCCGTTTTGAGGCATTCTAAACGAATCCTAGAGTTTAACGCGTTTTCATATATATATATATATATATATATATATATATATATATATATATATATATAGCTATATATATATATATATATATATATATATATATAAGTAGTATCCGAATATTCATCCTGGGCCACCGACTTCAATCTCTGTTGAAAATGCTTTTCTGTTAAATCTCTGATAAAAATGATTCCGACTTCAATCTCTGTTAAAACTGATTTTGTGCTAAACCCTGTTAAAAATGATTTTCTGTTAAATCCTGTTAAAAATGCTTTTCTGTTAGACCCTTGATAAAATTTTTCAACACAAAACATCAGAACACATTTTTTATCACAAAACATCAGAACCAGTGACTTTTTGGGGGGTATGTTAAAAGGATCTCTCCAATAAAAATAAACATGTCTCATCCATTTTTACAATTTTCACTTAAGCATATCGAATTCATTGAATGTTTCGCGTATATCGATAGAGATAGAGATATGAAAGTATATAGGTTTATTGAGCAACTAGTATACGGAGAAATCTCAGCTGATAAAATTGCAAATTTTAAAACACAGTTGAAAAATGTAGGGGTTGAAAAATTCGTAAATACCGTTAAGAAAACAATACCAGTATCTCCGAAAAAAGACGTGAAATATAAAAGGAAAAATATCAAAGAAAATATGTTGGAGAATTACGTTATTCGTAATAATCGAGATAAGAAATTTCTACAAGAGTTGAACGTAAAGATTTTTTTAAAGATGATCCCAGATAAAAATATAATTGTGGACGATGGTAATATTATCGATATAATATTACCTTGATTTCGTATTCGCGCTTATCTGAAATTTCATCGTCTTTTGCAACTCCGTCAGTTCGTAGTATTCTGAGGGGTAAGTTAAAAGGATCTCTACTATAAATAAAATGGAATACTTTAAAGCGTTAAGAGAACTCGAAGATGGAAATTGTCTTTCCAAGAGCGAGTGGCAGGAAGTATCTAAATCTGGAGAACTGACTGATTATTTCGTGAGGAAGTATCATAAGTTTTTGGATTTACCAACTGTGAAACGTAACTTTCTCAATGGAAAAAATAAACTAACTGAAAACATTCTAAATTTTACTCCTTTCAAAAATATTAACGTTTGCAAAAATTGTGGTGTTAGAGTACTAAATGGTAATATTTGTTTTGAATGCATCGAAGAGGATAATCAAAATATGCTAAAGAGTGTGCACAGTATATTTACATTTGTAAGAGAATCTGTAGTAAGAGGAGAGATGGAAAAGGAGATGGAAGAGGAGATGGAAAAATATTAGGTTTTTATAAGAATCCCTTATAAAAATTATAATTTAGTATTTACTTTAATCCTACCTATAATTCCATTTTCTTTCTCGTTTTGTGTTTTCATAAGCTCCTTCAGATGATCTACGAAATTTTCTTTTCCTATTCCAATTTTATGATGTCCCCAAGCAAGAGTATCCATACCATTTTCCAGAATATGCCTTTTATCATCGTAGGCACTGAGCGCTTTCTTGTTCTGTTTAATGGTATAAAATATAAATATCGTGCTTGTTTGTTCTGAACATCATTTGCGTTTTGTAGATCGGTTTCTTGGTCAACAGACATTCTTTGAAATCATTGAATTTAATGTCCTGTTCAATAACGTTTTTCTTGATCCCTTTCGCTTTCTTTGTTTCTTTTTGATTCTCGAACGTTTTGTGTGCGTAAAGTTTCGATCTTAGTCCGACAAATTCCTCCATTACTTTTCCGCTCATTTCATCTTTGAATTTTCCAAGTACTTTCTTGTTCACTTGAGGTATACCGTAGACATTTTCTTTCGGATAATCGGATGTATCAAACTGATCAATCATGTTGTTTTTAATATTCGAGTAAAAGTCTTCAGTCTTTATATCCATGATCAGACTGTCCGTGTCACAGTACATCAATTTGACATTTTCTCCGTATTGTTTCTTTATCGTGTTGTAATAAAAATCGTACATTAGAGTTTTTGAAATGTCCAAAATACTCATTCCGATGTAGATGGGTTTATTGAAAAGAATTTTGGTCTTTTTCATGTGAACTGCTGCTAAGTTTTCAGTGAATATCGTTCTACGATCAAAAGTAGGTTTTGCTATCAATAATTCCAGTTTCTTTCCGTTTGAGCATAATTTGATATCGATTCTTTGCCTGATATTTTCCATCGTTTTTCCGAATACACTGTTGTTCATCAATTTGAAAAATTCCTTTTCAAAATCATTTTTCGCTTTCGTTCTCAGTTCCGTGTTGAAGTCAATGTACACTTTCAACCAATCCGATTGATCAAACTCCAGAACTTTGTGCACTTTCTTTAGTTTCATTCCCATGCTCAGACACTGTTTCAAATTCCTGTAGTGCAAAACGTATCTATCTTTGTTGAACAAAGTTGTCATCAGTTTAGGTAATTTTGTATTTCCCATCCTGTTTTCCGGTGCAAGTGGTAGATCCGAGTGTAAATCGTGTAGTTCTTTAGGATATTCCATGTCAACTTCCAGAAAATAACCTTTGGGAGACTCATCACTTATATTTTCAACATCTAAATTATCCATATCTAAATTGTATAAGTTCTCTATCCATTTAAAACCACCATATGGTAAGTATTTGGACATTGCCCATCCATAAAGGTTGTTAGCGTCTACGTACGCTATGTAACTCGAAGGTTTAGATGGGTCATATTGTTCACCCATGTACTTATTGTTTGCTTTCGCGTACCTGTTACTACATTGAGATATTCCACCGCGAATTCCTTTTTCTATCATTAAAATTTTATTATAATCGGTCAACAGTTCCAATTTAACTTTTGTCATTTTCAACATACAGTCCCACGAGAATCCAGGTGTTGTGTAATACCATGCAGGATCTAGTTTGTACGTTTTCAGGGAAATATCTCTGAAATTCTCCATCACATCTGCAAGCAGTAAAATATCACTTTTGTTGTAAAGCGCGGTGAATTCCCACATGTTTTTAATACCGAATTTTTCCCAAACTTCTTGTGCATTTTTATATTCGTTTTCTTTTACATTTTGTTTATTTAGATGGCTGTAAAATTTCTCTATAGGTGGCAAACAGGTTTCATCGTACCTTTCCGAACTATCCATGTACTCATATGGGTAAGCTAGTTTCCTTGTCATCAACTCCAAGTTCTCTGTTCCAAAATGTTTTACCAGTTCCTTAAATTGATCTTTCGTTAAATTTCCCACTAGTTTTTCCAAAGAGCTTGCTAGAAATTTGTACGAATCCACGAACCTTATTTCAATTTTATTCATTACTTTGTTTCCTTTCTCATTCAATTTTCCAGAGTCGTACCTAAGAATCTTTGAAAACGAAATGTACTTTTCCTCAGTATTTGGAATCAATCGTATTTCCCCTTCATCCTCTCCGAGTTGTTTTATAAATAAGTGGGCATCGTACCCAGCCAGGTTGTGGAAAAATACAGGTACGAATCTCGGACATTGATACTCCAAATTACACAGAGAATGGGCGGTACCTCTAAATTCTCCTGACAAATGGTCATGATCTTTTACTTTTATACAATTATCAGGTATATTTGACTTAAAAACTTCTAATTCTTCAATATATATATCTGCTTGATTGTCATTCTTTTTATCAATAAAGTGTTGAATTGTTTTTCTCATTACATCAAGTTTCTACATAATTACATAATCAAGTTTCTTCTAATTACATCATATTTCAATTTTATTCATTACTTTGTTTCCTTTCTCATTCAATTTTCCAGAGTCGTACCTAAGAATCTTTGAAAACGAAATGTACTTTTCCTCAGTATTTGGAATCAATCGTATTTCCCCTTCATCCTCTCCGAGTTGTTTTATAAATAAGTGGGCATCGTACCCAGCCAGGTTGTGGAAAAATACAGGTACGAATCTCGGACATTGATACTCCAAATTACACAGAGAATGGGCGGTACCTCTAAATTCTCCTGACAAATGGTCATGATCTTTTACTTTTATACAATTATCAGGTATATTTGACTTAAAAACTTCTAATTCTTCAATATATATATCTGCTTGATTGTCATTCTTTTTATCAATAAAGTGTTGAATTGTTTTTCTCATTACATCAAGTTTCTTTTCTAACATTGGAGGCAATTCGTTAAAACCTCTCTCACAAATGTGACAAGATTTAGCATTTTTGAATTCCTGTTCCTGTTCGTTTGTCAATGGTTTCATGGGTACAATTTTATCGTAATATTCTTTAGCAATGTGTAAAACTTCCTCTTTCAGTTTCTGATAAAATACTTTTGGAGAATCTGGACCAGAATATTCGACTGGAGGTTTATAATATCCGTTGGAATACTTTATGTAATATGAAAAACTGCTAGCTTCGTGTTTTTGAATTTTATTAGTGAACGCATTAGTTTCATCAGGTTGACAAGTTTGAAGTTTGCTTAGAAAACTTTCAAAGTCCGAGTAGATAACGAATGGTACTTTCATGGAGCGTTTATAATTTTCAAATTGTAAAACATTATCGTAAGGTTCTGGTAGTTCTACTTTAACAGCTTTATGAGCTCCACAATATTCTTTATGTTCGTTTAATTTGAACTGAGTTCCAAAGCTATTCAAGCACATTTTACACAAGTACCTTCGTTTGTGATCTTTTGTTAGCTGACTATGACCAACAAGTTTCCATAAGTCCTTGATCCAACAATAATGTTCAGTTTCCTCGTTTTTCAAGTAAAACAAGTCAATGTGCCTTTCCTTTTCCTCTTTCGTTATTTCCAAGGGTATTATAATATTTTTTTCATCCAGACAGTAAACATTTATGGAAATCCCAGTTCTTTTCTCAAACAATTTTATACTCGTAAGTTTCATAGGAAAACTGATATCTTTCAACGCTTCATCAAACTCATGTTCCCATGTTATGTAATTTCCTATTCTATACGAATGTTGGTCAGCTGGATGAAGTGCAGACAGAACAGACCAAAGGAAACATTTATTATCGTCATTTTTCACATTTATAATTGCTTTCCTATATTGTAGAAAATTAGGGAGTGGGATGTAAGACGATCCTCTCAAAGGAGTGTACTTGTTAACGTTCAGTTCTAAATGTTTGATTTTGTGAAGTTGCCATTGAGATCCTTTTATTTCGAACGTTTCCATTTCATTTAGAATTTTCTGTTTCATTTCCTCGTAACAATTTGGTACTTCTGCTGACTGCAATATTATTACGTTTTTAGTTTTGAAATTGAGTTCATGATACTCCATATTATTTTCGTTAGTCCCTTTTTTAAATTCTGCGATTAAAACTACATTAACTTTTAGTTTCATTTCTCTAAGTTTCATGTTGATTAAACCAGTTACGATTTTTTTAATACTGTCAAGAAATTTGTAAGCATCTTTAAATCCTTTCGTATTTTTAATATCGTAAGTCACTAATCTAGATTTAAATGCAGTTTCCTTTTCTCCAACTTCAGTTCTCGGTTCTTTGCTTTTTTCAAATATTTTTTCACTAAAATTAAATACTTTGTGCAATTTCCTCGGATTTACAAATACAGGTTTCGCTTTCCTAGATTCTTTGCTTTTTTCAAATACTTTTTCAAATATTTTTTCACTAAAATTAAATACTTTGTGCAATTTCCTCGGATTTACAAATACAGGTTTCGCTTTCCTAGGTTTTCTGATAGTCATTGTCCGGTCCGGGTCGTTTTTTTCATGGCGCTTAGACTTTAGGTGTCTAGCCCAATTTTTATAAGTAGTGCTAACATCGCACTTTTCACAATGTCTTCTCGCATCATACATTTTATTATAGAATATATTCTTTTAACTAGCCCCTCATTTTTTTTTTTTTTGAATTCTTAAAGGTGAGGGCGAATCGCCCTCACCTTTTTCTTTTGTCTATTATAGTAGAGATCCTTTTAACTAGCACGGTGGTTGTTTAGTTTACTATAGAATCACCAAATCAAAAAATGAAAAAATACATGCATAACATCAAGTTTGTGGTAGTTTCGTTATTGTTGTCTCCTTTAATATCGTATGAAATGAAAAAGCCGCGGCTGGAATTCAAGCCGCGGCTCACATGTGAGCGTCGGCTCTAAAATTATGAGCTTTCTTACGTTAAAGAGGGGTCGCGATTCGCGACCCCCCACTTTAAGGAATTGTGTTTTAAAAGAAATTTTTAAATGTTCTCGACTTGTATTCGTCTTTACATCGGACCCGTCGATTCGACGGGTCCGATGTATTTACTGTTAAAAATCAAATTGACTTGTATTCGACTTTAACGTTAAAGAGGGTGGCCAAATTGGTCACCCACTTTAAGAGTTTTAAAATATCCCTATAAATGTTCTCGACTTGTATTCGACTTTAACGTTAAAGAGGGTGGCCAAATTGGCCACCCACTTTAAGAGTTTTAAAATATCCCTATAAATGTTCTCGACTTGTATTCGACTTTAACGTTAAAGAGGGTGGGTCCGATTTGGACCCACCCACTTTAAGAGTTTTAAAAGAAATTTCTAAGTATTCTCGACTTGTATTTGCCGTCTACTAGACACCACCTTTACGAATTGGGTTTTAAAAATAAAAGTGTCTTGTGTTTGCCTTAATAGTGGCGGTGAATCACCGCCCCTATTTAAAAAAATATATATTCTATAATAAATAAATAGAAATGAATAGGGAGCAGCTATTGAAAAAACTTAATTTTGAAAACAACACGAACAAGCTTTCCGAACTAGAAATCGGAAAACCTTACAAAATTATAAACTTTGAATTTGTGTCAACGAAATACTCGTGGGAGGCTGTTATAGCCAATCTAGGAGAATTTAGAGTGTTCATACCAGAAAGATGTATTCAAAAATTTGATAAAAATGAACTCCAAGCTCTAGTTGAGTACGGTGTTTGCTTAGTGTACCATGGAATCACCAAATCAATAAATGGGAGAGACATGTATAACATCAAGTTTGTTTAATAAAAAAACGTTTTAATGGAAAATTTCCATTAAAACAACAATATTATACTAAGATTTTTTCAGAATTCAATTTCCCTCTGCATGTTTTTAAAACAGTTTCATAATCTTTTCCGTTTGAAAGTTCTTTTAACACTATCAAAGACAGATGTCCACAAATTGGAGGATCATTATACTTTTGAATTTGTTCGGAATTGTAAAAAATATGTTTATTTTCCAAGTATTTTACCAACTCTTTAGGAGGTGGTGCGTTTCCATAGGAATCGAAATAATATTTTTCTTTTTCGGATTTTTTAAAATAACAAGTCCAGTGACTACCATTTTGATAAGAATTTTCTAAATTAATTATTCCACATTCAACGGGTTTAGATCGATCAGGAAGTTCATCTTTCATGAAAATACCTCGGAAATGTTTTATTTTAAAATTTTTCGCGAAACGATGTAAATCTAAATTACTCAAAGGTTGGTAGTTTTCCGTTTTTTTCGTTTTTTTAAACCGGACCCAATACTTAAACTTTTTGCATTTTGTGCTAATCTCTCCATTTCCAAGTTATGGCGTTTGATTTCTGCTTCTTCAGCAGATTTATGCTTAGAATCAATAACGCTAGAAGCTACTGCAGCTCCACCACCCAATAATGCCCCAAGAGCACCAATTCCTGCAAACACCAATGGTAAGAATCCACCCGTGTGATTCAATTGTAGTTGTTCGTAATCCAAAGTTAGCGTAATTCCTTTCTTTTCTCCTTTCGCTTTTTCAAATGCTTTTGATTGAGTTTCCCACAGTTTGATTTTATGTTTTCCGTTTCCTGAAATTTGTTTCGCTGTCAAAAGAATTGTAACACTTCTGCGCTTCTTGTAAGCGGCTCGCATTTTGGTTAGTTGATTTTCGGTTAAATCTATTTTTTTCGTAATCATAGTTATTTATTATAGTAAATTTTTTTAATAACGAACTCTCATACCAAAGGATCGTTTACTCATTGTAACTTCCTCACCAAAGTATTGTTTACCCATTGTAACTTCCCCACCAACGAATCGTTTACCTTTCATTACACCTCTCACTACAGCTGCAGCAGCTTTTTCTTTCCAACTTGCATCACTCGCGTACATTCTTTCTTTTGCCACTTTTTCCAGTGCTTTATCCGCTATGTGTCTTTCTTTCGTGCCTGTGTGATCTCTGTAATATATATCATGTAGCTTACAGCCTTCGTCCAATTTATTAATTCCAGGATCTCCTCTTTTCAATCGTTCATCTAGTTTTGTAAATGGGCCACAATAGTTGTATCCGGGTAAATGCATTTCAGGTACGAAACCATCTAGTTTATTCAGCAAAGTATTTAAAACTCCGGATCCACTTTTAATAATTCCTTTCGGCAAACTGTTTACAACTTTCATCAGATATTCTATTCCTTTGGGATTATCTATGTTTTTTTCCAACTGATCGCTTATAAACTTTACAATTCCTAATTTTTCATTGTGAAAATTGTTATTACCAGCTCGTTCTTGTGCGTGCAAATAGAACAAACGCTGTAGCAGCTGTTGGAGGTTGTCAATGTATTTAAATTCCACTGGATTTTCAGAATATTCTATCAAACCCGAACCAACTTTACTTGCTTTGATTTCTTTCCAAATAGGTGCGATCAAATCTTTCCATTTTTTCCCCGTACTAGACTTTACTTTATTGGTAGTTGGATCGTTCTTTTGGTATAGAGAGTTCGTTTGAATGAGAATTTTCTTGTAAACTTTCAAATCCTCTTTAGTGTATTTATCAGGATCAGGTCCTAGAGGATCAGTTAACAAACGCCATAATCCGTGAGTTCCTTTGTAAGTTTCATTTTGAATAACGATTGCATCTCCATTTACTTGAATTTGTTGGTCTCCGATGTAAATTTTGTCCTCTTTTCCCCATATACCAAATTGTTTATCATCCTGTCTGATGTAAAGTCTCGCAATAGGACCAATTCCTTTCGGACCAACGCTATTCGATGGGGTTTCATTCCGATCTACCATATCCATGATGCTTGATAAGCTACTTCTCGTGTTTACTACGGTATCATCTGACGCAGTATCAACTAGTGCAGAAGCTCCTTCGTTTGGATTAATGTCAAAAGTATTAGTTGGTCCAAAAGTTACAACTTTCTTTCTAGGAGAACTAGTTGGCTTGTAGGGAACAATTTCTAGTTTCTTTATGATGTCTTCATCAGCTTGTTTCACAGCATTTATTACTTCAACTACTTTTTCAGTGATGGGTGCAAACATCTTTTCTTGAGTTTCTCTTTCGTTAAACTTATCTACTCTAGCTTCTCGGAAAGCACGTCTCAACTCTTGTTTTTGTTTTTGAATTTCGTTAGCTTCCTTGACAGTCATTTCTTTTTTAGGTTTTTTCAGGAAAATTCTATTTTCTGGTTCTGAATCATCAGGTTGATTACGAGTTTCTCTTTCGTTAAACTTATCTACTCTAGCTTCTCGGAAAGCACGTCTCAACTCTTGTTTTTGTTTTTGAATTTCGTTAGCTTCCTTGACAGTCATTTCTTTTTTAGGTTTTTTCAGGAAAATTCTATTTTCTGGTTCTGAATCATCAGGTTGATTACTAGTTTCTGAATCATCACGAGTTTCAATCTTTTTTTTAATTTCCTTACATTTTTTCAACAAAAATTTTTCTAAATGTTTTTCAGTAGACATTTATTATAGTAAAAAAAAAATTTTTTTTTTTTGTCGAATATTTAAATTTTAACGGTCGAATATTTTAAATCCAATTTTAACGGTTATTTTGACGGTTATTTTGATCGTTTAACGGTGTTTTTGATCGTTTAACGGTGTTTTTGATCGTTTAACGGTGTTTTTGACCGTTTATTCACCGACTCGAGAAACGTTTTCTCAAACTTTTTCATGTATCGACCGTCTTTTAATTGTTTTGTTAGGTTTATCGTTAGAAATCCAAAATCATCGTCCCAACATTCGTTGTATATTTCTTTGAATCGTTTGAAAGTAAAATCTGTTCCAGCATACTTATCGTAAATCACTTTCATGTAATCTGGATCTTGCTTGAAAATACACAGGAAATTCAGATTGCCTCTAATCAACTGTCTATCAACTTTAGTGAATGATTGAGTTAGATAAATGCAAGAAATATTCCTGTGACGCCCTTTCGCGTAATAATCTTTTATAACTCGTTGATGTTCAACATTAACACAATCATCGAAAACTACAAGACTGTTTGGTAGGCATTCATCTAGTACAATTAGTTCGTCGCAACTATCGTAAAAATGCACTATTTTCATTTCAAATTTAGCCTCTATTTTTTCACTATTTTTTCTCAAGCCTTTATAAAATTCTTGTTCTAAAGTTGTGGAACATATGTAGAGATTGTCATGGGGAATTCCCCATGGTTTAGTAATCAGGTTGTACAATAGAGTGGTTTTTCCACATCCGCTTGTTCCAACTATTAAACATCGAAGAGGAAGCGGTAGTAATCCATTATGAACTTTGTTTGATTCAAATGGATGAGGATCAATATTGTATTCATGACTCATTTTATTTATTATATATTATATAATAAATAAATAATGTTTATAAAAATTTCAGGAGATACAATATGGTTTGAGGAACCGATTCCACTCGATCCGAATAAAGAGTATCAGTTGGGCATGTCAGCATTGATGTTTACAACTAGGAAAACGTTTGAGATAAAAAACTTCAAGTTTTCATTCACATTTCCTTTCCCCGATGAAACTTACGATGATGTGCATGAACTTAATGGTGAATACACAATGAGTTCGTTCAAATCCGAGTTGATTAGTCATTTGACTAGTTTTCAAAGTATTTTGTTAGCGAAAATAGATACTTTGAAAAAGCTCGAAAACCAGACGGTAGAAATACCAAAAGATAAACAAAAAGATAAACAAAAAGATACACAAAAAGATATGCAGAAAGATACACAGAAAGATATACAGAAAGATATACAGAAAGATATACAGAAAGTTAATCCGAATAATTTGAAATTCAATCTCGAACACCTAACTGACGATAGTTACAGAATTGCTGCTAACTTCCCCATGGATATGAAAATTATAAATGAAGGTAACTTTTGTGACATATTCCAATTGAGAACTTGTTCCGATAATTCATTCAAAAAGAACACCAACTACGTGTCAAATAACAATGCTACTCAACTCGTATTTTCGAGTAAAATAATCGAATGGCATTGCAACATTACGGAAAACAGCTTTACTAATCACGAGGAACACCCACTTTTGCACGTTGAACATGAGTTATTACACGTTTCTTTCATAGAGAAACCACTGTCACCTAATACTATTTACACGGAAAAACCAAAGAAAGTAGTTTTCATTCCACTAAGAAAAGGACTGAAAGAAATAAATATGATAAAATTGTCAACAACCACGGGAAATAACGAACCCATTCGATTCAACGATATTAAAGCTTACTTGTTGCTGAAAAGTAATTAATTTTTTCATAGTAAATAAAAATTATACGGTTCCCCTCTTTTAGTAAATAAAAAAAAAATTATATTTACTATAATAAAGTATGCATCAAACTAAAAAGGTATTTGATAAATATCAAGACTTTATTGTGCGAAAGCAATTTCGTACCATTAATCCAACTACAACGTTGAATTTAAATGCAGAGAATAAAAGAACAATTTTCAAAATAGATTTAGGCGACGAATTTCTGTCTAAAGATATACAATATAACGTGGAGGGAGTTCTAAAGTCAAAAGATCCAACCAAGGAGTATTCAGGTTTAGATACTGTTAAGTTGGTAGATAATTTCGTAGGTCATATGTTTTCGAGTATAGAAGTGAAAAAACACAATGTGACAGTAGATGAAATTGAAAATCCGGGCATTTGTGGCTTGGTGGAAGGTTTTGTCACTCAAGAATGTCCAAAAGATTATAACGGACAAGGTATGAATTCAGGATTCAACTCAATAGTTATCGGAGGAGGGAATTTCAATGCTGTTGGTTACCTTGGTGACTTAGGTTTGGGTTTTTTCAAAGATTTAACAGTTCCAATTTTCAAGGGAGGTTTTGAAATAACTTTTGTGAGAAACAGCGATAATAATATTATTTTTAGATGGAAAAAAGATAGAGAATCTCCTATTCCTAATGAAGGTGTTGTAGAAATTACCTCTTTCGTTTTGAGAGTTCCGGTGATTGAATACACGGATGAAGCAAAAGTTAATTTGATCACAGATTTGAGAAGCACTCCGTATCAACTCCAATTTAAAAGTTGGCAATGCATAGCTAGGAACGTTACTGGAAACTTGTTACAGTTCGATTTATCTAGCGTTTACAGAAACGTTAATAACCCATTATGGTGCTTCGTGGTATTTCAAACTGATGTTTTGAACGATCAGACAAAAAACAATTCTGAATTCCATCATAAAGATGTGAAAAATTATTGGCTTGAATTAGGAGGTAGAAGGTATCCTGAGGAAACGCAGGGTTTAGATTTCAATAAAAATAGATATGGTTTGGCTTACGATGCATTTTTAGAGTTCAAAAAGACTATAAGTTCTAAACAATCTATTCCATACATCATGCCTCATTTTTTCAAAAAAGAATATCCAATTTTTAGCATCGATTTGTCTGATCAACCTCAGAGTCTATCTAGTGGTAAAAGCAATTTGATTCTCAATGTTGATTTCAATACATTTGTAGAAGCAGCAACAAGTAGCGCAGTAGGTACTACGTGTTACGCTATTATTGTAAGTGGATCGAATTTTGTGTACGACCCGACTAAAAATATGATTAAAAAGGAAATTTTATAATTATTTTATAAGCTATATATTTTTAATGGAGTGATCTCCATTAAAAAAAAAAAATCGTATTAAACTTAAATAAATAATGTACAACGAAATTTATTGCTGTAAGTGTAAGAAAAGAACGAAAAATATAAACGTGAAAATTGTACAAACTGTGAACGGAAGGTGGAGAATTTCAGCTAAATGTGCAAAATGCAGAACTCATAAGAGCAAATTCATTCAAGATCCTAACGGAGAAAAAGCACCAATTCGTGCCATTTTTGATTGGGCTATAGAAGGCAAGGTACCGGACTCATTAAAAAAATCGTATTAGACTTAAATAAAACATGGAGGATGAAATTTATTGCCATAAGTGTAAGAAAAGAACAAAAAATATAAACTCGGAAATTGTACAAACTGTGAACGGAAGGTGGAGAATTTCAGCTAAATGTGTGAAATGTGAGACTAACAAAAGTAAATTTATAAAAAATCCGAATGAGGAAACTAACGTAATTCCTGAAACTGAAGTTATAAATTTACCTGAAAACGAAAAGTTAGAATTTGCGAAAGAGTTACATAAACCCGTTAGAAAAAGATTTCAGAAAAGAAAAATTGTTACTCATGGAAAAGATGATCTTTGGGCTGCGGACTTGATTATAATGAAACAATACGAGAATGAAAACAAGGGGTTCGGTTACATGTTGAATATCATTGATACTTTTTCAAAGTACGTTTGGTCAATTCCATTGAAAAAGAAAAACGGAATAGCAGTTTCAAAAGCTTTCAAAGACGTTTTGGAAAATGTGAAATTTCATAACCATTCTACCCCTAAACTCCTTCACACGGACAAAGGTTTAGAATTTGAAAATAGACTTTTCAAAGAACTTTTAGACGAGTATAACATAAAAATGTATCACACGGAAAGTTTAGAAAAATCCGCAATTATAGAAAGATTTAACAGAACTTTGAATCAGAAAATGAAAATTCGTTTCGAGGTGAATGGAAATAAAAATTGGATCGATATTCTACAGGAATTAGTTAATGAGTATAACAAACAGGATGTTCATCGTTCCATTGGAATGGCACCTGCTCAAGTTGACGCGAAAAATGAAAATGAAATCCTGAGATATTTATTTAAAAAGAGTGGAAAAAATGGAAAAAAGAAATTTAAAATTGGAAATCGTGTAAGAATTACGAAATCGAAGAAAACTTTTGCAAATAAATATGAAGCAAATTGGACAAAAGAAATTTTTGAAATAGCTGAGATTTTAGGAACGAACCCTGTTACTTATAGAATAAGAGATTTAAATGGAGAGGAAATTCAAGGAAGTTTTTATTCTGAGGAATTACAACTCACGAAATTTAAAAAAAAAATAGGTTTTAAGTCAGTTTTTATAGGGATTCCCTATAAAAACACAATGTATAATTATTGTAAGTCTAAGTGAATTAAAGTCTAAGTGATATTAAATGAATTCCCATTAAAAAAAAAAAATCAAAGGAAATTTCAGCAAAATGTCCCAACTTAACCGCACATTCTCTGGCTTCTTAATTTCTACACAGCATCCATTCCTGAACGATCTCTACCTCTGTTTATAAGAGGGGATCTTTGAATGGCGCAACCTTGCACGACTTCGATGGAGTTTCAAGTCCATGAGTCATTTCAACTTAGCTTTTCAGTTACGTTGAAGTTTCGGTTTTTGCTGTTTTTAAGTAGAAATTAAGAGCAGAACAGTTAAGGAAGGAAATTTTGACGATAAGGTCGACTCTCACTCCCGTCGAGGTGGGATTAGATTAATTATTAGCTTAAAGGGCCCATCAGCTAATAACGACATCTAAAACCTCGTCGAGAGTGTATCCTCACTATTAAGGAAAAAAAATTTCTCGGTTTGAGGCGAGCATCGAACTCACAACCTCTCTATTATGAAGCGGGGTTGTTACCCACCACACCAAAGCGACCAGTTGAAATGAGAAACACGTTCCACAGTCTTGGATAGTAAATTCCAAGGCTGAATGAGGTCAGTGAGGGGACCAGAAGCGTCTCGCCTCTTGACTCGGGGTGATGTAACCGGTTTCTGATAAGAATTCGCCTCCCCCCGGACACTCTCTCTCTCTCGCCTCCCATATTAACTAACCCCTCAAACGGTAGATTGCGTATGCAGCACTATTTTAAAGAGAGATCGACTCATTTCTCTCAGAACAACCTTGTTCAATATGTTTTAATGAAGATCGACGGGTCCCGGAAAAAAAAAAATATTTTCTATAATAAATAAAGAGATATGGGTTTAGACGACGAAGCATTAGATTTATGTAAAGAACATGGAGGTTTCTGGAAGTTTGTAAAGACACCTGAATTTCAATTTTATGAAAAAAACCTTTACGCATTAGAGGATATTTTACATGAATTGAAGGAGTATAGATTTAGTAAATTGTTGTGCAGAGAACGTTTATTGGGTATCGATGGTAAACCACCACTCCGTACAAAGGAGGAAGTAAAGGCATACCTTAATAAAAAAAAGATTATGGTTCCTAAAAATGCTACTGAACATCAACTTAGAGAATTGGCTTATATTGTGTATAAAGCTATACTGAAGAAGCAGTTTGAGGATAATTTTCACGCTTGCTAAAGTTCAGAATGCTTGGGGTATGAAGGAGATTTTATTTTTAATGAGCTGTGTTCATTAAAAAGTTCTTAAGGAAACTTTACAATTCTCTTTCTGAAAAAAATACTATGTAAACATAGTATTTTTTTATGGCATTTTTTTAGGATAGAAAAATGATTTTTTATGACATTTTTTAGGATAGAAAAATGATTTTTTATGAATTTGTGGTGATTGGAGGGAAAGGGTTATTTATATAAAGATTTTCTTTATATAAACGATAAAGAAATTATAATATTTACTCAAAGTCAATCAGAAAAGCCTTTGTCTTTTTATCAATTCCTTTATAAATAAGTTTTTTGGGGTGATTTTCCGGGTCGTTTCTAACATGTTCAAGAAGTCGACCAGAAATTGTCTTGGGTAAAAATAAATTTAATTCACCATTTTCAGTATTAATAGTAACAACAACAGTTTCACCATATTCCGTATTTTGTATACAATTTGATAAGAGATCGTAAGCCCCCTTATCCAAATCTTTAAACGACGAGTAGTTAGTTTTTTTGGCTGCTTTTTTATAAATTTCGATCGATGCCATTTTTATTATAAAAGTTATTCTTTTAACATACCCCCCAAAAGTCACTGGTTCTGATGTTTTGTGATAAAAAATGTGTTCTGATGTTTTGTGATGAAAAATTTTATCAAGGGTCTAACAGAAAAGCATTTTTAACAGGATTTAACAGAAAATCATTTTTAACAGGGTTTAGCACAAAATCAGTTTTAACAGAGATTGAAGTCGGAATCATTTTTATCAGAGATTTAACAGAAAAGCATTTTCAACAGAGATTGAAGTCGGTGGCCCAGGATGAATATTCGGATACTACTTATATATATATATATATATATATATATATATATATATATATATATATATATATATATATATATATATATATATATATATATATATATATATATATATGTATATACGTCGTTCCAGACGATAACTCTCTTTAGAATTGAAATAAAAAGTCTGTCTTGCGCCACAAAATCAGGCTTTGCAAATGAAAGAATGAATTCGTTGGCAGGCACTTTTTGAGTAGGTACACTAAAATTTATCAAATTTCAAGAAATGAGCATAAAACAAATCTCTAACAATGGCTAAAAATGGCAAAAAATTGTTAGATTTATGTTTTTTGGCATAATTGAGTAAAAAAAGGTTGAACAACAATGAACTTGAACATTAAAAAATGTATAGAAAACAATATACTGAACAATGTACTGAAATTGTATTAATATCTCCTGAAAAACTGATAAGAACTGCCAAAAAAGCGAAAAAATCCCAAATATTATTTAGAATTAGTTTTTTTGCCATAAAATTGGTTGTAAACAATTTATTTGCACTCAAAGCACCTAAATTTCAAATTAATGTAACGTAAATATAACAAGATAATTGACGAAAATGGCTTTGTGGCATTTTGTCTATCACGCCTCAAGTTCGCTGTTCTGTTTTCAGGATATCAAAGATCTGATGGACAAGTCCCCAAATGGAGTCGTATACTTCAGTATGGGCTCTGTCATTAAAGGGTCATCCTTGGACGAAAGGAAAAGGGACATGTTCATCAAAGTGTTTTCTCAGCTGAAGGAGACCGTTCTGTGGAAATGGGAAAACGACCTACCGAACAAGCCTGCAAACGTTCATACTTCTTCTTGGCTACCTCAGAGAGATATATTTGGTAAGATTGATCCGTAAAAGAAAATTTGGACTTTTGAAGAGCTGTCTGTTGAAGCTTCACGGGGTGAAATTACAAAAAATTACAAAAAATCCTCATGGTTGATATGAATAGTTACCCCTTCTTGTTTCTTGTAACTGCCACCCTCATGGTTATTCCTGGAGCTGTTTCGCAATCAGGAGAACCTCTGGGTGTTGCAGGCTTGTTGCCTCAAACTATGGAACGTTACGACTAATAACTACAACTAAATTAGTTACTACAATGGCGAATAATAACAACTAATTATCGAATAGTTATTATTTTCAGAGTAACTAATTCAGTTATTCGATTAGTTACCAAAGTTACAAACAACTAAATTTAGTAACGCAATTTAGTTACTGCAAGTCCTAATAACTAATTATGCCAGTGATCTATTTGATGTGCGATTGTTTAAAATAAGGAGTTTTGACGTCGATTTTAAATTTACCTAAATATTCGTTGTTATTATTTCATCACAATGTACTTGATCTGTTTACTCTCGCAGCTCACCCAAAACTGAAACTCTATATTGGTCATTGTGGCCTACTTGGTATACACGAAGCTATTACTGAAGCAATACCTACCATATGTTTTCCCATGTTTGGAGATCAAAATTTTAACGCTGTGAGACTAAGGGAAACAGGAATGGGGTTTGGTTTGGATTTCCAACAACTAAACGAGAATCAGTTGAGGAATTCCCTCCGGGCAGTACTTGAAGATACTAAGTAAGTTTATAAGGAGACGACATTATTTTTTATTAATTTATGAATTTTCCAAACAACCATGCCAAATTACAATATCATTGTGACGAGTATATATGTAAGTTGTTAATCCATGGAAGACGTATTGAAAGTAAAGATTGATAGTTAAAATAGAGCTCTTGTTCAAAAAATTAATTATTTTTAAACATTATAAAAAAATAAAAGAAATAAATAATAATAATAATAATACTTTAAAGAAAAGTAATTCCATTTAGCTGTTTTCTGCAGGCCCTTTAAAACGATATGTTCATTGGCGAGAATGAAGAGTGCAAAGAACGTACGGAAGCAGTAAAATGTAGGTTGTGAAAAAAGCCCATGCTTTGAAGGAGGTGATTGACCTGTAGGAGGATTCTGTTGAGAGACCATTCATTAAGAAATTCGCTTGCGGAGAGTTATGTTGCCTGATTCCAGGAGTATTATTACTGTTTTCAGTGCACACGTAGAGGTCGGCCCCCTTCCGCAACACCAAAACCGTTCGTTAGATGCATTCTCCTATTTAATTCCAACCTGTAAGTTCTGGAGCCCCTTCCCCACCAGGCAGAGGATCCCCCCCCCCCCCCCCCCCCCCCCCTATAAGGTCGTCTACCGCTACAACCTTGTAGACTCCGAAGTTCCAAAGATTCTAAACCGCAGGTAGATTCGACATAGGAGATTGTTTCCTCCTCCCCTCCGCACAATCTTCGAACTGTATCACTTGTTCAGGGTCTAATCCTGTTGCATGCCTAGTCACCATCCCACTGAAGGCCGGGACAGGCCAACGACACGACAAAAACTGCCGTTGGAAATGTAAACAGAAGTTTGAACCGCGTAGTAGACACTTGAACGACCCCTCACCTGAACGACACTGACCCCCAAACGGCACGGCACGGACTAGTTCAGTTTACTTTTTTCCGGTGCCGTTGTAGTGTGAACAATCTTCATGAAACAACAACGACACGACTTACCGTTGTCGTGTGGTTGGCCCTGTCGTTACGGTTCCGACTTTAACCCTGGAATGGAAGAAAGAGTCATTTTGACTCTTTTAGCGAATTTTTGAAGAAAATTAAGCTATTGCTCTCGCCTCAAAATTTGTAGAATGTGATTTTTTAAAAAAATTTTGTGCAGAAATCCGTTTCAGGCTATTCTGAATCATATTCTGAAGTTTAACGCATTTTTTTATGTATATATGTATGTATATATTTATATACATAATTTTTTATATATATATATGTATGTATATATGCATGTGTCATTCCAGACGATAACTGTCCGTAGAATTGTGCTAGAAACTTCAAACAAATTTTAAAATGTTAAGGACACAAAACGAAAGTTCAAGTTCGTTGGCCAGCATGATCGGATTACATCTTCGGGTTGAAATTTTCAAAAATGTAGTCAAAAATTTCAAAACAGCCTGATTTTTGCGATTTGTTGTGCGAAATAATTTTTTCAGCATACTAACATGTGGTATATTCGGAATCAACGTAAAATTTCCTATAAGAATATGTATCAAGTTTTCAAAAATTTCAAAGTTGAAAAATCAGTCAAAAATTGATATAATCGAAGATTTCTTCAAAAATTCGCTCATGGGGTCATGCTGCATGACTGGACTTTTTCGTTTAAAAACTATTGAGATGTGGCTGGTAATTGGGGGAGCTTCTTCCCCTCCGAGATATGCTTGCCCCACTTGGTCCTCTCAGTGTTGTGCAGGTTCCGCGGCAAGTAGGACCTCCTAGAGCTCCGCAAATTGGTGAGTGGTAAAAGCCATTACGTCAAAATGACTCTTTCTTGCAATGAGGTAGTTGTAACACCGCCACTTTGTCTTATTCCTTCCATTCATGCTCTCACATTTGGAGTCATAGTGACTCTTTCTTCCAATTCCTTCTTTTAGTGACATTGATTCTTATTTCCATCGAATGCTCCTTTTTAGTAGTCATATTGCCTCCACTTTCATCCATTGCATACTTCTTGGAGCAGCAAAATTCATTTCGTTTTCTATTCGAAACCCTGATTAATTTATGTGTTACACACGAAAAAAAGCGAAACGAGAAAAAAAAACAGCCTTTTATGTCTATAAAGCGGAATAAAACTGCCAAGAGAGAGACATACATAATTCAAAAACATGTTGAACTCGATGTTACTATGCACAAATGTATTGTATGAAGGAAATTTCATGTATCACATGCACAGAATACATTTTTTGAAGAGGAGTCAAAATGACTCCTATTTCTTCCGACGAAGGGGGTCCAGGTATTTCTTCCATTCCAGGGTCAAGAGTCTAATTTTCCTCCGGGAAAAGCCAAGGGCGGCTGCACTCCCACAGTAACAGGGTCCATTCATCATCAACTTCCTGATTTTTTTCCTTGGGTGTCTTCCCAGTATCACTTGTGTTCCCTCATTATTCCAATCCCACAAAGTATCTCGTTTGATCTCAAGAAGTAACTAAAACTACGGGACGTGCAAACGAATTAGGAACCTGACAAGACCACTCCTGTCCGTATAATACAGTGGCTTAATTCGTCCAATGGAGTTGGCAGCTTGTAGCCAGTTTATCTTAGGAATCTCTCATGAACTTTCTCCAACTGTTCTATATCTTTGGTTTCGGTTCAAATTCCTTTCCTTCTCTAGCTTCTGGGATGTAGTATCTTACCATCACAGCAAATAAAAGATATCACTAGAAAATGTATTTATCTCTACGTTTCGGATTCAAAAAGACGTCAAACTTATTGTCCACCGAATACCGTCACTACCTCGTTGGACTTTCCACTCTGAAAATTCTGAGTTGTCTACCTAAAAATACCCCAATTCCGTTTGATTTACGAAGCGTTATGCTAGAGTAGAGTAGCATCAACTTAATTTTTGCTGAGGAAAATAAATGAGAACATTCCAATGTGTGGTGAATTTTTTTGGGGGGCGGAAGAAGTAGGTACTTAGCGCATTTTCCTAATAACGTATCTAGGCTGTGTGTGGAAACTATTTTTAATGCGGAATTTGGTAAGATGATTTTGGATGAGGATTGGGAAAAGAATGGCTCCTTCATTAATACGTAACAAGGTGCAATTTTATCGTTACAGGTACAAGGAAAATGCGATAAGAGTGTCCAAAGCTTTTCTGGATAGGCCCATGACCCCGATGGACACGGCCATATACTGGACAGAGTACGTCATACGTCATAATGGCGCGTCTCACCTCAAGTCTCCAGCTCGATACATGAACTGGATCGAATACTATAACATCGATGTTGTTGCATCGATATTGTCCGTGATTCTAATAACAATCTACTTAACAGTCAAAATGATAGCGGCATTCTTTCAACGTTTACTGCCTCGAAAAAAGGAGAAAGTTAATTAATATCATATTATGACTAAGTATATTTAATATGCGCCAAATAAATAGTTCAATATCGAATTTACAGATCGTCACCTTATTATGGTTTAATTCCACAACCTGACAAAAAGTATTTGTTATCCTATCATTATTATCAATGAACATTCAAATTAGATAAATTTATATTATTGATATTTACTGAAGTTAACGCTCTTTAAAGGTATAGTACGTTAATTTCTTACACTAGTAGTGACCAATACGAGGTTTTAGCGAATTTTTGTAAAAAAAAAAAAATGAAGCTTTTGAAATGGCTCCAAAAATTTTTAAATCAACATTTTTGAAAAAATTCTTGATTGAAATCCGTTTTGAATCATTCTGAAACGATTCCTGAAGTTTACGCTTTTTCATATATATATATATATATATATATATATATATATGTATATACATATGGGTCATTTCACGCGAAGGGCCAAACTTTTTTTTCGATATTTTTTAAAAGTCCTGATTTTCTAGTATGCTGTACCCATTGGTAATACAAGCTAGGAGCCAAATTTTCAGACCCCTTCTTCGCCCAGCCTTTTCTCTACAACTGTCCGAAGTTTAGGGGTGTGCGCCAAACACTAACTTTTGTTTTAATTGCTCAACCGTTATTGTGCCCAAAAAATACGTAAGGTGGCCAATTCTAATGGTAAATCGTCTGCTCTTTCTGCTAGTCATGTCTAAATGTACAAAAAACGTAAGCTTCCTCATGAAAACTCAAAATAAAAACATCTTTTTCACATTTCATTAATTTCGATTTTTTTTTTTTTTTTTTAATTTTTTGATCTTAAATCATATCTACCAGTATGTAGAATACGAGGTTAAGAGGACTTAGTGGGCCGACAAACGGTTTGTCGCCAGTGGTACTTAATGTACGGCCTGTACTCCCAAAAAACGTAAGCTTCCCCATGAAAACTCAAAATAAAAATTTATTTTTCACATATCATCAATTTCACATTTTTCGAGAAAAAAATTGTTTGATCTTAAATCATACCTATCAGTATGTAGAATACGAGGTTAAGAGGACGTAATGGGCCGACAAACCGTTTGACGCCAGCGGTAGTTAATGTACGGCCTGTACTCCCAAAAAACGTACCTAAGCTTCCCCATGAAAACTCAAAATAAAAATTTATTTTTCACATTTCATCAATTTGGCATTTTTTGAAAAAAAAATTTTTTTGATCTTAAAT
Source organism: Adelphocoris suturalis (assembly GCA_030762985.1). Classification (NCBI taxonomy): domain Eukaryota; kingdom Metazoa; phylum Arthropoda; class Insecta; order Hemiptera; family Miridae; genus Adelphocoris; species Adelphocoris suturalis. Next base: position 29,400,982 of record CM061041.1, on the reverse strand, counting down.
CATACCTACCAGTATGTAGAATACGAGGTTAAGAGGACGTAATGGACCGACAAACGGTTTGACGCCTGCGGTACTTAATGTACGGCCTGTACTACCAAAATAAAAGAAAATAGAATTTTCATGATAAAATTTGCACCTATCTGATGTGCCGTCAAATGTGAGGTTAGTTCTAAGCAAAACTGGGGACTTTATAATGAAAACTCAATTTTTATTTTATTTAGGCAGTACAGGCCGTACATTAAGTACCGCTGGCGTCAAACGGTTTGTCGGCCCATTACGTCCTCTTAACCTCCTCGTATTCTACATACTGATAGGTATGATTTAAGATCAAAAAAATTGTATCCAAAAAATGCGAAATTGATGAAATGTGCAAAAGAAGTTTTATTTTGAGTTTTCATGGGGAAGCTTACGTTTTTTGGGAGTACAGGCCGTACATTAAGTACCACTGGCGACAAACCGTTTGTCGGCCCATTACGTCCTCTTAACCTCGTATTCTACATACTGGTAGGTATGATTTAAGATCAAAAAATTTTCTCAAAAAATGCGAAATTGATGAAATGTGAAAAAGAAGTTTTTATTTTGAGTTTTCATGAGGAAGCATAAGTTTTTTGTAAATTTAGACATGACTACCAGAAAGAGCAGACTATTTTTACCATAAGAATTGGCCACCTTACTTATTTTTTTGGGCACAATAACGGTTGAGGAAATAAAACAAAAGTTAGTGTTTGGCGCACACCCCTAAACATCGGACAGTTGTAGAGAGAAGGCTGGGCGAAGAAAGGGTCTGAAAATTTGGCTCCTAGCTTGTATTAACAATTACTAGAAAATCAGGACTTTTAAAAAATATCGAAAAATAAAAGTTTGGCCGTTTGCGTGAAATTACCCATATATATATATATATATATATATATATATATATATATATATATATATATATATATATATATATATATTCTGGAGGTTGAATGACCAGTCAAGGCTTAAGTGTATAGTTTTTATTCACGACGTTCCTACCCAGGAGCTGGGTCCTATTCATGTGAATTATTGATGTACTGGATCTTCGAAGACAGATGTAAAGACTAATTAAAAATATCAGACAACACTGCAGGTGAAGCCAGTTGTCATACAAAACAGATAACGATAATCGGCTCTTTTTTTCTTACTAATATCAATAAATTATTATCACTTTGGTGGTTTTGTGAAAAAAATACTCCAAAACCATGAATGTCTCGGCAGACGCTTAGAATTGTCTATTGAGAAAACCAATTGAGATAAACAGCTACAACTGAACCCCAATCGTCAGGGGGGATCGAAGGAAGGGAATGGTTGGACTCCCAGCCGATAGACTAGTGAAGCGTTAGTAGGTGATTTATTTTATCATTAATTTTCAGTAGATAGGTTCTATGTACCCTAATGGTTTACGAAGGTGCGTTACGCAAAGGTGCCGATGAAGCTAATTTTTTTCTTAATCAACCTACGGAGCTGACATTTGAAATGGAGCTCCTTTGTGATACCCAGAATACAATTTCAGTGCACTTACGCGCACTGATCTTTTGGTAAGACAAGATAACATACCATACGCTTATACATATCCGTATGGTATAGTCAATGTGTATAATTGAGACATTGTACTCGTATATAGTGCCAAGTCATTCTTTAGAATGACTTGCTGTTTTAATCAATGTGTATATTTTTTATTTTTCAAACTTTGTAAACGCATTGACTAGGCATGGTGTTATAATGCCTATTCATTTTGTACAATGGCTAAGATAATTTGGGTAATGTATGAAATGAAATTATAGAAATGATTTCTTTCTTGTTTTCCCAATTTTATTCCCATGTAGCTTAGCGTTAGCTGGTCTACAACCACTCTTGGAGAGATTTCACACAGATCAGTTTTTTGCTTTGATCAGCGGTCTAGGTGTTCGCTAACATCAAGCAGTCAATCCCATAGTAAAAAATTCAGATTAGTTGGACCATTAGATAAGTATCTTGTTGTTGGGACTAGTTAAAACTAGTTTTGACGAATTCATGAGGAAAGTGGAGCGACATTTCACACATTAACCATTAACCAAAAAAGTCACTGTATGAAACACCTCCAATTTATTGAACACATTCACTGGCTATCTTAGGCACTATATACAATGCCTAGCCATAATATATATAATGCCTAATATCAAACATTGACTATAACATATATCTATTTAAAGACAGTAATTAGGTTCATAATTGATTACGATAGTCAACCAAAAATAATCATATTTATGCACAAGTGAGTGGTTTTCTTATAAAAATGTAGGTCTACATGTCTCTAACATCCGACATTCTACTACAATGTTCTGTCATTTCTGAATTCATTGAATAATGTTATTGCAGTGTCGAAAGAAACATATTGAAACGTCACAAGATCAATAAAAAATATTAATATTACACAATAGATATAGTTGATAAACCATTAGTTTCAATCGAGATAGATCGTTCAGATCGAATAGTTTTATATCTCTCTGAACTGTGAATTATTTGAACCTAAGATTCAACAGGTACGCTAGTAAGTAAATCGCAGCGAACCCTGTAAGTGCTGATTTCGAATTTTTCAATGAAAAATCTCACAATTTACCAATTATCTCTTGTCTAAACAAAGATGACCTTCATTTCCAATAGGTGGTCCCCTCTCCAACGACAGAATCTTATAGCGGACCGACAAAAATATCCCAAACAGTCTCATCGGAATTTCCGTCCGATTGGTGTCGTACTCGAAATATGCTAGTTTATTCGTGGTTATTAATATTTTACGGAACCGTAGTATGCAATGCAGGAAATATTCTGGTCGTTATACCATTCAGGGGATATAGTCACACTGTTGGCCCTCTCAAAATAGCTGATGCCCTGTCGAAAAAAGGTCATAACGTTACTGTGGCGTCGTTTTTCCCACCGAAATCGGATAAAACTGTCAACATTTCTCATATATCGCTCAACCACGATACGCTCGGAAGTGCCAATTTTTTTCCAATACCCAATAAAGGATTGAGCATTGTAGATATAGTATTAGACTTTCACAATGAACGCAGTGTGTACATGCCCGTGATAGAGAACAGCCGATTCAGAGCGCTTCAAAATGAAAATTTTGATTTGGTGATTTTGGAGTACTTTTTGACGGAAATGTTTTTTGGGTTGGTTCATAAAATTGGTGCTCCTTTCATACTGATTCACACGACGGTTCCATATCCTTGGCAAAACGACTTGTTGGCAGAGCCCCATTGCGAGTCCTATGTGGCCCATAGTTTGAATATCGGGGTCGGCACGAAAATGAGCTTTTACCAACGGTTTATGAACTTCGTAGGGCTCAATTCCATCATAGCCGTGTACGATTTCGTGTTCGCTAAAGAAGATCAGGTGGTGGCGGAAAAATATTTCGGGCCTCTTCCGAATTTGAAGGAGATAGGAAGAGAAGCGTCCATGTTCTTCGTGAACACGCACCATTCGATGTCCGTACCTAAACCTTTGTCACCTGCTACGATTGAGATCGGTGGGATTCACATTGACCCACCAAAGCCACTAGATCAGGTGAGATGCACGCAAAACTGTGACTGCCTTAACTACTTGGTTTATTATTTTCATAATCAATAATAAACCTTTATAATCGAACAAGAAAAAACATTTTTTGACCCCCCCTCCCCGCCCCTCAAAATTTGTTGGTTCACGTTTCAGGATTCGTAGAATCTAAAAATCAAATTTAAGAAATCCGTCCGTCCGCTGTACGCCGTTCGGAGCTTTTCTCCGAAACCAATGGACCTTACTTTATAAAATTTGGCTCAAAAATCATACTTTGGCCGGTGATGTGCCAGTGACATCGGCATCAATTTTGATCAACACTACTCGCGTCCTGAGAACTGATGGTAATTTTATGGAGCACTTCCTTTCATCCCACTCTTCCTCCTCATCCTTCTGCAACTTCCCCTCGTCATGAGAGCCGGCGTCGGGTAAACCTGGGCGTCCTCCCCACTTCTTTTATTTATTTATTTATTTATTTTCTCAAGTGAATGCTGTGCCCTCTCCGCCTTTAAGGGGTTTTCTATTAAAAAATAAAAATAAATAAATTGTGTGTGTGCTTGTCACTTGAGATAAAAAACGGGAAAAAATCGAAGCACCCTTAAATAATTTTTTTTAAATAACTTAATATTAGGCCCTCTAAAAAGCTCTCTAAGGTGGAAAACGCTTGGGGGCGGGGGGGGGGGGGGGGGGGGGGGGGGGGCAGTTTCGGGACACCCTGTATAAATGAAATAATTCGAGAAAAAAGTAGAATGGCTAGTGAACTTCAGGGTCATAAGAAGACCCATCTGATTCTTCTTCTGCATTTTCAAATTTGTAGTGAAACCATTCATACGAATTCTTCAGTTGTTGTTGTTGTTTTTAGGATAATGTATGGCATCCTTGACCGTTCCATGAATTAGGTAATAACAATGGACAAAAGATTTGGATGGACATAACTTCATTCTGAAAAAGAAGCCGCCAAGAGGGACTGGAGCAAGAAGCACATGGAAAACGCCACAACACCGCGGGTCTCTCCCGTTTTTCGAAACTACGTTTTTATACAGTTTTGCCCCTAATTTTGGTTTGTAATTTCACTATAGTTTCGTTATTATTATATTGATCTTCATATTTGTCTAAAGAAAAAACATTATCATTATTTAATTACGTAATTGGGCATCAGCCCGTTTTGTTGGGAAATAGCTATATTATACATTATAGCTGATAATGTATACAGCTGCATTATAGCTGATTTTTTCATCCTCCTAAAAAGGGAGTTAGTGGCATAAATGGCTGGAAATCTGAAACATAAACATTAGGATTCTAGATCATAGGCTGAGAAAAAGGAATGCGAAGAATGCTAATTTTACCCTATTAACTAGGAAAGCTAACAAACCAATGAAACATACGTATAATTTTTTGTTACAGGAACTGAAGACACTCCTTGACAGCTCCGATGGGGCTATTTTCTTTAGTTTAGGATCCATAATGATAGGATCCACTCTCCCGATGGACAAGAAAATCGCCATCATGAAAGTATTTGCTGAACTGAACGAACTCGTTCTTTGGAAGTGGGAAGACGAGTTCAGTGACAAACCAGCTAACGTCTACACATCGAAATGGTTTGCGCAAAGGGACGTTTTAGGTTCGTAAATATAAGCTGGCTAACAAATGACACTCAACGCACGCGTAACATCTACCCATTTACACATCTAGTCCAGTCAATAAATGACCCAAAATGAGGTGTAGAGTGCGTGAGCAGGTAACTAAGCGATTCCTTCAGAAACTTGTTCAGGGGGCTTAGGTTGTTAACATATCAAAAGTCCTGACTCCTAGGTGATGAGCGGGGGGGAGGAGGTGGGGGTAAAGGTACGAATTTTGGGTTTTTCGCTTATATCTCGAAAACGGTGCATCGGAGAGAAATATTTTTAAATAATAAAATGGAGTTCTTAAAATTATCTAAAACTTTAATATCATATGTTTTTTTCTAATTCCTAACCGTTTTCGAGCTATACCCTCGGAAAAAGTTGAAATTTACAAAAAAAATCAATATACGTTAAAATATTCATAAACATTGCATCATATTGTCTAAACCTATTCATAAATGAAAAGTATGAATAGGAAAGAAGTTGTAGATTTTTAAATTCCCTTTTAGAATATATATACATATGCTGATTAATGTCCAACCCGCATTTTGCAATTATCAGAAAATTAGTTTGTATATCATATTCTTAACCCACAACCTTTGTTCGTGTATTTTGTTTAAATTACAGATAACAATATCAGCAATTTGTTAGTCAATTAAATTTAATACTTGAAAACAACATTCAAAGAGCCGTATGCAATAGAACGCCGATTAACCGAATCGCCAATATACGCGTATCGGTCCTAAGCGTTATATAAAAAATTAAAACTAAGTAATTTTTCAATAATAATTCTTTTTTTACCTGGCCCAAAATACTCTTTGTTAAACACAAATACCTGTTAAACAGGAAGACTTTTTATCAAATCCTACTAACAAAACTAACTTCATTTCCTTACTGGAGATAAAGCTGCAGGAGAAAGGGATACATACTCTTCAGGCTACCGATGACGCTGACATCCTAATCGTGAAGACTGCTGTTGAACAATCCACTTACAACTCTGTGGCTGTCGTTGGTGAGGATGTAGACCTTGCTGTCCTGTTGATTGCTTCCACTCCTGCGACCCGAGATATCTTTATGCTGAAACCCGGACGAGGGAAAACCAAAACAATAGTACTGTCCACCCAAGAGATGCAGCACCGTAGATTTGAACACATCCTGTTCCTTCATTCATTTACCGGATGCGACACAACTTCTGCTACTTTCAGGAGAAGCAAGGTGGGCTTCTTTAAATTGTACTTGGAGTCAGAAATAATCCAGCAAGCAGCAATGACATTTTCTAACCCCTCCTCTACTTTCGACCAGGTTGAAAAGGCCGGGGAGATGTGCTTTCTGAAGTGGTATAAGGCGCCAAAAAAACAAACCTCCCTTAACCAGTACCGCTTCCAATCGTTTACGAGGTCAGTGGCGAATATGAAGCCTGAAATCAGCTCCCTACCTCCAACAGAGAATGCAGCTAAACAGCACTCTCGGCGAACCTACCACCAAGTGTAGCAGTGGCTCGGTAATGAGCTGCCCCCTCAAGATTGGGGGTGGAAACGTGTAGGAGACGCCCTGGTGGCAATTACAATGGAAAATCTACCAGCACCAGAGGTTCTTCTGAAAACTATATTTTGCCGCAGCACCAAGGATTGAGTAATTGGAAAATGTGGCTGCCGAAAAGCGATGCTCACCTGTTCTGCAGCGTGCCTCCACTGTCAAGGGAAGTGCCTGAACAGTGTGCCTGTTGACGATGAAGACGATGTAGAGCCCATTCAGCAAGAGCCACCCGCTACTGAGGAAGAAGATGCCATGGAAGAACAATCATTGCCTGGGCCCTCAAGTTCAAAGAGGATGAAAATTTGATTACTTTTAAAGTTGAGAGTAAAACATCAGGAATATATTGAGAACAATGGGGTTTACAATTATTATTGTATTGGTGTAACGAAACTATCTGTAGAATAAAGTGTGAAATTTGTCATCATCATTATTTTTTCTACTTTATTTAATAACTTGCTTATAAGTGGCCATATATGTTATTAGATGAACGAACAAAGGTTGTGGGTTAATATGATATACAAACTAATTTTCTGAAAATTGCAAAATGCTATACAAGTTTTAAAATAGCTGTAACTTTAGGCGGGTTGGACATTAATCAGCATATGTATATATATTCTAAAAGGGAATTTAAAAATCTACAACTTCTTTCCTATTCATACTTTTTGTTTATGAATAGGTTTAGACAATATGATGCAATGTTTATAAATATTTTGACGTAAATTGATTTTTTTTGTAAATTTCAACTTTTTCCGAGGGTATAGCTCGAAAACGGTTAGGAATTAGAAGAAAACATTTGATATAAAAGTTTTAGATAATTTTAAGAACTCCATTTTATTATCTAAAAATATTTCTCTCCGATACACCGTTTTTGAGATATAAGCGAAAAACCCAAAATTCGTACCTTTACCCCCACCTCCTCCCCCCCGCTCATCACCTAGGAGTCAGGACTTTTGGTATGTTAACAACCTAAGCCCCCTAAACAAGTTTCTGAAGGAATCGTTTAGTTACCTGCTCACGCACTCTACACCTCATTCCTTGACTGGACTAATCCTCTACAACACATCTACATCTATCTGGTCTAGTTGTAACATGTCTAGAAAAATAAACCTACCTACATATGCGATATAATTACAAACGAAAAAACATCAGAGAGGAAGTTATTGATTGCTTGTCCCGTTTCAAAAATGTTCGATGTACATGTTAAAAATGGTCCATCACTTGAATTTTTGAATGCGCAAAAATGAGCGCAATCACGCGCACTTAGAGCACAAATTTTGAAATTTCGAGTTATTGAAGATATTCAATTGCCACGAGTGATAATAATTATGGGGTATTTTTCGCGCTGAATCACGTAGTGATATAAATTTAATGATATTCCAAACACCTATTCGATAAAACATCTAAAACTATATTTTAGTACGCTTAGTGCCGGGTAGAAATGAGTGGGGCAGGGTGAAATTCTGTCCGATTTTCCAATGTTTTTCAAAATGGGTGTTGGAAATATCATTGAATAAATATCATTGCGAAAAAAAAACATGTATCTCATCAAGCAAGGGTTATTTTTTCACGATATTTTGCGTAAAATCCAAATCTGCAAGAAAAATGGAGGTTTCCATTTGAAAATCGTCTGCGAAGTTGGGTGGGCATTATATATACCTCTCATTTTTAACATGAACGTATAGAAATAGTTGAAGAACGTAGTACGAGTAGAAATTCGCATGTAAAATTTAACAGTCTATCTAACACATGTGCGTACATGCTGGAAAGAAAAATAGGGCTATAATTCATGTTTGCATGTGCGGAAATTTTTTAAAGGTTAACCTACTCAATAATTGAAAATTTCATCAAAATCGATGCATTATTCTCGGAATGTCATCCAATATTATTTTTACGTAAGTGAAATTGTTACCGATTATTCAAGCAAAGGCGATAAAATACAAAGGGCATCATCCTGGACCCTAAAAACCCTGGGGTTTCAACAAAAGCGGACCAATAGTAGATAAGAAATCGACTTTATTAGAAATTGGCCTTTGGGCATCCGCCCAAACTTCCATTTATACGACGGTAATGAAAGTCATACGGGGACCATCTAGAAGGTTACCCGCACGATCCCTGAAAATGTAATCAAAATGGTTCCATTAGAATTAGACTCGGAGTTTTGCCTGAGTCAATCGACATTAGTTTAGCGCAAGCGCAATATTCATTAATCCACCAATCGCAATATAATTCATAGGGCATCCTTCCAGAACATATATCCCACTACCTACCGACTTCGAACGGCATCAAAGAGACACGGAGAAAAAAGACACGGAACGAAAGTTGTTCCGAAACGTAAAATGAGTGTGGAAATTTTGCAACTGTACAAAAACAACAGCCGTTTGATTTTAGTGGAGACCACAATTTTTAAATCTCTCGAAAGTGAAAACAATGCTTCCGCTACCTACGGGTAAACTTGGGAGCAATTTAAGAGATGAAATTTAGCATTTAGGTAACGATACTTCACTAGCAGGTACATAACACTGACAACAGTTAATAAACTCGATTTCGCAACGTTATAATTAATTCCATTGGAACTATATCACCTGATAATTCCAATATTTGCATTATATCAGCTGATATTTACAAGGCAATTTTAATGTATTCCAGTATCACTATCTAGTCTATCCATTTTCAATGGAATTTAATTTAATGCTTGATCGTCTATTCCAGCGGTTCCCAACCTTTTTAATTGTGAGGCCCAACTATTTTTAAAATAAAGCTTTGAGGCCCATATATATATAATGTTAGTAATTGGGAAAAGATATGTACAAGGGGGAAAAATATCTCAAGTATTTGCAAAGAAAACACCTTTACTTTATTCACTTTTAGTTGTTACATGATGAAAAACAATTATATACAATGGTCAAAGTAAAAAGAAAAAACTCAATGGGATTTTTGACACTGTTTTTCTCCCACGAGTGAATCAATGTCAGGATTGAAACTGGATAGTTTTAGTCTTAAATCGCTTTCAACATTCAGTTTGTTCCTGTACTAATTTTTCAAAAAAAACCAATTAGTCCAGCAGTGAGGTCATAAAATCTGTGGGTTGCTGGACAAAATTGGAAAGTTAATGAAATTTTGGGGTGTTGTTTTGGGATGCCTAGGGAAGCTAAATCCGAGTTTTCTGACAAAAAAAAGCCTGTGCTCGATTGTGGGTGGCCGAAAAACCACGATTTTTTCGGACTTTTTTCGGTTTTCCGACTATAACTCGAAAACTATGCCATGTAGAGGTCTTTTTTATTACATTTTCGGAAAGAGCATTAAATTTCCTTCAAATTTCACTAGTCACATGTTTTTTTTAACCGAATAGCTGCTATGTTACAGCCTTTCCAAAGTACATCAAATTTCTCAAAATGTACAATTTTACGGAAAATGCATGTTTTAGCCTCATAACATTCATTTGTACGAACTATGACTCACATGTACGTATGTTATACATACTATATGAACCCCCCCCCCCTCACCCCCACCACCCTCTTCCGCCACTGTACTCTTCATTCCCATCATAGTGAGTGTAGTGGATTTATATGTGTTTGACTAGGGGTAGGTACCTCTAGAGGAATGCCTTTAGACAAATTCTGAGTCGGAAGAATTTCATGAGTCTGGTGATTCGGGTTTGTTCCTTGATGAGGAACTTGTTGAAGGTGCTGAAAAGTACCTTCAGATTGGTGTTTATCCCTGTTTCCAAAGGGGTGATATTTGTCGGACTCATAGGCACATGTCTCGCCATGTAGAGCGGCGATGTGCCGTTCTTTTTTAATATCTCCACTAAGGGGCGACGTTAGCACTAAGCCCGCGCCCTTTGAGGGTTCGGGCCGGTTAAGGGTTGAAGAAACGCCCGCGAGATTCTCACAAGGCGCGGAAGGGCGGTCGGGCGTTGAAACCTCGGTTTCGGCCGCATTGCCTTCGTGTGTATCCCCGAGAAGGCAGAAGCTAGGCGTCCGCTCCATTCTCGGGGAAGTCTTTTAGCTCTGAAAAGCACTAAAGTCAGGACGACCACTTCGGAGATGTCATCTCACGTGAAACATGTCCGCCTGGGGTCCAACGCTTAACGAATGAGTGAAGCCCTATCGATAATGCGGGTCCGCCGAAATGTGTAACGGCCGGGCTGTTTGTGGGCCCTGCTTGAGGTCGTACGGCTTGTCCCAGCGGGCGGTTCGAAGGTAAATCTCTGAACCCGGGGGCAAGGCTTACTGCTCCAAGACGGTGTCGCCTCGTCGGGTTACCGTCTCGGGCCCCGGCCTGGTATGGGGGCTGAATAGGGAGGTAGACCAAGTGTCTAGCTCGACCTATTCGGACGTCTGGAAGTTCTAGTAGGCGGGAGTTTCTCTTCTCTACAAGCCGGTGGAGTTGAATTGCAGCCAGCTTATAAATTCATCTTCCGGTTCAGCCAGGGGAGTTGTATCGCTTCTGGTTTGCAGGAGAAGGTCTTCTTAGAGAGGAGAAGGTTGTAGATTGCTTGTTGTGATCGGTATGAGCTACTGGGCCATGGGATGCTGTATTTATATCCCTCACGGAGTCGGGGGTGGCTCGAGATTGGCTCGCGGGTGGCTCGAGTGTAATCTGTTGGGCTCCCTCGGTGTGTCCCGGGGGTGAAGCGGCTTTTTCGACTCCTCCTCACTAGGGCGCGCTTGCCTCGTTCGCCCTTGACTCGGGGTTTCAAAGGCGTTTGTTATAAGGCAGTCCGACATCTTTTGTAATATATTATTTGGGGGTGATTTCACCACAGTGAGGTGCGCTGTATAATATTCCAATAGTCCAAAACCATTTTTTTTTTATTGTAAGGACATGAATGTACAGTTATTACATACATGAATATAATACCGTATACCTACATAAATCAGTCCTCTGTCGTTCTTTGTCTTTTTGGCAGAGCTGGCTCGTCATCCTCACTGCCGTCTGTGACATCTGCTTCTTCGAATGGAGTGAATGTGGTGGGCTGATCGTAGTTCACTTCTTCGTCAGTGTCGTAGTCTGTGTCCTCTTCATTGAAGTCGGGCTGTGGGGAGTTTTCAAATGTAGTCCTACAACAGTTTTAGCACTCAGCTGAACAGAGGAGTCCTGCTTTTTTGCAAATGCAGCCTCCTGTAGTGCACCCACCAGCGCACTTGCACCTGGTGATGTAAAGGAGATAGTCTGGAGCAGCTTTTAATGTTGTTGTTTTGGGATTCACAAATGAAAATGAAAAGATTGATATGACATTTCTGTTAACGACACAAGCGTGAATTATACTAAGAGCAGTAATATCTAATGAAGGTGTGGTACCGTGAACAATGAACGTGAGCACTAGTAATACCAATCTCGTTTGGTATTACCCAGGCAGATGGTATTTTTAGGCACATTCTCTTCCTGCACGCAATTAGTGGGAGGGGCTCAACATCAGCTCCCTTTGGAATTGGGAAGAAGAAAGCCGTGCAAGTGCTTGAAAAAAATCCTTGGCTGTCAGACATAGTCAGCATTTTCAAGGACCCAGAAGCAACGCCAAACCAAATCTCTGATGCTGGAGAGCAGTTCTTGGGGAAGATGTATGGAGGGAATGTGGAGGTTGATGATTTGGATGGCTTGCGGTACCGCTCATTCCAAACTGTAGTGGTTAAACCAACGTTTCAATTAGCCAGACTGCCACCCACTCAAGATTCTGCGAAGTACCACTCCTACAGGGCATACCCACAAGTTCAAACATGGCTTGGATGTGCAGGAAAACACCTAAAAATACCATCTGCCTAGGGCTGGAGCTTAACCAAACGAGGTTGGTATTACTAGTGAAACAACAACATTAAAAGCTGCTCCAGACCATCTCCTGACATCATCAGTTGCAAGTGGGCTAGTGGGTGCACTACAGGAGGCTCCATTTGCAAAAAAGAAGGACTCATTTGTTCAGCTGTGTGCAAAAACTGTTGTAGGACTACGTGTGAAAACAGCCCGACTTCAATGAAGAGGACACAGACTACGACATTGACAAAGAACTGAACTACGATCAGCCCACCACGTTCACTCCATTTGAAGAAGCAGATGTCTCAGACGGCAGTGAGGATGACGAGCCAGCTCTGCCAAAAAGACAAAGATCGACAGAGGACTGATTTATATATACCTTATTATATTCATGTACGTAAAACTGTACATTGATGTACTTACAATAAATAGTGGCGCTGCCTACGCGGGCCCGGGGAGCTCAGGCTTCCCCTCTGCGACAATCACCGGCGTTTCACACGCCGATCTCCCTGCGAATCACGCCCGGACAACCCCTCTTGAAACACAGAGGGTTCCAACACAATCAGAAACTCACGTATTCCGGCCTTTCAACAACGGAATAGACGTAGTTCACGAGTTTCAGACCCCTACAACTGGGGCTCCTCGCATGGCTTACCAGCTCGAGGAAACATACCCGTCCTTTGCGACCGGGTACTCACAAGACAACAGTTCTTTTCAGAACTTCCAGTCTTCCACTTTCAATGAACAAAAAGGTACTCTTCAAGACCCACAGACTTCCACTACCAGTGGACACAAAGAGGTCCCCCGACAGATGAAACATATCTCTCCCACGCAAGAGATATTCAAAAAGAACGGCACATCGCCACTCTACATGGCGAGACATGTGCCTATGAGTCCGACAAATATCATCCCTTTGGAAACAGGGATAAACGCCAATCTGAAGGTACTTTTCAGCACCTTCAACAAGTTCCTCATCAAGGAACAAACCCGAATCACCAGACTCATGAAATTCTCCCGACTCAGGATTTGTCTAAAGGCATTCCTCTAGGGGTATCTACCCCTAGTCAAACATATATAAATCCACTACACTCACTATGATGGGAATGAAGAGTACAGTGGCGGAAGAGGTTGGTGGTGGTGAGGGGGATGGGGGTTCATATAGTATGTATAACATACGTACATGTGAGTCATAGTTCGTACAAATGAATGTTATGAGGCTAAAACATGCATTTTCCGTAAAATTGTACATTTTGAGAAATTTGATGTACTTTGGAAAGGCTGTAACATAGCAGCTATTCGGTTAAAAAAAACATGTGACTAGTGAAATTTGAAGGAAATTTAATGCTCTTTCCGAAAATGTAATAAAAAAGACCTCTACATGGCATAGTTTTCGAGTTATAGTCGGAAAACCGAAAAAAGTCCGAAAAAATCGTGGTTTTTCGGCCACCCACAATCGAGCACAGGCTTTTTTTGTCAGAAAACTCGGATTTAGCTTCCCTAGACATCCCAAAACAACACCCCAAAATTTCATTAACTTTCCAATTATGTCCAGGCAAAAGTACCTCACTGCTGGACTAAATGTTGAAAAAGGCATAAATCACATAAATATGTTGTGGAAAACCCCATCAAGTGCTTCAGTGCAATTTTGGCGATTGCCGGATATTCTTCGCGAACTTTAATCCAGAACGGAACTATGGAGTTGTTTTAAAAAACGATGCTAGTAAACTCACTTGTTATAAAATGCAATTGAATAATTTGACTATTGCTAACACTCAAGTGAGCATGGTTTAAATGTAATCGTTTCCATCTCTATTCCGATATTAATTGTTGAACCTCAGATGATTTTTTAAATATATTTTTATATTTTTGACCAGCATCCACGGCCCAGTACCAAGTTTCCCGCGGCCCACAGGTTGGAAACCGCTCGTCTATTCAATAGATTCGTTAGCAGCGCGTGATTTCTCTATCTTTTCGCGCTTAGAAATTCGAAGGTTTTTTCGATGTTGAAGCCCTTAAGGAAAGGGAACTATTCAACGTACAGCGTTGCGGATGGTTTTAATCGATTCTTTAGGATAAATTTAGCATTGACAGGCAAAAAATATTACTGCTACTTAGAAAGTTTTGAATGTTTAGCCCTTTAATCCAACCCTTTAGGGTTGATAAAAATTGATGCCGAGTTTCTAGGACCATCTAGACCCCAATTGTGATTTTTTTAACACAAGTTTCATATAGTTTGGTCTATCATTTTCGAAGAAAACGAACGGATTTTTATTTTTATTCGATTTTGGATTCTACTCATCTTGAAACCTGATCTAAAAAAATTTCAGGGGGGTGTTGAAAATTTTTTTTCTTGGTCGATTACAAAGGTTCATTATTGAGAATAATAAACCAAAAGGAATACATTTCTTGAATTAAACTAGGTACATCCATTATTATCGTAAAGCATAATTTTCATTAGAATAATACCTATGCCAACAACATATAGGAAAACTCATGTCAACATTTTAGTCGTAAATGTGCCCAAAGATCCGGGCTCATAGAAGTTAGATAGAACTATCTTTTTCTCCTCTAGTTCAAGTTGGAGTTGATTGCTGTTTTTTATCTCGTGTATTGATGGAGATAAGCCGCTAGTGCATAACTCGTGAGACACACTGTAGACTGGGTTTAATGAATTATAATTATATCCAGTGACCTGAGTAGAAGGGCTGTCTAATACAGAATGATAAACCTTTGAGTAATTTTTTTTTTAACATGGAATCATGTTTTAGCGATGGATCCCCCGCCGAAAAGTGAGACTATAAAGTGAGATGAAAGTAGCGCCAATAATTGTGATGATTTCCGCTTACAACCGAGTCGTTGCTAGGGATATGATACTTCGTCGTTTTTCATCCCACAAAATTCGTTGACCATTCGTTCGAAAGCTCTCGATTTATCCAACCATACTATATTAACTACTGCGAAGTGCGTGGCCAACAAGCTGAGTTATGAGCATGGTTATATGAATAATTGTTTACACACAGGTGATCATTCTCAATTATTGATATTGTGAACATGATTGCAACCGCTTGTTAATTTCTGATGATTTCATTGAGCTGGTGTTTCGATTATGTGATTCATAGCAGGTGATCCGAATATTGCGAGAACGGTTTGATTTGTGAAGCGGTGGTTAAATCATTTTAATAGGTAATTTCTATACTTTACACTATAGGAAGCTGTAATTTCGTATGTAGCCTCTTTCTATAATAAAGTGAATGTTTACTCGCGAGTTTCTATTAGGAGATCATCATCTTACAAGAGCTCAATCGTCGTGATCATTTCTATAATAAAGTGAATGTTTACTCGCGAGTTTCTATTAGGAGATCATCATCTCACAAGAGCTCAATCGTCGTGATCATTTCTATAATAAAGTGAGAGCGAGGAGCTAAAACATGATTCCATGTTTTTTACATTTTAGCAGTCAGGCTCAAAGTAATAACATCCGGGGGGGTCAAGGGGCGGAGCCCCTTGCGAGGCCCGAAGGGCCGAGTTTTTTTTTTTTTTTTTTTTTTAATCAACCCTTGCTCTTTCTATATTGGCTTGTTACCGTACAACAGAAAATATTCAAGTAATTAACGTCATTACTTACTTAATTCGTATCCTAATAATTTAATTTGCCTTCCAATTTTTAGCTCACCCGAAAATAGCGTTGTACATCGGCCATTGTGGAGCACTTGGGTTACAAGAAGCCGTCCACGAAGGAGTGCCGACAATATGCCTTCCGTTCTTTGCTGATCAGTACGTGAATGCTGAATACCTCTTGGAAACAGGGATGGGACTCTATTTGGATTTCGGTACTCTGAATGAAGAAAATTTCCGTAAAGCCGTTCACCAAGTTCTCCGGAATCCTTCGTAAGTAGATATCACACATCCGTTCTTGAGTAAGAAATGAAAATGGTTACAGAACGGGTTTAAAACCAAACATTTTTCAAATATCTTTGGAGAAATCACAAATCCAATCATAGAACATCACAGTTTCTGCAGTAATATATTATATCGTAATATTAAAATGGTTAACGTAGTATATAATATTATTAGTAATAATATTACGTATTATAACGTAGTATGCAATATTATTGGTAATAAGCATCCATTTTAATTATCCAATAAATGAGAACAGCGACATTCTTAGATAGTAGGGACGAGTAGGTATATTAAGTTGAATGATGTGAGTATAAAATTACAATGTTCCGTCAGCTGCGGTGGACCCAACGAACTATATAACATAATATACTTCATAGGGTGGACCCAACATATTGAGTAGGTACTTGCTCCCTACCTGGTGCCCAGCAGGATATCCTCTTAAGGATTTTCCATGCTCTGGTGCGATCACGAACTGATGTGTTTTCAGTATATGGCTCAGCAAGAAAGTCCCTACTGCGTAAACTGGAACCTATGCTGAACAAGGGTCATCGGTTGGGTACTGGAGCGTTTTGTACTACTCCGACGGCTTCGCTTCAGGTGCTAGGGCGTGGCAAGCCACTAAAGATTGGGAGAAATTCGCTAGCACTTCACTATGCTGCTATGCGTTATTTCCCTGGGCACAGCACGCCATGGTAACTCGACTACTTCTGGATGAAGCAGATTCATGGCTCCAAACTGGAACTCGTCCTTTGGGCATTCGTGTTCAGGAGCTCACCTGATGGGACTGCATAGAGAAATACCCTATATGCTTCGATTTGAAGTGCCCCCCGTCCCACCATTGACCTACAAAAGAAGTCAAGAAGAAACGTCAAAAATCTGTGAAAAACCACGTTTTTTGGCGGTTTTTAGGCAAAACACATGTTAAGGCATTTCAGATTCGTCATATGTGTTATAGGCGTGTTCAGCGTTAAATTTCCAAAAAGCATATCACCTTTTAATTAAAAATAAATTATCTTGGAACTTGAAAGATTTTTTCAAAAATGCAGAGGTACCTCAAAAATTTGACGTCTAAGTGAAAAACGTGCTTCGGATTCAGCACCCACGAAAACCCTCAGAATCTGTACCAGTTTTGCGAAGGCACGACTTTAATGGGGGGAGAGGGGGGGGGCAGTGCAAACGTCAGAAAATAGGAGGAAAACACACTAAATGTCACGTAACGGTGATTTTGTCTCATTTTTGGCCGGGTTATGATGGCAAAAACATGTTCCATGTTAATAGCAGCGTAACGCACTAAATGTCACGTGACGGTAATTCCGTCTCATTTGTGGCCGGGTTATGATGGCAAAATCATATTCTACGTTTAAAAATACCTATAATTTTATCGATTTTCACCCGATTTTAATGGTTATTTTAACACATTTTTTGAAATTATACCAATTTCATGTGCTCAAAAAGACGAGGCCAAAGAACTGTTCTGAGAGCTGCCGTTTTGCCGATAGAGCGCTCTGTATTTCGGACTGTGCACGAGGCCTATGGCACAGAGATGTTTCCGTTATATTAAGGAGAGTGGAGGGAGGACAACCAGCTGAACAAGAGCCACTTGGCACTCGAAATAGCAATCGAACACTAGAGACCGTTACATGTTTGATTATTTTGCCTCAAGGTTTCCTCTTTGCATGTTGTTATTGGATTTTACTACATGTTTGGGACAAGTGTGTTGAATCCGGTTCTACTGTTAACATTCTTTTGTTATTCCTCAGATTTAAGAAAAACGCTGTTCGAGTCTCCAAAGCCTTTCTGGACAGGCCGATGTCACCTATAGACACGGCCGTATACTGGACAGAGTACGTCCTACGTCATGAAGGAGCCCCGCATTTGAAATCATCCGCTCGTTACATGAGCTGGACGGAATATAATAACGTCGACGTCATTGCCGCGTTGCTCCTCATTGTTCCCCTGGCTTGCGTTTCCTTTGTTTACGTTGCGTTCAGAATCGCAAAATGTCTAGTCAAGTGTTGGCTGTCTCGAAAGAGGAAAGAAAAGTGGGAAAAAGTGTCATAAAGAGAAACGTCATTACCAAATGCAAATCATAACTGAGTTCATTGATCTTAATTTATTTTGTAAATAAATATATTGTAAATAAAAAACAAAAATATAGTGCTTATAATATCCGACGACTTGTGTGATTTATTAGAGAGTTCTTGCAGCCATCAATACTCGCGAGTCGTGATTCCGAATAGGATGTTGCTGGATACCAGGGACAGATTAAAGGGAGGGGCAGAAGAAAAAAAATCTTGCGAGGGTACATCAGAATATAATCACGCCGTCGCGCTTGTTGATTGACAAAAATACGAGTACAGATGAAGGAACTCTATACTGTGGGGAAACTGGGATGATAGGTACCGGTTTTACTAATCTATCACGGACAATCAATTTGTTCGTTTGAATTTTAGCAGGGCCACAAACTGCGTAGGTGCCACGGGGTATCAATCGGAGATTTACGTGGGTAGTGTCCGAATTTTCGTCGGTAAACTCTGAGATTTCTAGAAGTGCTTGAAGGAAAAATCATCAAAGCAGGTTGGCAACGGTGGTGTTATGTTCGTGTCGTGCTGTCGTCTATCGTCGTCCTTTTGTGAGTAGAAGAGCAGTAGAAACCAAACCATGTTAGATGCGAACTAAAGTTTTTTTAAGTGTTTGAGTCAAGAAACGAGCATGGAAGATAACATCTTTCTTCTTTAAAAAACATAAGAGAGCAGGTAAAGAATACAATTTTAATTGATAGAGATAAGTTTGTTTTTATCAGTTTATTTAACAAGTTACGGTAGGAACCTACTTCATTTGTCTCTCGTTTACCACTTTTGGTAACGGTAACAATACCTAATCAATAGCCATAATACATAATCAACCTACCTACTATTTCGACGAAGAAAGAAACGAATGTTTTCTTAACTGATTGCAACCAGTGTTTTTCGATTGAAATGAATTATTCACTGTTTTGCAGTGAATTCACCAGCAGTAATAGACAAAAAATGTTTAACAATGAAGGTGATATTTTGTGTTTTCATCTTTAATCAAAAATGTACTTTATTCATTTAATTTCATCGTGAGTGTTTATTAAATGGTTTTTTACTTCTAAAGTAAATTGAAAAAATAAAGAGTGTATTATTATTTAATCCTGTGTTTACAATATAAGTGTATAATTTATAAATAATATTACATCATGAGGACTGAAGTTCTCCAGCGCTTCATGTTTCATTCCCTGCCTTTTTCGATTTTGCCAAAAAAATGTTACCTATAACCACTTTATTTTTTGTGAATTTTATTTTCTATTTATTCATTTATTTTTTGTGTGTACATGGATGTTTGGTAACCAAGCTAAAATTTGTGCAAATAAAAATGATGTTTTTCATGTTAATTTTTACATACCTACCTTATATAAAACGTGGGTCTATAACCAATAAAACTGCTATTTTTTCAAGGTCTTTAAAAAAAAGTTTTTTTTTAAAACCCGGTATTGTACCACCCCCACCCACGAAATTCTATTAATCCGTCACTGCTGGATACATGATGTAGTTGCGTTTAAACCTCTGTAAGCATTAGGGTTTATTAGACAAGACTGAGTAGTCCAAGAATGAGAATTTTACGAGTTAATGAACTAAGAAATATAACCATGGTGAACGACAACTGTTCATGAGATACATTCTGATTGCAGGAGACAACGAATATATCACACATGACATAGGCATGTTGGTGGACGTCAGCTTGACTCGTCAGGCACGAATGGCGAGTCATAATCCGATTCGGCCTACGAGTCAAAGAGTACTAACGTTAACATGAGAATTGCTTCGGCATGACCAGTGTTTTTATGTGATTCATATCGTAGTTTTTACGGTCCATTTTTCATAAAATGATAAGTATGCTCTGGTTTTTTTTTTATTTTATTTTATTTTTTTTTTTTTTTATTACCTATTATTATTATTATTATTTTTTATTTTTTTTATTTTTTTTTTTAATCACCTTTTTAGGAACTTGAAGAATTAGATCAGTATTTGAAGTTGTATTTGTCGGGTATTATTAGCGGTCAGGATAGAGAGAATTAGGAAACGAAAGGAAAATTTATTATCTTGGAGCCGGAAAAGTGTGCTGGGAGTAAAAAGGTGCTAGTTGCAATGGATTCAGCACCCTAAATAAAATATTCCACGAGATTCCACATGCCTATGTAACTGAAACCCTCAGAATCCCCCCATTTTTATACCCATAGCACCCATGGGTGTGGAGTGGTCGACTTAGGACCCACCTTAACCGATTATACGTCCAAAATAACATCGACAACGACACCCCACATGCCTATGTTACCAAGAGCACCGAAAACCCATTTTTCACCTTACGTGTAGAGTAATCGGGCTGACAGGATGTTTGGAGCAACTAGGGACCGAACAGAACCTTTGTGCAACATTTCAGATTTTTTAAATTGATTCTAGAGGTTTCTGCCACTTTTCATGGTTCCTGGACCAAAGTGCAGCGGATAGACGGAATTTTTTTCTATTTTTTGATTCTAAGCATCTTGAAACGTGAACCAACAAATTTTGTGGGGGGGGGGGGGGGTAAATTTTTTCAAGGTCGATTACAAAGGTTCATTATTGAAAATATTAAACTAAAGTTTCAGTCATGCTGCATGATCGTATGAGCGAATTTTCTTCAGTTATCATATTATAAATTATGTTAAATTGTTTGAAAATTTGAGCTTTTTGAGTGCAAAGAAAATTTTAACCATTATTTTTCTGGCAAAAAACGTATTCTAAATATTAATCTGGTATTCAAAAAGAGCTTTTGGATTTTTCGCTTTTTTAAAAAGATTTTATCGATTGTATAGCAAATTTTAATGAAATTTAAGTACATTTTTCAGTATAATTTTGTACATACATTTTTTATGTTCTATTTGATATTTGATAAACTTTATTTGAGCAATATTCTGCTAAAAATTATGAATTTAACAATTTTTAGCCGTTAGTAGAATTTTTAGTAATTGTTTCAGCACATTTTTTGATATTTAACCAATTTAATGTACTCAAAAAGTGCTAGCAATGAACTCATCGTTTCGTTGAGAAAGCTTGATTTTTGGACGCAAGAGCGAAATTTGAATCTCAATCCTAAGGAGAGTTATCGTCTGGAATGACACACATACATATGTATATATATATATATATATATATATATATATATATATATATATATATATTTATTTATTTATTTATTTAAGAAAAATTCTACACCAAACTTTCCATCCCCAAACACCTGTTGACTGGACTACTATTACTAAATGGAAAAGGCGTGACTATTGCGACACCATTGCTCACTGTTTAATCGTCAATACTTATCAAGTGTCGAGTGACTAAATTTCCGTGTAATATCTGAATGATGAATGCGAATAAACCGTTGCTCAGTTTGATAGGGAGATAGGCTCCCATAAAGCGGCGACAGAGATAAGTAATAGTAGATAAGTAGGTAGATATACCTACCTCCTCAATCGCACTTTGAATTCGCAGAGCATTCTAACGATCCATTAATTTTTTTAGGGAATTCACATAAATTATATTGTAGTTCTCTAAATGTCACTTCTTTTTCGGTCGTTTCGCATGTAGACTTGAACATCCATTACCAAATATTAGGAGGAGGGAATAACAAAGCTTTGAAATGTCAAACGATATATTATATATTATGGAAGAATTCTTTTTATATATTATCTCCCCACATATCTATAAAATCTATAAGTACTCCACTTGTGACCAACCAATAGAAACCTTCTCAAATGAATATTTAATTCTCTTTAATGATATCGTTTTAATTTTGGGAGGTTTTTACTTTAGCAAGTTTTTTTTTTTTTTTTTTTTTTTTTTTTTTTTCAAGTAGAAAATAAGGCTATTGTAATGGTTCCATGAATTTTAAAATACAAATTTTCGAATATTTGCATGACTGAAATCCGTTTTGTGGCATTCTGAAATGATTTCAACACTTTATATCACTTTATACTCCTTAGGATTAAGATAAAATATCTGTTCTCCAAAAAAAAGCGAGCTTTCTGAAGGAAAGGATGAGTTCGTAATCAAGCACTGAGTTAGTAGCACTTTTTGAGCACATCGAATTGCTCAAATTTCAAGAAAAAAATTCTTTAATAAAAATCAGATACCTACAATACCAAGATACTTTAAAAAGATACCTACATTTTTTCCCACCAAAAATGTACTTATTGAATTATTCTAAAACTTTGTTCTAAATGGTTAATGGATTTTTCAGGAAGAAATACCCGGAAGTGAAGTGAGTGTGTACGTGTGTGTGTGTGTGCGGCATTCCAGACGATAACTCTCCTTAGAATTCAGAAAAAAAATCCGTTTTTGCTCCTAAAATATCAAGCTTTCCAGATCAAAGGACGAGTTTATAGGCCAGAACTTTTTGAGCACATTAAAGTGATCAACTTTCAAAAAGGGTGCTAAAAAAATCCTAAAAATAGCATAAAACGGCTAAAAATTGTTAAATTTATATTTTTTAGCAAATCATTAGACAAAACGTTTATAAACGATGAACTAGAACATTAAAATATTTATTCACAAAATTAAGCTGAAATAAGAACCTACTTAAATTTCGTAATATTTGCTGAAAAATTGATAAAAATTACAAAAAACTCTGAAAGAATTTTTGGATCTCAAAATATAATTTAGAAAGATGTTTTTTTGCCAAGAAAATGGTAGGCAGTTAAGAATTCATTTGCACTCAAAGTGCTAAAATTTCAAAACAATGTAACATAACGTAATACGACAATTTACGAAAATACGATCATGCTGTTCATGATAATTTCCTAAGGTTATTTTCTACGTGAGTTTTGGCTTTACTTACACGCAATTGTCCAGATGGTCAGAAGATGTCTCGTTAGTACCGACGTCTGTTGTTCCAGAGCGACACCAATACGTCAACTTCAGTTCTTATGATTTTTACATGAGACCAAATCGCTATTAATACATTTAACATCGGTTTCTTTATCCAAAAAATAGTTCTCCACTCGTTGGAAAGCTTTTGATTTGTCAAACGCCACATCTCATGCGATCAGTTTCCCATTCCTTACTCTCTTGCGACCAATGGTATCGCATCAAGCACCTAACGCTTCCCAAGATAGCTTTCAATTGCAACCGATCTGCAAATGTTTAATGTAGGTACCAAATAAATCATGTGTACCTACTGCATTGTAAGGAGCGCGGACACTCGATTTGATTTATATTAATCACATTTATGTAGGTTCAAAATCGATGCGGTCATTATAGTGGTAATGGGGAATGCATATAGAAGTAGATCTACAGGTTGTACATTACCCATTTACCTTGTTCTTTTACTTTATCAGGTGTTTTGATTTCTATATGCACCTACCGATTATCCAATTTTAGCTCCACTTTTATTTTTAGATCACCAAACTTCATCCAACTCGAGAGAAAATAATGTAAGACAAACACGTGCTTCCGTGGCCTCAACCTTTAAATCTATTGATAAACATTTGGACACGAGCCGAAAAAGAAAGCGATGACTCCCAATGATTCACCGTTTAATATGCATTCTCACCACGAATACAACCTTAGATTTTTGTATGAACTGTCCAAAGTGGTGGTCTCATTGATAAAGTAGCAAGGTGACAATCAAATCAGAGGGGAGAGGGGGGTTGAAGATGACAAACGTAGCGACCGGAACCTTGAAGAAATCGCACGAGTTGATGGCAATAACAGGCTCACGCTAGTCCTATGCGAGCTCGAGCGGTGTTTACTCACTTCCCGCAGTCCGAGTCAGCTGGTTTCGCGACCGTCTTTGTGTATCGGCAGTGAGAACTGTTCAATTCTATATCTTATCAATATGTTTTTTGAACGGAGATGTAAACAGATCGTAGTAAACTAGGTCATTGAGAGTAGCAGGACAATGAAGATCCGATGTAGGTAGTCTGCGAGTGGACCCAAGGCGAGTCAATTGAAAATCGTATATTCAAGTGTATTTATATGTACCTATATAGTTCCTAGTAATTTTAAGAAATCAACAAGTACCTTATCGCCATGATAATTTTAATTGTGCTATCGTGTCTTACAAACAAAGCATTGACTGCTAACATTCTAGGAATATTTCCGTTTACAGCGAAAAGTCATTTCACGATGTACGAACCGTTGCTGGAGGAACTGCACGGTAGGGGCCACAATCTGACCGTGATGAGTCATTTTCCACTGAGATTTCAAAAACAGAATTACACTGATATCAGCCTCGTGGGAAGCATACCATCGCTCCATGGCAACCTGTCAATGTCGCACTTGACCGATGCACCGCTGAATTTGTGGGACAACTTGCAACAAATCCATCAAAATATTGACATTTTTGACATGATGTTGAGGAGCAAGGAGGTGCAACGGTTGATAAACTCTACTTCGAAATTCGACCTTTTGATAATCGAGTTATTTGACACAGATGTATTTCTGGGGTTCGTACATAGATTTAAAGCCCCGTACATTTCCATCAGTCCCTGTCCCCTGCTGCCATGGGGTCATGGGCGCGTTGATAACGCCGCCAACCCCACTTACGTTCCGGTTTTCTTCACTGAGTTCAGCAGCAACATGGACATCTTGTCGAGGGGATTCAATGCCCTATATTATGCAGCTTCTAATATTTACTACGAGACAATCATGAACGTAGAGTCCGAGAGATTAGCCAGAAAGTATTTCCCCGGATGTCCTTCGCTAAGCAGTATAGCAAAGGAAGTGAGTTTGATACTCGTCAACACCCATGAAAGCCTACATCGACCGTCGCCAACTAGTCCAAGACTTGTACAAGTTGGTGGAATGCACATCAGAGATCCACAACCCTTAAAAGATACGGTGAGTTACCTATTGCTACCTATGAATACAATTTATAACAGGTTTGGATCGTCCACGGTCGCTCTTGGCAGACATTCCAGATACTGCCAGGAAAAATTGCCCACCTACTTTTCTGCTTCCTCAGTACCGAAGGTGTTCGTGCTAGAGAACTTTATCCTCCGAAATCAAAATTTCCACGTGCTTTTTGCGTTTCAGAGCTTGCTGATTAATTTTGGTTCCGTGCCTGTCTTTGATAATTCCTTGTCACGCTCCAAACGACACCAAGTTTTAGTTCCATTTCGATGAAATTTTCAGGGATTGTACGGAATAGCTCATTTAAACGGTCCCCTACAACTTCCGAGGCCGTTGGATCAATAGTGGCCAGAGCGCATTCGCAAATGAACATTTCATATGAAGTCAACTTCTCATCACCTATTGGTCTGAATTCGAGCAAACTCGGAGGGTAGTTGGGTATATGTTCCAGGGAAATGCCCGAAAAATACAATTGGTAGAGTGCGCCTAGGCTAAAATAATTAGAGCCGGGTCACTTATAGACTAAGGCCCACTTTCACCGAAAACGTGTTTAACGGAGATCAGCCAAACTCCATTTGAAACAAAATTTGAAACGTATGTACTCTGAACTTGGTATTAGAACCTCTTGAAACTCATACGGTGGATACAGCTTTCGTACAAGTACGCAACCACGAGAGACATTTTATGTCTTTGCGCCCCCTTTCCCCTTCCTATAAAACCCCGTATTGTATTCTAGAGCCACTCAGCTGATCTGGGATCGGTCAGTTGTGTTCAGAAGTCCCTCAAGGGCCCACATACCAAATCTCAGAATCGTGGGATCATTAAAGAAAAAACTGGATTCTAGAGCCACTCAGCTGATCTGGGATCGGTCAGTTGTGTTCAGAAGTCCCTCAAGGGCCCACATACCAAATCTCAGAATCGTGGGATCATTAGGGAAAAAACTGGATTCTAGAGCCACTCAGCTGATCTGGGATCGGTCAGTTGTGTTCAGAAGTCCCTCAAGGGCCCACATACCAAATCTCAGAATCGTGGGATCATTAGGGAAAAAACTGGATTCTAGAGCCACTCAGCTGATCTGGGATCGGTCAGTTGTGTTCAGAAGTCCCTCAAGGGGCTACATACCAAATCTCAGAATCGTGGGATCATTAGGGAATCTCCGCGTAACGCTCTCCGCGTGACGCTCCCCCGCGTGACGATTTTTCATTTATGTGTCATAGTAAAGACAGAAAATGTCAAAAACTAAAGTAAAAGTTTCATTCATGCAGTATGATCGTGTAAGCTAATTTTCGTAAATTAATATTATTATTATGTTACTTTGTTTCGAAATTCGCGGTCTTTGAGTGCAAAGAAATGGTTAACTACCAGTCTTATGGCAAAAAACTAGTTGTAAATAATATCCTGAGAAAAAAACTCGGCGCTCCGCGCCTCGCCAGGGGGCAAGCTCCCTGGACCCCCGGTTACCTCTATTTACATACTTCGGACGAAATTATTGAAACACAGAATGTGTTTGAGTTGTCGCGCAACCAAGTGACAACCAAACAAGCGTCATTGTTTACTATTCATTTATAACATCAATTTATATAGTTATAGTATGAAACTACGAAAAAAAATCGTGATAAATCAAGAGCGATTTATCAAGTAAATGTCCTAAAGAGGCTACATACGAAATTACAGCTTCCTAGAGTGTAAAGTATAGAAATTAGCTTTAAAAGCCACTCATCTGATCCGGACCCTGGACATCGTCAAGTAAATGTCCTAAAGAGGCTACATACGAAATTACAGCTTCCTAGAGTGTAAAGCATAGAAATTAGCTTTAAGAGCCACACATCTGATCCGGACCCTGAGCATCGTCAAGTAAATGTCCTAAAGAGGCTACATACGAAATTACAGCATCCTAGAGTGTAAAGCATAGAAATTAGCTTTAAGAGCCACACATCTGATCCGGACCCTGAGCATCGTCAAGTAAATGTCCTAAAGAGGCTACAAACGAAATTACAGCTTCCTAGAGTGTAAAGTATAGAAATTACCTATTCAAATTATTTAACCTCCGCTTCACAAATCAAACCGTTTTCGTAATACTCAGATCACCTGCTATGAATCAAATCATCGAAACACAAGCTCAATGAAATCATCAGAAATTAACAAGCGGTTGCAATCATGTTCACAATATCAATTATTGAGAATGATCACCTGTGTGTAAACAATTATTTATATAACCATGCTCATAACTCAGTTTGTTGGACACGCACTTCGCAGTAGTTAACATAATATTGTTGGATAAATCGAGAGCTTTCGAACGAATGGTCAACGAATTTTGTGGGATGAAAAACGACGAAGTACCATATCCCTAGCAACGACTCGGTTGTACGTGAAAATCATCCGTCACACATTTCGTTACCATCCCGCGTTCCATTTTTGGCTAGTTAGTCCATGGCTAAAACACATTCTGTGTTAAAAGCATTTAGGATTTATAGCAATTTGTTGTGGTTTTTACCAATTTATCAGCAAAAATCAATGAAATGCCCTACTTCATTGTTAATAAACCTTTTGTGACTAAACTGAAGGGACAGCTGTGTGACGAGCTCGCAAAGAAAATTTTAGAACAAGTAGCCGAAATAAAAAAGTTGGTCAATTATGGGCAATGTTCACCTAAAAATCGACTTTGCTCACTTATGAATCTCCGAGACCTGGGAGTGATTGCAATTGACTCAGCGCTGAAAAATACTTCGACTGTGACAGCATTTTCGGGCCATTAAATTGTAAATATGAGCCTGAAATTCTGGAGCGACCGGGCTCGCTAACGAACTCGACCTGTCTTTTGCCAAGACGGATTTTTCTGCGTTGGAACGAATATTTCACGCCAAATTTTAAGGGAGTTATCGTCTGGAAATACACCTTATAAATATATTAATTGCTATGCAATTCTTAGGCCGACCCCCCCAATAATTTTTTTGTAACGTCCCAATTTTTTTTGTAACGTCCGTGACGCGAAGCGCGAGTTCGTGGGTTCGAATCCCAGCCAGGCTTGAAAATTTTTTTATATCTAAATTTTTTTATATCCGTTTTTTTCGCATCGTGGGTTCGAATCCCAGCCAGCCTTGAACACTTTTTTATATATAAATTTTTTCAGGCTAAGAATTGCATAGCAAATTATCCTCGTTTTCTACGCAGTAGAAAAGAGAAAAGATCCGGCGAGGCGCGAAGCGCCGAGTATAGATTAGGGGGATCCAGGGAGGCGAAGCCCCCCGGCGAGGCGCGAAGCGCCGAGTATATATATATATATATATATATATATATATATATATATATATATATATATATATATAGACATAAATATAAATATATATATATATATATATATATATATATATAGGTATATATATATATGAAACAAAGAGAAACACAGAAATACACTACACAGACTAGTTTTAATATTTCGGCTTAGATGCCTTTTTCAAAATACAAGAGAAAAATAAATTTTTTTGAAGAGTTAATTTACAGAATTACAACGTTGGCAAAGAAACTTGAGTTGCTTAGGAAAGTTGCCACCCCCGCCATACGAAACAATCCATACCACGGGCTCTCTCAATTAGGGGACACAGAATTTGCAGTGAGCAGAATGAAAGAGAGTCATATATGAAAGATTTGTCCAACAAGCTTCTCGTCCGCGGATATCCAGCAACAATGGTGAAAAAGAGAATAATCCCACCCCACATGGGCTATCGCCCAACGATCCGCAATGAGCACGGGAAGGTCCAAATGACCACAACATTCTTCTTTGGAATTGAGCGAATGAATGGAATTTTGAAAGAATTGTACCCACTGCTATCCTCTAATCCTACAACTAGAATGGTTTTTCCCAAGGCACCTTCGCTAACCTATCGGCAGGCAGCTTCTATTGGAGATATCTTAACACACCGGCGATCGGTTAGGACGGAACCACCAGCCCCCTGCAAAGGGCTGCATCCATGTAAAAGGCGCCGGTGCAAAGTTTGCCCGATAGTAATTGAAGAGGATCATTTCAAGTCACCCAATAATCCTAACTCATACACATGCAAAGGATCAGCAGAATGCCAAACTCCAATGTGTGTGTATGAGTTGGTTTGTAAGGAGTGCCCTGCCTTTTATGTGGGAAAGGGAGAAACGCAACTGAACCTGAGAGTGAACAATCATCGGGCATCCGTGGTCAGTTCCAACGAGGACCTGCCAGTGAGCAGGCATGCTATGGTCCATGGTTCATCGTTCGATGATTGTTTCGGGATAAAAGTTTTAAAGAAAATGGGACCCAAAGACAACAAGCGGTTGCTTCACCAGTCCGAAAAGGCGCATAGCAACGTTTTGAGAGCCTACGATCCACCAGGACTAAATATTAGGAGATAATGCAACTGTCCTAAGCAACTCAAGTTTCTTTGCCAACGTTGTAATTCTGTAAATTAACTCTTCAGAAAAATTTATTTTTCTCTTGTATTTTGAAAAAGGCATCCAAGCCGAAATATTAAAACTAGTCTGTGTAGTGTATTTCTGTGTGTTCTTCTCTTTGTTTCATATATTAGCTCTCTTAGAGCCACTAATCAAGTGATATATATATATATATATATATATATATATATATATATATATATATATATATATATATAT
This sequence comes from Adelphocoris suturalis, assembly GCA_030762985.1. Taxonomy (NCBI): domain Eukaryota; kingdom Metazoa; phylum Arthropoda; class Insecta; order Hemiptera; family Miridae; genus Adelphocoris; species Adelphocoris suturalis. Next base: position 29,371,077 of record CM061041.1, on the reverse strand, counting down.
ATATATACAGGGTGTTCACACTTATGGTTACTAACCTCCTAGGTGTCGATTCTGCAACAACTTGCAACAAATTGCCTCTTAGACTTATTTTTAGAGGCATTGTTTTCGAGTTATTCACGATTTAAGATTTTTCGTGTTTTCAACCTTACGTTACAAAATCGGCTATAACTCCCTTCTATATTGAGTAAATTCAAATTTGGGGATGCCGTTGGAAAGAGCGTTAAATTTCATTTTCGATAGGCTACCCAACGTGCGAGAATATGTGGATTAATAGTCACAAATTGTTGAAACTTGAAAATCTTGTATTTTTTAAATCGCAGGACGGCATACATAATCCCCTGAATTCCCACGCACGTTAAGGGAAAAACTTGGTCCAAATCTCACCTTTCAATTTGTATTTTTATTTGCGAGGAGAAAAGTATGTTTGTTTGTTGAAAAACATGGTTTATTCAATGAAATCGAGGTTATTGTTAAAAATTACCCACTAAAGAAATTTGAGTTTGGGGCCGACTTCTACATATTTTTTCCCGCTGAATCGAATGACAACACTTGCAGATGTCCTCAACTCCGTTATAACAGAGTTTGACACTTTAATTAACTACACTGCTGTGAAAAACCAAGAGATCACTGTAGAAAAAACTTAATTTCAAATTCATGGTGGCCGGATCGAAAAATATCTGTCAACTGAAACAAATTCTCGCTTGTCGGTAAATAGACATCCAGAAAAAGAGTTTACGACAAATCCCAGCTCAATAGAATGGTCCAGTCTGAAGTAAACCAAGAACACATTTTGTAAAAAAATCGGTTTTCGCGTCTTCAAACAAATGGTCGTCCAATTGGTCTTTTTCAAGGGTTTACAAAAATTGTATAGGTCATCAAAATGCTGAGTTCATGCCGAACAATTCGAAAAAAAAAAAAATCTTCAAAAATGGTTCAGTATTTAAGGGTTTACAGCCTAAAATTCACTGAAAAAAAGTAATCGATTTTTGAAAAAGTGCGTGAAAAATTAAGGGATCACAGTGTTCTTAGCTTTTTATTGGGGTTCTGAGGGTTGAGCTGAGCTGGGGGCGTGGAAGTTAGACGCTAGGAATACTAATAATTTATTTATAAGGTGTATATCCAGACGATAACTTCCTTAAAATATGACCCTTAAAATATTGGTTGAAAAACGGGAGTTAGAGCCGTAGCGCCACTGTGGCGCGTGGCAATCAAAATCAAATTCCACCATTGAATTGCATTTAAAAAATAAATGGGAGTTAACAATCAAAGTTTTTTGATATCTTTAAAAAATTATGAAATAAAATGCTGGTCCATTAAATTTTAGGCTTCTGATATACGAGTATAATCGCGCTATGGACAGAAGGAAGTTGTGTGCCACACCCAAGTCCAGATATTCGTGGGGATATCACAACAAACTCTTATGTGAAGGCCACAGCTCATTAGCCATTGCATTGTTCCTTGAGAATCGACCCAGACTAAACAGAGAATATCGTAAATAACAATGTCACCTGGTTTATCTTGTTAAATTTATCAATAAAAATAGCAACGTCATTTGAGTTCTTGGTTTTTTCTAAGGACTCGGCTGGCGAATTATCTAAGAATTAAAATTGAGGTAGTCATCTCACGGTCTGTTACCAGGGAAAAAAAACATCAACACCGATTGTAGAACTGAGTTGGTTCCCCGAGCAAGGATAAATTTGCTACAAGTTTCTAAATTTAAATATGCCCGGAAAATCGCTGCAAATCTCAGATATGGCTAAAAACAGTAGTTATCTACTGCATATGAATATTGTTTTGAAAAACCTACCTTACATGATACGTAATAAAGGTCCGTAAAAAAAGTGCCTAATAAACTTTTTTTTAATGTATTAAAACAGCGAAATGAAGCGCAATTAATTACAGTGGATAATATATCAACCGATAACTATTTAGCAAAGAGTACGTTACGAATTTCAACGTTAAGAAACGTTATGGTAAAAAATGCAAAATAAAAAATCGTGGAAATACAAAAATTGGCTGCACAGCGGGTATTTTTCTAGCTGAAAAACGGCTCTTTATATGAGTTTTTCTCAAGTGATGATTAATTTCTACTGATTAATATAAAGTTATATTAGGATCCGTACACTTAACACGACTTATTTGTAGGACGTCACTCTGAGTCGAGGTCAAATAGAAAAGACTTCGCCCATGAGGGACGCCCTAAATGAATTGATCCATAGGGGTATAGGATTACCTAAAAATGAGAGAAAAAATAATCGAATACAAATCCGTTTTAGAACATTTAAAGACCGAATCCACGAAAAAAAACCATAGCTGGGAGCTCACGCTTCGACTTCTCAATTCACATTCTTACTTTATCATTCGTTTTAGTTTATCATTTTCAATGATGAACCTTTGTAATCGACCCAGAAAGAATCAGACAATAAAAAAAATCCGTCCGACCCCCGTTCGAAGCTTTTTTCAAAAAGTATTGGACCAAAATTTAAGAAATTTGGCTTAAAAATCATACTTCGGCCGGGCATGTGCCAGTAACCCTAAAGGGTAGAACCTAAGGGCTGAAATATTCATAAATCGAGATCTTGAAATTTTTCAATGTAACAGTATAAAAATGTGAAAATCAGAAACTCGTAAACAAGTTCCACTATCCGCTTTACAAGCAGATACCATGTTACATGGATAAGTCTTTGATTGGGGATTTCATAACGGTAGTCCTCGAGTTGTCCTGTTGTTAAGAGGATGAAAATTAATTAAGAGGATGAAAGTAAATGATGCTATTGCTTTTTTTTTTTTTTTTTTTGCTTTACGTTAAGAATATTGTAACCGGCTTATTAAAATTGTTTATAGTCCAATCATCTTAGTTTTGAAATGTAGCCAGGTACGTAAGGAGGGGGAAATTGGTAGCTTGAGATGTGGACATTTATCACATAAATCAAGCGCTTTCCAACGAGTGGCGAACGATTTTTGTGTGATGAAAACTGCGGAAGTTCCATTCCCCTAGCAACGGCTGGGTTGTACGTGAAAAACACTGAAATTGTGACACAAATTTTTCGTCAAGGAATTTTTTGGTTGACCCCCCAGAGCAAAGACAAATCCATGTCAAAATACATCAACACGGGAGAGAACCAGTAAAACATCAAAAATCGCTCTGAATCTGAAAACTATGAAAATTGTATCAGCTGAATTCTGACTTCATGAAATCGAGTTTATTATAACTTCTGTACTCTACTGTGCTAGTGAAGCGTAGGTCGGTGATCACCTCATTGATTTTCAGTTGGTCAGCACTTGTAAAATACAGAAGGACTAGTAAAGTGTAGGTGTTCTATTTAAATTAATTAATAATAATAAATCTCTTTATTGTGCATAGGACAATAATTGTGTCCCACCTCGATCACAATCAATTGATTATCAAAACGAAGTACAGACATACACACGGATAAAAAAGAAAAAATTAGCAAACAGAATAGTGAAAGAACAAAATCATAAAGTAATAGCTTCAAAATGAAAAAAGTAATACACTAGGGGAGAATGATTTAATAAACATAAATAAAAAGGCAATGGTACGAAATGGACACTATCTGTGGGGGAAAATGGGGAAAATAGTGAAGATAACAAGATCACAGATGAAAGGGAAAGAGTAGAGAATATTATAGAAGAAAGAAAGTAGATGAAAGAGTGAAGAGGAGGCGGATATCGATAGAGAGAGCAAAGGATGAAGATGAGTTTAGTCTGAGAGACAGTGACTCTCAACCGCACACCTGAAACTGCCAAATGTCGTAATATTCAGCGCTCCCACAGGAAGAGAATTCCATGCCCTCGCCCCCAAAATAGCGATTGAATTGCTCATCCTCAAAATTAAAACAGGCTCACTGAGCTCTTTCCCCTAACAGGAGCAGGGTAGAAAGACTTGAAATAAAAGGCGACCTATTGGAGGCAGTAGTACATTAAGAGGATAAACACGATACTGCAGCATCTCCCAGGAGTCTATCCCCTTCTGGGAGACCCAACAGGGTTTATTTCTACAGTTGTACCGGAGCAGGTACCGGAACAAGGGCTCCTCCATGGCTGTTCAGTTCAGATGGCAGCGGAAATGCTCGAGATCATGTTCGAGGCAGTAACGAATGGAAACACGAAGATTCGTGAAAATGGAGTCACGTTAGCAATACTTTGGCAAAACTTTGTTTTCATGCCCTCCAATGTCCGACCTTCTGTTGCTCTTCTGTGTAAAGTTATATCATTTTGAGAAAAGATAGGTATATCAGGTCACCTAAAGATAAAAGCGCACGCGTAATACAAGCTGCACATGGAATCCCAGTAGGGCAAAAAGTTCGTGTTCCCTTCATGTCCCTTGGGCAGCAGAAACACCGTCTATCTCACACGGAATATGAACTAAAGGACTGTGGAAACACCTTTTTCTTAGACCTCACGGCGCAAGCGCAGCTTGAGCTGAACCTATTCAGTACAGAAGTAAAAACAAACCTATTATACTCGTAGATGGCTGTAAAGAGGGAAAAACCACCAGTTGATTGTGAGTGCTCCCAGACCTAAGGCTCTACTATATACAGCATGTAGGACCCCATTTTTAGAGGCAGAGGTGAAAGTCTGTGCAGTTGAGTGAAAAAGACCAGTTGTTTATCCAGCGATTTCAACCCCTAAATTTCACCTCTTGGGATTAATCAAAAGTAATCCCAAGATTACATCCACATCTCCGGCTGGTGTACGATTTCTGAGTCGAATTTCATAACCTTCGGTCGGGAAAAGTCGGCCCTTCGGGCCTCGCAAGGGGCTCCGCCCCTGGACCCCCCCGGGTGTTATTACTTTGAGCCTGACTGCTAAAATGTAAAAAACATGGAATCATGTTTTAGCTCCTCGCTCTCACTTTATTAGAGAAATGATCACAACGATTGAGCTCTTGTGAGGATTGTGAGGATGATCTCCTCATAGAAACTCGCTAGTAAACATTCACTTTATTATAGAAATGATCACGACGATTGAGCTCTTGTGAGATGATGATCTCCTAATAGAAACTCGCGAGATAGAAAGAGGCTAAAGAGGCTACATACGAAATTACAGCTTCCTATAGTGTAAAGTATAGAAATTACCTATTAAAATGATTTAACCACCGCTTCACAAATCAAACCGTTCTCGCAATATTCGGATCACCTGCTATGAATCACATAATCGACACACCAGCTCAATGAAATCATCAGAAATTAACAAGCGGTTGCAATCATGTTCACAATATCAATAATTGAGAATGATCACCTGTGTGTAAACAATTATTCATATAACCATGCTCATAACTCAGCTTGTTGGCCACGCACTTCGCAGTAGTTAATATAGTATGGTTGGATAAATCGAGAGCTTTCGAACGAATGGTCAACGAATTTTGTGGGATGAAAAACGACGAAGTATCATATCCCTAGCAACGACTCACAATTATTGGCGCTACTTTCATCTCACTTTTCGGCGGGGGATCCATCGCTAAAACATGATTCCATGTTAAAAACTTTGACTGGTAAACGGTAGACCAAAGACGTATTTTTTCTTTTTCTTTTCTTCGATTTTTTTTTAAAACACAGAATGTGTTTTAGCCATGGACTAACTAGGCAAAAAAGAAATCTAGGGACGAAATCTGTGACTACATTCTGATGATTTCCGCTTACAACCGAGTCGTTGCTAGGGAAATGGTACTTCGTCGTTTTTCATCCCCCGAAATTCGTTGACCATTCGTTCGAAAGCTCTCGATTTATCCAACCATATTATGTTAACTACTGCGAAGTGCGTGGCTAACAAGCTGAGTTATGAGCATGGTTATTTGAATAATTGTGTACACTCAGGTGATCATTCTCAATAATTTATATTGTGAACATGATTGCAACCGCTTGTTAATTTCTGATGATTTCATTGAGCTGGTGTTTCGATGATTTGATTCATAGCAGGTGATCCGAATATTGCGAGAACGGTTTGATTTGTGAAGCGGTGGTTAAATAAGCTAAGGATCGTGTAACCTGGTGTAACCTATGTAATCGAAGCTGAAATTTGGGAGGGAGGCTCAAGGGAGAATGCTGAAGACGCCTAGGTGATCACTGATCAGCTGAGTGAGCTCCTAAGCCATTTTCTTTCCTATTCAACGCAGGAAGCTGAAATTTGAGAAGGATGGTCAAGGGAGAATGCTGAAGACGCCTGGGTGATCACCGATCAGCTGACTGAGCTCCAAAGGCATTTTCTTTCCTATTCAACGCAGGAAGCTGAAATTTGGGAGGGAGGCTCAAGGGAGAATGCTGAAGACGCCAGGGTGATCACTGATCAGCTGAGTGAGTTCCAAAGCCATTTTTCTTTCCTATTCAAAGCAGGAAGCTTAAATTTGAGATGGAGGGTCAAGGGAGAATGCTGAAGACGCCAGGGTGATCACTGATCAGCTGAGTGAGCTCCTAAGCCATTTTCTTTCCTATTCAACACAGGAAGCTGAAATTTGAGAGGGAGGGTCAAGGGAGAATGCTGAAGACGCCTGGGTGATCACTGATCAACTGAGTGAGCTCCAAAGCCATTTTCCTTCCTATTCAATGCAGGAAGCTGAAATTTGAGAGGGAGGGTCAAAGGAGAATGCTGAAGACGCCTGGGTGAGCACTGATCAGCTGAGTGAATTCCAAAGCCATGGAATTTGTTTTAGCCATGGACTAACTAGCCAAAAAAGCTAACGAAATTTCGTAAAAAAATCTGGGACGAAATCTGGGACGACAACATGGATACCGATGATACGGAACTAAGCATCGTGTAACCTGGTGTAACCTATGCGATATTTTGTTATGACGCGGTTTGTGAGTTATTATCTCACTATTGGAAGTTAACCAATCTTCTACCTAAGATTGAAGATGGGTTTATGTGAAACGCGTGAGCAAAAACACATTCTGTGTTTCAATAATTTCGTCCGCAGTATGTAAATAAAGGTAACCGTTTTATTTATTTATTTTTTTTTTTTTTTTTTTTTTTACTCTGCATATCTTGAAACGTAAATCAACATATAATTTTGAGGGGTTGAGGGAACGGGGGTTCAACTATGAAAATAATAAACCAATAGTGATTACAAAATCATATCAATGTTCGTAGATTCCGATTTTCTGGAAAATAAAAAGTTTGAGTTAACCTAAAATAATTAAACACTAAGTCAAATGAAGTGCAACCATAAATAATTGAGTCTTATAATTTTCTTTGGAGATTTGAAAAAAACCCAAGTGAACTACATTCCAACAATACAGTAGGAAATGTCCATCATGAGGCGCTATTTGGGTCACTATTTGTCCAATAATATTACCATGTATTGTAAGCATAAGTATCCTATCCTAATGAAAAGAAAACATTACCAACGGTTCTTGTTACAGACACTTCAGGAATTCTTGGACACTGCACAACATGGTGTGATACTGTTTAGTATGGGATCGATGTTCAAGTTCAATTCCCTCCCAAGGGTGAAGAGAGAAGCTTTTGAAAACGCCCTCAAAAACGTTCGGCAGAGAGTCATATGGAAATGGGAGTCTGGTAGAGCAATCAATGGGAATATCTTGTACATGGATTGGGTGCCTCAAAGAGACGTATTAGGTAAGTCATATCAACGAAATATATACCTAACTCTTACCTGTAAATTAAACTAGTTTAAAATCCATGGCTTTGATGAATATTAGTACTAATCCTGCCTGTTAGAGGTGTGCCGATGCTCTTGGAACTGGAATGAGGAACCAACCTAATCTCTTGGTGGAACTGCTCTGGAACTATTCCGGCCCACTGAAGATAACGATATCGATACAGTCATAGTTACAGTGGTTCCACGTTTCCGCTTCATGACTCCATATCTCCAAAGACGTCTCGACCGTTAGCATTCTCGATCTTTTAGTGATCCCGTTCCGGTTTGCTCTCTTTCTTGACTTTGTCCTTATCATCGAAACTAACTCATCTCGATCCTTAGCAATCCCAATCCAGTTTTGTCTCAAGATAAGAGTTTGCTCTCCTTCTCGGTTTTATAAATATCATCAGAACTAACTGATATCTATACATCCAAGTGGCTATCTGTGTTAAGCGTTCCTGCCTAGAATGCGATGCAACCCTTTCAACAAATGCCAAATCCCCCCCAGCTCATCGGTAAATTCAAAATTGTTAAATTTTATGTCACGCAGAATCTTATTCAGAAAATGTTATTAACTATGAAGTAAATCATTCAATAACGTGTGTAAAACATTTATGTCGAGATATTGCACCTCAATTTCATCAATATGTATGAACAAAAAAATTGAAAACCTGCACAAAAAAAGTAAAAATCCAAAAATGTTTTTGAATAGAGATACTATTTCGTTAATTGAGGAGCTGACATGGAAAAGCAGTCAAGTCCAAAAATCGGAAGAACATTTTTTCGTCGAAGTGCAAGTAAACAGTCACGCCAACGGCTAGGTCCTCCCGTCCTTGCTAGATGGCACCCTGAATGAATGTGTGACCTTTGCATGGAGAAGAGATTATGTCCAAAAAAATCTGATAAGAGTTCAGAGGGAGTTCCTATGAAATTTGATTTTTGGACTTAACTGCTTTTCCATGTCAGCTCCTCAATTATTTCTGTGCACACAAAGTGCTAAAATTTAAAAAAGAATATAATATAATCAACACAAATATAATATGATAATTTATGAAAATTCGCTCATAAGATCATACATATTATGAGACGAGGGTATGTATGCCCTCATCCATATGCTGTGCTTCCCGATCTCCAACGCATTCTCGATCTGGAGTGATTCCGATCCGTTTTGGATTAAAGTTTGCACTCCTCAGTAACGTATTTCGGGGAAGTCTGCCATTACACAGACAAGAGACCATAGTCAAAGTTGAAAGATTATAGATACTTACATTATTGCTACTAGAGGTGGGGAACAAGGGAACCGGGTGTAGAAACCCTCAAAGCTCGGATCGATAATTTGGAACTGTTCCACAAGCAGGACTCGAGCTGGGTGGAACAGTTGCAACAAAGATCGGGATCGGCTCATCTCTACTGCCAGTGATCAATGGGTGTAATCCTTCTACATAAATCAAGAGATAGTAACGTTGCGTTTTTAGTCCAATGACATTTGTTGTATCTATAACGATTGCTGCTGTGGTGCGTATTCTTCTCCCGAACAACCCACCTAACCTGAATCCATCATGTTGAATTGGTAATACTGTTTATGAGTTCGTTCTAATGTAACACGTTTTATTCAATATATTCTCCATTCCTACTTAATTTAGAGATTCAATAACATTAGCAGCCGTAGGAGTATAGGTGGCATCTGAGGGCAAAATCTATCGACCTAAATAATTTCATTCAACCTACTTCATCCAGGAGTCCTATCAAATGGTGATTCATCGAAGACAGTTTAAAAAACTTTTTTGAGACGTTTTGTACCTAGATGTTTTTGGGGCACTGAATCCAAATTTTCCAGGCAGAAGAAGTAGGTATAACTTTCAACAATTTTTGAATGTTAAATTGGGCCATCTTCGACGGAATTGACCATAAAACACGAAGATATCAACATTCTAGTTCAGATAAGCACGCGAAACTAATAATTCTATTAATCGAGAAAAAGTAACTAGATAGGTATCCCAAGTGGTGGTCAAGAGAATAGGAACATAAACGATAAAGAAGATTTTCTTTTGGAAAAAAAATTGACTAAGGTTTCTATCTAACATAACTTGTGCTAGAATTTCTGGATAACTGTCATCAGATTCAGATACAGCACCAGAAATTGAGAGCTTCACCAGTTGAAGCTCTTCTTGGAACCACGGGTTAATTTGGACATATTGGACACCCTGTGCTGATACGGATAGGAAAGCAAGCTTAAAACAAGCTGGTTCAAAATTCCGATTTGTAAGCGTTATATAGACTTATGGTTTAGAATAAAATAAACCATAGTTCTGAAATATTTACAGTTATAATTTTTTGTAATATAATATACACTGAAAATTTTTAATGAGAACAAGGAATGTAAAATGCCTAGAAGGACTTTTGATTGAATGGACCATGATTATTGACTCAACTTCTCGAGCATAACGTTTGCCTATTGTAAACATTGGATTGTGCCATCTCATGAAAACATTCAACAATTCAAACATTGATAATGTGATGGAAATGTAAATGGTGAAACCATAAGACAAATCTAAGAGAGATTCTAAATCCGTCTTTGAATAGCATACGAATAAGACTAACCGTATGCTATTCTATCGAGGGGCTATAAAGGAAAAGGTTAGGTTCAACTCCTAAAAGTTAACTACTTATAACACAGTAAAAATACATGAAGCATGCCTACAAAGGTCCAGTACATAGAAAGGTTGAGGGGAAGAACTAAATTTGGAAATACATTCAAGTAAAAAATATTATTAGAAATAATTGAATCCCTACTCAATCCGAAGAAGTGGTTCATTAACTACTACCAAGGAAAATCCAGAATCAACAGGAGAAACCAAATACAGCAGCGCGTTCCTAAGTAAAGATTAAAAATCTTACATAACAAAAGATTTGCCTCATACTCAATGACAATTTCATTATAGTGAAGCAGTAGCTGTTTGAAAGTAATACACCAAATAAATATATATAATTTATGTAGTTGACGATTGGGGAGATGAGAAGAGCTCGAAGCTAACCAAATGGACTCTTCAACTTTGCCAGCAAAACTGAATCTGATGTACATGTAATTAAGAGTTAGCTTGTTCAAGATTTCACCTACACAATTCAAGTATTCGCACTTCAGTATTTAGTGAGATAATTTTGGATTGACTGCATTGTGTATAGGAATTGATTTAAACTTATAGTCTGTTTCTTTGCAGCTCACAGGAACCTTGTGCTGTTTATATACCATGGGGGTCTGTTGGGGGTGACAGAGGCGGTTCACAGCGGCGTGCCGATCCTGGGGATTCCAATGTTTGGAGACATGGCCATCAACATGGCAGCAGTGGCATCGGCAGGGGCAGGAATTAGTCTTCGGTTGCGTGATATCACAGACGACTTGTTGTACAACACCATACATCATATGGTAGAAGATCCGATGTGAGCATTCTTCCTTTCAGCCAATTTTCATAGAAAGTTTTAGAGCACTCTGAATTTCCTGGCAACATTAAAAAATCAATACATAATCACAAGAACAGTCACATATGAGAGATAGCAATTATTTTCAGTAAAATAAGTGTTCACATATAAAGGAAACGCAAACTATGAGTGCTATGATATTAACACAGGTTTATTTCTGTACACATAACAACGGGTCAATACGGGGCGTTCCGGGATGAAACATACCCCTTCTTCATGAATAGATTCAAAAAATAATTTCAGACAAAAAATGCCTTCTAGAGATTTTTATGCTTTGTTTCTAACACATACTTTTTGTTATATCGCTCATTGTCTCACTAAAACGACTATATCTTCCTTAAAGTAGTCTCTAAAATCAAAATTTATGATACAATTAGAAAGAGCATTCGCTATCTTTTATCCCTAATGAACAATGAAAAATTTTGAAGCCGGGCCAATAGGTAAGGAATGACATCAAAACAAGAAATTTGTATAATTTGGGGAATCACTAGTTTTTGAAATATTTCAAAACCAAATACGCAAGTTTTGCCCCAACTCTAAATCTAAAACTTGCCTTAAAACCGCAGCTTACCAACGGTACAATAGCAATAATTGTAACCGATACGATTTCGAGTGAACGTTGTGTTAACAGGTTGAAGGACAGCTTGTTGCAATACCTCAGTGTTACAAACCGTCTGTACCCATGAGATTCGAAACATTCTCATCAGGCACCACATTTCAAAAGCCTCATGACGATTTATCGAGGATGCGTTTATTGCCCATGTATCCACTCCATTGAAGACACACGATTTACGTTGTTGAGGACACAGTACCGAATGCCAAAACTGAGATGCTTATCACAGAGGAGAGCCCTCAAATGAACGAACGCCGACCTGGTTGTTCAATCCTCGACCGAATTTCGACTTCAAGATTCCACATATCATTTACCACAGCAACTAGAAAGTTTTGCACGCGTTCCCAACAAACATCTCCGACCCATAGATCCCCAGCACGGACTTCACCTCTCCAGACTGCCATAAATATAGTTTTGGCACTGTTGATATTCAGACAAATCGAAGCACTTTCGGTGGCAAAAATGTCAACCATGCCCTGCAAACCACTCAGATCGGATATAAGAACAGTATCATCGGCATATCGGATGTTATTCACGTACACACCGATAACTTTTATGCCCAAATCCTCATCATTCATTCAGACAGAAGTAGATCACCTAAACATCTATGCCCATTAAGTTTTTCAAGGTAAACTTTCCTGTGTGCTTCAAGTTATTCGAGATCTACGACAACGTTTTTTATCTTTTTATACTTTATATTGTTTCAAGAAAGTAAAAACATTAGACATATTTCTTTTTTTTTCAGCAAATTCTCCAGTATAATTTAAAATTTAAACCTCAAAAATCTCAATTTTTCTAAAGTTTTACCTACGAGCTCTTACGATATGCATGCGATCAAATAATAACGATTGATGCATTGTTATACAGGTACAAAATGAACGCCATCAAGCTGGCAAATTTGTACAGAGACCGGCCAATGCCGCCACTCCAAACTGCGGTGTATTGGACAGAGTACGTCCTAAGGAACAGAGGTGCACCTCATTTGAAAACGCATTCTCTCGCCTGGTATCAACTTTGGCTCTTGGATGTCCTAATCTTGGCAACTTTCACCCTTCTCACCATAACTGGAATCACAACAGTGATAGCTAGGAGGCTCGTGAAACATTCCTTATGGGTTTTTAAAACCAAAGAACAATGACGCTCACTACAATTAAATATACCAAAGAATGTGAAACAGGAAAATAAACCAAAGAATGATTACTTATAGTTATTTAAAAATAATAATAACATTAATAATGTAATACCTAAATAGTTACAAGTATATATTTTTGTAGTTAAATTATTTTGTATTATACCATCTGAAGAATATCATGATGTTATAATTGAGTAATTTTTATCACAGGCTATTTTCACCAAACGTGTTATATGCAATATAGAAAGATAGGTACCTATTTTTGACACTCAAGTAGTTTTTTATTAAGATACTGAACTTTTCGTTCGTTTTTTATGATCAATTTAGAGTGTTTTACGGGTAAAACTTGTTAGTTGAAGAGTAAAACTCAACGTTCAATATATACTGCTGTTGCCTCAACAAGGGACCTCCATCGCCAAAGGCCAACATATGCTACCTGACAACCACCTGCAGATGTGCGTGTTGAATTTTAATGACGTTCTTTGTACCACACACTGTGCCGAGTGTCTGCAGTCAGGCTTTCTTTGCAAGCCACAGTCTCAAATTGATGACTGGCCACAATGAGCTTTACCCACGCGTGCTCATTTTATATTTTTAAATGAAAGTAGATTCCATTCCAAGAAATTTGATGACATCCGCCCTCTCCTACGTTGATTTTTCAAAGTTTGCACTGGTGACGTCACACTAGGAGGCAGTGTGCGAAACTTCGAAAAATCATAGAAAGAGAACTACTCACCTAGTAGGAGAGTGTGGTTGTTGCCAAACTTCTTAGGATGGAATCTTCTTCAATTTCAAATAGTTAAAATACATTTTTCGCACCCATGGGTAATGCTCATTGCTTTCAAGAAAGGCGTTCAATCACCCACGTGTTGCTTACACGCTAATTAAGATTACCTACCATATAATAATGCTACAGCTCAAAAATTAAAGATACCTCCGCAGAATTAGAATCACAACTTTTCTCTAGGGAAGCCCTGCTAAACACCGGTTGCTACACCATTGTGCTACTAGGTCATTTGATCAAACCTTTTCGACTGAGGTAGTTTTTCTGAATGTCAAATTTCCCCCAAAATAAATTATCAGCTGTCCTTGTATGAATTGGAGTCTGACAAATGACGGAGTGAAACTGTGGGCTGTGGCTAGCAGCAGCTTCCTGAAAGAAGTCTCAATCTAGCGGGGTCGTGAGGAATGTGATATTAGCATTGAGGCTCTAGAGGAATTATGTAGGTATTCAAATTTTGGTCCTACTATCCTGCTCCAAATGATATAGCCCAAAAATTATGGATACCTTGACCAAATTCAACAATAAAGATTTGAATACAAATGAATGGACAAATATGGTTTCTTAAATGATTACTAGCAGGACCATCATAGGGAGAATGGGGGCACTTTAGACATTTTTATAGGACCCTATGACTGAAAACTGTTGCTCGACTCCCTATAACCTTTCTACCACACCTCATTTTGTCAGCTAACAGTGCTAATTTGTGCTTTATGTAAGGATCTTTAAGGCACAGGGTAATTGACAATTCAGGACCTAACAAGGTTTTCACGATTTACATGTACTTACCTCAGTAAAAACTAATGCTGTATCTCACATTTGTAACCAAATGCTTGCAAATAATGTTTTCAGAATCAACAGAACTCTACGTAGGTACCCTTGATTCGTTCCATTGAAGTCGAGATTCAACAGAAGTAGGAAATACCTAAGCTCTTTTTTTTTCTTCTTTTTTTTCAAATTTCAAGATGGCAATGAAACTTATGAAGACCTACCCTGTAGACTCCACAAGGGATGGAAATAAGTAAATCTAGTAAAACTGCTCACCTTTCCTTTAGCATTGGTTTATAACTCGTCTTTTTCTTCAACCTGTAAACATTACGAAGAACAGTAAATTGAAACTTCTATATGAGGCAAGCTAATTTTTTAGACTCACTTAAGGACCTACAACTCACCTTCGCAAATTTTCCAGGGTAAGGTTTGTTTTCAATCATTACTTCTTTGCATCTTTCCTGCTCAATAAGAAAATCTTTGGCATCCCAAGCTTGTGAGCCATCCTTGTAAACGAACAATGCCCGATTATCCTCAACTATGTACCTGAATAAACGCCAAATGTTCATGCATTACTTTAAACCCTGGCTAAAAATAGCAACAAGAATTCGTATGTAAGGGGTTCTTAACAACGAAGATATGTGATGAAATGTAATATTATTTATAGAGAAAAATTAGATGAAGCAAAGAATCTTATAATAAAGCATATAAACACTAAGTTTGATGGACTTCCTGTACCTTTCAGCTTGAATATGGTTATTCCAAAGGCTGGTTTGCCATAATTTGGTGATTTTGTCCGTTTCGTCTCTAGTAGGGTTCCCGTCAACACTGACGAACGACATCAATGTCTTTCCTTTCTTTGTTAACTTCAAAATGCTTTCCGGGTCTTGCCCTTGCAACTACCATCATGAAACAGTACGTATAGATTCAGACAATAACCATGTAGATTAGTTTTAACACAGAACTACAAGATGCAAATAAAACGCAAAGTGCTTTTAATCTATATTGGTTTAGTAGTGACTACCTTATTCAGATCGATTTGAGGCTGAGGACGAAGATGTTCTGGTAACTCATCTGGCTCGAGAGGCTCCTCGTCTTCCTAAAATAAGATAAGATTAATAACTTCAATGATTACTCCCATGGTCTTTATAGTAACAGCATGAACCCATTTCTTCTCTACGATCTTAAGCTAAAGAAGCAGTGTAGCAACACTCTTCAACTTTTCCAACAACTAAAATAGCTGTATTGAGTGTGAAGTACTGCATAGATTTCAGGGAAAGCCCTGCATTAATCTTTCCCAATCACCTATTGCTCAAGACGTACCATATAAATACATCCACTAAAATTGGTTGAGCTCATCGGAGCTGTTGAAGACTGCTGCCCAACGCAATCTATAAAACACTAGAGTTGGGAACAGCTGTTGACGGTAGCTGTAGAACGGTTCGTTGTTATTGCACAACTGTTAGTTTAACTTAACAGTTCTATACTTTGGATACTTAAATCCAAAATCGTAAAATCCAATAAAAGGTAAACAGGAAGGTGGTCGTTAGCTCTAATATTAGTTAAGATATGATGTTTATGGCAATAAAACGTATTTATTTATTCAACGCTGGAACACTGCAGGGCCTATACAGTACAAGAACTCAACCACCCTTGAACGTCCCACTAGCTGCCTAGAGCGACTGCGCCGAACAAGGACTGAAGCACGCTAGAACAAACCTACAAGCGTTATGTAGGTACCTACCAAAGGATCGACTGAGGTCACCTTTAGGCTGTAATGTCACTTAAATGTAAATTTCTCATCACAAATAACTAAGCTCGACTGTGGAGGTGGAGCTCCTTCTAAGGATACTAAATGTAAAGGCGATGGGTCACGTCAGAGTTGTCGTTCCAGATATGTATTTACAAACTCATACGTTGGACAGGTGGTTCATTTTCTAACAATTTTAGCGTTATATTAAAAATGGAAGGGCGTTCATTAGGGACAAATTTGTCCTTGGTCTAAGTTGTAAAACATGGAATGGAATAAGTAAATTTGATCATTAACAGCTAACTTTCGAGGAGTAAATACCTATCTATCAACTTTGTTATTTCTACTCTTTATAAATATATTCATGTCGGTATTTTATTTACCTCCCACTGATCCAACAATCTCTCCATGTCAGCATCGCTGAAGTCGGTGATGTCTTTCTTTGCCCAGTCCGGTTTCTCTTTCGGTTTCTTGCCGTAAGCAAAGCAGATTAACATTAACGAGACACATAACAGAACTATTTCTGTAAATTTCATCTTCACTATTGTACGTAGAATATTCTTAAACAACAAGAAAGTCTAAGGAATAAGTTAGTTTTATACTAATTTATGTCATGTTAGGTTAGAATTAGAGATAGCGCC
Organism: Adelphocoris suturalis; assembly: GCA_030762985.1. Lineage (NCBI taxonomy): Eukaryota > Metazoa > Arthropoda > Insecta > Hemiptera > Miridae > Adelphocoris > Adelphocoris suturalis. The sequence continues at coordinate 29,354,297 of CM061041.1, read as the reverse complement.
GGCTACGGAGTCAATTTGTTGTCTCCTTTGTTCAGTCCGTGGCTGTCAAGCTAGGTAGTCATCGGCTGTGTCACGCCCTTGTGTATGCTTCTTCTTCCATCTCGTATCGCCTCTTACACGTTCCAATCTTTGTCTTTTTTCTAATCACCAAACCTTTTTCTTCGTCCGAAATTGTGCAAAGAAACTGCCATGATGCAGGAAAGTGTAAATGTTACATGCAGGGAAACGCCCGGAATCCGAAAAGTTTGATTATTAGCTTCAGTAGCTGAGTGGTTTTGGCATTACACATGTCCTTCGTCGTTTTTCTTTGTCGTTTCCTTTGGCATTACACATGTCGTTTCTGGGCTACTTTTTTTTAAAGGAAAATATATTTAAATGAGTTTAGAATCTGCGAATGTTCTTATAATTTGTGGGCCACCACAGCTCTCGACATTTGACGCAGGCCGTGAGACCTGTACTTCAATACGTACCTAACATAAGAACATTGAGAATCAAGGCTTCAAAATTTAAAAGTTCCAGTCATTCAGCATGATCGTATGAGCGAGTTTTCGTAAATTATCGTACTATATTATATTACATTGTTTTAAAAATTAAGGACTTTGTGGGAAAAGAAATTGTTAACAACCAATTTTATGGCAAAAAACTAGTTCCAAATAATACTTTGCAATTCAAAAAGAGATTTTGGATTTTTAACTTTTTGCAGTTTTTATTGATCTGTTAGCTTAGTTAGATTCTAATAACATTTAAGTACATTTTTCAGCATAATTTTATACATAAATTTTTTGATATTCTATTTTATAATTAATAAACTTTATTTGAGCAATATTCTGCTAAAAATGTGAATTTAACAATTTTTAACCGTTTTTTTGCTTTTTTGAGTGATTTTTTCAGCACTTTTTTGACATATGACCAATTTAATGTGCTCAAAAATGCTGGCCAATGAACTCGTCCTTTTGTTTGAAAAGCTTGATTTGTTGGCGCAAAAACGGAATATTTATCTCAATCCTAAGGAGAGTTATCGTCTGAAAGGACACATATATAGTTATATATGTATCTAAAAATATATGTGTATGTATATGTATGAAAAAGTGTTAAACTCTAGGATTCGTTTGAGAATGTCTCAAAACGGATTTCAATGAAGAAAATTTTCGAAATTTTTGATTTTAAAATTTATGGACTTATTAAAATAGCTTTATTTTCTACAAAAATTCCTTGAAAATAAATAAGTAAACAAATTGTTGGAACTGCAAGCCTCCCTTCGAACTCCATGATATCCATAAGAAGAGACAATCCGACATGTGCTTCTGTTGGTACGAGTGCGTCCATTGCACATGCGTGATGCTAAGCAGCGGCTTTTGTGGGCTCTTCACTTCTTTTCGTTTGCGCAAGACCTAGTCGTACAGTACGACCGGCCTGAGGCATACAGCTAATCCTAGCTATTCTTTTCAAGTCATCTTTGACCATCTCTAACAAAATCGAAGGTACTTGGATTTCTAATTCAGATTAATATTTGATGTTAACGCAAGTACAGATTAATATTCGATATTCCGGAAATGCCTGATACAAATAAAATTCCCAAGAATGTTAACCACGGAATACCGTCCTGATCACTTCAAAACGATTCCTATTCTTCAATCTCCATTTACCAACCAATGTAAGTACGTATATATAGAGTGTCTCAGCAATCAAAACATCCTCTACCTCGGCTTGAGCCAAAAATTTTTGATTTTTTGGCGCAAGAACGGAATTTTTATTTCAAACCTAAGGAGAGTAGTTATCTTTTGGAATGACCCACCTTTTAACAACACCTTAAATTTGGGGGATTTTCTGGTTCTTTCTAGGGATTTTTTCGTGAATTTGGGGGGATTTTTGCTGAAACGGGTTGGTAGCACTGCCCTGCATTGACAGTTGTGGCAGGGGTACCTCTAGATACCCTACCCAACAACATAAATTGTTATCATAATTTTCAACAACTCCTTTTGTGACTTACAGCACTGCAGCTTGGTCAAAATGATAAAAAAGAAGAGGAAGAAGCCTTATCAATGTTATGGTTATCGTTTGACTTTTTAAATTTGTCAATGATTTTGTCTCATCAAAATAATGATTTGTGTTGTATTTGATGTATTATTGTTATGATGCTTTCGTATAGTTTCCGTTAATGCTATAAATTGATCGTTTCATAGAATGTTGCATTGTAGCTCTAACCACGGTTCGATCATTTTTGTTGGGTAGAGCTCCGCAACCATGTCCACTTGTCCACCCACAAATTTCCAGGGTATGTTACTTTCGAATATTATAAATTCCACTGTTGTTTCGGTCGATCATATTGGAGTCGTCCCGTGGGCGTTGCTATTGTGGGTGGTATGGCTCATTCTTCATTCTGTTTATCGGAAATGTTTCGAGGTAAGTTCACTCATGTGCTAATAGACCTGCATAACTTGTCGTAAACGTCTGTCATATTATATGTTAAAGATGAGATATATTTCAAAAATTAGTTTTTACGTATTTCCTCGGGTACAAATACCCGGTCCTATTTGGTTGGGTACTTCATTTTACGTCTAAAATTTGCTTTGATTTTAGGGTTTGTTATCGAGAATTGGTGTGCAGGAACCTCAGAAGCAGAGGATGATAAAAATTTACTGGCGGTTGGCCTTTGCTGCTATTAGTCTGCCGTTTGCTTACCAGAATTTACCTGTCGATGAAGGAGAATTGCGCCAGGATATTTTGAAAACCTTGGGCCAACTTCCGAAATCCCTACTTATTGGAGAGCCTCCTACATTTCACACCAAGTTTTCCTACGTCCTGCTAACTGGATTTTACCTCAATACTGTATGTGAAACATGTATTGAGTATGGTCTGAAAAGCTGGGAGTTTTTTCTACACGAGACCTTCACGATATTTTTCATTTGCACGTTTCCACTGAGGTTAGTTGAGTTTCATAACTAAGTCACCTACCAATCTCGTTCTCAATGGTTGCTCAAATACACATACAAGGTTTGTTCGGACAGACCATTCTGAACGCGGTTCTCATGCTGAATTCACATGGAGCAGAACGAGCGCGGAAAGCAGAAGGATGGAAGGACAGAAAAACAAATGGAGGGGGCGGCGGAGTGGGGAAGAGTGTTCACATGAAGCAGTCTCCGTCGTGATCGGAATCTTCCTACTGCCTTTCTACTGAAAGCTTCTCTGATCTGAAACCTTTACTTGCGGTTATCAACATTCCTGCCCACTGGGCTTGCACGGAGCTCGACGGAACGCGGAAACGGTATGAAAATTTCTACCGCCGTCCGCCCCTTCCCTCAACATGGCAGCCACCCTCCTCAACTGTTGTTCCAACAGCCAATCAGATTGCGTTCCGTCCTTCCGCTTTCCGCGCTCTTTCCGCTCCATGTGAATCCAGCTTTAGAACGGCGTTCTGAACGGAATGGGATGAGAACCATTCTGAACCCCGCTCGGACCGTGTGACACTCCGAAAATGCTTCGATGATTCAGAACAGTTTACAGTAATTTTCCATAACAGTGCGCGGGAAATCAAAGATAAATTGAAATATGGCAGAGCTTATTTTGAAAACATTCACTGTGTATGTCCCGAACCAACTCTTCTGAAGAAGATCCAGAACTGGTGGAACGAGTTCGGAATGGTTCGGGATTGTCTGTCCGAACAGCGAACACGTTCTGTGACTGTCTGAACGGAAAAAGAAGGGTGTGGCATGGTAGAATGGTCTATCCGAACGAACCTGCACACTTATCCTGATGGACTTATTCTTGGACGGGTATACATATTGTTGAGACCGATTTTCTGCTTCAAATCGCTACTCTTAATGATGACTTCTAACCATCCCTTAAAAACCAGCGATCACATTGAAATCGGTGATTGTCTTCTTAATCAATTTCCTACTAAGAAAAGATTGTCTCAAATTTTGTTGAGACAGTTCGCGTATTATGCAACTAGTGCTGGCGGGGTTGAATCAACCACTGAAGGTGGGGTAGTATCAACAGCTGGTTGGTTTTGCCCATCTACTGCTGAACTACACTGCTCCTGTGGTTTTGTATGGACAGAAACTATCTAGACATTAGTGGTTATCTTTCTATTCATTTGGACGGGTATACATATTGTTGAGACCGTATGCGACCTCTGTGAATGAGGAGATATAAGGTATATTATAAGAATAGTAAGAATTTATTTATTGGCACATGTTACATAAGCCTCAAGGGCTCTCTTAGTCGTAACATAAAAAAATTAACTTAGATAAATACATTCTTGGCCTTAAACTAAAAGACTAAAATGCACTAATAAAATAAAAATACAGAAAACAATTGAATTATACATGTATGAATATAAAAAAAAACTTTCTGGACAAAACGTATAAAGTAAAAATGAAATAAATAAATAATAATAGTAAAAAAAAAAAAAACTAATAAGTTCAACTGGGTGGGTGTGAAGATCGCTAATACTATGTGATGCCATAGTGCTGCTCAACAAGATTCCGAAAGGTGGAAAGCTCTGTAGCTGACCTACAAGCCAGGGGTAGGGAATTCCATACTCTTGAGCCTGAAACCCTCAGAGAATGACCCATAGAGTTGGACATGTGGGGCACCACATTTAAGGCGTGTAGCCGCACCGAGCGCCCAAAGGTAAAGAAGCCTTCAAGGTACTCGGGGCTGGGTGTGTCCCCATGCAACAGCTTGAAAATGAATACACACAACCTTATGTTGAAATGATTCCTCAAAGAACATCCAACTAGAGCCTCAGAATATGGTGATACATGTTCAAAGCGACTCACATTGTATGCATACCTTGCGTTTGAATTCCATGCTACTTGTAGCCGGTGAAACTGGGTAGCATTAAGACTGGTAGAAAAAATTTCAGCAATAACGAAGCGGGAAAAATATTTTTCCCTATCCTTCTGCCAAGGATGAGACAATCGTGTGAAAAAAGCGATGCGATATCCAAGCTGGTAGTCACTAAAACAACAGGAGGCTACTTAGTTGCTTTTTTAATTGTAATTTTTCAGATTTTAACGTTTATTGGCAAAAGCTTTTATGAGATCTGATTGGGTTCTTAACATCTATTTTTTACATTATAATTTCTTAAGTACCAAGTTTTGAGGAACTTTGGTGTTACAAAATCAATTACATCATACCGTTACCAAGAACGTGCCCCACCGCCTGATAGATGCTGGGGAACTTTTAACCAAAAATCGATTTTCACAAAAATTCTTACTGTGATTTTTTTTGCTGTGTGGATTAAAACAATTTTTTTTTTACAATTAGCCAATGCGATTTATAGCAAGATAAGCTAAACTGGAGGAAAAATGCCTTCTGGGATGAGCTCCAAGCCTTTGCATTAGAAGACGGTTGAAGGTGCTCCACTTTTCCGCTTTTGGAGAAAAGTTGAAATTGGACTGTTGGTGTCACCTATGGTCTAACATCATCTGGATGGGGGGGGAATCAGTCTGGTTGGATGGAAAAATATTCCTGTTGCTGGTGGAGGTATGGTGGTGGTGTAGTGGTAAGGACACGCAGAACCAGCTAGCTGATCTACCTTCATCAAACATCCACTAGAGTGTACTGGCGTCCTTTCAACACTCATTCCCACGCCAGAAATCCGACCTGTATTAAGCCGGTTTCACATGGAGCGGTATGTCTGGAAGACGGAAAGACGGAACGTAATCTGATCGGCTGTTGGGACAACAGTTGAGGATGGTGGCTGCCAAGTAGCCAGAATGGGCGTTCTTCGGACGGCCGTAGACATTTCTATAACGTTGCCGCATTCCGTCGAGTGGAGCGCAAGCTTATTGGACAGGAATGTTGACAACCGCAAGTAGAGGTTTCAGATCAGAGAGGATTTCAGTAGGAAGGATATGATTCCGTTTAGCGAGGTGCCGCTTCATGTGAACACCCTGCCGCATTCCGCCGCCCCCTCCACTGGGTTTTCCGGCCTTCCGTCTCTCCGGTTGTTACGCTGGTACTGCTCCATGTGAAACCGGCTTTAGGTAAGGTATCACACCTTGGTATACTCAGAACCAGCTTATCTACCTTCATCAAACATCCACTAAAGTGTACCTTAAAAAGTTTAATGGATTGTCCCAACCAGACGTTTTTTATTTAAGGCTCTTCCTTTTCGGGATGCTGGTGAGCACGAGTAGTGAGTGAGCACCTTTAGCCGAATAGTAAGGTTTTTGTTTTTAGCATCTCTTTCAATTTCATAACAATCTGTCCATCATGATCTTATAGGTTTGGTTCGAACAAGGAAAGGATTCACTTTTGATTTATTTCTTGGCCCCGATCGAAGCCACATGCTCGAAATTTGAGTGGTTAGGTGATGTATATTAATTGAATTATATGCTTACTGTTATTGGGATATTGTGGTGGAATGAACGAGTTAGACAAACAGGTGAATTGGGTTTTAAAGAAAACCGAATCCACTCATCTTTGGAATCTTCTGATGCTTCTTGCCTCTTCATTCTACATCCTCTCTAACCGGATAGTCCTCACTTCCCGTTTTGTAACTGCGGCCCCCAAGGCTATACCGTTAAGCTTCCAGGTCATATTCTGGGTGTTGCAGGCTAACTAACCCGTGGAACGGTAACCACTCCATTCCATTGCTTCCTTGTTACAGCTTTAAAGGTAGAAACAAATCCCATAATCCATCGCTATACTATTCTCTCTAATTACTGAGCAAAAGCTCACAGAACTTGACAAAAAAAAAAAAAAAAAAAAAAAAATCACACAAGTGCACACGATGGTCCTGAAATAGTACTGCTTCTACTCAACCCCAAGGATTGATAAAATTCTTGGATGATAGGGTAGTGATTTTTTCCACGTTTGTTCTAATTTTAACTAGATATTTCATTTTGATGATTTGAATGGAACCATCCGGAGGACTGTACAACCAATTTTTCACTCCCTTTGTAAGTTGAAGGAGGGTAATAGATTGTCACCAAGACAGTAAATCGTAAAGCTATTTGCAGACCCTGGAATAACCCACACATCACCTTCTTCAGCTTAATTATATTTCAGTTTTCTTGTTTAAGCTGTATATGATGATTTGAAGGCTTTCATTGAATTCACTCAAATACTCGCAGTGGCTTTATCTGCTTAATGCCTAATTAATCGAATGGTGTGATTTTTTGTTTGTTTGTTAGTTCGGCTAGTTTCTTGTAATTTTACTCATCGATGACGTTTATATTGCAGGTCTGTATACTTTGGTATAGCATTGATCGCAACCGTCAACCTAGAAAAATCTATTTATGAACTGAGCAGGTTGCTGTGTTGTATAAGCTCCATTGGTAAATCAAAAATCTTGTTGAAGTCGTCATCTGGAATCCTTCTGTTGCACACGTTTGCCTGGTATGTTAACTAGTAATATAACATATAGTAGATGAAGTGGTTGACATAAATTTAATTGAGAATCTATCTTGTAACCTAACCTTGCTTAATTTCTGAAGGTGTGGAATCTATTTTTATATCCTGCCAAAATACTTTCTAATTCTTCCCATTTATAAATTGGAAGAAGGAGGCGATGGTAGTCACGTTTCTCTCCTTCTGCTTCTAACATTTTCCCTCTGGGCCTATTTCGCTGTAGAAGTGTACTCATCAGTAAGTATCATGTTGTATTAGTTTAAAGTTATCATGAAGTAAATCTTACCTACTTCTCGTAATACTAATTTATGGGCCGGTTTCACCAAACATCCCTAATCATGGTTGAAGTATTTAATTGTTTTACCGAACCTTAGATTTCAACTTTGATTTATAGTAAACAGGTTTCACTAGTGTTATCAACAATTACACTGTTATAAGTAATAATAGATTTACACTTCCATAAAACGTTGATTTAAAGTTTAAATATTGATTTAACGATATCAAGAAGGCCGCAAAATAAGGGTGATAACGAGATATAATAGTGAAAGAACAGCTGTTACCAACCTGCAATTTTCAATGCTTCCATATTTTTTAAACCATTCTAATAGTAAATAGGTTTTTTACAAACTCGTTGGCGACGTTGGCGTCAGGTGTGGTCCTTTAGCGCCACATAATTTCAAAACTAGTGCAGGGTTGATAATAAGTAGGAGTTTTCAAGAATTCTGGATTCGAATTTGAGGTCAATAACACTAAATTTCGAACCACTGGACTGACTGAATCACTTCGAAACACGAATTTGATTCGCCTTCATTAGGATTTTCGAGAGTCGGTCTATAAAAAATCAGTGGTTCCTAGATATTTCATGGAATTTATAACTGTATCCACTGCAGAATCAAAGATTCCGAAGTAGGATACACTGCCTATGTAATTATAATTATTATTTGAATGGCCATCTATGCACATTGTGCCATTTCAAATTCTAATGTGCCGTAGGCTATTTTACAACACCATTTTACAACTACGTTTGTATATTCGAAATATGTTTATCCTTAACTGTCACTTGTATATTCGATACTATATTCAATTTATTCGAAGATCTTTTGGATCCAGGATTTCAATTTCAATTTGGATCGAGGATTTTTGAAAGTCGGTGCCTTGTCACAAAATCGAATTCATCGAGATAGAAATCCGCCGTTCTCTCTCTCTAATCAATCCTTTGTGGCTCATTTTCGTACACGTAAGAAATAAGTAGCAAAATAAGTAGAAAATCGTTGCAAAACATAAGTTTGGTCTTGTAAACAAAGATGGCGAAAAGAAATGGTAATAATCTTTGATTGGGACGCTAACACCCCAAATTCTCCGGCTCCGGCTTAATAAATAAACGTTGATTAAAAACTTTGGTCTAACCGTCCCTAGTGATTTGGTTGCTTGTTGTTTGATGTTATTATTCAGGTTATTTCAAAGATGGAATTTTCTCTTAAGAATCTGACATGGTACATGTATCTGAATTTTATTACAGCCTCTTAACAAGTTATTACTAGATCAAATCTATGGGAATCATCGTGCTCTTGAAAAAATTCTATTCGGCCTCAACGAAAATGCTGAAGATGACTTCATAATTGAAAACCATATGAATCATTCGATCGAGAGAAACATTCAGGAAGAGAGAGCCATGAGTGACTGGTCTCAATATTCTCATTCTGCCATGAAAATGTCTCAGTTCAAAGTTCAAGACCACCGTAAAAACCGTGAAAATCTTCGGTTGATGTATCAAACAGTAAAGTGTAAGTTGGTTTGATTAGATGTGTTAAATATCTCTTTGTGCTTTTATAAATAAGTAAAGTCGAAGCAAGAATATGTTCATAAAATATATTGAGGGAGATGGAAATGCAAGCCAAATTCTTACTGTAGTTATTCTATATTAAATCTATCATTTCTGCTGGTAGTATTAGTAAAATTATATTTTCCATACCTTTTGGAGGAATCCGTCGTCACTAGCAAGTCGAGTACCAGTGGTGGGGGGGGGGGTGGGTTTCAATGTCAAGACATCATCATCAGGCTTTGCCTGTCTTTACACCGAAAGCACTCGCCCCCGGTACTCGAATTGCTAGTGACAGCAGATTCCTCCGAAAGGCATGTAAATGATACTTTTAATTATTCTATAGTTCTTCCATTCAAATTTTACCAAGTAGAGAGCGTCCTTTTGGAGTGTTGTAATCTATTTTCAATTGATATCAGCTATAATTTTCTTTCCGCCCGTTTTTCCTTCCTTATGAAATGTTAGACGGCTGAAAGTGTACCTTGGTTAATAATTTGTTAAATAAAAGTACAAGGAAAATAAGGGAACACCATGAATTGAGAGACTATAGATTCTAATTCTAATGGAGGGTCCAGAGAGCTGAATAATTTTATTGATTAAAGTTAGGAACCTATACTGATTCTACCTTGATGATTTTGGGTGGACCAGTTTTTTGGTCACATTTGTTGAAACATTTCTGTTACTATAAATTCAAGAAATCAGCTGGACCCCATTGGATCTATCACTAAAGCATTCTCAAAAACTTGGAAACTTGCCTTATGTCCTCAAATTCTGTAATTATCACCTTTTTGCCGACGATTTTCAAATTTACCTGGCCAGTGATCTTGGGGAAGCCATGATAGAAGCCATCAGCTTGCTTAATAGTGATCTAGTGTCGATATCTAGGTGGGCAATTAAAAATGGCATACTTGTTAATCCTAACAAATCTCAAGTTATTGTTTTGTACAAACAAGATTTACCTACTAATTGTCTGCCCCCCATCTTAGTTGAAGGAATGGTGGTGCCTTACTCACCACATGTAAAAAATCTAGGACTGTATTTTGACAAGGCCACGTCTTGGGACTACCATGTGGTTCAGGTGTGCAGGGGAGTTTATGGATCTCTCCATGGTCTCCGACGTTTATCTAAATTTACTCCTAATAACTTCAATATACGACTTGATATTGCTTGAGTAACTCCTCACTTCTTTTATTGTAGCTCAGTTTACTCCTATGCTATTTCCGCTTCTTTGAAATCGAGACTCGTGGTTGCCTATAATGCTTGCCTGAGATATGCATATAATGTTAATGTACGTCAATCTGTATCCCATCTCACCCTTCTTTGCCTTCCCCTGGAGGATTATTTCATTTTCAGGCATTTAAAATTAATTGCAGAAATAATTAATGGTTCAATGCCAATCTATTTGTCCAACTTAGTTAATAGAGCCTCTTCTTTTAGATCCCACTCTCTCTCTGTCATCAGGCACACCAGTCGAACTATGTCCAAGTCCTTTGGGGTGGCAGGAGCAAGGATCTGGAATTCTCTTCCCTTGTCTGTTCGTGCGTCCCCCTCCATTGGTCGATTCTTGAAGGCTACTGTTCAGTATCTAGGCATCCGATAGTAGCCAGCATTTAGTGCACTCCCCTTCGTTCTCCTCTCCCCCTTCTTCTTTCTGCGATGCAGAATATCTTTAAACTTTCTTTTATCTTTTAATTATTATTTCCTTTATTTACCTAAATATTTTCAATTTGTACTTGATGTTTTTCTTTTCTTCGCCACCTCATGTCTAATTTTGTCTCTTGTATTTGTTGTTCATGTGTGCTTACATAAACATATTGTTTCCTGCACAATAAATTATTTGAATTTGAATTGAATTGAATTGAAATCATTTTTATCAAAGTAGTATAGAACCAAAAAAAAAAATTATTTGATCCTTATAACTTTTTTGGGACGTTGTTGCAATTGCAAATTGAGATCAGCACAACCGTACAAGCGAATACAGGAAAACTCGCTGATTTCCTGTATTAATGTACAATTGTTCATTTTAAAGATTAATTTACATGTAAGTAGGTGTCCGCTGACCTTTTTGATACTTTGTAGGTGTTATTCGAATCAAACGGAAGCTGAAGAAAATCAGAGACCAGAAAGCGAAAGAGACATTTTATGATGCCCCGCCATTCAAAGAAAATGAGAAGAAAACTAGCTAAGTTACTGCCTTGGTGTGATGATCTACAGGGGTGTTACGATATTACAAACCACTTCGTATATGGTAAGAGTCACAAAACCCTGCCACTTGGTAAAGTATATTAGCTAGCGCTGTACATTAAATTATTTTAATTTAGTTTATCGACCAAAAACTCTAAATTGGCGGGTGGATATAGCCCGGCGAAACACGCTTGAAGCTGTCATGCATGCAAGGGTGGCTGCTCCTCTAACCCCAAACATCATCGACAGGAAAAGGTACGATCACCATCCTTTACTGATTCCGATTCTGGCGAAAAATTTCTCTCTATGGTTCTGACAATTTTCCGTCCTCACTTTTTTCCGATTCCGATGCTTCACATCAAAAAGCTTACTGTAATAGGTCCCACTCATCAAGGTCACGATCTTCAATCCTTGTCCACTCTCGACTCGAGGAGGCGCCCTAAGCGTTCTTCCCATCAACATCTGAGGAATGATTATAAAATGTATGGTACCAAAAAGGCTAGGTACCTCAAGAACCTCCCGAAGAGAGCTAGGTACGCGGTACGCGCACTATGCGGCCCAAGTGACGAGCTCTGAAGCTTGACAAGTACGAAAGCGAGTGGAGGGACCTCTTTCGGTTGGGCATGGACAAGGATGTCTATTCCAAATTATTTGAAGATTATGACCCGGAGATACACATGCGTTGCGGAGATTCACAGAAACTACGTGGAATGAAATAAACGCGGAGAAATGATAAATGAACGTGAATAAATGTGCACACTTTGAATATATGTCTTGCATTCATAATATAATCCCACTCGACCTAACACTCCGTTGGGTTGAGTGGAAATTATTTATTCAACAAAAACCACTGTTGTTGGATAATAATTATTATAACTAAAATTTGCTTTATCTATTTTCAGATACCTACCATCTTTCAGATTCCTACCTTAACATCTAGAGAGTGGATTTCCGATTTTTCTTGGTCGTATTTCATAGAAGATACCTTCCTATTTCATAGAATTATAGGTGGCTTATGGAAGTGGTGTTTGTAGAAGAGCTACTAGTCATTTAAATGTGGTAAGTGTAAATATGTACCTCCACTCTTTGTTCGTCAAATACAAATATAATTCTAATCGTTATTACGAGTACATAATTAAATTAGGTTCTCAAAAAGCTATATTAGCACTTACCATGTAAGTCCTTGCCTAAGACGCATTGTCTTTAATCTCTTCCCGTACCTCTTTACCTATATGTGACAATGAATTTGCCATTCTTTCAGACCGTGAAAGTTCAATTTTATTAACTTGCATTTATCATAATTTTAAATCATAAGTACAAAAAATTATTGTCATTGGCTCAGTTAAGTAACTAAAATCTGGGAGATTTTTGTGCATATCTTTCTTTCACACTCCACATCAACGGCACGAACCTTTCATAAAAGAGGGACCTGCTGTGCTGATAAATACCTCAATGGAATTCATACTCAAACTTTATCTTTGAGTAACTCTCGGGATGGTAAATACCACCTTTTAAACTAGCTACAAAGGCTGATTAATCGAACTTCCCAGTTGCCCTGGACGTAACATCATCAGGGATAAAAATCATCAGTCCCTTCATCATCAGTCCCTCCCTTCACTAAAGCGAGGGTGGGGCTTGAACTGAGAGTAACTGCTGGGTGCAGCAGTTGTTTACAAGAAAGACAGCGGTATGAAGTCATTGTCGCCATGTGTTTTAATTTTCACACAAAAAGTGAGGAAGTGGGAGTGCTACAATATGGAATATGATTTTTGTTGTTGGGCTGTAGAGCCCAAACAGCCCAACATGATTCCCTACAGCCATGAGCCCATGGCTTCAGGGCTTCATGATTCCATGAGCCTTATGATTCTGTGAATGCAGGATTAAAAAAATTAAAGCTGCCCCGGCAGAATTCGAATCCATAATTTTTCCTACTTAAAAACTCTGTTCAGGGGAACTGGGGGGGGGGGTTCTATACCCATAGCTATGAAAAATCAATTAATCAATCTTTTCAGTTGCCATCCATTGTCATGTGACATCCCCCTGAGGCAAATATCAGATGTCCCTGACTGAAGCTTGGGTCCAACGTTGACAGGGTGTAACTGCTCAGCAGTTACTCTACCAGATAGAGGCAGTTCCACGAGCTAATTGTTACAATTCAGTTTGACTTGAAACGTGAGGAAGTGAAAATACTTTGTCAGGAAATGTGAAGTTAACTCCAGCTAGAGATTGGTTGCACAATAAACTTGTTGTTACTGTTGCAGCATAAAATTATGGATATAATCACCTCGCAGGTTATATTCGACCTCCTAAGCAAGACATATAATAGAACATCGAAGTATGTATGCAGCTATTCAGGTTGTGATTGATCAACCCCACAATCGTTTACCTAATAGTAAGTTAATAAACATGAAAACGATTCTCCAATGAAACTGGGATCGAAAAAGTAGCTTTTGCTCTCCAAAAAAATTACTTCGGATCAATGATCCCTATCCTCCAATCTATGGTGCCTTCATACTCTGCCCAAAAACTATATGAATCAAGTTTCACATGGAGGATGTACGAGGAAGTATTTTATCAGCTTTGTGTTTTTAGGGTACGTCCGAGAGCTTTCCTACAAGTTTTAAGTGATTTATGTGAGGTGGAAATTAAACTACGTAGGTACCTATACAAATTGGATGTAGGTACCTACATGAAAATCGTCAATAAAGTTCTTTAACAGAAAAATTGTATGAGTTTTCTTTGTATGAGGGTTTCCACGATGTGAGTGGACAATTATCAGAGGACTACTTACTGGCATAAAATTATTGGCTACGTGTAAATACCTCTCGCCGATTGGCGTGCCAACTGCCCTGCCAGTTGTCTTGAAATTCGGTTGTCTCCAGGGGTTGACAGAGGACAATTGGCTGGGCGCAGTGATGCCCTCCACCACTCTATCGACAGTTTTGTCTAGACCGGTGCCATATGAACGTTATAAGGCAGTAGATCTCTCGTTTCGGGCCGAGACTGCTACGTGTGTGCTTATTTTAAAGTTTTCTGTTGTTTACTAGAAAACTATGGCTCCTAAATGGATTGATGATTTAAATTTAAAATTCATGGAGTTATATAAGTAGCATAGGTGCCTGTGGGATCAAAGAGATGAATTACACAAGGACAGAAATGTTCGTGAGACAGCACTTGATAAGATGACCGAAAGTTTAAACATTAAAAGATTCAGTTTAGCAGAAGTAAAAGCAAAGCATTCCGTGGTACATTTAACATTGAGTACATTCAACGACAGAAAAGCGCTAAACCTCACACATTACTTTTGTAACGGCCCAAAAATATTTGATACTTTGACTGGAGTTTCGATCTACAGGAAATTTCGCGTAGTTGCAACACTCCAACAATCTGTGCTATGAGGTATGAGGCCGGGGTGATCAAACCTCTCCGACTGTGAGAGTTATTTTCCTGGAGCGTAACATTTCCCCGGAGTCAAATACCAGCCGTCTCGGCTGGTTTGGGGTCGGACGAATGACGAAGTGAAACTGCAGCCGCTGGCTCAGTAGATGCTCGTTGGAACAAGTCAGCAGTCGAGCGAGGTCATTGTCACAGTGTGTTTTGACTCGAGTGAGTGAGGAAGTGAAAGGTGCTAATGACAGGAAATGTGATGTTTACAGTCTTTTGGCTCGAGAGGGATTTAATTAATAATTGTTTCGCATGATTTCGGGTCCTATTTCGACTGCGCCACTGTAACGGCCCAAAAATATTTGACACCTCAACAGGAGTTTGAACTCGCGTTGTTACAACTACAGGAAATTTCCCCCGAGTTGCAACACTCCACCAATCTGAGCTATGAGGCCAGGGTTATCAAACTTCTTCGACTGTGAGAGTTATTTTCCTGGAGCGTAACACTTTCAATTCATCACAAGACCCAACAGACGATGAGCACTCCGCCATTTTTTATCACCAATTGCCGTGGCTATAGTTTCGCCGCCGTGTGTACAAGTTCTCATTTGATTAGACTGGCCTCAGACATTCAAGCAACTGGTCTCAACAATTGCCTCTTCGATTGGCATCGTGAAAACCGCCTCTACACAACACAATAATATTTGTCTGCCAAATGTAAGAAAATAAATTTTACATCTAATTAACGACCATCACTTACTTCCTCCCTGTTATTAGGCACCTCATTGATGTTTCATCTAAAGTTGAAACCAATTCTTTACGTTTGTAACAATATGGCAATCTCAATAGTTGATGTCAGTGAAGAAATGACTTAAGATATTCTTTATTGTGGAGTGTGATTGATGTTTAAATTGGTCTAACAATACGATCAAGGCATTCAGCGTGAAGAGGAAATCACACAACTAGGAGAGACTTTAGAAGCTCAGGTTAAGATGGGTTAGCAATCTCCGTAACTGCATAAGGAAACATTTATGACAAGCAGCCAATTGTTAGCTGCTGATTGGGTTTTTGTTGGCACGTATTCGTCAACTGGTCTTCTCGATTATGTGGATTCGTGGAGCTGGTGTTTCAGTTCCGCATGGAACATGTTAAGTAGGTACCCTAATATTATATTGGTTAGTGGATGTTACCTTTGTTCTGATAATTTGTGCATACCTATTCAAGTTATTAATGTAGGTTGTTATTGAAAGGTTTTGTAAAATAATCTTGAACTCAAGATATTTAATTCTAGTCAACTGGCTTTAATACCTACATTTTTGTCCTATGATGACTGTGATCTTCATAAGCCTCAGTGATAAAACTTAATTTGCTTAAATCTATATGAAAGAGCGTCTTTGATAATCTACGTCAAATTTTAGTGTACAATTGAGTTGTTGTGAAATAAAACATGTTGAGACGAAAACCGGTTACATTGCTTCACCTTTTCTTCGGTTCAAAGTGTAATTTTCGTGTTTTGTGAGAGCGACTCTGGGGTTCATAAATAATGGTTCACATATTAGCGAGGAGCCTGAAAAATCAACTTGCAAACCCTCTTGTTTTCTGTAAGATTATAACAGAATATAACGAAATTAATCATATCATTAATCACAATCGTTTCCTGACTGAATCATATTTTAAAACGATTAATTAATATTCTCACGTTAGGTCTTTTCAGAAGAACCAATCTATCACTAGTTGGAATGAACCACTGCAGAAAACGAGAAACAGAACAATAGATTGAAAAATAGAACACTTATAGTTGTTGAATTTACTCTAATGCATTATTAGACGTTGTACAAAGGAGCAATAATTATTTTCATTACAATTAGATAGGAAGAGATACATTTTGATGATTCTTCGTTGAATATATCTTTGGTTAATCCAAAGAACATCGTAATTATCTGAAAATCTTCATCGTACGGGCATGCAGCATTCGTGAACTTAAAATTCATTGTCAGAGGAAAAACCCAAGCACTTTTCTGCCAATTTTGATGACATTTTCTGGAGTGATCGGATCATTAAGTTCTTTCTAGGAATTTCATCGTCATCAGATAGATTGGGAAATAATGTGATTAATGAAGTAATCAAGGCATGACTATTTCAATTAATGTGAATTGTAGATTACATCGAATCATTTTTTCGCAACTAGTTTTATGATCGTCTATGTTGAAATGTGTGAGAAAACTATACGACCCACCCAACTTAGTAGGCGTTTCAATTATTATTCTCTACATTTGAGGGGGAAAATTAAAATTTGAGCTGTGAGTTACTTCTTAGAATAATATATCCATTTAAGGAGTTCGACTATTTGCATTCTGTTGTTGTGTTGTTATTGGCTAAGACTTTTGCTCTTGGTTCGCCAATCCTATTGGTTTATGTAGTTCTAGGGATACAAGTAAATAAACTAGTTTTGGTTGAGAAGCTGAATAATAGGAATGAGTTTATGGGTTTTCCTTTACATGAATAGAAACCTCCCTTAGCATTCATTTAGTTGTCAAAGTTATTAACTTACAAAGATTTCGTGAAGGAGACAGAAATGGTAATGTTGGAATGCAAGGGTTATAGTTTGTGGGTAAACATTAGATTGAAAAGTCCTGGGATAAGTTGAACATTTAGGGAAGGCTAAGCTCGACAATTTAGTTATCTTTGAGTTTCCAGTTCACAACCCTGCCAGGAAGGAAATCTTGAACTGGTTCATGAACTTTGGACCCAGGAACCTCCTGCTAATAGAATATGCTCTCGACCTCACTGAAACACGTCCCATATCTTAAAGGCCCTGTTCACATGGTAGTTTTTCATTGGATTCACAGTTCAGTTTAGTTCACATTAGTTTTTCATTATTTCATAGATATACCGCACGACCTTTCCTGAGTGTGAGGAGGGAAGAACATCTCTCTTTCCTTGTTAGCGTAGGTATTTCGTGGTGCACGGCCTTCCCAGAAGGTTTAGATGGCGGTAATTATGATTTGAACTGAGGATCAAACAGAAATCATATATCAGCTGGGGGGCTGTGCCTATAATCTCGGCATTATTTTCAATCCACCCCAAGGGGTGTAATTTAAGTGTTGAAATATTAAATAATCGATATCTCGAAAACTTTCAAAATTAAAATGTAGCTTTTCTCATTCAATACATCGAATGGGACCACTCATCGTACAACTAGCTGTTTGCGTTCCAAGTAGAAAAAACAAAAATCGCCAACACAATTTAAATTGCGATGCAACGTTGGCATACAGGAGTTAGGTTGGACCTTCGTTTTATTAGGGGCATCCATGGTCCAGTAGTTTCGACATCGAACCGTTGAAACTTGAGTTTGAACGGGTTCTAATGGCATGTGTGGAGTCATTTACAATGGTCTGAAGCCTTCGAAAGTCATGCTAAAGGCCTGTTTTCCTAGCGACAGGTTTTTTGCGCCGCAGGAACCGAATTCGCCTGAAAAACGTCGGCAGGAGCGCGAAATATATTACGCTGCATAAAAGTGTTTTCCTAGCGCCGTGTTTTATCCGTTCAGTTGGCGTTGAATTGTGTTGAAGGTAGCACGTTTGTGTGTGTGTGTGTGAAAACACTTACCTACTGCTGAAATGGAGAACATGATGAGAGAGAGAAATACAATGGCGTAATTGCTGCATTGATAATAAAGAAATAATAGAGGGTGACGAAGTAGAAGAAGCGTTCATAATAATAAAATATGCCAAAGTAAGGAAACGTGTAAGTGATGTATTCTCAAACTGCAGAAATGAAGGAATGTTCAGCGTTTTTGTAAAAAAAAAAAAAAAAAAAAAAAAAATCATCTGCTTGACTATGAAGAGAAATTCCAAAGATACTTCAGACTGACCAGAGAAAGGTTTGGGGTGTCCCAAGAAGGTGTCCCGCTTTGGGACATCTTGAAAACCTCGGAAATCGAAAATTGGAGCTACACAAACACCGGAATTCAAGGGAATCACGCCAGCGTACTGCGCTGTTGACTCCTCCTCGAGCAGTCGGGCCAGTCGCGTCAACGCAACATGTTCTGCGCTGACGTGATGCGCTCTCTAGGAAAACACCCTAACTAAATTCAAGGGAATCAGTGGTCGACGTTGAACGCCCGGCGTATCACGTTGTCAACGGCGCAAAAAACCTGTCGCTAGGAAAACAGGCCTTTAGACACGTCCAATAATCGAAAATTAGCTATAATCCTACCGGCTACTTAGCCAAACATCCTTATAAATAAAACATGATTGTCATTCCTATTATTCAAATCTACTGACAGGTCTATGATGTAGTTCAAATTCCTGAGTCTTAAGTTTATAGATAACTAAGTTTCACATTTATTGTTATACGAACAATTTAATAATTTATTATTTATAACCTGGTCGGGAGGTAACCTGCACTGATTTGGCTTTCACAAAATCTCGAAAAGGAGCTACTTAAGGCCGTATCACTCTAGCGTTTTTTCTCGCATTTTAATTACTGTGTTGCAGGTTTTTCTGCTGTATTGCGTGCGGGTTCGAAAATAGCAACTGAAGAAGACTGAAAAATGTGAATGTTGAGGAGGAATAACTGCAGAAACAGCGCATTCTGGTGGAATGCAGTTTTATTGAGTCTGTCAGGTTAGGGCTCCTAGGGGTTCTCCAGTGAATTGTTGCCTTCCCTAAGGTTACGTTTTGGCATTTTTCTTGCGTCGA
Organism: Adelphocoris suturalis; assembly: GCA_030762985.1. Lineage (NCBI taxonomy): Eukaryota > Metazoa > Arthropoda > Insecta > Hemiptera > Miridae > Adelphocoris > Adelphocoris suturalis. The sequence goes on along the minus strand of CM061041.1, from coordinate 29,334,842 downwards.
GGTACAAATTAGAACTCGTTTTAATTTTCTCAAGTGAGTTTAAAACTGCTCTGCTAGTATGCGCAATGGTAAAAAAAGTTAACCTTGGGAGAAAGCTGAAAATCGCACTTCTCCTTTTTCAAGTTTAGGCATTAAAAATCCCGAAAAAACGCTAGTGTGATACTGCCTTTGGCATTTCGTTTTTCAGTGATTCGACGAGGGATCCTCATGAATCCATAACTTTTCGATGAATTCTATTTTCGACAATGCTGCGGGGGAGCACGTGCAGTCTCGAGACTGTCTTTAGACCAGAAGTAGTCATTAGGGGTTCACGTTTATTTATGCTAGCATAAAGTGGTGTATCATTAGTTCTTGTGCTGGAACGATTATTTATCGGCCATCAGATGGAATACAATACGTTCATAAATCACAATTACCCCTCTTTGAAATCTAGATACTGATAATAAAGGGGCAGTGAACGAAACTGTGACTGTATAAAAACATCCCTGGCCTATATCTCACTTTTTTTTTTGTATAATAACGTGTAAGGCGTTTCCCTAAAATGTGGTTATGCGTCTATTTTTCTAATTGAGTAATGATGAGCATCTTCCAAAAATGAATTATAATTTTTATGATTCAAAGGGCTTTAAAACATAGAATTTCGCATTAGCAGCTGGTCACTTCCTGTTGATGCCTCACCATTCATCTCTGATTCTTCTTTGAGGTTCTGTTTCTTGTCGTCATTTATTGTTACTTTCACGCAATGGTTTCCATAGTACAAGGTGTCTGGCGGCCTATTACTATATTCATAATCTATTCTTTCATTGTACTTTATAAATGCTTCCGTCCATCTTATCTGGTAAGTTGCATCGTCTTCCCCAAGTTCCCTCTCTGGTGGTACGAATTGATTCACTTTCACCTCTGCAACGAACGGTGGAGGGTACGGCAGCAGACTGATTCTGTTATTGATGAAATCCTGCTTCATTTTTTTGTGTTCTTCTTTTGTGTGGAGGCAGTACAAATGTCCAAAATTTTCAGGGACCACTTCTTTGCAAAATTGTTCTATCGTTGCTAGCCGTTTGGCTTCTGCAAATGTACAGAGTAGAAATATATGTTTACATCATGTAGTATTATTCAAGATTGGAGTAATCTTACAACACGAACCTCACTATGAAAAATTATCAATATCAACGACCTATTATATAAATCGAATAAAAACTAATAGCTAATTTAATACAGTAACACAATTTGAAATATGGGTCTTTCTAAGAAAGTCTACAAACGAAAAAAGTTGTTGTGCTTCTTTTTAGAGTTTTCTTAGAGTAATTTTAGAGTGAGAACAATATACAATTGAAAAATCTATCTGAAACTGGTCGACCAATCGCATGGATTTTTCAGCGGACTGAACAACATGGATTTGCCCTTGACAACAGGATGTCGTCGTTACTGATGTCAATTATTGTCAAATCACCAAAATCGAGTTTGGCATAGTTTTCAATAGTTTTTGCCCCATAGAATCAACTGAAACTACTACAAAAGCAAGTTGTCTTTGACAACGACTGTCGTCAAAAAAGCTGAAAATCGAGTTTGGTTTCGTTTTCAATATTTTTCGCCACAGATCGACTGAAACCACTATAAAAGCTTTAAAAGTTGTCCTTGACAATAGGAGGTTGTCGTCACTGACGCCAATCATTGTTGAATCACCAAAATTCGAGTTTGGTATCGCTTTCAATAGTTTTTGCCACGTACAATTGACTGAAACCACTACAAAAGCAAGTTGTCTTTATCGAAGACTGCCTTCAAATCAGCTGAAAATCGAGTTTGGTCTCGATTTCAATAGTTTTCGCCACACTGAATCGACCGAAACCACTACAAAAGCTTTAAAAGTTGTCCTTGACAATACGAGGTTGTCGTCACTGACGCCAATCGTCAAATCACCAGAACTCGAGCAAGTATAGTTTTTAATCGTTTTTGCCACGTTGAATCGACTGAAAACACTACAAAAGCAAGTTGTCTTTGACGACGATGGTCGTTGGTGACCAGCTGAAATCAACTGAAAATTGAGTTTGGTATCGATTTCAATAGTTTTCGCCACACTGAATCGACCGAAACCACTACAAAAGCCTTAAAAGTTGTCTTTGACAACGATCGTGGTCGAATCAACCGAACATCTAGTTTGGTATTGTTTTCAATAGTTTCCATCAGTTCGTCATTGGAAATCGCATAGACCAGTGAGCCTGTTAGCGCATTCCCCCTTGTTGAGGCTAGTGGAACTCCACCTTGAAGGGGGCACACACCCCAGCAAGGCCTACTTCCTAGCCCCCCCACTCCCCCCCCCCTGGATAGGGACAGGGGAGACCACAAGGGCGTGAAACCTACTACCCCCGTGAAACCATCCTCAAATGGGTGGGAGGCTGGACCAGCTCCCCAGCCCAGCGAGGCAAGCTGGAAAAGCTGAAAGCCTGGGGCCCCACCCGCCAGTGGTACCAGTATGGGCACAGCCCTTAAAGGCCAAGAACAGTCGCTGGCCCGGCACAGAGAAGAGGACTCTGCACCTGCCGCTTAACCCCACCCCATCCTGCATGATTGCAGCACATGTAGGGAGGCCACGGTTGCCCCTGAGCCTGGGTCCGCACGCATGCCACACGTGTAGTGTTGTTAGACACCCCCAGTACGGTAAATAGTTTCCATCAGATGGTGAATAAGAAGGGATGCCGAGTACATTATACTAGACAGTCAGTTTATTAAATTTTGTGAGGAACCTGGCGAGCGGACCGACTAGTTATTATTTTTATTAACCGTATCATTTTCCAATCCTGCATTTCGAACAGGTTAGATTCTCAACTTTGAGCTTCTTATTCTTAGGAAAAACTCTCGCACAGTATGACTTTATGAGCAGGTTTTTATGTTGTTGGTATTTATTTATCTATTTATTTTTTCTCTGCCATACTCTCCTTACTCTCAAGTCGCCAGAGGGAATGAGAAGTACGCTATGTGAACTTACGGTATTCCCTTAGGTATTTGACTGACGGTCGATCATCACCAAAAGTTTGGAAGTATTTATCCGCTGAAGCCCACAGTTCAGGGTTGTTGAGCCACTGGCCTGAAATTTTTAGAACCTTTTATTAAAACGAAAGGTTTTTAGATAGAGTTGACATATCAAGATTATAAAATTGTGAAAGGTTAGTGGTATAATCAGAAGTTTTTGGAACTCACCACCATTCACCTATCTATCGTTCACTCTTATTACGCTAGGACCATTATTAAAACGTAAATTACTAAGCGAAGTACTCTTACCTCCTTTTGTGTTTTGCATTATTTCTGACAGTGCCGGTATTTTGGGGTAAAGCCTCAAAACTGCGGTATGAAAGAAAATAAACAGAATTCAATTATCGATTGCTCTCTAAGAGTACTTTGCAAACACAAGATTGTACATTTTTGTTGACTCACTTGGTATATCTTCATCTGTTACTGCTTCTATCACCTTTTGTATTCGTTCATCCAGCTCTTGCTCTTCTCTTATTCGCCATTTAAGTCTGGGCCTTTCCATATCTTCACCGCTGACTTCTTCGGCTTCGAGATTTTTCAATAAATGTTTATGTGATATTTATCAATAAATGCAAAAGTACAAATGAAAATGATGGTTTCCACATTAACGTACCTATATTTTTAGGACTTACTGCGAATTTTTGGTTAATGTTTGCTTCACGCATTCCAACTGCAACGTGGATGAAACGTTTCTCTTGGTATATATATATATATATAAATTTGAGGTAGTAAGTACAGGTGGTTGGGAAATATAGGAAACACATAAATATGACTTACAAAAATGAGAGAATATTAGCTGAGCTGAAGACGCCGAAACGGCGAAATATTCTCTCATTTTTGTAAGTCATATTTATGTGTTTCCTATATTTCCCAACCATCTGTACTTAATATATATATATATATATATATATATATATATATATATATATATATATATAGAGGCTTTGAATGTCACCAGAAACTCTTGTCCTTGTTATTTTCATTATATTTATACTTTTCGCAGAATAGTATCTAAATGAAGTCGGTGATACCTATTGGAACTTGTACGAAAATTTGTAACAGAAATAACCCTGTTTCTCATTCAGTAGTTTTGGCGACTTGATTTCTGTTTAGTTTTGTCATAAGTATACTCATATTTGGCAAAATAATAATAATAAAATAATCATAACAATTGAATAAGATTGTTGCACAACAGAGTTGAAACTCGTTTTGTGTTCAATGAAAGAGTAAATAAAGAGGTTAATACAGAAAGAGAAAATCAGAAATGCAGTTAAATCCAGGGTTCTGATGCAGAAATGCAGATTAACAGGTAATTGAGCAACTGAAAAATTAGTGCTGAAACTCTTTAATCATTTGTTGAAACGCTGCTATATCTTATAACAGGTATCATTATGGCTGAAAAGTAATTAAAACCCGAGAATGGCAAAAAGTATGAACATTTAAAGTCCAAATTTGGGTTAAACCTCAATTTAATCATTTAAATACATATTGCCCTCACCAACAATACATATCGACCTATGACTCATCATGTACCTAAATGAGGTACCTCGTAAATATAGATATGCTGATAATTTTATGAAAACTTCTTGAACTCACCTGCAGCTGATTTATAAACCTCATGGTACGTTCGTTCTGGTTCCTCAGCAGAAATTTCTTCTTCTAGTTCTTGCTCCGCTTCTTCTTCTGTTTCATAATCCTTGTGGTATTCTTGGTGCTCTTCTTCCTCCTCTTCTGATACTGAAGAACGAATGTTAATATTATGCTATACATGTGTACTCACCTACTTATAAATAATTACTTTTAATAATAGAATAAAGGGGTCGGACATTCAATGATAATGTTGACGTCTGGCGTCTGGTAGTGAGTTAGCAGAACGCTATGAAAACCAAGTAGATTGGTCTGTATGGAATTTAGAGGGGTGTCGTTGCCCAATCACAGTGAGCCTAGAGGACATCCAACCATTCACTGAAGCACTAACACTAGTACTAATAATACTAAAATTTATGGAAACGGTAAATTTAGGAACTTTAGTTGGTTGATCTTGTCTTGTCAATTCATGATCGAAAGTGACCTTGGGAGGGAGTTGGTAGTGATTTTTCCAGGCCTAATCTTTATTTTTAGCTCATGAAATGTGCAGAAAAAATGACAAAAAACCCGGGATTTTCCCATACTTTCCGCAAGGTTTTTGAGAAATTTTTGAGAAAAAGAGGGCTGGAAGTGGTGCAATTGAAAATTTTAGGTGACATTCGGAATCAGCGATAAATTTTACATAAGTTAGGCACCTTTGGAAGGCATTTAATCTGGAAGTGTGTTCTTTGAAAAATTCAGAAAATTTTGTGCACAAAAAAGTGAAAACAAGCTACATTATGGAAAAACGAGCTAAACGAAAAAAACTGATCTCTCGGATTCAGCGCATCAAATGACGTAAGAAACTGACAGATTCCGGCCGGATGCAAGATCACCTCTAAATTTTGTAAAGCAGTGATTTGAATATTGCCCCTTCATAAGAAATTCCTTTCCCTTTTCCCCTCTTATGATACAGATACTCACCAGCTTGCTGAAGCTTTTCCAATTTCTTCTTTTTTTTCAAGAGCTTATCCATCTTCTTTTTCTTTCTCAAGTCCTTATCCATCTTTTTCGCTTTCGGTGTGAGTTTCTCCACCAGGTATGATGGTTTTCCGACAAAATTCTGCCATTCTTCACGCAGTTGGTGCAGCTCCTTACGTATTTTCGCTGAATAATCGTCTATTACTGGTCTGGTAGGCTCAACTATATTTTTTAGTTTGCCTGACGTTGTTAAAAATTGCTTCAAGTCGCTTGGGTCTGTGTGAGAAATTATGTTGAATTTTCTTTCTGTTCAGAAATTGTGCATTCCACTGAAGAAAAAAAAAATTGTTATTGGTTCAGAATATTACCTAGGATTTTAGAAAGAAGTTCACCCGTGCCATCAAGCTCGTAGAATACAGTGACTATTGTATTGATCATGTTATCAAGGTTCAAAAATGGGTCCTCTGGTAAAAATATATCTGGGTTCCTATGGTGGTTGCATATTTGAGTCGCTGCAGGGTTTTCAGAGCATGAAGGTCGTTTGCAAGTCTCTTCAGTCCATCTTGGCCTTCTGTCCAAATTCCACAGAATTCGACATTTATAGCACCAGTGGAAATCATACCATCCGCGGCGATGCTCACGTTTAACCAGTGCAGGAACAGAAAATACCAAACCTTTTGGGACTCCATATCCTCCTAAGAACAAAAGATCGTGGTACAACGGTGCTAAGAATAAAAGTTCCAGACATGCAGTGTAGACATAAAAGCGATTTAATTTGTTTTGTTTTTGGTGCTATTGCAAAAGCATCATTTTGTGGTTCCATTAGAAGCATTTGTGTTTCCAACTGTTGAATTCTCTATTTTAGACTCGTATAAGAGCGGTCAATTGTATATTCACACTCAACCTGATTAAGATATGAATATTTTTTACTTACACCCTCGACGATTTTGAAAATTCACACCTGGTTTGCACATTCACACCTCACCTTTACCTGTGATGGCCAAATAGTAGTCCTTGGAGCCCATAGCTTAGCCATAAACAAAGCATTTTCTCGAAGGTAATTACACATTAATACACATTAACAGCCATCATAATTTTTTGCCCTTCAATACATTTTTGTATCATTATTAACAATTTTGTCCACCTACTCCAACCATCAGAGAGCACAACTCGGGATAATGGGAAAATGGAGGGGTACCAGAAAAATTCGATTTAGCAGGTTAGGTACTGCATCAAAAAATAAGTTTTTGAACATTCAGGGTTCGGGCATTTCCCTATTTGATTCAACGTGGAAAATTAAACTCGGCCCATACCCCAAGTAGTGGAAAACAAATTTTTCCTTCACAAAACATCGGATTTCAATGAAAATCTCACGATTTTTTGTATTCAAACAGCAATTTTGTCTTTTAGGACTGAGATAAAAATAAAATCGTTTATACCGTTTGAAAGGTGAGATTTCGGCGCAGTTTTTCCCCCTTCTAGGAGTAAAATTCGATGGAAGACTTTCGAGCTATAGCGCTCCAAATTTTGACAGATTTTCTTCAACTTTCAGCCGGATTTCTTTCCCATTGAAACTACTTACAAAATTTTGTATCAGGGTGGTAGGAAATTACACTCTTTTCAAAGGTGTTTCCATTTTTTAAATTTTCATTAATATTTGAGGGAGTTATCGTTTTTTTAGTGATATAAGGTAGAAAACACGAACAAAATTGTAAATATTGACTTACTCGAAAACGAAGCGTCAAAAAAAAAAAAAAAAAAAAAAAAAAACTCTCTAAGAGGAACTTTTTGTTAAAATTAGTTGTAGAATCGATTCCTTCTTTATGTGACACCTGTTCCGGAGACACCCTATATAAGTATCAACTTCAAATAAATACCTACTGTTGATTTCATCTCATGATACGGTTTGATGTGTGAAGGTGCTTCCTTTTTAACTAATCTTATTTTTAATTATATTTCTATTCAGAACTTCAATTTTTTTAGAGCAGGTGAGAAAACAAAGTGCCAATATTTTAGAAGTGAGCAAATTTCATTAGTTTCTCTGGTACGATATTTATTTGTGCTGTGTCAACTAGATTTGTTAGGAAAGTGGGTGGACCGAAATAGGTCTACTCAATACGACTACAGTGTTGTTTTGATCGCGTGATCGTAGATTAGGCTGGTACATCGCTCTCCACCATGAAAATATCTTTCGTGAAAAATTATATTATTAAAGTTTTTAACATTCTCACGAGTAATATATGAACTTGCCTGTTGAGCAGATCCCGGCAGAAACAGGGATTGAAGAAGTATCTTTTTCATACCATTGACTGAGAATTTCCATTGTTGCTCGGATCGTAGCTATGTATGGTTCACGACCACTTGAGCGTCTTACTTTATCCTTAAATAAAAATTCGATTATGTTTATAACTACATCACCTGTTGATGTTGATTTTTAATGCCATCTGTAAAATATGCCAAAAGTTGATTGGTGAAATGGTGGTTAGTGTTGACCACTTACTTTCTCAAGACTGACGTACTTCCAAGTATTTTGAAGCCTCAAGTCTACTGGCTCCATTTTCACCCAAGTGAAATCATCTTCAAGGTCCATGTTTTTGAAAGGGTTTCCTTTATCCCATATTATCTCATTTCTTAAATTTTTGGCCGTCTCAAGAACCTCCTGCACATTAGGTCTGTTGTAAAGTGCATCCGTGTTGCTCAGGTCTGCTACGTGAGAGATGTCAGGCGAACCCCACACATGAGCTGTCCTTTGTACTATATGTGACATCGGTATTCCACTTGCCTTTGGAAAATTCAAAATTGTTTGAGTTGGACAGCCAGACTATTGTTGAGGGGGGAGCACCTACTTATCTATTCTTTGATTCTTGTCATCGTTTCCCAACAAAATGCTCTCTGCAAAGTCCATCGGTACTGTTTTAGTATGCTACCTACCAACCCTCTGCTGTTTTAGTTTGCTATCTATCAACAACATTGTTATTTACCGGGCCAGAAAAATTGAAAACCGGCTTACCTTGAAAGTTGCTCCTATAAACGAAGCTCGTCTGCGACTGCAACAGTCAATCTATTGCATGATCCAGATGATGATTTCCAATAGTCCACGATGCTGGCAGCAGAGGCCAAACACCATGGGGCCATGGATGCTGTATCTGTAATTTCGACGACCATAGAACTTCTTTTCTTCTGTTTAGAAACATCTCTAACTCCCACCGAATTGCTCCAATATCACACCAGTTCTACAATTTTACTAAGAGAGTTCTACAAATTTTGCCCGCTATTGCAACTTCCATCAACAGCTTAATACGAGAAAAAACAACACACAACAGCTTGATTAGGAACAAACTAACAAGGGGTTCGCTGCTGGATGATGATTTGGATTCATGTATCGTATACCCTCTGCCATTCAGTGTCTACTTACGCATCTTTATTTACTATAACTCATCCGGAGTACAACGTCGAGTCACCACGGTAGATATCAATAAGGCAGAGGTAGGCAACAGAGGGTAGATAGGTAGCATACTAAAACGGTAACAGACCATCATTAAAGGCAAGCTGCGATAAATATGTGGACAAGGCAGACAGCAGCAGCACCTGGAAAACAGTGGTGTGGCTTACTGAACTCCGATAACCATATTCCCCAGGTTTTGGGTAGGAACGAGTTAGTGGCCAATTTTAGAGCGCTCACAGGCTTCCAATATCTACATGTTGACCTCAATTTTATTAGCGTAAACCACACCAAATAGCTGCCTTTGCCGAATGCCCACACCCATGAATGACCACTTGCTGAGTTGTCCTTTCCTTGAGTACATTCGTTCTGACTTTCATCATGACGAAACTTCCTGGTCGAAAACAGCAAGGCTGTATGGGCTGCAGGGGTCATATGGCCCTGACTTGGCGTAGGTACCTACCGGAAAAATCTATTCTTTGAACCATTTTATAAACTACTGAGCTAATGTTGATGTGATGGCACCAAAACGAAAAGCTATTGTATGAATAAAAAATACAGAAAGTGGATTATCTGATTATGTTGCTCGAAAGCACAATCACTCTTTCAAATTTCATTATCAATATTTGTTTGTATCCTTTTTTGTTGATTAACTTGAGCTGAAAATAAACGTTAAAAGACTGGTAAGAAATTTATGTAAATATAGCTATGCTTCAACATGCCGAAAAGGAAGCCCTGGAGAACCTTAGTGGTTGGTTTGCTACAACAGTTTGTAGCAAAGAGCTCTGCACCTCTGTGTTCAAACTATTGGAAAATAACCTGTTCCTACTAACCTGTTTCCTTTATCTACTGTTTTCTGTTGATTATCTGCTGTCAAGTCCATTATTTTCCAACTAACAATTTCATAACGATCCGTTCAACAATAATTTTTTCCGAATCAGGTGACAGAATCATCGTTTTCGCTTTTGGAAAACGTTCCTAAATCAAAATTTCTACTCGTATTTTACGTTTTCAATTTGTGTGTGTGGGTGTGTGTGTGTGTGTCTGCATGTCCTTGTAACAAGCTTAATTTAATTTCTCTCATTTTCATTTTATGAAACTTTCTGAGGTAGGTACCTAATTTGCGAGTTAGGCTGCAGATGGTTCTCTATGAGTTTCATTATTCGAAAAATCAGCTCTTCACTCTGCGCATACGCGAACGTAAAATTGATCAAGCATCATTTTCTCACGCCCTAGTCGTTTGATCACGTTCAAATTTTAAGGTTATGGAAAATAGCTACCTACGGTTCAATAATTCTATATGAGTTAAATCATGTTCTTATAATTTTTAGCTGCTGCGCGAATGTGAAATCCTTGTAACAAGTGTTATGGAAATTTCAGGGATGAATAGATTACTTTTATGATTAAGTACCTATTTAAAACATTTCAATGATCAATACATTCATGTTAAGGATACCTGGAAGCTATATGTCACACTCAAGTTGGCAGATGTTTTTTCAATTTTCTTGAATCAATTCGTTCTCCCTATTTTACTGATTGGTTAATATAAGAGATTTGCTGAGACATGCAATACGCGTGCAGATTATTACCAATGTGAGTTTATGACCGCTAACTGTTCACGCATTTTTTAACTCTGCTGGAGCCCCCAACAACATGGAGTTCGTAAACCCAAGGAGTTCAGGATGACCATAGGCGTGCCTCATGGATGCCTACATCCTAAAGCTTGTTGGAACGACGCTTCTTGGCATGTACCTACCCATTAGGGTTAGCTTCAATAGTCACATAATCCCATCCCTCTCTCACTGCTAACACAAAAAAGAAACTGTATTTTTTTCGTACCCTTGATAAATATACCAAAGCATGAAGGGCAATGTGACTGGTAACAGCAACGACCAAATCATGACTGATTCTCCGCGCAGCATGTATGAAAAATGTGGCGTTGAAACATGGGTACTTCATGCAGGTAAATACAACCCTCATGTCCGGATTTCCAGCGTATTGGTCCACCATGTTACCCATTTTGGTCCAGAAAGTTGAGAGCGAAAGGAGTTCTTTTGTATTCCAATCGCCATTGAGGTTTGTAGATTCTTTGGTGCTAAAAAGATCAGAAAAATAATGACTCAACATAATAATGGAATTCCATAAAATGAAAAAAATGAGCAGTTCCTCTTAGGATTGAATAAAAAAAATTGAGTACCCACCTCATCTTGATAGCTTTCTGACCCAAGCCATTTGTTATTAGGAGGCAGTTTCTTACCAATCTTATGTTATCTGGGCCAATAAGAAATTCGGATCTGAACCACTTATCTGCAGGTAATAAATTGTGAGATGACTAGTAAAACCTATACTTCTGAATTCACCTTCAAATAAAGCTGGTTAACCTTTTGTGGCAATGAATATTTCTGTGCCGCTACCCTTTGTTTCTGAATCACCATTCAGACCACAGAACATAAAATGAACTATGAGGAAGGGTAAGGGGCAAGCTGTACGAAAAAATGCTGAAGATAAGAACATTGAATGCAGTCACTGAAGCAGGTGGACTGTCCCAGAGTCAGTATGGTTTCACTGTGTGAAGGTCAACAGTTGATGCAGTGAATGAAGTAGTTACCGCAGCTAAGTCAGTGAGAGTTGGGAATCATTAGTGTAGGGACCTGTACATGATCATGACACAAGATGTCAAGAATGCCTTCAGTTTGGCTAGGTGGCGAGATGTGCTTAAAGCATTGAGACTAGATTTTCAAGTACCTGTATAGCAGTGGCGTAGTTTGAGGAGGGGCAGGGTGGGTAAAGCCCCTCCACCAATCATAGAGGATGCAGAATTTCGATTTATGGGTACAATTAAAATCAATAATTGTAACTTTCTATATGCAGTACCTACACCTTCAATTGAATAATGTAATTCGCAAAAAACAATGTACTATTATACGAATCTGTTTGCCTTGAAACTTTAGACGGTGTTAGAAATAAAGAAATTCTTATTAGGTTCATTTGTGTGAGGGCAAAATGGAGCGGATATTATAGAGCCCCACGGAGAGGAATCAAAAACACCTAGTCAACGAAATGGAAATGTGGATACCAAAAACTGAAATCAAGTCGTTCCCCACTAACTTCTGGCGCTAGCCCATAGGCGATTTTTCCCTAGCTAAATATCCATAGCTCAGTATCCACAAAACTTTCCCCAGAACTTCCCCTACTTTTCACTGCCTACCTGATAACTCTTGGATCTTCAATCCAAAACAGTTTCCCTAAAAACTTCTTTAATTAATTTTTGATTGTTGGTATACCGTACATATCATACCATTTACGTATTAAATCCCAGCTAAAATAAAGCAAAAATACAATAAATAGAAGACTACAGTGGTGATTGAAATAGTTTAATAGAAAAGATTAAAATATTCTATTGTAGCAATATTTATATTCTAACCTATAACTAGAATATTGGTGGTTTGAGTTTGTTTACATTTTGTTTTGTTTCTCGCTATCGGTTTCCTGTCTCGTATTTTATTTCGCGTACTTATATAATATAATTGTGTGATATTGTCCAGAACAAGTGTTTTTCGCGCTGAAACACCTAACAATTGAGGTGACCTGTATGGGAGAAACGTTCACAGATGTGATTTTGCAGGGGCAGTAAGTCTAGTATAATAGTGTCTCTAGTGGCCTCTATTCGTATTTATCGTAGTTTTTAATGTTCGGATTAGTTAATATTGTGTAATAGTTTCTTCTAGATAGTATTATACTTTAATAATCAATATGTAGGTTTGTGAATATGAAAGCGTATGTGATTTAAAATCATGTTAGAAAGCCATTGAACATTCATCTGAACGTTTGGCAGTTTATTATACAGTCTTCGTATATTCAATAACAAGTATTGGAAATGAATACTAAAACTATAAAATAAATTGAAATCCTTGACTTTTGCCCCTCCATAAGAAATGCTTAGCTACGCCACTGCTGTATAGGTACCTGTTTAGAGACTTGCAGAAACATAATGTTTTGAAGATGGATGGCTGAAACAATGTGCGTTCCAAGTTTAGCCTTACTAAACAACAATATTTCTAAGTTAGAATTGCTTCAATGTGGCCTTATCAACTCACCTGGTGTCGTTTCCCATGAAAATGAGAAGATCACAGTCACTGACTGCTTGTTCGAAGTTCTTTGCCACTTTCACGCTTCTGTGACCCATACAATGTGTAGGAAGAGCCACGAGATCGTCATGAAGATTTATTGTGAATTTTCCCATGAAAGGAACCGTGTTGAACAAAGTTAGCTCTATCCCATCTACATCGTTAACGTATTCATGGCTTAGTATCTCTCGACAAAGGAGGCCCACACCAGGATGGCCTTCGTACACTACTGAAACTCTTCTTATATGTTGTTTAGCTAATGAGACTGCCTCATTGAGAACTTTTAACTTCTTTTCCTTAACAATAAACATTTTATTAGACTCATTCGATTCCTTAACAATCGTTAAATAAATTCGATGTATCAGCTAATTTAACTTGCAGGCCGTACACCATCATTTCGACCAGGGCGGGGACGATCTATCTTCCTTCCCTACTTACCCACCCCTGGGAGTTCAGCCTCACAGTATCCTTTTTGCAACTGTCAACGAAGTTTCGTTCGTTGTTATCTGGCCGATAGTGCTGCTACAAGATTATTACCTCCAAATAATCAATCAATATGTCAATATGACTGGGGTGTATTCTGAACGTTGTATGTTTCCCCAGTCGAAATTGCCGGACTTTATGTACCCCTAACGTTTCTCATTCCTCCAGTCAGTGTTTACTTTATCATCATTCTCGTTGATCTATCACCAATATTTTCATAAGTCTGAAGAATGAAGCTAATTTTCTCTCTCTATCTCCAGGATTGCCAGGTGGCACGAGAAAAAAACTGGACGCTATGAGTCGAGAAAGCACAGTCAAAACCTATTAAAAACATTGCACAGTAATAAGTTCATGCATGCAGCATGATTGATAGTTGATGTCTGAATTATAGATCATCTGCATGATCTGCGTTTTCTATTATGTTCATTACATAATATTTTCTTTAAATTAATCGAGAAATCTTTATTTTTTAGCCGTTTTTACTCAAATAAAGTTGAAAAACTATAAACTAGAACAGAAATTTTAACCACAAACTGCCATAAAATTTATATTTAACATTTTCAAGTGCTCTAATTTCGAAACAATTTAACATAACCTGATAATTTACAAAAATTCGCTCATACAACGATCATGCTGCATGACTGGAACTTAAAAAAAGCATTATTTTACTATGAATTAGTGTAATATCTCAATTTCTGCTCATTCATTAGCTATAGCTAAAAACTTTGAGTGCGGTTGAGTCTAGGAAGGTAAATTAGTCATTAGTGAATCGGTGTACGGGCTGCAGGTTATAGAGTCTGGCTACTATTTAACATTATTATTTGAGTAAAATTACGACACTACAGTCGGATAAATATTTCATTAAATTTTAAATAAATTTTCACTTTACTAAAGCTTGTCCATTCAGGATAAGACAGAATTTGGGAGCCCAATGCCATGCATCTCTGATCTCAACGTTTCAATCAAAACTGCACTTAACTACTACAGACTGATAGGATATCTACGTTAAAAGTGCAATGTGTAACGTGCTAAAAATTATTTGATACCTCGACAGGAATTCGAACTCGCGTCGTCACAACTACGAGAAATTATTATTAATTTCCCGGAGTTGCAACGCTCTAACGACCAGAGCTAAGAGGCCAGGGTGACCAAACCTCATCGACTGTGAGAGTTATTTTCCTGGAGCGTAACATTTCCCCGGAGTCAAATACCAGCCGTCTCGGCTGGTTTGGGGTCGGACGAATGACGAAGTGTAACTGCAGGCCGCTGGCTCAGCAGATGCTCGCTGGAACAAGTCAGCAGTCGAGCGAGGTCATTGTCACGGTGTGTTTTGACTCAAGTGAGTGAGGAAATGAAAGGCATAACAACAGGAAATGTGATGTTTACAGTCTTTTGGCTCGAGAGGGATTTAATTAATTATTGTTTCGTATGATTTCGGGTCCTATTTCGGCTGCGCCACTGTAACGGGCTAAAAATATTTGCTACCTCGACAGGAGTTCGAACTCGCGTCGTCACAACTACGAGAAATTATTATTAATTTCCCGGAGTTGCAACGCTCTAACCATCAGAGCCAGGGTTATCAAACCTCATCCACTGTGAGAGTTATTTTCCTGGAGCGTAACAAATGTTTTATGTTTTAATTCACCTCCCAAGGAGTGGCAACTTAGCAGAGTAACAGAATACTTAGTAATCTCAGTCGCAATGGAGCTCTGGACGGTTGAACAATGCATTTTTACCATTCACAGTGGGTTTACGTTCAGCTGAATGTCCAGAACTCGTTGTCTTTGCTATTCTCACTCTCCTAATGTTCTCCAGAGTCCGCTCTGTTCGTATATCATCTGATGGTTTGTTTCATCATACTGTTGTCCGTGGTTCGAAAACTTTTAACCCTTTATATAATCATTGGTCGCGTAAGGGACTGCTTCATGCTGACCAGCATTGAAATGATTCCGAAAATCACGCCCAGCCACTACCACTGAATCTTTGTTTCTTACATAGGAATGCTGTTGTTCGACCATCCACAGCGACTGAGATACCTAAATGGCCACTCCTTAGGAGGTGAACCAACCCCCCCCCCCCCCCCCCTCCTCTCCTATCACCCCATGACTCGCAAGTGATAAGTAGTCCTACCAAAAATGTAAATACTTCTTGTGGTCACCCTCATGAAAGCTAGGTAGGTACTAATGATTGGAAAATTAGTAGGTACTCGCATTTTTGCTGCAAAATTCTATATAAAACTCAATTTTGTACTCTTGCTGTAGAAACACTGGGTGAACCTATTGAAACGTGTTTGATCTTGTTCTGCTTACTTATTGCTGTTATGGCTCAAAAATATTTGATTCCTTGGACGGAGTTCGGACTTGTGTCCTTACTGTCAAGGAGAAATTTCCCTTTAGTTGATACACTCCGGGTTGAGCTATGATGCCAATTTAATCAAACCTCTGACTGTGAGAGTTTTCCTTGAACATAACTTCCCCAGAGTCAAATACCAGCCGTGGGGTCGGACGAAAAAATAAGTGAAACTGCAGGCTCTGCACAGCAGATGCTCGCTGGAAGATGACCAGAAGTCGAGCGAGTTCGTTGTCATGGTGTGTGTTTCGACTAAAGTGAGTGAGGAAGTGAAAGCTGCTACGTCAGGGAATGTGATGTTTATAGTCTTCTGGCTAAAGAGGGATTTGATTAATTATTGTTTCATGTTATTTCGGGTTTTTACTGACGTTGCCAACGATTACGACACAAAAAATTTGATACCTTGGTCGGAGTTTGAACTCCCTTCTTACTTACCTTTAGCCGCAACACTCCAACGGGTTGACCTATGAGGCCGATTTAATCAAACCTCTTCGACAGTGAGAGTTTTCTAGAACATTACTTCCTACAAGTATTATTATCAACCCAATTATCGTTAGTTCAGCTCTAAGTAAAAGGTATGTATGGGTATGTGCAATCATCTCTTACTTCTCGAAAAGCTAGGGTCAACGCCTTAATTTTGGTCCTTGACGTTGAAACTTGAACACCGTACTCGTCATACATATACTCGGAAAACAATCCAAAATCTCCAATCAAAGATTTGGGACCTCCATATTTATATTCGTACCAAGCAATGAAGTTACTCTTGTGCTTCCATCCATTTGCTCGGTTCAATTCATTCAACCAGTGCTGCAGAATAACATTTCCTTCACATTATCGTAGTATTATTGAAGTTTAACATAAGAACTGAATCAGATTACCAGGGTATTACCTACCCAATATTGGCTTTCTGTCATATCATAGAAATCACACAAGAAACTTTGGGGGTACTTCTTGGCAGAAAGATGGAGCAGGCCGTACCCAACCACAAACTCTTCCGTATCTGCTATTCCGCCAATGTTGATTCTATTCATCGCTATCTACTCAACTGGTTTTCTACAAGAACAATTTACAAACGATGAGGCAAAAGCAGCTTTCATAAGAAAAAAACTAGTTCACAAGTGGAAACCTGTTTAATGTTCACCAAGATTTAGAACAACAAAATTCTGCTTCATAACCACTTTGACAGTTACTAGAGTGAAGGTATCTCTACATCCAACTATAAATTACGAGGTATACCTACCGATTATTACCTAATGCCATCTTACGTGGCCTTTTACGAAATTTCAAATAAGATCCCTCAAGGTAGTCGTATGTAATAAAACAAGAATATACATTTGTTAAACTCCCTTAAAATTTGTTGAAGCCCTTGCCATGAATATGTTTTATGGCTGGACCTGTTTTCAGGACTGTCACCCTTTTTTCGCGTCACATTATTTCGACACGGTACTTTTTCGTGTACCGCGAGCTAAGGACCACACCCTAGGAATTCGAAATTTGATAGGGAAACTCTCTGGGTCATCAAGAGACGACTGGAATGATGGTCTCGATCGGGAATAGCTGAAGGAGCCTAATTCTCTTGTTCTCCCTAGAAAGTTGAAATACTCTTTGAGTTAATGAGAGACGAATGAAATGTAGGGGTCTTTCCTGATAAAATGAGTGAGTCAAATTCTATCCTGTTCACCTTAGGAGCTTGGAGGTTAGCATTTTATAGTTAGGCTTTGAAATGTAGGGTTCGTTCTTGATTAGCTGAGTGAGCTAAATTCTCTCCTAGGAAGTCAAAATTTGATAGGGAAACTCTCTTGGTCATTAAGAGACGACTGGAATTATGGTCTCGATCGGGAACAGCTGAGTGAGCCTAAATCTCTTCTGTTCACCCTAGGAAGTTGAAATCTCCTTGAGTTGAAGAGAGACGAATGAAATGTAGGGTTCTTTTGGTTTATTATTTCCAATAATAAGCCTATGTGATCGTGTAGCAAAAATTTTTTATAACCCCCCCTCAAACTTTGTCACTTTACGTTTCAAGGTACGTAGAATCCAAATTTGAAATGTCCGTCCGCCGTTCGCCGTCCGGGCCATAAAAGGCCTAAGAATTGACTTAAAAAACCCGTTCTTTCGCACGTAGACTCCATTTGGGGTCTAGTTGGTCCTAACGTTTAACCATCCCGATCGCTTTACTCGCATAGATGCTATGGGCCAAAAACGGGCGAAAAAGTGTCTTTTTCGACGCGCGCACGCCTGGCACGCTTGGCAGGGGGTCACGGTGGGTGGCGAGGGGGGGGGGGGGTGGAGTGAGAGGAGGCGCCGGCGCCGCGGCTTGTGGTGGGTACCGCGCCGGCGTTCCTTCGAGGCATGAATATGTTTTTTTCAA
Source organism: Adelphocoris suturalis (assembly GCA_030762985.1). Classification (NCBI taxonomy): domain Eukaryota; kingdom Metazoa; phylum Arthropoda; class Insecta; order Hemiptera; family Miridae; genus Adelphocoris; species Adelphocoris suturalis. The sequence goes on along the minus strand of CM061041.1, from coordinate 29,316,499 downwards.
GGTCATATTTGTGTGTTAATACCAATGCTTTTCCTACGCATATTTAATAATACATCCTCTCGACTTTTCGTACGTACTTAGATAATGATATTATTAAGGCAATAACTATTTGAATAGATAGGAGCTCAAATCGAGAAATATAAACATGCGTATATAATTATAGAAGTATAGGTTGTGGCAACTCGAAGTAGGACACGCCGAGGAGTCTGGACGGGCCTTATGACGTACGCTAGCCAACTAAAACTACGATCATACTCAATTGAAAAAATAATAAACCTTTGTGAAATAATTTGCAGCGTTCTTGTTCAGGTGAGTGAGCTAAATTTTCTCGTGTTCACCCTTGAAAATTGAAATTCCGTAGGGAAACTCTTTGTGTTACTGAGAGACGATTGAAACGTAGGGCTCTTTCCATGATCAGCTGTGTGAACTAAATTCTCTCCTACTCACACTAGGAAGTTTCAATTTGATAGGGAGATTCTTTGAGACATTAAGAGACGATTGAAATGTAGGGATCGTTTCTGATCAGCGGAGTGAGCCTCAATGCCCCTGAGAGTCTCCCTATAAAATTTCAACTTTCTAGGGTGAACACGAGAGAATATAGCTCACTCAGCTGATCAGGAATGAGCCCTTCATTTCAATCGTCTTCTAATGTCCCAGAATAGGAAAAATGCATAGCATGGAGCAGTGCTTTTAATTATTCATCTATTAATAATATAATTCTCATTTTTGACCAGTATTTACGAGGTTGATGGTGCGGAGAACGAATGGTTGAGCGAATAGGGGTGACGTAAGGTATCAACAAGGGGCAGGTCATGTCAACCACCATGTTCCTTAGGTCCTTCGCCCCCTAGCGCTCCTAACGGCAGACCTTGTTAGTTCGAAGCCCCATTGCTCGGTCTACGCCTTTCCCGAATGATGAAACAGGGATGTTGACCAGAGAATAAACCGTCGATTTTATAAACATATTTTTTTATTCATCAGACAAAGATAATGTCCATATACTTTAAACATCAATTTACAGCAACATGTTATTTTCCAATTATCAATACTGTATGTACACATGCATTGTTTCAAACACAAACATTCAACGAGTCTAATGATAGTATTGGTAGAAAAACAAATATTTCTCGGTAAATGTTCTCTTCAATCATCCTTTGTTCAATTTACAATAAATTAGTCACACAGAATTTGAAACAATATCTGAAAGGATGGTATCCACCTAAAACAATGTCAGAGGTGTAACGTAATGTATAAATAAGGTAAATAATAGGTACTAATATTTATTTAATTTGTCATAGGTATTTATGTAAGTGTATCTCATGAAGTATGATCAAGTTATTTTCAGTCCAGTTAGTACGAGTATATTCCTCCTATTCGAATTAATAAAAATCTACCTCTAATCTCACAAAAACGGGCCATTTTAACCATCTACTGAAAGATCTCGCTTTTCAGAAAGGTGCAATATAAAGGGTGTCTGATGATTGGAAGTGGGCAAAACACCAGTAGAAAGAAATTTGAATGATGTCATTGGTGTAGACTTCAGCCCCATCCACCTGTGACGTAATTTTATCTCTTTTTAACAGTTTTTCGCCCAAACCGTTCGGAGTTTTGTTAATTATGCAATAACAAGCAGTCGGTTCAATGTTACCAGCGTCACAATCGACATTATTTTCATATATATATATATATATATATATATATATGTATATATGAAAATCCTAAGTCCATTTTGTTCCTAGTCCTAGGTACATTTTGTAAACGACCATTCGCTCTTCACGCATACATGTTGGTGTATTTATGTTATGCCCTGATTAACGGGTTAAAATGGCTTTGTTAAAATTAACAATTACCCTCTGACAAACTAAGTCATTTGGCACTCTGGATTAAGGGATTAACTATAAAATAAGAGAGAGAGAGAATAGTAGAAAAATGGGGATACAAAATTTAATAATTAATATAAAATCTACGCAGTCGTTAGTGAAATATTAAGAAGACTTTTTTATTTATTTATTTAAAAAAATTAATGGATTGTATGAATCGTGAAAAAAGGAATTAAATAGGTACCCTTTTTCAACGAGTTTTTACTTAAATGACAGAAACAAGCTATTCAGTAAACTGATGATTTCATAGAACGCATTAGTTTACAATCAATAAATAATGTTATAACGCGTTTCGATTGCTTTTGTATGGTAAATATTGAGACAACGAAATCAAACCTAACAACTTGCGAGAAAGAACGGTTAAGACGGTACAAAATTACAAAAACTCTTACAACATAGTACGAATATAATCCCCACGCATCACTCACTCGCTTGCACACAAAAACTGAGCCCAGAATTTATTATAAACACTATAATTAATAATTGAACGTAAAACTAATATTATTGACATTTATGCACACATTCACTGTTTCAGAGTTCTTATCGAGAATTTAAGTACATTTTTTATCTAAATGCCAAGGAATGTTTAATCTTTTCACATGGATATCACAAGTCATGAACAAATTTAACGATTTATTTTACATACAAATTTCAACACACTTTAAAAGCTGGTTAAAACGATTGGCTTTCAATTAAATCTTCCTATTTACACGGAACGTTTATGTAAAATATATTCTAATACAAATACCTTACAAGAATAATTTTACTTCTTTTGTGAAGACTTCCCTGTCACTTTTCTTTTAGTGTTTTTATTTTCAAAATCGGATTAATAGCTGATTTTTCGCTATTGGAAATTCGAAAAATGCATTTTCACAATTGAGCAACAATATTAAGAATGCTAGTCGCAACTTATTATAATTATATTGTAATATTAATAGTATTGGATTGGTTAAATAAACAATTAGCCAAAAATATATAATTAAAAAATAGTTGAATAATCAAGAGAAAAAAATCATGGCTTAGTAATGGAAGATATGATTTGATACATATTCAAAAATAGCGCATAATATGACGAATAATAGGTGCTGCCACACTCTAGTACGAAATATTATGCATATCAGCAGTGGCGGTTCTGGAAGGTTACAGGTGGTGGATGTTGGCTATTATCTGGAAGTTTAAAATATCTGCCAGCTTCGTAATATTTTTATGGGACCGTAGAGTATGTTCTCAGTGAAAGAGTGTAGCTACCGACAGTATGGAAATGATTGTATTCAATCACCTGTTGACGTTTCGAGTCGCTTGATAGAATCAAACGAAGTTAGTATAGAAGTGTCACCATTAAGAAGTATTGATGGTGTTTGTAGTATTTGTAGGTACATATCAACACATAACTCCAGCGTTTATTGTTTATAGTGTTACCTGATTAAAAGTGAATAGAGTTCATTCTGAGCTTCTTAATGAATTGTGTCCTTTAATTAAGCGTTATTATAGATTATTCCGTAATCTTACAGTGTTAATACATTTCATTAAGGAGGATCCCATCAAAAACTTCTATGTGTTCTTGACAATGAGCTAAAATAACGTTCAATGGTACCTAAGTCCAATTCGTTCATCTGCAACGTTCAATTAACTAATTTACCTCACATTTGAATTTCCTTTTCGGGATTGAACTTAAATGCCTAAATCTCACTTCTATACGGTAAGTGAATCCATCCACCCAAAAGTCAAGAAAAATCAGATAATTAGTCGAAAATTAATTTCGTAACAGCTTATCAACAATATTCCTATGCTTTGACGTATTGACTACCAACGCACACCACCTAACCCCTTCTCAGCCGCCTCTGAAAGATGCTCTAAATAATTTAACACTTGATTACGTGTCGGTAGGTATAAGAAAACTATAACAAAAATAACTCGTCAACTTAGAACTTAATAAAGGCATTGTTGCTCGGACATTAAGCAATTAATCGATGGATCCGAAAAATTATATTAACGATTATTTTGGATATGTATAGACCCAAAACCAACCACCAAGACGTCTTGAAGAAATAGATCAATGCGCACAGCCTGTCCGATTGTTTGGACTATCGAATCTTGGTGGGCTATTGAATCATTTAGTAAACAAAATGCAAACAAACACGTTTTTTGTAGGGGATGCTTGGCTTGATTGAATTGCCAATGATTTGAGTCTTTCTGTTTCAATATTTTGAACAAGCCGTACCTAGTATGAGGTAGGTAGGTATGAGTGTAGACTCACTACTAAGTGAACTTTGATCTATATCTTCTGCGAGACGTCACTTTCGAATAGACTAGACCAGAATATACCAATATATTCAAATCTTATCTTGTACTTACACAACGTGGTGCCTTAAATGTCTGAAAACAAATATTCACTTTCTGAAAGCAGAACTTCCAAATCGGACGGCACTGTGTGCATATTAGAATCTAATTCAGCGGCGACAATCTTTTCATTACCCACTTTACTGTGGTTCTTACCCGATTTGACTGCCTGGTCCGCACCGGAAGGCTCGGAGGAGGGGAATCTTATTAGATCTGGACAGTTTTTCGAAGGTCTCGGCTTATTTCTGATCTCTCGAGAACTGTTGTTCCTATTTCTCTTAACATTATCTGCTGGTTTCTTGTCGCACTTTTTATTCAAAGACTGAGACCTACTGGCCTTTCTATCAGTTTTGCACCTTTCGGGCGACAGAGGGAGCGGCATGTTGGCTTTACATTCGACGGACGTCATTCGAAGCAAATCAACATTTTTGTTGACTAACGGAGCTTGAGGAGCAGGAATGTCGTCTGGTGTGACACTCGCGACTGATAGTCTAGCTTCGCCAGTGTTTTGATAGACGGGCTCCTTGAATGCTCCACCAACAGGTGCTAACCTTTGTCCATCACTAGGGAGACTAGGAACGACTTTGTCTTCAGTGCTGTTTCCCTTAGAACACTCTCCTACCGCATCTACCGTGTCTTTACTTTTCTCTGGAGCCTCGTCCTTCTTGTTATCTTTCTTCCTTTGATTTCGTCTCCTTTCTTGAATCACCAATGCTGTACGAGGCCTCGTACGAACTTTCTGATTGATCTCTTTCACGACGCTAGTCGCTACTTGTGTTGGTTTTCGAAGCTTAACACTAAATTTGAACGGAGGTTTGTACATAACTTGAAGTTTGACCTGCTCTTTCGAGTCAACAGCTCGCTTGGGTTTGGCAGTCTTTGTGGGACTCCTTTGGGTTTCAGTCGGCAAGAAGCCCGCAGGTGAGGATTTGGATTTCCGAACTATCGTGCGATCAATATGAGAATTGAGAAGCCAGTTCCTCACTTTTCCAAGAGGATCTTCTTCTGGAGTTTTGGTGGGAGTGACGTTCTCCTGTGCAGCGCTATAATCGATGATTTCATTCTTCGTCAAAGACTTCTTTTTGATAACTTTTTTCGGCGATTTTCTGGGAGAACTCTCTTCTGTTCCGCTTCGCTTCTTCTTTGCATCTTTCTTCCTTCTTCTGGTTTCTCTAACTCGTCTTTTAAGTGGCACTTTACTCCTCACAGCTGGGTGTACTGTCACGTTTGCTCCATCTCCTTCGGGAGGTAATCGTACAGTCTCCGTTGTTGAGCTGTGTATAATTGTGAGGCCTTTCAGCTTCAAATCGGTTGTTTTTCCTAACCACCTCGTACTTAGTACCTGTAAAACAATCATTGACATTATTAATCTTCTTTGAGTAAGTATAACCTTCTGTAAATAAGCATTGAGCATCCATATATGATGGTCCTATAGCACTCCATAGAATGAAGGAAAAACCGAATTAAACGGGTAATTGCGTTTGCTATACATTTTCAATGATACCTATATGATGTATTGTACAGCTCCTTTGAAATGAGCTCATGAATTGTGGAAAAAATCACTAATGGAGTTTTTGGTCAATCAATGGAGTTTAAAAACGTCTACCAAGTTGGGTGGGCAGTATAGCTTCCTCACATGTTGTAACATGGACGCACCTATGGAATTAGTTGAAGAACAAAGTACGAGTCGAAATGATTGAATGCAAAATATAACAGTAGGTATCTAATGCATGTGTATACATGTCATGCTAAAATGCAAAATAGGGCTATAATTCATGTTTGCTTGTGCGGGGATTGTCTAGAGATTAACCCATACAATAATACAAAATTTCATCAAAATCGATTCATTATTGTCGGAGTATTATCCAATATTAGTTTTGAGAATGCGCGATTGTTACTGATTATTCAAGCAAACGCGATAAAATACAAAGGGCATCATCCTGAACCCAACAACCCCTTCTTTCTTCTAGAACGTATACCCAACTACCTATCTAGTTTGAACGGCATCGGACCAACAGATGATGATAAGTCAACATTATAAGAAATTCACGTTTGCGCATGCGTAGAATCTACTGTTGATCCGAAAGCATTGAAAATCATAGGGGACCCTGCCTGGAAATTTCATTGAAATCGAACTAATACTTTCGGGCAAGACAATGTATTGGTACAGACAGGGAACCAAAAAAATCAGCAAGCTCTGAAACGAAAAAAGCAAGTGGCAATTTTGATTTTGGAGGACAGAAAATATTTCGACTTCTTTCTCGAACACAAAGCTTTTCTACTTTCGGTAGAGAGGAAGCAAAATTACTGACTTCATATTTTATTCTTGGAATATTAGGTAAGTACCTTGATAATATATTATACAGTGAGGGCATAAATATTCTTTAATATAGAAGTATTGATGGAACCCGAACACAAAATCGGACCCGAGCCGAAGAAAACGACCCCGTCAGGACGAGAGCACAGCCAAAAGTCCCGAGCCCGATTAGTTCACTCCCGCCGCAGTTTGCTCCCATCGCGACGGGGAAAAATTCTGTTGGCCCCATCGCAACCGGGAAAAATCCATTAATCCATTTCATCTCATCACGATCTGCGGATTGGAATGCACACTGTTCTAGGATAATAAGGAAACAAAGGCATTTATATGAAGGAATTTTATTTCCCACTTCTACCAAAAGGCAGAATACTACCTATGTATTAATTTGTTAATGCATTGGATTGCTCCCGTGGCATTTTGAGTTGCCTTGGCAGGATGTGACCAACACATACAACGTTTGTTGGCGCACAGTTTCTTGCAGTTGCAGAACACAAACAAACCCTTGAGAGCTTCTAGATGTGACGGCTTCCAGAGGGGAGGTTTGAGGAGGAACGTTGTTTTCGGTTAGGAAACGGTCTTCACAAATCTGAACTTCATTTCGTGCGTACAGTTTGTCCAAGATCCCTGCTTTGGTGCCAAGCTTTTCGTACCACCTGCATGGGACAGTTCGGACATTAACCCCCTTAGTGACGGAGTCAAATTTGTTTTTTACATAAATAAGTATGTCTATGGGCTGGGGATCATGTGATTTTTAAATTCAACCCAATTTTCAGATCAATAATTGTAACGATTGAAATTATTGGCTCTTTCCTAATCAGCTGAGAGCTAAATTCTCTCCTGTTCATCCTAGGAAGTTGAAATTTGATAGGGAGTTCCCCTGGACCATAAGAGACGATCTAAATGATAGGTTTATTCCGAATCAGCGGAAGTGATCTGCTGAGTGATCTGAACTGTCACCTGTTCATTTAGAAAGTTGAGATTTGATGGAAAGACTCTGGGAAACTAAGAAACGATTGAAATTATTGGTGCTTTCCTATTCAGCTGAGTGAGCTAAATTCTCTCCTGTTACCCCTAGAAATTGAAATTTGATAGGGAGACTCCCTGGGACATCATTTCACATATTTCACAGGGGGAAAATTTTCCAGCGGGACGGTAACAAGTGAAAGGGGCCAACATCCGAAGTTTTCAGCTTCGTCAGGCTCGGGACGTTTGGCAATGCTCTTGTTCCAACCGGGGATTTTTCGTCGGACCGGGTTCGATTTCGTGTTCCAACAGATATGTCATTCGGATTACTCACCAAAATAAGAATTACACTACAGACTATAAGCGCAGCGTAGTACCATCGATCCATAACCCATCGTTTGAACGATGCTATGCTTTGTTCGGACAGCAGGAGTTTTCGTAGAGTAGCCAAAGGACCAGATGGATCAACCTAAAATTTATGTACAGAATACCATTAGAATGGGCACATTTGTTAGAATTACAGTTTTGCTGTTATCATTAACTACAATAAAATTAAATGTGGCTAAGCTCGTTTCAACTTCTTCAAGCTCTTTACTTACTTCTCTACACTTTTGGAAGACATCGCAGTATCCATTGTAATCGTTACAAGGGGTACCGGGTTTAGAGAACATATCTGGTATGTCGTATGGTACGTTATTCCAGGCAAATGACGATCTGTAAGCAAAAATTACAAAGTCGTACTTATTTACACTGTAGAAAAAGAAGGTGAATAGGTAAAATATATAATATAAATAATAACTAATAATATATACAGGGTGCCTCACGTTATATCCGGAAAACTTCACCCACGTATTTTGCAACTGATTTCTGACCGAAAGATCCTTCTAGAGATATTCTTTTAAACGCTTTGTTTTCGAGTTATTAAATTTTCAAGATTTCTTTCGTATTTCCAACCTTAAGTTACTAAAATGACCATAACTACCTCAATTTTTGGAGTAAACAGAAGATTGAGGATACTGTTGGAAAGAGTGTTAAATTTCCTTTTGGATAGGCTACCTAACGTGCTAGATTATGCAAGTCACATAGTCAAGAATATACCCCAAAGTAAACAAATTGCCAAAAATTAAAAACCACGTATTTTATTTTTCCCCCCGATTTTATGGCACAGATAATCCCACGGAATTCTCACGCCCGTCACTGGAAAAACGTCCTCAAACTGTCAGCTTCCAAACGGTCTAGTCAATTTTACTTTTACTTTGCTAGTTGGGGGAAAAAAACTATGTTTATAAGTCGAAAAACATGGATTTTCCCATGAAATCGATGGTTTTCTTGAAAAATGACCCCCTAAGAAAATACGATTTCGGGACCGGTTTCTACGCGTTTTTTCACGTTGAATGGCAACACTCGCAGATCTCCCCTACGCCGTTATAACCGAGTTACACAATTTAACTCACGAGTTTTCAGTTCATTTGTTATGCTTGATTTTATGTGTTTTTAAGGGTAAAACTAGTTAGTTAAAGTGAACCCCTCGATGGGTTAATGGGAACCCCCGTTTTTTTTCATTGCAGATTTGATTCTACGTATAATTTTAATTCCGCTGTAAAAATGCGCAAATCCGATAAAAGTGCAAAAATGGAGAGGTACTGAGTTTTTGAAGGTATGCAATTGTCACGAGTAATACATGATTTTGGGGTATTTTTTCGTGCTGAATCTCATAATGATGTTTATTTATTGATATTTGCAACACCATCTTAGGAAAACATCGACCAGAATTGCACTCTGCATTTCTTACTCATTTCCACACAGCACAAAGCGTATCTACTAAAATGTAGTTTTTCAGTTTTTTCCCTAGTTGGTGTTGCAAATATCAATAAATAAATGAACAGCACATTAAATAAATGTTCAGCTGTTCAGCATGAAAAATATCCCCAGAATAATGTATTACATGTGGCAATTGAATATCTTCAAAAACTCGGAGGGGAATTGCGCCTGCGGCTCTTTAGAGCGGAATTGCGCCCGTTTGTGCGCAGTAAGAAAATCGAATGTTGGATCATTTCAAGAGAGAATTCAAATCTGCAAAAAAGGGTTCCCAAAAAAAGAACGAAGTCAATGCGCGATTTTGTCATTATTGAGATCATAAAAAAAAGTTTGAAAAAAAAAAAAAAAAAAATTATAAATTTTACCCATAAATAACGAATTTAACAGGATTGGGAGGGGAGGCACCTTGTGTATATACATTATAGACTCTGTATAAATAATAATAATAAATTATAAATAATAATAAACAATATAACATAAAATTCTTCCTTTCGGCGACGTGAATGCCTTCCTTTCGCCGTCTACTGCTCAAATAGTAACGCCAACTTTTAGATGCCACGTGATTAACATCTTCAAACTTTCCTCACTTAGAACTTATTTTTTAGCGTTAATTTTATCAAAAGCGATAAACTTACTTGCACTCGCTGTACTCCCCGGGCAGTTTACAACAAAGTTCGCAAGCTTTTGTCGGAGGGTCATTAGGCCCCGGGATACACTGGCAGGACTCCAGGCCGTACGCCAAACAAATGGACCCGGTGCACTCCTATGGGGAAAAAAAGTCTCTTGAGAAAAAGTATTTTTTGTTATTCGTTAGTTACAAAGTTAAGAGAAGAACATTTCACCGAAAACAACCTTATTCCAACTAGATTTTCAGGGAGACCCACGAATAAAACCAACCCCCAGGATCACGCTTTGAGTGGGCTACCTAGATCTTCAGGTAAATCCTTTTCTCCATACCTACTTATTTATCATGATTGCTGTTTCCGTGTTTTTCCATAAGTAGCGAAAGCATTGCTTTAACTTTTGGGAGAAATAAAAAAATAAAATAAGTTCCTGTGGTGCAGCATGATCGTGTGACCAAATTTTCGTGAGTTAACGTATCATATTATGTAACATTTTTTTCTTTCAAACCAACAAACACAGAATTTAATCATGATACTAATCAAGCCGTTAATTAGGTAGGGGCAAATTGAGTATCAAAGCAAAACCTTGAGAGAGTTGGTTTTTTTTTCCAGATAAAACAAGGATCTCTTAGTACTTTTGAGTGCAAAGGAATTATTCACTACCAATTGTATGACCAAAAAACTATTTCTAAAAAGTATTCTGTGACTCAGAAAAGATTTGGATTTTTAGGTTTTGGATGTTGTATTGGCAGTTTTTTCGATTTTAAATTTGAGTCAGCATAATTTTGTGCAATTTTTTGGTTCTAATTCATTTTTGATAAAATTCTACAAGAAATATAAATTTAACGATTTATTTTAACCGTTTCAGCCATTTTTATTATTTTTTTAGCAATTAAAAAAAAATTATTTTTTTGCTCAAGAACGGAGTTTTTATCTTAATCCTAAGGTGAACTATAGTCTGGAATGACATGATATTATAAAATAAATATATATCAAATATTTGCGGTCAATTCTCAGAATAGTTGCTGAAGTATTATTAACATCAATTAAGTAGGTAGGTAGGTACCTAACTATTGTTAATATCTTTAACATTCATTATGATGCAGAATGATTTGTAGGATCATGATGCAGAGGGGCGAAGCTGCGAGCATCGCTGCAAAAACAAACTGGTTTGTTTTCACAGCTTGCAGTGATGCTTGCAGCTTCACCATTGTTTGTTTTCGCTGCTTTGTTCGTAGCTTTCACAGCGCAGTGCCGCTCTACTCTGTACATACCCTAACCTAAAGCTTCAATTTTAAAATATTTCATTTACCCCCATAAAACAGACGAACTCTTCGTTGCATACAGTCTTATTGGGTTTGTTTATGGACGGAGGGCAGTGCGGACCGCGCCCGTCGCAGTAGCTGGAATCTCTGCAGCCGTTGTCATCGCGACATTTGTCGCCAAACCTGAGGCCGCACTCAGGAGTACAGCAGGGCCCCTGGGACGGGCTGCACATGCTGTGGGGCGTCAGGTGACACGGCGGCTGGTCAGGTGGAGGATGTCTCCTCTGTGGGTAGCAGCAGTCTTCTTTGCAGTCTTCTTCCCAACCGCAATCGCATTGCTCTCCGGTCTCCACTACGCCGTTTCCACAAATGGCTGCTTGAGGTTCTGTAAAACGGAAAATCAGAAGTCATAAGCTATCAAGACCAGAAGTGAAGCTTGCTTCGATACATAACGTAGGGAGTGTTGGGAAGTAGTCACTACTTTTTATAGGTAGCTACAGCTACTAACTACATAGTCGAGCTGCTGTTTCTGGCAACTACAGCTAGTAGTTAGTAGTTACTGGATGCAGCTATAGCTACTAGCTGAACAATATAGTAGATGTAACTATTTGTAGCTATAACTACTCGTAGCTGTAACTACAATTAGCTGCAACAGGAAGACCAAAAATCATACATTTTGGTTTGTTTTAGCGAATTTTCGAAAAAACATATTAGCTATTTGGGTCATTCAGAAATACAATTTGAAAATGTTAAGTACTTAATAAAGCGCAGGCGTATAGGATGTACTTTAATCCTGCCCCCCATTCTCAAAACGAGATTTTTCCTCTTCAAATAATCGTTTTTTATAATTCTAAAAATATGATTTTGAATCCTCTTTCACATCATTGACATTTAAAACATCCTAAAATCGATTTTTATTACTTAATTGTGGTATGAAGAAGTTGGGGGGCAGCACTAAAGTTTTTGCCAAGTCAAAAACTTTAATCCTGCCCCCTACACGATTTTCAAGGAATACGAACAAATAATTCAACCCAGATTGTCAAACACGAATTTTATTTAACGCAAATATAATATTTATTTTGACTTTCATTATATCTATTCACTTGAATTAGGATTATATAGATTTTTTAAATATTTACAAGAAAGACATGAATGGGTCGATCTAATAATGAGATGAATGAGGCAGAACTGGTGTTTTTACAAGGGAAAAATTCAGTGCTGCCCTTCAGTTTTTTAAAACTTAAATAAATATAGAACTTAAGCTATATTTGCAACACATTAATGTGTTCTTTAACTTATCAAAATCACTCATTAAAGATGGTGACAAACTTCGAAATTTATTTTAGTTTTATTTTAAAAATATATAAAAATGAAGTACGATTATTATTAATTTTATGTTCTGAGGCGAAAGAAACCTCCCGTTAAACTGAATGGTGGTGGACAGTTGATATCATGTTCTCCATCAATCATAGGTCGATAAATTCAAGTAATCGAAAATGGAATGGTGCCAATTGTTACACGAAGACTAGAATTCTACCACGATCATGATTATTTAGAGCACGTAGGTACGTTTCTAATTTCAGAGTTGGTTCTTTATTAATATTTTTGTAATTTACCACTAATCAAATTTTAAATTGTTGGTACCTAAAAGGATCATGTTGATGGTATGGTATAGAAATCCCTCAATGAGTGTCGGGAGATGTGGGCGAATGAGTGGGTGGTTTTTATATGTTACACTAAACCGCTTAGCTTTCATGTCTTGAGGGTACTGTATAACCTGAGCCCCTTGCTCGACCGCAATAATATGGGGGACGGAGATCATTGCGTTGTATTCATCAGCCACTCTAGGTACGCTGTAGGACGGAATTTACAAGCTTCGTCCTCAGATAGTCTCCCCGATTCTTTTATTTGAATATTTTCTTTTCTCAAAAGGTAGGCAATCGTAGAGGTCTGTTTACTCACTTATGGGTTACCTAATATCACGCAGTCACACCTCCAGTGTCGCCTTCGACATTACAAAACTTTATAAAAAATTAGCGAGTCAAACGATTAAATCAGGCGTTCTTAACCTTTTTGAATTTGTGGACCACTAATAAGAAACAGAGGTTTTGGCTTCTTCATTTCTTTAAAGTAATTATTGACAGAGTAGTTAGCTCTATTTGTATTCGTGAAGGTTTTAGTGTATTTGAAATGTTCGACTACCACTTTTTAAAGCGATGGTTTTGTGATGATGTGCTGCATGTTTTGACCACTTTATCGATGTTGCACTGCCATTCGAAGGTTTAACCAGGGAGAATAGAAATAACTCATTTCATTCTACACTGGCTGGGTTTACCAGCTCCGTGAGCTAGAACAGATGACGATCGTTGCTAGTATATGTAGATTTGTAGTGTAGAACAGAGCGAAAAGTTTCACGCAATATCTGAAAATTTTGTGTCGCTTTTTAATCCGACGAAGCATATTTTGCACCAGAACTCTCCGGTTTTTGAAAGAGTGAAGTTATCGTTGTAGTTGTAGTTTCTGTGTAAATACATTTAAGATGAGTATTTCAATGATGGGGGGCCATCATCATCTGTGCTAACCCCTCCGGCATCATAATATTCTCTCCTAAGGTGTTTTGAATAGAACAGTCTTCAGTATTCTACGGTTTTTGATTAAAATATACGGTACTATTCAGTATTTTTGAAAGGAAAAATCTACAGTATTTTTCTGTTAACATCTGCAGTATTTTGTCTCTTCGAGTCTGGCAACCCTGCTTCGAAGATAAATGGATTACGTACCATTTTTCGGATTTTATTAGTCAACGATTTGAGCTGCCAGCTGTCATGAAACAAACCACAACAAGGTGGGTACGAACTTACTCGATTTCCCCGCTCACCTACTTGACTTTTACGTAGTACCTATACCAAGTTTTCGAAAAAATTTCACGGAGCACTTCTGGGTAACTTGTGGACCACTAATGGTTGGCAGACCATAGGTTAAGAACTCCTGGTTTAAATGATTGTGTAATGCTATTAAATACGCTTCAACGTTATTTAATCACACCTTAACTAAATGAAATAATATTTTATTCTCGCTATGCAATGCTTTTAGTCCTGGATACTTACCCGTCGAAAGGTTCCTCCCCAACATTCCGTCCTTATGAAATGGAAACAAGTTTACTGAACATAGGTAGTGTTAATAGGTACCTGTGAAACATCCTTTGGAGCTTCTGGCCTTTGAGTTCAAGACGGGATTGATGCTGTTGAGGCTGCAAGGTGAAAATTTGTTGTTGTTTTTCTTGTCGCCAGAAGTTGCTCTTGCGAACATGATGAAGTTCCCATCTTCGCCTCCTGGTGTGCAGAGGTCAGGGTCGTGCTGAAAACAAAATAGCCCTGTCAAAAGATCCATGGGAAGATTTTCATGGTTGTGTGAGAACCACATTTTCAATATCATACAGTGAAATACATCATCGCCACTCCATGTGGGAAATCTTATGTTACGTTTGTGTTGAAACTATTTTGTTCAGTTTTGTGACAATCTAAGAGATTGCAGTGATTAAATTTCTCATTCTGGGCTTATTAAATTAGATATGAAATTAATCACTTGAAATCCTTTAATACGAATTTATTTAAATGACGCTCCAAGGAAGAGATTCGTAATGAGTTAGGATTCTCTAACATGTTGTTGGGATATATTGAATACTAGCCGCTCCGGCTCGCTTCCCTCGCCTCCACGTCCAACTGGACCCCCTCGTTGAGGTGTATTACAATTGAAACACGTAGTAGTAGACAGAAACGTAAGTACATGTGAGGAAAAAATACAGGACTCCCGTAAAATATGGTACCATGGGACGATTGGTATTATAGTATTATAATAGAGAATATAGGCCTTTCAAGGTGGATATTGAAGGGGTCCCGCTGTGGTAAAATAATGATCTCCGTAACATGCATCAAGAGGCACATACTGAACCACGGCGTGACCCTTCTAAAGAGTCAAGCCCGAACATACGTTAGTGTGCGCAAAAGTGTGCTCAAAAATAGCTGAAAATTGGAATTGGAACTCCAACGAATATTTTAAGAACAACCCGAGATAAAACAAACATTTGCTGCATTTTCTATGTGAGGAAGCAATACTGCCCACCCAACTTGGCAGACTTTTTTGAGTGTTGGTAATGACTTCCAAACGCGTAACCTTCAGCGATGTTTTTCAAGAGGGACCAAGAAAGATTATGTGGAACTACGAAAGTTTAGGTTTAACGTGTGTAGGGGATATTGCTCGCTTCGCTCGTTTGAGGTGGGTTGTCTCACTCCCTTCGCACGCTCTTTGTGGAATGGGATACAGTGGGATAGGATATAGTGGGATACCATCGTGACCAACAGCCCATGGTTCGGGAGGGGGTGGAAAATTGCTTACAATCCCTTTCTATAGACAATCCCAAGGGAATGGAAAAAAAAAAAAAAAAAATAAAATAAAATAAATAAAAAAAAAAAAAAAATAAATAAAAAAATAAATAAATAAATAAACAAATAAATCTTTAAATGGAGCAAAAACAAAAATTATAAATTGCTCTGTAATAATTTGATGCGTTTGCTATGTGAGGAAGTTATACTGCCCACTCAACTTGGCAGACGTTTTGACAAACCCAAAGAAATGGCAAAAAAAAAAAAAAAAAAAAAAAAAAATTTTATAAAAGGTAATATTTATGTAATATCTAATATATATTGCCATTGGATATATAAAAGGGCCTTTGGGCATGCGCAAACATTAGTTTCTTAAAACATCGACTTATCAATCATTTCGACTCGTACTTTGTTCTTCTACTAATTCTACACGTCCATGTTACAGTATGGAGGAAGCTATACCCTACTTGACAGAGGTTTTTTTCTGTTGGGAATTACTTTCAAATAAATAAATAAATCTCATAAAACTATGTGGAACCACGAAAAGTTCATTAGATTTAATAAAAATAGGCCATTTATCTGCGTGGAAGGGCTATCAAATAAAGATTATGTGGAACCACGAAAAGTTTAGTTTTAAAAACATTTCAATTCTTCAACTAATTCTATACGTCCATGTTACAATATGTGAGGAAGTTATACTACTCACCCATCTCATAAAAGGTAATGTCTATGCAATATATATTATATATTGCCACTGGAAAGAAACTTGGTGGTGGTGGGATGGGGTGGGGGAGCTGCCTCCCCTATGCCCATCCCCCTTGGATCCGCCCCCAGTCATGTGTACGAAAGGAGTACGGTGAGTTGACACGTGTATGTTCGTACACGGTTGAATAAACTATAGCAAGTGGCGAGAAATATATGCATAGCAGGTAGGAGGAACACAGTAGCTTACCGGAGAGCCGAAATTATGGCCGATCTCGTGGGCCAGGGTGACGTGGGAGACGGCGGGCGGTACGTGCTTCCCGTAGTTGAGCAAAGTGACGATCCCGGTGTTGAGGCTCTTCATGCTCCCGCGGTAGTGCTACGGAACACAAACACAGCATAATTAACGCCTTCCCCGTCAAATCTGAGTGTCAAGTTTTCCCCGACATCCGTCGAGATATTTCTGTTTTCACGTTATTCGCTGACGTTAATTCAAAATGACTAGTCTAATTTTGTCATTCAAAGTTACATTCATCAGTGTCAGTAGGTGAGATAATAACAGAAGTGTGGAAGTGCAAAAGGGTCTAAGTACCTTCTGCCAAATTTTTCAGTAGGCCAATTCAAATTTATGGACGTGAATAGCATTAAAGTAACATGACTTAATCAAAGAAAAGTTCCAGTCTTGGAGCTTGATCGTATGAGCGAATTTTCTTTAACCTATCGTATTATAATTGGTATGTTGAATGTATTGAAATTTGAGCAATTTCAGTTGGAAGAAATTGTTAGAAACCAATTTTATGGCAAACGAATTCGTAATAAATAAAATTTGGTAATTCAAAAAAGATTCTGAAGTTTTAGATTTTTTTGCAGTTTTTATACATTTTTCAGTAAATAATACCTAATCAAATTTAAGTAGGTACGTTACTCAGCACAATTTTGTACAACTTTTTTTAATGTCCTGGTTAATTGTTGATAATTTTGTTTTCACTAAGACTCAGGTAAATGTTTTAAGAATTTAACGATTTTTGGCATTTTCTAGCCATTTTTATTGATTTTTGGGTAAATTTTTTGAAATTTGACCAATGTGATGCGCTAAACAATTGTTGGCTAACGAACTCCTTTCGTGTGTGAAAGCTCGATTTTTTGGCGTAAGAACAGATTTTTAAAAATCTCAATCTTAAGGAGAGTTATCATCATAGTATAAAACATATATATAGTTTCAAATAAAACACATGACTTCATAGTTATGGATATAAAGCATTAGAAATTATATGAATGCCGTTTGCATGGAATAGATGCATTCCAAATCGCCCAGGCCGAAAGTTCATGATATGAATGCATACCTAATGCATATTCTATTGAAAAAAATGGTAACGCGTAGTGATTTAACTCGGCAAAATTGGAAGTTACAAATCCCGCAAACAAAAGACCAGTAAATAAAAAGTTCCAGTCATGCAGCATGATCGTATGAGCGAATTTTGGTGGATTATCGTATTATATTATGTTACATTGTTTTTAAATTTGAGCACTTTGAGTGCAAAGAAATCGTTAACCACAAATTTTATGGCAAATAAACTCATTCTGAATCATATTCTACGATTCAAAACGTATTTTGGATGTTTAGCAATTTTTCTGTTTTTTAAATCGGTTTTTCAGCAAATATTAATGAAATTTAAGTACATTGTTTTGTAAATAAATTTTTTAATGTTTTTTATTTCATCGTTGATAAACTTTTTTTTGACTAAAATTCTGATAAAATATATAAATTTAACAATTTTTAGACGTTTTAGTCATTTTTAGTGATTTTTTGAGCATAAATATGTTTTTAAATTGGACCAATTTAATGAGCGTCATTAGTTTTGGCCGACGAACTCATCCTTTCGTTTGGAATGCTTGATTTTTTGGCGCAAGAACGGAATTTTTATCGCAATCCTAAGGACACATATATAAATAAATATATGAATAAATAAATAAATAAATAAATATATAAATAAATAAATATATATATATAGGTATATATATATATATATATATATATATATATATATATATATATATATATATATATATATATATATATAAACTCTGGGGTTCGTTTCAATATGTCTAAAAACGGATTTCGTTGAGGACATTTTCCGAAAATTTTGATTTTAAAAGCTTTGGAGCCCTTGCAATAGCTTCATTTTCTACAAAAATTCGCTAAAATGAATAAATGAATAAAAAAAAGGAAAAATTACCATCATCGCTTGAAAAAATAACAAAAAAAGAAGCTTGTACTCACCGTGAAGCGAAAAAGAAGGAGAGCATGGTCCTGGGTACTACTAATTTATTCATTTTTAGAACTTGCTCGGGAATGTGACCTATATTTATAGCAGGCGCTACATGAGGCTTTATCTAAAACATGGCTGTTATAACCGGGGGCTGCAAGAGGCGGAAATGTCTTGAATAAATTGTGTTCAGTCATTGGGGATGACTGGAGTTACATACTAACGCCGCCTAAATAAACTGCAACTCCGTTGGCCGGTTTTTCCTCTCCGTGTATTCCTGCGGGCGTCGTAGCCATAACGAATTGAGTGCCTGGTGTATACGGTAAGTGTGGCACGGACGCTTGACCCCCATCTTGTGTGGAGGAGCAAACACCCCCCCTCAAATGTCAGGTGCTTTAATTTTCGGTTCAATGTTGTTCAAGGGGAGTGTGCCAATTTAAGTTTTTCACATTTCATTTTCTTTTGTTAAAAACAAGATAATTAAATACAAATAAAACCAGACTACATTGCACGTATGTAGACGAAAAGGAAATTTAAATCTATACTATTACAAAAAAATCTAATGGTGCCTGTCTGTATGTGATTCAATCACGTAAAAATACTGGACTTATGGAGCTGAAATTGTACATGAGCATTCTAATGGCCCCTAATTAACACATAGGCTATATTACACTCTTTCAGACTTACTCCTTCATCGAGGACTCGGCTTTCCCTAACGACATTGAACGGGTACCCAATTTGTAATTAAGGCAAAAACTGACATGCATCGAACTTTTCACGTCAGATGAGGATAAGGTGGGTTTACGCGCAAAGAACTTTCGATATCAAATTAGATACCAAAACGATTTTGGTGGGTTAAGTCGAGCAGTTTTTATTCGTTAACATGATATTCGAAAAATTATACTGAAAACGCCTTATTAACTGTAGCAATGTTGTTCGGAAATAGTTTTAACGTAATTAAGGTTATATCGAGTTGGTTATATTGAGGGGACGCTTGGATGAAAAAATAATTAGGTACAAGTTTAATGCTGGTTTATTACTGTTTTATTGCTGAAATTTGAATTGAAGCCTTTTCGTGACTGCAGGGTAAAACTGACAACGTACGATTGGGTAAAATGACCCGGTAAAGATCCGATGTGGGTCCGCGCTTCGCACGGGTTACTGGCTAGTGCAACATACAGCCAATTCCATGTGGCTTCAGCAATGACAGGGTGAGGTCACTGGTCTGCGTGGTGTCCTTCAGGGCTTCCCGGTGGGCCCTTTCGTAA
Source organism: Adelphocoris suturalis (assembly GCA_030762985.1). Classification (NCBI taxonomy): domain Eukaryota; kingdom Metazoa; phylum Arthropoda; class Insecta; order Hemiptera; family Miridae; genus Adelphocoris; species Adelphocoris suturalis. The sequence continues at coordinate 29,296,674 of CM061041.1, read as the reverse complement.
ACCAACTTCCAAGGACCGAGTAGTAGTCAACCGGGTTGTCACTGACTATACCCTACCTCGCGGACACCTGCTTAGCGCAGAAGCTCGATGTTGTGTGTGGGAGATGAGGGGGCTATCTGTCCATCCGCCATTTTCTGAAGCACTTCCCAGACCTTATGTACGTCCGAGTCCAGCATCCCCCTCAGTGGGTTGACCAGGTTCAGGTCCGATCCCTGTTGTTGTACCTAGGAGCCGCTGTGCTCTACTTCGTTCTATGGTACCTGATCTGTGATATATTTATTATGTACACCTAGTCATAGTTTTATTCCACTTTGCTAATTATAATTATATAGTAACATGTATTTAGTTATAAACGAATCCTTCATCTAGTCTTTGTTGTTTTATTATTATTATTATATTTCATTTTTTAAATCAGATTTAGTTGCTAAACAACGGTCATCACTGTACCCCTCGCTTTTTTCCACTCCGATTTGCCAGTGGAGCTCATGGTCGCACTCCGTTTAGTGATGTAGGGGAACATGGCCCCCCTTAGAATCGTACCACTTGCAGTGACCTTTAGACACCTTGTTCAATGCCGACCCTTCTGTTTGAGGTGCGGCTTAAAACGTTAAATAAAAAAAAAAATAAACATTACTCTTTATAAAAACATCCCTTGAAACAATGTCATTGGTTGGAATATAAGTTTTTCCTTCAATTTAATGGGTATCTGGAATGGGTACCTATTAGGAAAATTAAATTTTACTTTGGAGTCAAATCGGAAGTCCTTTTCGTCAGCTGAGACATGGCCCTTTCTTCCATTGTAAAAATTGTTCCATGATCTGGACGAGGAGACGTCGAGGCTGACGTAGGAAATGGATCTCGTTTGTGAGTCAAATTTTTATGCCCTGTACCCATTAGCTCATGAGTGTACCAACAAATATATTTATATAGGCATACATGAAAAAATCATTTTTTAAACAATAAAGCAATATGTTTTTTGTAAATGTTTGAGTATTGAATTTAATATATAGGGTGAATTAGCTGCATACAAACTTTTAAAATTTCAAACAACGGCATTTTTCCCAAAACCGGAACTTTTAAAAATTACAAATGTAGGGCAACATGGCCCCCCTTAGAATGGTGCCACTTGCAGTGACCTTTAGACACCTTGTTCAATGCCGCTAATGACCCTTGTGAATTTTAGGTTATTTGATTGATAAAGGAAACAATGGTGACGATTTTGATAACTTTGTGCAAGATTGCAGCATATGCTTCTTTCTTCTCCAGGCTTTTCTTTTCCAATTGTTCAGGCCTGAGCTCAGTTAATTAGGCCCTATGTGTCTAATTAATTTCTCCCCACCTCTTACATGTAATACGGGTCATTGTTTTAGTTCAAAATCCCATTCCTTAAATTTATCTTATGTTCCGATATGATATTATGCGATGATACTTACTCCATTCTTTTCACACACGCCACCCGCATTCTTTAGATCGCCGGTCCAAGCGAGGCCGAGTGTCCCCATTTCGAAATCCCTGTAGGTGAACATGTAAGCCAAGCAGAAAGCATCGTAGTCTTCCTCTGTAACCAAACAATTCAAGAAATTTATATTCACTTTATTGGTACGAAAATTGATGGAAAGAACATTATCTAATGAATATGAAAGGAACAGGTACATAAATGTTTTACAGGTTTTCCATTACCTATGTAACATTCAAAATACACCAAGTCTTTACCGAGTATCAATTTGTCTTAGTGGTGAGAGTCCAATACATTTCCCACCGTACCTAATTAAATCCATGAAGTTCCAATCCATCCAATCCATGTTGAAAAAACCGTAGTAAATAAGAATAGTTGTGGTTCAATTTCAAATATCAGGGGAGTAAATAACATTGTAACCATAATATCTACAGGTAATATAGTAACTTGGAAGCTTTCGAAACAGGTAAAATAATGATGATAGAAATCTTTTGAGTAACTTGGATGGCCTGTAAATAGGCTAGGAAAACGCTCAGATTCCTTCACTCAATCCATTGAATTAATAATGAGCTCCGGAGAGTGCGTTTTAACAATCTTGAAATCCTAGGAGTGGACAAAGAGGGTTTCTTACGAGAGTTTTTCCGTTACCCTCGTTATTTCCCCAAGGGCGAAGATATCAGTTTCCGGGATAATGAGAGACCCCATCTTCCCTAATGAAACGGAAGGCTGGTCGCCACGGGAAGAAACTAGTGGGGGGAGATTTCAAAATGGTGAAACCTTGAAGGATGATCGTGGCTGACGAAAATTTGGAAAGCGCACCTTGAATTGCTGGGTCGATAGAAAGGTATGCGAAGTCTGCAGCACACACTAGTACAGCACTACTACATAATACTTAGGGCTGGTTTCACCAACAATCCCTAACCATGGTTAAAGTAGATCATTGTTTTACGGAACCAGAGTTTTGAACGGTGATTTAAAACAAACGGGTTTCACCAACCTAATCAATGGTTAGTTACACTGTAAAGATCAGTAAACATCGATTTACAGTTTAAACGTTGATTTAGACGATATCAAGGAGGCATTTGCCCGTAAAATGGGGGTGATAACGGGATAAATAGTAGGTATGTTAGCTGAGGCCACCAAATCAGTTTGCAACATTGCAACCCACTTGAGGTGTTCGGTGTGTTCTCTGATCATTAGAGTTCCCCCCACCCTCGGTCACTGCCTGATCGCAGAGGTTTCCAAACTGGTTTCCAACCCGTTGTGGATCTTCAAATCGGTCTGAGCTTTTTCTAGCTGACCACTTTCTGACTGTTTACCCTCTCTATTCCAAACTCACAGCAGCTAATGAAATCATTCGAATTTTAGCCTCTGTTTTCGCCACTATTTCTTGCCTCTGAGTATTTCCCCCAAACATTTAATTATAAAATGGATGAACTCCAATCCCCAACCGGTTTGAAATCAATTTGAAAGTTGGAGTCGCGCATACCCACTTAACTAGTCTCCAACGAGTTTGAAATGGTTTGCAGGTCACTGCTAATCACCTCAGTGAACAAATCTTGTGAGGGAACAGCAGTTACCAACCTGAAATCTTCAATGCTTCTACCTTTTTTAATCCATTCTGATAGCATAATGTTTTACAAACTTGTAGGGGTAGTCCTTTACTGCCCTGCCATTTCGAAACTAGTGCAGCGATGATAATATATGGGTTTATTAAAGGATTTTGGATTTGATTTTGAAGTAAAAATCGCAAAATTTCGAACTACTGGAATAGGTACTCCATCCAAACGCGATTTTGATTCGTCTCCATTGGAAATTTCAGCAGTCGGTTTCCTAAAAAGCAGTGGTTGGTATTCGATGGATTTTATAACTGTAGCCACTGCAGAAGCCGAGATTCCAAAGTTATTTCGACTCAAAAAGCGCAGGAAACAGATTATATTTGTCTCGTAATATATTATGGTCAAGTTGCGTAACTAGGCCAACGGCACCATCTAGGCGCATTGTGTTATTTCGAATTGTGATGAGCTGTTGGCTCTTTTATAACACTATTTTACAACTGTATTTGTGCATTCCATACATATGTACCTGTATCCCTATCCGTGACTGGTGTATTCGATGCTATCATCAATTGGTTCAAGGACTAATAAAACAGTAGTTCTTGAAAGTCGCTACCTCCTCAGAAAATCGATTTCATTGAGATTCAGCGAGGACGGTGAATCGTAAAGTCTTCATATCATCCTCGTCAAATTCGTCCTCAAAATCCAATGATCTAATCAATCCTCTATGGCTCATTTTCGTGCATGTAGGAAAACGTAGGAAATAACTAGGAAAATGTAGCAAATTAGATGGCCCACTGGCCTTCATAACCTTGACACATAACCTGCGACTGGTAGCAAGAAACTCTCCTCTCCTCCACACAATCCTAGAAATGCTACCTCATCAGCAAATGGTTTACATGGAAACCTATTTTCTATGGTGATGCTAAATGGTGAGATTGAGGACGATGGGTGAATCTAGACGGTCACAAACATGAGAGGAGCATATGTTTTGGGTTTTGATAGTTGATTCGAGAGATTGGTGAGCCATGCGTTGAATTATTTTCCTTACGCATTATGCAACCCATTCCATTTACATATGTCAGGTACGATTAAGATAAGAGAGAGACTCATATCTAAATTAAGCCGGGAAGAGCAAAATGGTGAAGTATATTCTGCCAAATTAATGAAGATCTTGCAGCGTCTAACACGCATATCTTCTTTACAGGATGCTTGAAGTTCAAAAATTAAGTTATGAATGCGAGAATAATGATTATTTTGGGAAACATTCGACGAGGGAAGTTGATACCCCGACAGGACGAGATTAATCAGATTTCAGGAAACCATGGTTCGATTTTTCTCAAGACAGTTTGCGAATAGAATCTTGTGAGACTGCAAAATGTTCCAGTTCTCTAGTACTCAAGGGTTCGCTAGCTGATTACTCAAGTCTTTCATAGTCCATTGGTGGCTTTGGGACACTGCGTTTAAATGTAACGATCCAAAATTAGAAAGCGATACTTGGTATTTATACACTTGTATCTAAACGGATATTTGTAATAAAATTATTTCTTAGATATAGGTATCAGCTTGGAAACAAGAATTGTGCAAGTCTGACTGCAACGCACCGTTAGTGCAGGTAGTTTTGCTCTTATCTCAACGAATTCTTGAAAAAAGTATATAAAGTCACCTGGATTTCCACTGTCTTTTATTCTTTATGCATAGAAAACACTGTTTTGCGGAGAATAACTTGTTACCCATGAATATAAAATGGAACGAGGTGGCAGCGACGAGATGGGAAAGGAAACAAGTGTATCAGATCGTAGGCTCATAACGCTCAAGCCGGTAAGCCGATACCTACAGAGGCGAAACAAAAGCTGAACTTGGCGCATAAATCAGGAGATAAAAGATGGAAAAAAGCAAAACGGGAGCGGGGCGGAGAGGACTTGGGAAAGTTGGACGTCGACCAAAAAGGATCTCTCATCACCATTGTTAGCTGGCCGTGGTTCGGGGACCGCAACATCACGTCAACCCCTCCGGTTCTTTTGCAATACCCATTATAATAATCTCGGCTCATATTATACAGTCCCTCAGACCCAGGCAACCGTCTTCCTATTCTTCTCGCTTCTCCCACGCGAAATAAATCTCCCTGAAAGAGGGAAACGATCGCGGCGAGGCCTTTTTCTCCTTAGTAGAAGGAAGCTTCCATTTTGCTGCGAACCAGAAGCACGAATGAGAATTCCACGATGACGAATGGCAAACATCATCTGCATCATATATTCTGTTTTCATAATTTATATTTCTGGTGGAGAAGATGGGAAGGAACGTATGGTACAGGGGTACAGTGTATTTCAGAAAGGAACCTAGCGTTTTTGAGTGCCTATAACATTTCGAAGGAAGGCGTGAGAGGGATGAAAACGGAGGAGTTCTGTTGTGTGGATGTGCAATTATTGCGTTGTTCTCAGAATGAAGGCCTGAAATTAGCGAGGTTTATGAAACGGAAACAGTTGGGTACAGATGAGATCTTGTTACCCATTTGCAATGGAACCACTGTCACTCTACGAGGTCCTATTCCTGCTCAGATCATAATTTTGTCTGGAGAGAGCTTCAGGCACTGCAAGATGTATATTGAAGGAGAACCTGCAGAACTACTGTATATAGAGGCCATACCCAACAGTCTTGGGATTGTGAGAAAACGTGACACTAACTTTGGTCTGTGATGGATTTTCGTGTGGTCACTTGAAAGCTGGAGAGTATGGGAATAATCCCGGAACCATCAATGATCAGAAAGAAACAATCGTACATCAGGAGTATTGTAAGGTTCAAAGCAGAAACAGCTGTGAGCAGGTTTGGAAATAGAACCCAAGAATGGAAAAAAGGATCCAGTCTAGCAGCATATGAGCGATCTTTCGGAAATGATCGTATCATAATTATGTTGCAGTTTTGAATTTTGAGTGCAAAGAAGTAGTTAACTACCAATTTTATGTGGGAAAATTGTTCTAGATAGCATACTACGATTCAAAAGATATTTTGGTTTTTATCTTTTTCCGGCAGTTTTTATCAGTTTCTCAGCAAATATTATTGGTATTTAAGTACATTCTTCAGCATAATTTTGTACATACGTTTTTTAGTGTTCAAGTTCACTATTGATAAATTTCTGTTGACTCAGGTTCTGCTTAAAAATAGAAAGTTAACAATTTTTTTCAGCACATTTTTTGAAATGTTACCAATTTAATGTGATTGAAAAGTGCTAGCCAACGAACTCATCTGTACACTTGGAAAGCTTGATTTTTTGGCACAAGTGCGGAATTTTCGTCTTAAATGTTTGGAATGATACACACACGCGCACGCACGCACACACACTTCATAACAGAATTTTTCGAATGTAAATCAAAATAAAAAAATCTGTTAATCTTAGAAAAAAATATTTATTTAAATTCGTTTTGAGGCTATATATGTACATATGTGCGATATATATGTATATATTTATGTGTTATTCCCGACGATAACTCTCCTTTGTCTTGAGATAAAAGTTCCGTTCTTGCGTCACAAATCAAGCTGATCACTTGAAAGGATGAGCTCGTTGGCCGACACTTATTAAGAGCAATAAATTGGTCAAATTTCAATAAATGTACTTAAAAAAGTCACTAAAAATGTTGAGTCAACTAACGTTAATTGACAACAACCTAAAGCACTATGAAGTTATGCAAAAAAATCTATAAAAACTCCCTAAAAAAGCTAAAATTTCCAATAGAATATCATTTAGAACGATTTTATTGCCATAAAATTGGTAGTTCATTATTTCTTTGCACTCAAATTGCTCTCAAGTAGTGATTATTTTAATAACCTACTCATCACCATCCAACAGGTGATTCCTATTCAAGCACATCCTATGATTCCTATTGAAGCGAGATCGCATCTCAAAAATAAAAAAATATCCCAAATCAATCCTTACAGTAAAATAAAGATTAGTTGGACAAACAGATCAGAATTACGCTTAAAATTATGTTTCGGAGGTTGAATATGAAGAAGAATTGGATCCAGATGGCACTGATGATGGGGGGGGGGGGGGGGGGAGACCGTGCTGATGAACGTATAGTTTGACCGTCCAGGGTACTTGATTGAGTAGGAAAAATATATTCTTCTTGTAACAACCTTTTTCAAAACTCTGGGTTTTCATTTTGAAAAATATCTTAATTAATACAATTATTGGGTTAGGTGCATTCCTTAATCTCTGCTAGGTACGACAACATAACGTACACCCGTCTCTAAAACATTTTGACATTTTCATGTCTTTGCTTTGGCACATAAACTAAAAAAACGTCACGGAAAATAATTGCTCACGAAAATTGCTCACGAAAATTGCTCACGAAAATTGTCCCAAGTGGCCACAACGATGATTATGACCATCAGAAATGACGTTTTTACCTAATGATCCCACGATTCTGAGATTTGGTATGTGGGCCCTTGAGGGACTTCTGAACACAACTGACCGATCCCAAGTCAGCTGAGTGGCTCTAGAAACCAGTTTTTTCCCTAATGATCCCACGATTCTGAGATTTGGTATGTAGCCCCTTGAGGGACTTCTGAACACAACTGACCGATCCAAGATCAGCTGAGTGGCTCTAGAATCCATTTTTTTCCCTAATGATCCCACGATTCTGAGATTTGGTATGTGGGCCTTGAGGGACTTCCAAACACAACTGACCGATCCCAGATCAGCTGAGTGGCTCTAGAAACCAGTTTTTTCCCTAATGATCCCACGATTCTGAGATTTGGTATGTAGCCCCTTGAGGGACTTCTGAACACAACTGACCGATCCAAGATCAGCTGAGTGGCTCTAGAATCCATTTTTTTCCCTAATGATCCCACGATTCTGAGATTTGGTATGTGGGCCCTTGAGGGACTTCTGAACACAACTGACCGATCCAAGATCAGCTGAGTGGCTCTAGAAACCAGTTTTTTCCCTAATGATCCCACGATTCTGAGATTTGGTATGTAGCCCCTTGAGGGACTTCTGAACACAACTGACCGATCCAAGATCAGCTGAGTGGCTCTAGAATCCAGTTTTTTCCCTAATGATCCCACGATTCTGAGATTCGGTATGTGGGCCCTTGAGGGACTTCTGAACACAACTGACCGATCCCAGATCAGCTGAGTGGCTCTAGAAACCATTTTTTTCCCTAATGATCCCACGATTCTGAGATTTCTTATGTGGGCCCTTGAGGGACTTCTGAACACAACTGACCGATCCCAGATCAGCTGAGTGGCTCTAGAATCCAGTTTTTTCCCTAATGATCCCACGATTCTGAGATTCGGTATGTAGCCCCTTGAGGGACTTCTGAACGCAACTGACTTATCCCAGATCAGCTGAGTGGCTCTAGAAACCAGTTTTTTCCCTAATGATCCCACGATTCTGAGATTTGGTATGTAGCCCCTTGAGGGACTTCTGAACACAACTGACCGATCCAAGATCAGCTGAGTGGCTCTAGAATCCAGTTTTTTCCCTAATGATCCCACGATTCTGAGATTTGGTATGTGGGCCCTTGAGGGACTTCTGAACACAACTGACCGATCCCAGATCAGCTGAGTGGCTCTAGAAACCAGTTTTTTCCCTAATGATCCCACGATTCTGAGATTTGGTATGTAGCCCCTTGAGGGACTTCTGAACACAACTGACCGATCCCACATCAGCTGAGTGGCTCTTGAATCCAGTTTTTTCCCTAATGATCCCACGATTCTGAGATTTGGTATGTAGCCCCTTGAGGGACTTCTGAACGCAACTGACCGATCCCAGATCAGCTGAGTGGCTCTAGAATCCAGTTTTATCCCTAATGATCCCACGATTCTGAGATTTGGTATGTAGCCCCTTGAGGGACTTCTGAACACAACTGACCGATTACAGATCAGCTGAGTGGCTCTAGAATCCAGTTTTTTCCCTAATGATCCCACGAATCTGAGATTTGGTATGTAGCCCCTTGAGGGACTTCTGAACACAACTGACCGATTACAGATCAGCTGAGTGGCTCTAGAATCCAGTTTTTTCCCTAATGATAAGGAAATAATAAGAAAACACACATGAAAATGTCCCAATGTGTTACAGACTCGTATGCAAGCATTTCTGATGATTTCCGCTTACTTTACTAAGTTTACATCAAAATTATGGTTTAACTTAGAGTTTTACCTAAATTTTGACGTTTTTCGGGCGCTTGATCCCGTGCGAGTTTCGAGACGTGAAATTTTTTAGTACATTGCTCGGTCTTGCGGGGTAAAATTTCTTGTTTTGCCAGGAAAGTTATTTATTATCAAATACGAACTAAATCACTCGCGACGAAGTTGTGGAAACCCATTGCAAAACGGAAGTTAGTGGAAAACGTTGTATATTTCTACGAAAAATAAAGTGTTACAATGTTAAATCGATTTCGACGGTTAGGCCATCATCAGTAACAAACAATAACTGAAGACACATTATAAAGGACACAGCTTATATAGTGACAGGTGAAGGGAGATTGAATCCCATTGGTCGAGAGAAAGGAAAGGGGCAGGAGGTACAACCGATTAAGGGCATACAAAGTGAAAGGGGGATTATAGCTAATCAGATGAAGTGAAAGGGGGAAATAACTAAATATGGTTTCAACAGTGTGAAGGGATAATTCCAAGCTTTACAGAAATGGTCCTATCAGTGGTGAAATATATTGAGGTATATCCGCATTTAAACATTTACCAGACCTTTCACTTTTGATAATTTCGAATTTTTCAAGTACATTCAACATACCTCCCTTTGGGCAAAAATGAAGAAATTCTACAAACTGTCTATGTGTCAAATCAAAATTGTAACTATGATTGTTTTGGAATCTGTGAGTTGTACCTCCTGCCCCTTTCCTTTCTCTCGACCAATGGGATTCAATCTCCCTTCACCTGTCACTATATAAGCTGTGTCCTTTCTATTGTGTCTTCAGTTATTGTTTGTTACTGATGATGGCCTAACCGTCGAAATCAATTTAACATTGTAACTCTTTATTTTTCCTGGAAATAGACAAAGTTTTTCACTAACTTCCGTTTTTCAATGTAATCGATAATTTTGGAGAATAAATGAATATCAACCCAAACGCAGCAATCTGTTGTGGAATTATCAGGAATGGGGCCAAACAAATTATTCCTCCTCCTCGCCAAGCTTTCGGTAAATTTATCATCTTCTTCAAGGCCTATAATATACACTACTACAGCTCAACCCTTGGAAAAAACGGCGAACTCATAAAATATAATAAATAAAGGTGTAAACGCAAAAATACTCCAACAAGAAACAAGTATACTGTAGGTAATATCAGCTAACTTACTCAGAGGTGAACTATAGCACGTTTTCTAAGAGTTGAGCTGTTGTATTGTATACTATAGGCCTTGAAGAAGATAATAAATATTTATCAAAACCTTGGCGAAAGAGGATTAATAATTTGTTGGGATCCATTCCTAATAATTCCACGACAGATCGATAGTTTCACTCGTAATTTGTTCTTCAACTAATTCTATACGTTCTTGTTGCAATAAGTGAGGAAGCTGTACTGCCCACACAACTTGGAAACGTTTCCCCCACTTCACGACACACAATATATTATTGGAGAAAACAGCTAACGAACCGAGATTGTGGAGCGACGGGAAAACCGCCAACAGTGGAAGAAAAACTGAAATTGAACTCTAATTCTCGGGAATTCGTTGGCGTTGTGTTCGAAGCCCGTTCACTTATTGGGGCTTCCTATTCTATCAGTCAAACCCGGCTCTCATTGAATAAGAATTGATACATTACAAACGGACGGAAGACGGGGGACTTTCTATTGAAAATAAGCTCGGAGGCGAAGCCCCTACAACACCATACCCCTCTCCCTCAATTTCGTTGAGTGTTCCACTTGTAATTCAATCAACCTTTCAACTAGGGAGAAGAAAGGAGACTTGCCTTCAGGAATAATAACGCCCCCCCTCACCTGCACCACTTTTTTCTTTTTCTGGTAAAAAAAAGTCGTAGCAATTTTCTTGATAATCCAAGCCAGCAGGAGAGCTTCTACTTCTCGGCTACCTACGTTCCGAGTAAAACGAAATACGTTTCGCTCAATCTCTTTAGAAAAGGAGCCTTGTACCATTCATAATGAAAACGAAAAAAAAAAAAGATTTCTTAGAGACAATAGCAGATTTAAGACAAAGCCTTAGAATTAAGGTTTATATTATTCAATACGGTATGACATTAATTAACCAAAACGAAGGACTTAATAGCGTGCAATGTCCATTGCGTAAAAGGTTTAGTCAATCTGACACGAAAAGATTTTAATTAATTATCCTTTAATCTCGGGGTTTGTTTTAGAGAGCTGTAAAAACAGAATTACAGCCAGTGAAAGGTACGGTAAATGAATTGCTGAAAACGGGGAATGTCAGGCCGCGGAAATTTCCGCGAACACGACCGCATGATCAATGAGTCGTGTTATAATCTACCAGCATAATCAAATCTGGAGTTGAATGTGTTAATTTCAGATTACTTAGGTACCGTTCCACAAAGGAGGATCACAAAATAATCTACTGTTAATCCAGTTATGTCACTGCCGTTTTTGGGGCATAACTTCTGACTTTGGATTAAGCCCCTATGGTGGAACGCGTCCTTAGGGATTCGTAATTGGCGATGGCGTTGATCGAGGCGTATTGATCCGTTGTAAAGGGTTCAGTGGAAAATAGATTTTCTTGCTCGGACGGCAAACAGAAGTAGAATGGATATTTAGCGCGAAAAAAATTGAGATTTTAAAGTCGGTGTGTAGTGGTTTTTATCAATGGGATCGAAACAGATGTTGTTGAGGAACTTGACCTCGAAAGAGGAAGCTCCAATATTTAGCCTGGGGCACCAGAAGGGACCTGAATCTGCTATAGGCATAGCAGCTCGTTATCCTTATGTTTCACCTCATTACGTGTTTGGTTGCCGTGGCATCCAGGTGCGTGTTCACTTTTATTCTTGCTATAGAATCACCTTCCTAAGATAACCAGAAAAGCCCAATATTATTGCTTTTTGAATAATTTTCTTTTTGTGCTGATTGTTTAATGATACATGGAAAATAGCCAGAAATCGTTAGTTCAAAAGGTATTGAAAATAATGCAGGTTTTCTTCCATTCAAAAATTAGGAAAAAAAAACTGATTGCAAAAACACGGATAACCTTTCATATTTTACATTATACTTTTTTCATCTAGTTCCGATGAAGACGCAACATTGTTACCAGTGGACGATACTCAAAACGATTGATCTATTTGCAAGTACTGTAAATAATATTGAATAAAGTTTTAATAATCTGATACAAACCTGATTGTATTTGATTCCTGGAAACCATGAGAAATTATTCGAAACACAACAATCTAATAAAATTTTTTTGTTTTTCACCCATTTTTGATATCAATTTAATTACTTCTCAAAACGTAAGGTTTTAGCGACTCAGGAGTAGTGCATTAGACTCAGCGACCGGAAAAACATAAAGAAAAAAAGTATGATCGGATTCAGAAACAAGTTTTGAATTTTTTCGCGCTAAACGCCCATGCCCATTCTATCCTCACTGTACGTCAGTTTGGTTTGGGATGCGGGAAAAAGTCTTCAATCTTAGAAGATTATTAATGTTATGAAACGTAACTGAATTTCAAGTGATGCACAGAAACAGTAATGTAGGGTGGTCCTGATTTAAGTAGCGTAAATGTGCTTTAGCTATCCTGACCTGACTAACGAAAAAATAAATATAGCTCAGTGCACACGTAGTGATCCACGAATTAAGCGTATTTTCTCTTAAGAAGATTAGGGTTTCACAAGGAATGACGAAATAGAATTTCTGGGGGACGTCCAACGCTTTACCGGAGCAGTGTTATTGAGGGAATATCGCATCAAAACGTTGTGTGCGTCGCTGTCCAAGGAACAAGAATTAAAGGCGCAGAGTGTCAGGGACTAGCGTTCAGCTGAAAATCTTCTTCAGTCGTTAAAAAAAGTTTGAAGTGCCAATCTTTTTTTTTAAATTTTTTTTGATAGTTGAGATACGAAATTGCAAGCATTTATACTATCGAACTATACACCTAATTCCGATCTAGCTGTCCAGTTAATCGATATTTTACTTTGAGGATTGATTTAGGATGTTTTTCTACATTTGAGATGCGAGATTGTAAGCTTCCAGACAACCAAACTATACAAATCATAGTGATCTATATTTACCCAACTAATCTATATTTTACTTCAAGGATTAATTTAGGATATTCTTCATTTTTGTGAGGCAAGCTTGCGAGCATCCAGACACCGAACAATACTCATCACCATCCTCTGACCTATTTGTCCAAATAATCTGTATTTCCACAGGACTGAGTTAGAATTTTTTCTTCTTCTTTCTAATCTATTTCATCAGATTGTCACAAGTAGAACATTAAGTTGGTACATAATTTTATGCATTTATGTGTCTTAATAGAAACACTAGCTATTTCTATATGAGTCATTACCGTATAAAGGAAATGATACCAGATGAAAAAAAAAAAAAAAAAAAAAAAAAAAAAAAAAAAAATTAGTCTGTGTTCCTTCTCCACTTCCAGAGTAAGACGTTCTACACAGGAAATATAGAAACTTTTGAAATAGGTATCCTTGGTATTGAGAATCGGTAAAACTACGTTAAAGAAATTCTAGATGCCGGTTGTAAAAATAATAAATCAAAACCGAAGTAATAATTGCCCCATAAATGCGGTACACATCTGTCGATCTCGTTCGCCTCATTAATCAGAACAGGTTGGACGGATTAGAACCAATGTCAGGGGCTCGTGAAAATCTAATGATTCCATCACTACGGTTAACGCGACACCCACTGGTAATACAGGCGCAGATCGATTGGAAAGCCCGGAGCGGCTGATCATTAATTATATTTATCTAACGCCAATTAATTAGGAGAAAGGGCAAAGGTCCGACTGAAAGGGTCTGTCTGGGTGGAGGGGTTGACAGCAGACCCTAGCCGACGTACGGGAGGGAAGCTTGTAAATGGGGTTAGACCTCAAAACCGCTTAGGCCTTCGAGTCAGACGAGGTGGGGCCGATTCCAATCAAGTCGTTCGGTCCGTAGGCAAATAGGTTCAATCAGAAAAGGTCTTCTGCCGTGTGATGAAGGTGACGTCAACTCTATTGTCCGTGACGTATCAAACGGGCTTCGATCGGGGCGGGGCGGAGTGGAAAAGAGAGTAAACTCGAGTAAATATAAATACCGAACCGGCCAATATCCGTCAAATACATCGTCAAACAGGGATATACGAAACGGCTATATTGCTATCTTCAGTCAAACAATGGAGGGAGAAGAAATTGAGCTTCACAATGCTGGGTGGTGACGTTGTGACCTTAACTATTTTAATATAGGCACTTTGAATTCAATCGGTGAATTACATCAGCATTAGATGATCCATGAAAGAGCTGACTGTTCGAGGAAAGATGACCAAAACGCAGACTCAAAGCGCTCAAAGTTGAGATATACATTTACGTATCTTCAACATACGATCTTTCAGGTCACCCGAAATCCGGGAGATCCCCGCACATTATCTACCATTCGCTGGTCCAGTAATTGCTACAATACGACCTTGGCATTGACAAGCTTACTGTTCTTCAAACAGTCATATTGAAAATCATGTTTAAAAAGCTCCGACGATTCCCGTCGACTGAAATATATACAAAATGGAGGATGTGTTCTCTATGGACCAGCTGCATTCCAAATCATTACTCTTCCTGTACCATAGATCTCAGTTCGCAGTCACGATATGCAAAATCACCAGCACTATACCACTATACCCAGGCCCAATTGTCTGGCCAAGTGGTGAAAATAAGACCGAGACTGTTGACAAAAAGCACTGGGTATAGAATTGTCACAATGTTTAATAATATTCCAAATTATCTGAAATACACATCCAAATCTAGGAATGTTTTTAAGAAACTTGTTTTTTAGTGGCTTATTTCGCTGGGCGAGGAAGGTGTTGGGACCTTATTTAGTAGCGATTATAAACTTTGATTACATCTGATTAATTCAACCCTACTAGTCTTCGTTAATAATTTTGTACTTAATACCTACATTAATCAACACTTTTTCAACTTAAGTTGGCAGTTCTGACAGTATGTTGTAGGGGGAGTCGAAGAGGCACGGAAAAATTCCTCCTCGCATTCTTTGTGTCTCTCCTCCAGATTCCCTCCTCTATTTTCTTTGTTTTTGCTATTTGTGCTGGTATCCTTGTTCTTTGGGGAGCCAGGAAATAGGCCTTATCGGACAAAGACGAAATTCGGGCTCCGACAGTTGAATTAAATCCTTGTTTGTTGACATGCTGAGCATTTGTTTATAGAGTGTGACAGAAAAGAAGTGAGAAAATGAGAAAACAATGATTCAGGTTAGTGGTTGTCCATGACTGTGTCTTACCCGAACCGGAATAGTTTGCAAAATATTTCGTTGTTAATGAATAGCATTCGAATGGGATCTGTTGGTCACATCAAACATGTCACAGCCTACCTACTCTCATTTGTCGCTGTTTTTGAATAAACTCTGAACAAAATAAACGACATATATGCTCAACTATATTACCAGTACAAATAATAATGATAAACAAAATAATAATGAAAGAGAAATAATAATAAAAGTTATTAGTTGACGCACTTAAGTGACTTCCTGCCGTCGCTAAGGATATTGCACCGTTGTGCTGAGGATACACTCAACTCAACTCCGTTTTTTGTTTATGAATCCCGTTGAGTGTGCATTTTGGTTGCACACTCAATGCGCCAACAGAGTCGCTCTCAAATCGCGCTGAGTGCATGAATTCCCTTGTCGATACACCCAGGGGTCCACTCAGACTCAATTCCCGTCTATGAATTCCACCCATAATTCGTTATTCGTGGAAATCGATAAGGTTAACATTCACTTCAGTTTCTTCAATACACAGGGTTTCTCAACTTCGTCACGAGTTTCCACAACTTCGATCGTATATTTGCTCTCTCAAAAACATGTTTTAGTGCCTAAACCATTTGCAGGCGCCCGAATGTGTCTCTGCAGTGTTAGAGCAATCTATTTGTCGAGCTGTGGCGACAGAAACAGAACCGCGCGGTTCGAAAACAAGGCAATTGATGCTCGTGAATGGGCGAGCGAGGTGGTAATCTACCCTGTGTAGCCTAATGAAGCTTCTATCCTACGTAAATGTTTGTGCAAGGAGAGCCCTCACATTACAGCGACATTTAACACAACAGTCATCATCAGTGCTTTCGCAATTCAGGAGATGCCTCCTGACGTGTTATTCGACGAGAGAGGATTGAACTGCCTGAATTTAAATGACCTCAATTTCAAAACTGTGTTCCACCGAGGATACTACACTCCTGATTGATAGGTGAACCGTCGGGGCTGAGGCAGGAAAGCAATTTTCTCATTTGAATCATTCTGACGATCTTGCAAACATTGAATTCACTGAAATATTAATTTTGATCTTGCTAATAGTTTTTTGTTTTTTCCTTTGGTTCGGCGAGTGTCCATATTAGGCACACGTGCTTCATTTCATAACCACTAATTAGTGCAGTAAGCTTAGAAATGTGTCAAGTCTATCCCATATTGATTAAAATAGAATTATCAACAAGGGAAAGCCACAAAAAACTATTGTTTGGTATCTCAATTATGAATAACATGTAGTGGTATGGTAAATGTACATCCAACACACGATACATTGCCACACCTGTGATATCCTTGAAGAAGATTTATTTGGGCGAAAGCGGGTATTTGATATTTCAAGTAATTGATATTTTACTGAATAACAAAGGTCTCAACCAATCATATTTCACCCTCACATAGCTACCAGCCAAGAGTAACTTGAGGTAATCTACAACTAACTGACGTACTACCAACTGGGTTTAATATTTATCTGCGTAGAAGGGCTTTCTAATACAGCAACGATTACACTTTATGTGAAGATTTGCTGCGTTTTTTATTCAATTTTTTCTAGTCTAGGTATGTTGAAACGTAAACCAACTAAGGTTGTTATATAAAGCAAGAAGCAATAAACTTACAATGTTGACCACAATTACGATTGGTTTTGGTGTTTCCACCCATCAACCACATAGGTAGTGAAGCTTCAGTTGGAAATTTCCATTTTTTTTTTTTTTTTGTTCAGTTGTACGTCGATTATCTGCAACTAACTGACGTATAAACTGGGTTTAATATTTATCTGCGTAGAAGGGCTTTCTAATAAGCAATATGTGATTTGCTGCGTTTTTTATTCAATTTTTTTTTACTGAAACGCACTAAGGTCCGGATCAGATTGCTCTTAAAGACATTATAATAAAGCAAGAAGCAGATGATAAACTATTTTTTATGCTTTACACTATAGCAAGACCACAAACGAAAATAATGTACTAGCTGTAATTTCGTATGTACGTACTTGAGATGCCCAGGGTCCGGATCAACAGCATTTACTTGACGATGAAGTCTAGGAAGCTGTAATTTCGTATGTAGCCTCTTTAGACATTTACTTGACGATGCCCAGGGTCCGGATCAAAGCTTGCATACGAGTCTGCAACTAAAGACATAAAATGTCCCCCTTTGGTATGAGTCCCCTAATGGTAAAATAAAAATGTATATAAATATAATTAATTGTTTTGGTTAATTAGAATCTTTTTCTTTTTTCCCCCCCCATCACCAGTGCCATCTGGATCCGATACTTCTTCAAATTCAACCTCCAAAACATCATTTTAAGCGTAATTCTGATATATTTGCCCAACTAATCTGTATTTTACTAAGAGAATTGATTTAGGATATTTTTTTATTTTTGATATGCGAGCTTGCATGCATCCAGACCACCAAAATGTACAAATTCTAATTTAATGCGCAGGTCCAAATTGGCAGAGCAGTGGTGCGTATTTTAATGTTTAAGGGTAAACGTTTTTGGTTGTTTGCCCATTTTGCCTTTGGAAACCAAGCTCTGCTACCGTGTGTAACAACGAGAGGTGATGGAAAAAGAGTAGGCTACTTCAAAGGGGATAGAGGCGATTAACCTGCTTCACCCAGAGGATATCCTGGACGCTAATAGCCCTGGATGTTATATTTGCTAGAAGCGAGAAGGAGGAACTACTCCTATCCACCACAATGCACATTATTTATCCACTCGTGCCTGTATCGGGGAAGGTTAGGCCTGTTGTTTAGGGGGCGGTCAATGTATTTTTGGATTTGTTGGGCATTGGGAAAAGATGAATAGGTCTAAAGGTGGTTCGCGATGGGGTGGGGCGGTTCGAGCCGCATGCCTGAACCTCCCTCTACCTTTTACTAATATCTGAACAAATCCAAAAAGACTTGACTCTGTTACTCATTATGGAAAATGTGACATCGGGGAATCGGGAGTTGTCGGCTATCTTCAGTCAACTCTCAATAAGGGCAAGTCTTAAGTTCGTTCTAATTATATGCGTATAAATTCATTCTAATTAAACTATAAATTTATACTTTATATCTCTGGTTACTATACTTCTATTTATAGTTTATATCTCTGGTTCACATCTCTTACATCAACAGTTACCTATTTACACCACTTGGTGCAGCATCTTATAAAATAACTAATCCATCGATATGTAGCAACTCGTTGATAAATTGTATTCACTATTGATTCCCACAAACCCTACACGTCGGGCGGACCCTTCGAACTACTCGTATCCATTCGGAAAGACAAATGCGTGGAATACCGTTGTATAGCACGACATCGGAAGAGGCCGGGGGGTCCGCAGGGAGGTCGGGTTGTTTTCTAAACGGTAGCGTCAATATTTCAACTCCGGGCGAGCAATATTGAATGAAGCAAGACTATCCAATAACGCGCTCTGCGCGCATCGGCCCTTCATATCGGAAAACCATTTATATTGCAGTTGAGGGTACTTGGAGGGGCTCGAGCGCTTCCGGCTCTTTCATGGATCTCCCTCTCTTAGGAATAACTTATGACTCGTATAGTATTATTACTAGTGTGACCGTTTACGCAAGTGTTGAGGAAAAAGTAGTTACGACTAATAACTAATAAAGTACAACTAAATTAGTTACAACAATGGCGAATAATAACTTCAACTAATTATCTATTGGTTATTTCAGATAAACTACTACTAATTATCATTAATTATTAATTTATTAATTATTTTCAGAGTAACTAATCCAGTTATTCGATTAGTTACCATTAGTAACTAACAACTAATTTAGTTACAGAATTTAGTTACAACTAGTAACTAACAAACAATTTAGTTACAGAATTTAGTTACTACTATTAACTAATAACTCATCAGTTAACAACTGTCCCTCACTTGTGTAACACCGTAAAAAACTAAAATCATTATTGTTGTTATATATTCCTCTTACTGAAATCCAATCTATATGTATTAAAATGTTATGTTGGTTTGTGTATGGATCAAGATCATGAAGTTCTTCACCGATTTCCATTCGGGTGGACACAAATTGACGGGAAAGTTTCAGGGATGGTTTTAGGCTATATCACAATCCTTTAGATTTACTCCTTCGTTGTAAACTCGGACTTCCCTATCGACGAATTAAGGAAAAACTGAACACGCATCGACATTTTCACGTCGGGTTGTGTCATTTCATTTGAAATTTTCCTCACCAAAATATAAATTGGCAAAAAGTTGAGGGAGTTATGACTGTGGCAAGGATCCTTGGATACACAGATAACAAATGTGTCCAACCCGTAAAATACGAGTGAAATTTCCACTTCGGGGTGAACATTTTTCGAATCTCAAGAGTGAACATAATGGGAGATCCAGTTAGGTAGCCGAGCCGGGCGCACGTGTTTTTTGCGAGCTCCGTATTAAGTATTGATTTATCATGGTTGTATTGTGAATTTCGCTTCAGTTTTTGTTTTATTGTGGTTGCTCTTTGATCAACTCTCAGCAATAACAATTTTCATAAATTCTTAACGGGTAGATTTTTGGGAAAAGGTCATTTTTGCGAATTTGGTTGGTGATTTGTCGATTACCGAAGGTAAATGACTATCCACTCGACGGAATACCGTATCCCTTAAGGTGTGTCCACACTTGTTCAACTTTCGTGCGTCATGAGGCATGCGTCATGGCGCAAGGTGTGACGCACGTGATGAAGACCAAGGCGCATGCCTCTTCCGAGATGAACGGGGGTGTTGAACGTAGCGAAAGGGGCAGCGCACGCCGAACCGCATGGGTTGGATTTCTTTGCGTCAAACCGTTCATTTCGCGTGAGTTTTCGTGGGGAAAAGTGCCGTATTCAAGTTTGTTACGCTTGAGTTCATCGAGGATTATAGGAAATCACGTTCTGTGGGATATAATAACCGATGTTGGGGGGTGGGGGGGGGGAAGAGGGGGGCTCTTAATACAACGTTTTTTGACATATTTTTCGATTTTGCGTCCTTAGATAAGTCCAAACAATTTTTTATTCCAGCTAAGTAGAAAGAAATTGAACTCTACGTCGACTGAACACCATAAAAAGCAAAAAGTTCATAAAAAAATTTAAGTTAAGTACGAACCAAAATAACGGTTTTTTTTTTTCCACGTAAAATTTACCAAGCATAAATTCCAATGGTCAACAGTTCACATTTCCTGAGTTATGCGTCCTTCAAGATCAACTATGATGAACAAAATTTGGATTTTGGCAGTTGTTGTGATTCAGCAGTTTGTTTGCAGTTTAAGAATATACTTAATATAATGTACATCGCGGAGTAGTGGGTTTTTGCGGATAATCGAAGTCAGCGTTGGACAAAATGTAATTACAATATTGCTCAGATTCGTCATATTGTCTGCAAAAAATTGTTAACTATCACTTTTATTGCTGAAAAATTTGTTCTAAATAACATCCTATTATTTAAACAATAATTGGATTTCTAGAATTTTTTTTACATTTTTATCGATTTTGTAGCACATTTTAATTAAATTTAATTACAATTTTGAGCATAGGTTTGAGCTTTAATTTTTACATTACCAACTTCATAGTTGATAAACTTCATTTGAGCAATATTCTGCTAAAATGATTAAAAACACCGATGTTTAGCCTTTTTTGTCATTTTTTGTGATTTTTTTTAGTATCTACATTTTTTTGAAATTTTACCAATTTAATGTGCTCAAAAAGTGTTGTCCAACGAACTCATCCTTTCTTTTGAAATGCTTGATTTTTGGCGAAAGAACGAAGTTTTTATCTCAATTCTATCGAGAGTTATCGTCTGGAATATATATATATATATATATATATATATATATATATATATATATATATATATATATATATATATATATATATATATATATATAAAAGCGTTAAAATTCAGGAATCATTTCAGAATGCCTCAAAACAGATTTCGAAGAAAATTTTTGAAAATTTTTATTTTAAAATTTTTGGAGCCATTGCAATAGCTTTATTTTCTAAGAAAATTCGCTAATAAAGTGTTATAGATTATACATATTAGTTTATAAGAAAATAAAGTGTTTACCAAAAGTTTTTATTGATACCTATTAGGTTATTACAAAATAAAGTTTTAACCGTACTAAACACTTATATGCATCCTTGTAACCAAAAAGTTAATTAAGTTAACATTTAATTTAATTAAAAAATTAATACGTGACTTGTCAAAATTTCATTAATCAACCCTTTCAGTAAAATATACTAGCTGAAAAAAGTTCGGAAAAAAATTAATGTGGCCTTGGGTTACAAAACTCAAGACCTTCTGCATGGGAGTGACGTATGCACGACCACGGAAGACACTAATCCCTAATTACAAGCACACCAGCTTCAGCTCTACTTCTTTCAAAATCTTGTAGTCCCGAGTTTTCAAATAGTCACTCATCCACATGGATCGCTTCTTCCCCCGCGTTTTCTTCTTTTTTTCTTGTTTTTTCAATCACCACGAATGCTGCACTTATTGAAAGTAGCAAACATACATCGTCTGCTGACTCTATCGCGAAAGGAGGTTGAAAGGAAAATGACGCGCAAATGTGGACAGGAATCGCATGCCTCTCGAGCATGCGTGGGAGGCATGCCCCATGAGGCAAGTTGAGAGACGCAAGTTGAAAGACGCAAGTTGAAAATTGAAAGACGAAAGCGCACAAGTGTAGACATACCTTTAGTCAGCAGCACTCGAAGAGCCGACCGGTGTCGCGTCGAGTAATTGCAACTACGAGAATGTCGACTTCAACGATACATCCGGTAATGCCTTGACGTAATAACAACCAAACTTCAAAACCGCGACTGCATTTTGAAGGAACATACAAATGTTTTGAATACACAGGTGCATGCTCTGTCGCAAGAAATTGCTAACAGCCAAGAAACTATCTTGCTCATACAAAAAATTAATAAGAGAATTGACAAGTATAGAAGAAAATCTAGCATTATCTGAAAAAATTCGAAACAAAACCGGCGCACGGACAACAGAAACGGTCTTATTCTTCATAACGTTCTAGAAGGGAAAGAAAACATGAATATTCTCAAGAGTAAGGTAATGGAAACTTTTAGAACGGAATTAAATTGTGTTCTTGAGGATTATGAAGTTGACGGTTGAAATTGATGGTGTATGACGTTTAGGCACCACCCAACCTTCTTGAAGTAGACCAGTTCACATTCATTTTGCAAATAATTTCTCTGAATCTGAAGTACGCCAGAACATTTGCAAGTTCAAGGGATCCCAATTTAATACATCCGAGTTATACGACGGACGAACACGGGTATTAAGGAAGCATCTCTTGCCCAAGAAATATGGGAAGCATGCAGTCTTGATTGGAGATGAACTACTGGTTGATGGAAAAAAAACTTATCATTCACTATGGACGAAGTACGTTGGAGGATTCTACATCTACTGGGTCAGAAGTGGAGATTAATCTGAATACTCCTCCTCCGTCCCCTCCCAACATTTCCAGAAAACAGGTTAAGAAGAAGATGAAAATCTACAAGAGATAGAACGAACATCAACATCGCTTTGGAAATTTTGGCAATGACTCGGGATTATTATTGAAATTTGGCAGTGGAGTGTAGGCATTATTGATTGTGATCTATGTTAACTATGCAGTGCTAATTTATTATACGTAAATTATGTAGACCTATTTATTTATTGTTTGCAACGTTACCGTATGCATTTTCGGTAGATTTTTGTACAAAAAACTATCTTGCTCATTAAAAAAAAAAAAAAAAAAAACAGAACCGACACACGGACAACAGAAACAATCTTATTCTTCATAACGTTCTAGAAGGGAAAGAAAACATGAATATTCTCAAGAGGACGGACATTTTTAGAACGGAATTGAATAATTGCGTTCTTGATGATATGCAGTTATAGGCGTAAGACGTTTAGGCACTATCCAACCTTCTAGAAGTGACCAGTTCACATTCATTTTGCGAATAATTTCTCTATATCTGAAGTACGCCAGAAAATTCACAAGTTCAAGGGATCCCAATTTAATACATCCGAGTTCTACGACAGACGAACACGGGAATTTAGGAAGCATCTCTTGCCCATGTTGTTTCAAGCAAGAAATATGGGAAGCATGCCGTCTTGATTGGAGATGAACTACTGGTTGATGGAAAAAAACTTATCATTCACTATGGACGAAGTACGTTGAAGATTCTACATCTACTGGGTCAGAAGTGGAGATTAATTTGAATACTCCCCTCCGTCCCCTCCCAACATTTCTAGAAAACAGGTCAAGAAGAAGATGAAAATCTACAAGAGATAGAACGAACATCAACTCCGCTTTGGAAATTTGGGCGATGACTCGGGATTATTATTGAAATTAGGCAGTGGAGTGTAGGCATTGTTGATTGTGATCTATGTTAACCATGCAGTGCTCATTCATTATATGTAAATTATGTAGACCTATATAAGTAATTATTTGATACATCATATGTAAAAGTCTAACATTGTTTGTTGAGGCAGAAATGAAGGCAAGATATGATGTGCTATTTTTTAATATGTATTTAAGGAACCCTTGAAATACCTACGGGTTATACAATAAAATTGAATTGAATTGAGTGAACATAATGCTTTCGCTAGCCTGGTAAACTCGGAAGCAATAATGAAATTAGCTTGGGTACAGCGCAGATCTCTATAAGCCGAGAAACCATATGCATTGCACCATTTCCACCACCGAACGTTTTGAAAGCGGCATTCCGGTTCCCCTGGAGAAAAAAGTGTCGAGGGACGTAATTGAATTTATATTCAGAAACCCGTGTTACGAGAAAAGTAGGAGTCCTGCCGAGGCTGCGACGCCCGTTTCGAGAGGGAGTAAAAAAGGCCCTGAATTCAAACCAGGACCCTGAATTACGTTCTCGGCCGAGAAATCGCGCACCGCCCTTGAGCGGAGCTAAAAGGAAGATAAATGCTCTAGGTTGATTTTCTCTAATTCGTTTTCTCTTTAAATGTTCTTAGCGGTGTAAACACGCCGTATTTCCTCTCTTCTGAAATATCGTGGGGGGAGCTGTAAAGGATGAAATGCGTTACGGGTACTAGCACAAACGGTTCACCCGACGTGCTCTTGCACAGAAGATTACCTAGACCCGCCCAAGGAAAATCCACTGGAAAATTATGTTGGGTATAGAAAGGATTTAGTGCTTTCCTTGAATTCAAGAGGGTGAGAGAATACCTGAAGTAAATTTGAAGAGGGGGAGTTATGTATTGAATGAATGTTGTCTAGATGTGCCACGAACTCTTTTGTGAAATTTCTTTTGTGTCTGTTGCGGGAAGGACAATTTACACTACTATAATTGAACAACAATAATCCAGTTTCTCACGGTTTAGATGACAGTAAAGAACTCGAGTAAACAGACTATAATATATTAAATTAGTTTTGGGTTTATCACAAGTGAAGCCGAGGATACAGTCCCAACGCGTCAATTTAGTCCCCACGTGATACACGTCCAGCGTATTTATATGCAAAACATCATCAATTTTTCATTAATTTTTTAGGTTCATTAACTTTGGCCCAGTAGTTCACAGTCATGCAGCATGACCGTATGAGCGAAGGACCAAGGGGTAAATTAGCCTGCAGCGAATTTATCAAATAAAATTCTGATCCTCCATTAGGAGAGCAACTGATGTTGTCACAAGCGGTAGTCACAATGAGATTCTACCTAAAATGATTATTTAATTTACTTTCATTTACTTAGGTACGTACTTAAGTACGTACTAAGGGGGGGAAATAAATTATTGCGGTGCGAATCAATTGGATAACTTATTAAATAAATGAATATTTTTATATTTTCTCAAACGAACGAAAACCAGGAAATTCTATGGCTATGTTATCAAAGCCCAAAGCACAGCGTTACGGGTCTTCCGCAGCTGCCGTTCAAAATGTATGGAACCCCAAGGGTGAAAATGAAGGTTTGAAATTTTCAGAAACTTGTGATGAACTGGAGCTCTTGGGAGTAAGATATCAAAATTTTTTCAGATTATAGGAATTAAAGAGCCAACCTTGTGTAAATTTGAAACTCTCCCTGGAGACATTGCGTATAAGACATAGCGGGAAGTTTTCACGAGATTAGGTGTTTACGGCGGAAGAGAGGGAAAGGTTATGGGCTCCCTCGGTAAAACTCACGTAGTTCTTTCCACCTCGGCGGTCCCCGAATCGCTGGCGTTAAAAGTAGTAAACCCAGAATTAGCCCCAGCGGGCCCTTGACGTAAAAGTTAATGGTAGAAAGAAGAACGGAGCCCCGAAGTTGGAAGCGCGAAGAGACGTAAACAGAAAGGGAACGTACTGACCGAATATAATTCCGAGTTGAATAGTTACACCCGAAACTATTCCAGTCTCTTGGAATTTCCGAATAGCTTGTTAGTCCAAGAATGCAGTGGTCCAAAAGGATTTTCCCGTTGGCCTTAAAAACAAATTTGTTTTCAAGCTTAGCACAATATACAGTAAGTTTATGTTATCAACACGTTGAGTGCCACGGCAGTAGGTCGCCAATGTCCGAATTCTGTCCCCACAGCTCAAGCAAGTTTGCTTCCTCACTACCGAATGTAGGGAAGCTTTGTGTTCATAAAAAAGTCGAAAAAAGCCAGCCCTCCAAAATCAAAATTTCCACTTGATTTTAGCATTATAGAGCTTGCTGATTAATTGTTATTATTAATTGCTGTTAATAATTGTTTATTGAGATGTAATATTGAAGTCACAACTTACCAGAAAACAGTTCCAAAAACTTTTCCACGCCGTAGTTGCCTGGGAAACGATACCCAGGGTCGTTAAGGGCTTCGCTCGTATGAACTTTGATTCGTTTAATCATGAAGCTGATGTTATCCGGCTTGCCGTCCTGGTTGAAGTCTGTAACACAACGAAGAATGTATGAGTATAAACTTTGGGGAAGAAGCAAACTGGTTGTTGCCATTCATTTTAAGGCGAGGGACCTTAACAGGAAGTTATGGTTAATTTAGAATCAAAGAACGTAGAAATTTGTGTAGCCTTACATTGCAAATGTTATGTACAGTCTTATGGGGTGGCTCACACTTGAGTTTAAAAAATTTATTCAACATTATTCCCTCTTTCTCTATTCTGCTAATTGGCGTAGCTCATCAATTAGTTCGTATGATTTATAACATATATAAATATATTTAAATGATTTATAACATACATATATTTTAAAATGGTCGTCGTAAATGTGCTACAAGTTTATTTTTAATTTTGTTTCCTGCCGTTTGAGAAAAAAAAAAATAATACTACTAATAAATCGATCTGCGAGTGATTGGGTAGTAATAGGTAGGTACTACGTATTTTCCATTTTTACGTAACATAACAATAATAATAATTTAGGTTCCTTCAATATTTTATGATTTGAATTATCAACTCAAGTAAGTGGATATTATAAATACGAGTAGCAATCCAAACACACTATGAAAACCAAAACAGTGGAACCCAAATTACTACTTTGCAACCTGTTACTTCTCTTTTATCAGAAAACCGTAGCAACGGGATATCGGGTTATGAGACGTATGTGACATATCATGAGACATCGGGTTATGACTTTTATAAGACAATAAAAGTTCATCTTTTAAAAACAGCGATGCTCCTGACGAGTACATTCTTAACCGTGGATAACTCGAGGTTAACATGGCAATGATAAACCCGTATGTGGAGGGGTTAAGGTGATATTTATGCAGTTATAATAATTGTTAATCTGAATTTTATGGGCAGGGGGCCTGCAGAAACTTTACTAAGTCATTAATAATTGTGACGAGGTATAAACGAAGGATACAATTTGGCAGGTAAGCTAGATTGCATGTAGTTAGAATAAGGCTTTGCTATGATAAGATTCGATGTTTTCCCATAAAGAGGGAAATGAGACCAACTTCATCGATTTGTAGCGTAGACTGCATGGCGTAACGGAATTTTCTGATGATTTTCACTTACACCCAAATCGTTGCTATGGAAATGTATCTTTGCCATTTTTCATCGTAAAAAAATTGGAAGATTCTGGGGCATCGATACGGTGATGCCGGTTCCGAGCGCCCAACCTTGACCACACGTAGTGAAGAAGTGATTGTTCACATTTTGACAACGTCCAACAACGTCAAATTATATAGGTACCATCCCGTTTGTAACCATAGATGCAATACAATGAACGTGGGTTTTTCGACGGACTTTGGTGATCCCGTAAAAATTTCACTGTTCCTAAATCATTACTTCATTCTGCGCATGCGCAAACGTAACTTAATTCAAGCATCATTTTTTCGTTTCTTAATTGACCTATTTTGACCGTTCACGCTACAACTTTATTTACTAATCTTTTCCGCTTTGGAATTTTTCAAGATCATTCAAAACTTTTCAATGATCCATTTATATTAGATGCGAAAACAAGGAAGCTATATGCCACCCAAGTTGGCAGACGTTTCTTCAAAATGAGTGTCCACAACTTCGTCACGAGTGATTTAGTTCGTATTAGACCCAAGACGTCCACTTTTCTGGGTAATTTGTATGAGTACTCCTGTGGCAGGAGAATGTTGCACAAGTTCTCACGTATCAAAATGTATCAGTGCTTTTGGCGTGTATGGGTGCTCCCTTTTACTATTGCACGGAAGAAGAGTGCCTGAGAGAAGAAACGAGTTGGGCGTTTGATTAAAATATCTGGGGAAAATGAAACTTGTCTCTTTGCCACAGTACTGCTACATGAATCCTTCTACGAAACATCCAATATCTACAATATTCCTCTCAGCCCCTCGATGCCCGGTATTTGTGAGTTATTTCGGAACGAGAAACGAGTTCCATTCGCGGCCATCGGGAGGATAACGTGCGGCTTTGAATAACGTTCAAACACCGCTCCAAGCAAACAGTACCCAGTTGTGCTACATGACCTCCAGAGCAAATTTTATTCTTTTAGCAAGTTTTGAAGCTTTTGCGATGGCTTCATAAATTTCGAAATACATTTTTTTTTTCAATAGCTTCATCATGGAAATTAGACATTTCATAAGAAAGGATGAGTTCGTTGGATCGCATTTTTTTTAGCTCATTCAAGTGGCAAGAAAAAAAAGCATGATCGTCTGAGCGAATTTTCGTAAATTATCGTATTAAATAATGCTAAATTGTTTTGAAATTTGAGCTTTTTGAGTGCAAGGAAATTGTTAACCATTAATTTTATTGCAAAAAAACGTGTTCTAAATAATAATCTGCTGATCAAAAACAGGTTTTGGATTTTTAGCTTTTTTGTTGCAGATTTTATCGATTTTTTTTAGCAAACTTTAATGGAATTTTAAGTACATTTTCTGCATTATTTTGTACATAAGTTCTTGAAGGTTCTATTTCATAGTTAATAAGGTTTATAAACTACATTCTGCGAAAAAATACAATTTTGACGATGTTTAGCTGTAAATGGGCTTCAATGACGAAGGGTGGCAGACGAAGCCTGCCGGGGGTGTCCTCCTGGTTCAACATAAATATAATACCATAATTTACGAAAGTTCGCTCATATGATCATGCTGCATGACTGGAACTTTTAAAAAATGCATTATTTACTTTTTATCGAATTTTTGTCGAACATTTAGCTGTTGGAAAGGTTATGATAATTTCAAAATCAGTTTTCTAAACATAATTCCATAAAAATCCTTTTTTTTTTTCTAGGTAGTGTTTCATTTGAAACCGGAATATATTTTTTATTAGAACAACCAGATATCCAACTAGACTAAACAGATGCTAACAATAGTGTGTTTACAAAATTACGTTTTTCCAGTGATTACAAGGTAAAGAACGTAAGGGCGAAATTACTAAAACTGGTGGCGGCAGACTTCTTACAACGTTATATAAAAGCTCGCGCCCTGGCAACACGATGTCTTGAACTTGATGGTGACGACAAGAAAGAAGGTTTATATTTCAATCTGTGAAGAATCCTGTGAGTTTCAACTAAATTCATGCGTTCCCCGATTTTACAAAAATAAGACATCACCATCGTCCGTCGTCAAGTTAAAAGGGCAGAAATGTGTAGGAGGCGCTGGCAAGAGGAACTTAGGAGATCCAAAGGAGAACTTGGATAACTCAATTTTAGTCTCGGCTTTTAACGTTGACTACGTAATACTTACTGAACACCAGGTGAATTTCATGTGCCACATCGGTTTCTTTTATAACATAAACTGTTATAATCGCTCAGTGTACTGTACTCTGTACTCTAGGTAGAGTTCGTAGACAAAGCATGAGTGTGCGCGTACACTCAAACTCCCCTAAATGGGATGGTCACCCTCAAGTCGCCAAAGTACGAATTCATAGTTGAGTGGATTGGTCCACTTAGCGGTCTTGTTCACTCAGATTATGGGAGTTCAACAGTGCACTCAGGGGAACTCGCCGTTTTTTCAACTTCTGTTGGCAGCTCTAA
The DNA here is from genome assembly GCA_030762985.1 of Adelphocoris suturalis. NCBI lineage: Eukaryota > Metazoa > Arthropoda > Insecta > Hemiptera > Miridae > Adelphocoris > Adelphocoris suturalis. Next base: position 29,266,861 of record CM061041.1, on the reverse strand, counting down.
TGGAATGTTGCAGGGTAAGTTTCCCTGGAAACTGGTCTGAAATGTTAATCTTTTCTTTGTTTTTGCTTTTTGTGCTGTTATCCTTGTTTTTTGGGGACTGGCGATTTCAATTACCTACCGTTGGCGGCGTTGCAACCGCTCCCAAAATGGTGGCAACACGTGGGATGAAGCTTTTGAAGGGAAAACTCATCATTCATCACATAGATTGACATTACTAATCCAAAGTAAAGTAATTAAATTTGTGTCTGTGTCAGTCTACGACTATGTAGATACTTCATTACTAATGATATGTATATGTATTACTTACTTATATGGTATTACTACTCTGAAATTCATGGTTTGTAGGGAGAGATCAATTGGATGTGATCAGATATAAGTAATCATGAATGTTATTGGCAACTATGAATGAACTAGGCATCTACTACCGATATTTTAAACTGCATTGAACATTCGACCTATTATTTCTTTGGGCTAAGAAAGAAGTGGGCAGAAGGAGACACCAGTTCACTTGATGGGACACAGTCCATGATTCTTGGACTCAGAAGTCTCGCCGACCTCGATTCCAATCCGCAAAAGGTTAGATTTTTAAGCGTCCTAGTTGATCCCAAACTGAATTGGAGACCGCATTGCGAATCGCTGGCTTTGTCGCTGAATAAAATGACCTTCCTGCTTCGTAGACTCAAAGATAGGTTGCTGCAACGTGCTGTTTTGGCTGCTTTTCATGTAAACTTTCAAAGCCGGGTGGTGTATGCAATCTTTTGCTGAGGGCATTCACCTACAGCATCACTTGTTTTCATCTGCCAAAGGCGTACAGTCAGAGTATTACCAGGGCTGAGCAATAGAGCCGACTGCAGACACGCCTTCATAAATTTGAATATCCTTACCATCCTTGCAGCGTATATTTTCGAATGTTTGATTTTTATCCATGGTCAAAGGTCTCATTTTGTTTCGACATCACATCGGTATCCTACTCGGAATATGTACGACCTTTGTGTTCCCTTCAGTAGGTTAAATGCAATACGAAACGGTTCTAGGTGGTTGGGAATAAGTTCTTCAATACACTCCCTGTAAAAGTTCGTGATTACGATATGAAGGGGTTTAAGCAATTTATTACAAAATTTTCACAAGGCCTTGTTTCCTTTAGTTTTGAGGATCTTTTTGATGAGGCTAAACATTTATGTTGATATTTGCAATTTATTTGTAGTTTATTTAGAGTATTTTTATATTTGCTGCCGTGTAAATTTGGTTTATACCTACTCAAATTCGGATTCTGCTCCTTTTGTTGTTATTTTACTATTTATTTTCAATATACTTTTTTGGTAATTATCTCGGCTATTGTCTATGCATTATGTGTTTTCGGCAAATTAAAAGTATTTGATTTGATTTGGGATGGCCAAAAGACTCGAATGTAACATTTGTCTTGTTATTTGATAGTATGGAATAGATGTTTTCGAAATGAGAAACTTGATGTTTAATGCAACGGAAACGCGATGAAAATATCAACTTCTGGAAACATTACAGTATTAGAAGCTCACGGGAGAACACAAATAAATGAAGAGCTAACATGGCTGAAAAATATTTCTGACTTGTGTTCATTCTAGTTGAGTCTAGTACAGAAGGGTGATGTGGGTGGGATAGAGAAGGGAATCACCACGATATTAGAGAAAATATTCCCTGGAAAAGCAAGGTCCGTTCCACCCACCTGCGGAATATGAAACTTAAATTTCCTACGGACTCCATTCGGTCCGCTGAGAGACTTGGGTGTATTGAGTAGGAGTACAGAGGGCTGCGAGGGCGGATTCAAGGGATAAAACCCATTGCTGAGCTCTCGTCAAATAGCAGAGACAGAATATTCTTTGAAATCCCGAAAATACGAGGTTGACTGTAAAAGTGATTTTTTTGGCCCCCTCCCCCCTTCTCTCCCGGTTGCTTTCCGCTTTGAGCTTGCGGCTAAAATATTAAAACATGGAACATGCATTCTTCCCACTAATTCGGGGTCGCATTTTCCTATCAATGGACTATAATGCGCATAACTCACTTTCCGTTGAAGTACAATGGTACATTGTAAAGTTACTAATCTTCCGTAAAATGAGAGCTTTCCAACGAACGGTGACGATTTTTAAGCAATGAACACTGCGGAAGTTCCATTTCCCTACCAACGCCTTGGTCGTACGTGAAACTCATAAGAAAGTTCGTGTGACACTTTTTCATGACAACAAAGCCTGACACTTTTGGCCAGTTAGGTGATGGCTGAAATATGTTCCATGCTAAAAGCCTTTTTAATAGTTTTTTGGGATTTCACTAATAATTTCTCATTTAGGACCTGTAACAAATATAGTAGAAAACTGAGAGGGTAACTTTTGCTTACTCACTACCGAAGGTAGGGAAGCTTTGTGTTCGTGCGAGAAGTCGAAAAAATATCTTCCAAAATAAAAATGTCCACTTGTTTTTAGAGTTTCTGAGCTCGCTGATCTATTAAGGTCTCGTGTCTATCTGTCGGTGTGCCTGTGAAAAACCCTTGTCACGTTCAAAACCATACCAACTAATCCGATTTTGATGAAGTTTTTAAAGATTGGGTGGGTTATAGCTCCTAGACTTAGGTTAGCTCCTTATAACTTTTATCGCTGTTGGATCAATAGAAGCCTGTGCAAACGCGAAAGGTGAATTTGTTATAGTGTCGATTTCCCATAATTTAATGATCCGATTTTTCTTTTCTTTTTGAACAGTTTAATATTGATATTATGAACAAAAATTAACATGGAAGCGTAGCAGAAAGAGGAGTTACCACTCACAAACGTTAAGAGTTGTCATTCAATTTAGCTAGTCGTATTTCATTTTCTCCCACTCTGAAGCTTACAAGGCATTTGCGAAAATGCCCTTATAATCCCCACGGTAATTACGGCAGTTAACCCGGTTCCGTTCTCCATTTTATCTCTCTGAATGAGGCCGAGTGATGGATAGATCCTGAACATTAAAAAAAAAGTACCGTGTTTGTTTCCACGGAACCACTTTAACCCTAACCCTGTACTTTTGTACTGATTGCATCCTACCACTCTCGCCGTACTGGAAAAAACCTACTTCTCCACCTCTGCTAAGCCCGTCTCAATGAATACCCTATAAACGCCACCGCCGCTAAATCCCTTCAAATTGATGATGCGACCTTCCTTTTTCTTTCTTTTTTATCTTCCCTAGAGAGCGATCAATCTATGGGGATGCGTCGCGGCGGCTCTCAACCGTAATTGGTCCGTTTGATAAATCCCCCGCTATTTGAAGTCCCTCAAGTTAGTTTCAGAGTAAGTGGGGACTTTCAGCGAGGAAGAAGTACTCCTTTATCCGGCGGTTAAGCACATCCGCCCTCGGGGCTGTCGTCCTTGGATTGAAGGCTGTCATTTTCTCACCAAAGTCCCCTTTTAAAAAAGAGAGAAAACTCGGGGCCAGGGGTTTAAGTGGTGTGGAGAATGAAGGCTTTTGTTCATACTCTCGTTTCTAGTGTCACCGTACAACCTACGGGTTGAGCTGTTTGCCCGATGCAACGTTTTGACTTTCCCACAGCCCGAAGGGACGAAGTAAAGTACGCAATCGACCAGCACATTTTTCTGAATCTCTCAGGCAACAGGTGTAGATATTTTCGGCTTTCAACCTTCTTGACAAAAGAAACGCATTTTGTATACAAGTTGAAAAAGTACTTAGTACATATATATGAATATCCACCATATGTGTCTTTATAAATTCTCCAACTTGTTAGATAAAGTTAGTTTAACACTAACTACAGTTGTGAGTTTTCGCAAGACATAGTTTTCTTGGATCGAAAATAGTTAGTCAAAAAGCGTAGGAGGTAATGGTGGTTTTCCTCCCACACTGATGACCTCTTAAGAGGTCAAGCCTTTATTGTTGCAGACGGTCAATTTTTCCTTCCCGTTTGGCGTGGGGACAGACCTTCTGGGTTATGTGACGTCAAAGGGCTCACCCGAACTGGGCTATTTCCAAATGTTGGTTAGGCAGGGACATTATTCTGACCTTTATGTCCAACTAATATGAATTTTTACTAAGGCATTGACTACTTGATGTCATGTATTTTCGAGATGCGAGCTTCCGAGTATCCAGACTACCAAACTATACACATCGTTCTGACCTATATGCTGAACTAATTTGAATTTGGATTAACTCGAATCAATTGGATTGACTACTTGATGTTATTTACTTTTGAGATGCGAGCTTGCGAGTATCCAGGCCACTAAACAATACCCATCATTATGAACTAAACTATGTCCAACGAATCTGAATTTTCACTAATAGATTGACTACTTGAAGTTATGAATTTTTGACATGCGAGTATCCAGATCAGCAATCTGTACAGATCATTCTTGATTGAACTAATACATAGCTCGGGCTGGTGCCCAGTCGGTACATTCGAGAGCCTCTCGAAGGCGTCCACGTCAATACTTTTCATTTGGATAGCAAAAAGTTCCAGTCATGCAGCATGATTGTATGAGCGAATTTCCGTAAAGGATCGTACTGTATAATGTTACATTGTTTTGTTTTGAAAATGAAGGACTTAGAGGAAACTCGGCGCTCCGCGCCTCGCCAGGGGGCAAGCCCCCTGGACCCCCGGTTACCTCTATTTACATACTTCGGACGAAATTATTGAAACACAGAATGTGTTTGCGTTGTCGCGCAACCAAGTGACAACCAAACAAGCGTCATTGTTTACTATTCATTTACTATTCATGCTCATAACTCAGGTTGATGGCCACGCACTTCACAGTAGTTAACATAATATGGTTGGATAAATCAGGAGCTTTCCAACGAATGGTGAACGGAACGATTTCTGTGCGATTAAAATTGCGGAAGTTCCATTTCCCTACCAACGGCTCGGTTGTACGTGAAAATCATAAGAAAATTTACAAGCGGTTGCAATCATGTTGACAATATCAATTATTGAGAATGATCATCTGTGTGTAAACAATTGATTCAAATAACCATGCTCATAACTCAGGTTGATGGCCACGCACTTCGCAGTAGTTAACATAATATGGTTGGATAAATCAGGAGCTTTCCAACGAATGGTGAACGATTTCTGTGCGATTAAAATTGCGGAAGTTCCATTTCCCTACCAACGGCTCGGTTGTACGTGAAAATCATGTACGTCACACATTTCGTTACCATCCCGCGTTCCATTTTCGGCTAGTTAGTCCATGGCTAAAACACATTCTGTGTTGAAACTCGTTCTAAATAATATTCTGTGATTCAAGAAGAGATTTCGGATGTTTAAATTTTAACACAGAATGTGTTTTAGCCATGGACTAACTAGCCGAAAATGGAACGCGGGATGGTAACGAAATGTGTGACGGATGATTTTCACGTACAACCGAGTCGTTGCTAGGGAAATGGTACTTCGTCGTTTTTCATCCCACAAAATTCGTTGACCATTCGTTCGAAAGCTCTCGATTTATCCAACAATATTATGTTAACTACTGCGAAGTGCGTGTCCAACAAACTGAGTTATGAGCATGGTTATATAAATAATTGTTTACACACAGGTGATCATTCTCAATAATTGATATTGTCAACATGATTGCAACCGCTTGTTAATTTCCGATGATTTCATTGAGCTTGTGTTTCGATGATTTGATTCATAGCAGGTGATCTGAGTATTACGAAAACGGTTTGATTTGTGAAGCGGAGGTTAAATAATTTGAATAGGTAATTTCTATACTTTACACTCTAGGAAGCTGTAATTTCGTTTGTAGCCTCTTTAGGACATTTACTTGACGATGCTCAGGGTCCGGATCAGATGTGTGGCTCTTAAAGCTAATTTCTATGCTTTACACTCTAGGAAGCTGTAATTTCGTATGTAGCCTCTTTAGGACATTTACTTGACGATGCTCAGGGTCCGGATCAGATGTGTGGCTCTTAAAGCTAATTTCTATGCTTTACATTCTAGGAAGCTGTAATTTCGTATGTAGCCTCTTTAGGACATTTACTTGACGATGTCCAGGGTCCGGATCAGATGAGTGGCTTTTAAAGCTAATTTCTATACTTTACACTCTAGGAAGCTGTAATTTCGTATGTAGCCTCTTTGGGACATTTACTTGATAAATCGCTCTTGATTTATCACGAATTTATTTCGTATTTTTTTCGTAGTTTCATACTATAACTATATAAATTGATGTTATAAATGAATAGTAAACAATGACGCTTGTTTGGTTGTCACTTGGTTGCGCGACAACGCAAACACATTCTGTGTTTCAATAATTTCGTCCGAAGAAACTCGTTCTTTCGTTTGGAAGGCTTGATTTTTTGGCGCAAGAACAGAATTTTTATCTGAATCCTAAGGAGAGTTAACGTCTGGAATGACACATACTTAAATAAATAAATGAGGATTCGTTTCAGAATGCGTCCAAACGGATTTCAATGAAGAAATTTTCCAAAAATTTTCAAGTTTTAAACTTCTATAGGCGCACCGCGTCGAAAAATTTAGCGGGGTGTGAATACGATTTTACCGTCACGTTTTTTTCCGTCACGCTGTTTTTGACATTTTCATGTCTTTCATATGGCACATAACAAAAAAATCGTCACGAAAAAAATTGTCCCAAGTGGCCACAACGATGATTATGACCATCAGAAATGACGTTGACCATTCATAGGTAAACACATGAAAATGTCCCAATGCGTTGCAGACTCGTATGTTTCTTTTGATTTTCACGTACAACCAAGCCGTTGCTGGGGAAATGAAACTTCTTTATTTTTCACCGGACAAAAATCGTTCTCCACTCGTTGGAAAGCTCTCGATTTATCACGCATTTCTTTCGTACTTGTTCTTCTATTCATGTCGTAGTTTTATATTTATTTATGTTATAAATGGATATAGTAAACAATGCCACTTGTTTTGTTGTCACTTGGTTGAGAAGTTAATCTTGCTTATAGTAATTGTAGACGCGCACCATAACAGAAAATTACCTACTTAGGTACTCTGTTCTAATTTCGATTTTTTAAACATTTATGTCGTAGTTTTAAATTTATTTACATTTACGAATTAGCGGGAAGAAAGCATGTTCCATGTTTTAGCATTTTAGCCGAAGGCTCAAGGCGGAAAGTTACCGAGGGTCCAGGGGCGGAGCCTGTCCACTTTTACTTTCCCAACATCCCAACAGAGTGGAAAGTAATGTCCAATTTTACTTTTTATACTCGTATTAAGCAGAAAATCGTCATAGAAGTTTACACTTCTCCAGTGTGGTCTTTAGCACACCTGGTTTTTTCATTTTAAAAATTTCCGGGCCATTGCAATGGTTCATTTTTGAAAATTTGCTAAAAAAAGTTAGTTTGCGTCTAATTTCATTCAGTCGAACGCTAGAACTCGTGAAGCTGGCAGATGTTTTTCAAGCGATTATTCCCAGAGTTCAGAAGGGATTTTATAAGTATTGTCAAATGATTTTTTTGACATGGATATGTCTTTTGGCTGGGGGTCAAGGAATTTTTCGCGACACTTTTTTTTCCCGACCGACCATCGTTCACACTTTTTTTCCCGACCGACACTTTTTTTCCCGACCGGCACATTTTGTATTGATTTTCAAGTACAACCAAGGCGTTACTAGGGAAGAGTAACCCCCATAGTTTTCATAGTAGGAAAATCGTTCGCCACTTTTTGGAATGCTCTAATTTTATCATAACATCTGATTCCTAAGCCATTGTTGGGTCAAGGAAAGCTGATTTATTACGCTAAGTTATAAACTAATATCAATAAGTAACCATAATGAACAAAAAATGCGAAAAGAAGGCACTATATGGTAGGTACTATTGAGTAGTAGGTACTTGTAAGCAGTAGGTACTAGACATGAATGAAAAAGCGTCACGCGGGGGAGCGTCACGCGTAGAGCGTTACGCGGAGATTCCCTAATGATCCCCCCTTGGGAGATTTCCATCCCCCTTGATATAAAGGCCTTCTGGAATTATTTGAATTACAAAGAAGGGGCAAACTCATTCCCGACAAACATGTTCCTCGAAGATGCATCGGGTTCCTGCCCTCAGGAGAACACAGCCCTTTTTGCCAGACACTTTTCGTCAGTGTTCGACCCACCAGTAACCAGCTCTCCATCATACCCATCTCGGGATGTGGTCTCGTTCGGCTCAATGTCTGTGTCGGAGGATGATGTACTTCGGGTGCTTTGTGCCCTAGATGTGGGGAAGGGAATGGGTCCTGACGGGGTTCCCCCCCTGCTACTGAAGCAGTGTGCGCTCCAATTGGCCTCTCCATTGACCAGTATCTTCAACAAGTCTCTCGCGGAAGGGCGTTTTCCAAGCAGGTGGAAGGAATCATTCATTACCCCAATCTTCAAGGGCGGAGACAGAAGCAATATTAAGAATTATCGGCCAGTGTGTTCCCTCTCTACTATGCCCAAGGTCCTGGAGAAGCTGGTGGTTATTCAGCTGTCCCTCAGTTTTTCGTCCTTCATTGTCAATGATCAGCATGGTTTTGTGAGAAAGAGGTCGATAGTGACAAACCTGTTGGAGTTTCAGGATTTTGTGATGGAAAGTTTCCAGGCCAGCTCGCAGGTGAACTCGATATCAACAGACTTTGCCAAAGCGTTCGACAAGCTTTCCCATCGTCATCTGCTGTCGCTCCTTGAATCATTGGGAGTCTTTGGGTCGTTTCTTGAGTGGATGTTCAGTTACTTGGTTGATCGTCAGCTGCGGGTCCGAGTTCGTGGAGCTCTCTCTTCTTCCATCTTGGCAACATCGGGAATACCACAGGGGAGCCATATCGGCCCATTATGTTTCCTTTTGGTGATCAACGGTATTGTGGGTGCTGTGAGTGGCTTGGGTGTCAGCTGTTTGCTCTTTGCAGACGATCTGAAGTTATTTGTCGGGTGGGCTCTGTATCGGACTGCGAAGCTTTGCAAGCCTCAGTTGCCAAGCTGGAATTGTGGTGCGCAGAGAACAACTTGTTCTTGAACCCGAGTAAATGTTCAGTCACGACCTTCTGCCGATCCGTCGATGGTCTGTTGTTCGACTACAGTTTGTGTGGAGCTCCGCTCTCACGAACTGGTGTCGTTAAGGATCTGGGGATATTGTGTGATGCTCAATTGACCTTTAACAAGCATATTTCGTCAATTGCTGCCACCGCATTCAGAGCCCTGGGCTTCATCAAGCGAAACACTAGGGAGTTCAATCAGATTCAACCCATCATCATCCTGTACAAGACGCTGGTTCTGCCTAGGTTGTTATTTGGATCCACGGTTTGGTCGCCCTTCTACACAGTGCACAAGTATGCATTGGAGAGGGTTCAGAGGAGATTTCTCCGGTACATCGGATTTCAACTCGTCATTCCTTCATCTGAGATAAATTACGAGTCCCTGCTCCTAACATGCGGTCTGCAGACGTTGGAGACCAGGAGGCTGATATCCGACATATCCGTTATGTACAAACTCGTGATTAACGGACTTGATTCGCCGTATCTTCTGTCCAGGATCGCCTTCAGAGTTCCCCAGTCGACTCGCTCCACTCTGCCCTTTCTGACACCCTTCTCGACGACGAACTACCTGCTGAACCGGCCACTGTGCAGGCTTCCTCGCACGGCAAACTGCCTGACGAATCTAAACCCTGACTTGGACTTCTTCTCGAGCCCGTTCTCTAGATTCAAATCGGCAATATGCGCGTCTCAACCATAATTAAATTCAATCAAGTGAAATTCGATTCAGCAACACTCAATTCGTATCAGTTCTACCCTTACTTTATTTAATTTCATGTCATTTACTAATAGATTTTCCCCCTCAGTCTTCGCACCACTCAGAACTTTCAGTGCCTCAAATCGAACATTTTTGTTTTCTTTTTTTTCTATATTTTTTTTCTCCAGAAGTTTCATTTCTTTTCGTTGGTTTCCGTCAACTTGATTCCTTTGTTTTTTTATGTAATAATGTAATTGGGTTCGCCCGTACAAATGTAAATAAATAAATAAATAAATAAATAAATCCCACGATTCTGAGATTTGGTATGTAGCCCCTTGAGGGACTTCTGAACACAACTGACCGATCCCAGATCAGCTGAGTGGCTCTAGAATCCAGTTTTTTCCCTAATGATCCCACGATTCTGAGATTTGGTATGTGGGCCCTTGAGGGACTTCTGAACACAACTGACCGATCCCAGATCAGCTGAGTGGTTCTAGAATCCAGTTTTTTCTTTAATGATCCCACGATTCTGAGATTTGGTATGTGGGCCCTTGAGGGACTTCTGAACACAACTGACCGATCCCAGATCAGCTGAGTGGATCTAGAATCCAGTTTTTTCCCTAATGATCCCACGATTCTGAGATTTGGTATGTGGGCCCTTGAGGGACTTCTGAACACAACTGACCGATCCCAGATCAGCTGAGTGGCTCTAGAATCCAGTTTTTTCCATATTGTTTTGTAACCATAATGGAATAATCTTGAGAAATGAAGGCACTACATGGTTGATATACAATTGAGTAGTAGGTACCAACTGGTAAGCAGTAGGTACTAGACATATCCATGATCTTTTGTTTTTCCCATCAAGGGAGAAATTAAACTACTCCTACTTCGGATTTATACCGTTAGGTTACATCTCGTTTCTTCAACAAATCGTGAGGATTTACGATAAAATTTTTCGTTTATGTGCCGAAGTAAAGACATAAAATGTCAAAAAGAATGGTCATCATGTACAAGGAGGTAAATAGTATGATTATGGAGGATGATCAAGATCGACGTTGAGGATGGGGATGACTTTTTGCAGAACTGCCAGCTCCACATACGACCTGCAAAGGTTTAGAACGTTATTGGAGACATTGAGAATGATTTCGAATTGCTTACATGTTATTGTTGAAGATTCTCAGATTCTCGTGTAGCCAAACAAGATTTTACTCTTCTCGTCAGGGAAAGATGCGAAAGAAGTTGGGTAGAAACCTGGGAGGTACACACAGCTGAGGATTTTTCTGTGATAACGAAACAATAGGTATGGTGAGAACTCATGGAGGTGAGAATATACCTTAAGGAGCTTCATCAGACGTGTCTTTACCAGATTGTGTTTTTTATCCTTGTATTTTGTTATCGTTATAAGACACATTTATCTAGTTTGTACCTATCTAGTTTATAAAATAAAATTTCCGTTGCAAAATAAAACAATGTTTTTTCAACGATAATTACGAGTTTAGAACCTACCAATCATATCTAACAACTAAAATGTGTATACATTATTTCCTTATGAAAAAAATAGAAAATTTGTATTCTCTAAACTGATTGAATTATTTGAAAAAGGAATTTTCAACGCAATAAGGTCAAATTCAGATTTCATCACAGAAACTCAAACATCTCTCAAGAATCGATTTTTTTTTTTCAAACGTTGGACCTGCTGCAATATAGCTCGGCTCTCGTCGAAATGTTGCAAACAATATTTGATAGATAAGAAAATTGTCCGATTTGTTTGAAATATATTCCATGTTATTAGAAAGAAAAACATGTATTTCGGGTTTTGCATAACAGAGACTGTCTGCCATTTAGGTCTTAATAAGCACAAGTACTCACCAGTAGTCTTATAGATGGAATTGACTCTCTGCACGTGGCGTGTCATGACCTCAATGCAGGCTTCTTCGGTTTGGTATTTCTGGAAGAAAAGATGGTCAGCTTGGAGGTATAACATGCAGGTGGTCTTTTTTGGGTCGATGGTCGCCCTTTTGTGGACGTGAGCTCGGAAATCGTCGTCAAATAATAGGTTGTCTTCTGGTCCCGTTCCTAACAGTACCTGCAACACAAATATATACAAAATATAGATATTTATGTAAGAAATCATCCTCCCTCCCATCACAGTGTTTTATGAAGTGTGTTTATTTAGAAGAGTGTAGAGAGCATAACATGATGTCTCTAATTATTTTTAATTTTGGCAGCAGAAATGGCAATTTGGATAGCTGGAATAAGTACTAACCTAAAGCCTCATTTAGTATAGGGAAGTTCCACGAAAAATTAGTATTTACAATGTTAAATCGATTTCAACGGTTACATCATCATCAGTAACAAGCAATAACTGAACACATATTAGAAAAGACACAGATGAAGTGAGATTGAATCCCATTGGTCGAGAGAGAAGAAAGGTCGGGAGGTACAACCAATTAAGTGCAAGTAAAGTGAAGGGGGATTATACCTAATCAGGTGAAGTGAAAAGAGGGGAAGAATTACTCAATATGGTTTCAACCGTGTGAAGAGATAATTCCAAGCTTTATAGAAATGGACATATGAGTGGTGAAACGTATTGAAAGATATCCTCATTGAAACATTTACCAATTCTGCCAACGAATTTTTCAAGTACATTCAACATACCTCCCTTTAGACAAAAATGAAGAAATTCTAAAAACAGTTTATCTAACAAATCCAAATCGTAATTATGATTGGATTCCTTAAGATGTTATAGAAATGTTGACGTACCCTTATTTTCCCTGAAATCGTCCTGATGCTCGACAATTCTTTCCCTGAATTTTGTACCAGTTTAACTAATACTCGTAGCCACAAGAAAATTTTAGTTTATGAGCCCCCCCTTTTGACCTGAACATTGATTTTGTCTTAGACGAAACCTAGTCAAAGCTCTAAGGCCTTTTTTAGTTTTAAATCCCACTTTGTAACCCCTTGATGGTAGAATTTTGCCGATTCTATCAGAAAATCTCCCATAATAAGGAATACTTATCCATTTTTTTTCTAAAGTGACATCTTCCCCAACCAGATTGAAAACTGTATACTTTTTTTTTCTAGTTTACTTTAGTTCGTAGTATAGGGATTCCTCTATCCTACATCTGAGTGGATTCCAACTTTTAAAACCTCAGTCGAGGAAATTGTGGGATCTTAGTGTTAAAAATTTAAAATTAATTTAAAAGTTAATAAATTAACGTAAATATGTAGGCGTATTGTAAACAGGTTAAGTACTGGTTAGTAATTGAATTAACAGGTCAACTGACAATATGGAGTACAGTGAATGCCTGAGCTTAGGAATGGTAGCTACATTCTCATCACATGAAATCACTTCTCAAGATTACTGGAACCCTTACTCAATCATCACTAACAATTGCGTCATCACTTTTCGTCATGAGTGGAATCAACTTATTCCTTTTCTAGGTGATGCACAGTGATGACTTCATTTTAACAGAAGTGGACGTATTCTTATTATTATTATTCTTTACTAATGCCCTAATTTTCAACGTGAGATTTTTCTCATTCAAAACATCACTTTGTCATTTCGAAAATACTATTTGGACTCTTCAAAACTCCTAGTTTCTTACTGTTATCACTTGAAACATCCCAAGTAGGTATAATTAACATTAATTAATTATGCTTTTTAAAAAAGTGGCAGTAGTAAAGTTTTACACTTGGCGAAAACTTTACTACAGCTCCCGCTTAAAATTAAAAAATATTGGAAAAACTTCCAGTCAAGCAATCTGTACGGTAATGGCAGCTGGACTCTGACCTGTTCGGTCTCAGAGGAGTCTGAGGGATTTCCTCCACAGGATTCCAACCACAGATTTGGATCTATACATCCAACTAATCGATTTTTACTCAAAGGATTGGTTTAGGATATTATTTTTATTCTTGAGATGCAAATTTGCAGTACCTAGTAAAGAACACCCACAGTTTTTTGCAGTAGATAATTCTATAATAATGAGAAATTTGATTTAGGCCATCTCGACTATTTGGTTCTATTTTAATTTTCAGGCTATCGACAAATCAAGTGATAAATCATTTGAGAGATGAAGCATAGTGAAAAGTAAGGGAATTTTCTACGCCTTCAATCATCTAATGTTACTGTTTGTAGTAGTGAATTATTGTCTGAACCAGCAACACAAAAAATAATATGTTACTCTCTTAACACACCGTATTTCCCTACAAAAACCAACTTTTCAATGAGGTATCTAGTCGTGGTGAATTAATACCATCGTATCGAAAAAGTATGTTATGTTTATAATTCCTCAAACGTTCTCTTTTGGTTGTCCGTTCGTGAAGCGGAACAATTGGAAATCCATTGGTCCCCGCTCCGTATGCAAATATAACGCATTGTCATGAGTTTCTCCTGAGGGGGTAATCCGATTGCATGAATATGCATTTATTTTATTCTCTCAACCGTGGATGATCTCCAACAGTTTTCGAATTTAAAATGCGGAGGTTTATGAAATTAACATTCACCGACTGGTTGGTGTATTAATTTCTAGAACACTTCCACAATCTACGCTAATCTTTCGAATTCCCGTGAGAGATACAATGAAATATCTCTTGTTGGAAATCAAGAGAAACGAATAATTAATTTTGGCTTATAAAATAAATTGTATTTATTAACTTTGTACTAATTAACTCCAATTCTCGATCACTGTTATTGTAGAACACCTAGGCTATTGGACGGGATCCGGCATTTTTTTTATCTTCCCCAAAATATAATTATATACCTATATTATAAATGCGGAACCACACTGGTTTGATGGAAACATATAAAGAAGCAAACGGAGTGATTAAAGTATTGATTGAGTGAAGGTTTCCTTCTCCCCAATGCCTCATTGCATTATATCTTCTCATATCTGATAAGTCAAAAATAGTCAATCCAATCAATAGACTTGCTAGCGTGGCTATGTCTGCTCAGCGTTTGCGTCTCTTCAAAGTACTTTCCAGTTTATTAAGGTGGGAACGGTATTCCAGAGTTCTGAGGTATAAGATCATCCTTGAATCATCATACGATAACTGCAGACAACCTTCCATAAATGGCAGACTCAAGAGTATCACGTCCCCTGTTAGAGGACCCCGTTCGATTTACTGGATGGGGCATCTATCACGGGATTTTCATAGAAATTATTAAATTAGATTATATTGCAAATCATGCAAAAGGCACATCAATTCTCGCACTAAAAGAGAAGAACAGCTTAAAATGCTCTGCATATAGGTAATATTGTGTGGTTTCTTAGAACTAGAGCATGTGCAACATTAATTTATGCACTTGTTCCACAAAGTTCATCAATTAATGAACATTCTTACACTGTGAGTGGAACGATTTCACAAGATTTCAAGAATATATTCCCCTTCAAATGGAGCGGTTCTAACGTAATAGCAATTTTGCTTTTCTGGCAGGTACCTAACTATTTTTGCTAAAATTGTAAAATAATATAGAAGTGTAGTTTACAGAAATTATTAGAAAAGTATTCTATTTACAAATGTACTATTTTGGTTTGGCTGAACCCCTGTATTCAAGTTGGTACCTAGGTAGTTTTGTAACGTCTGATCAGGAAACAAATAAAAGGCTCGTGTGTTCTGGTCGGTTTTTTATCCAAATTTTCCAATTTCATATTCCTTAACATTATGTTACTATCCTACCAGTCCTCATTCATACTAAGGTAAACCTTCAAAACTTCTGCGCACGATGGAATGCAGTTCCGTAGCTACTCTACCTAATAACTTGGAGGCACCATTTGACCATCTAACTAATTTGGGCATCTACCAATATATTTTCAAAATTTAAAATGCTTCAGGCACCTAGGATCTTTCCTCATTACAGAAAAAACGAATATAAATAAAAGGAGAGAATGCCAAGTCTCAAAAAATGTTAGGTACAGATACGATTTTCAATGACATAAGAGGCGGAGTCAGGAACTACTTAGTTCATTTCGCTGCCGCTAGGCTCGTATTCTTATTTGGAATCGTGAATAGACGTTGGAAGAAGGTTGTAGTGGGGGGGGGGGGGGGGGGGGGGGGGGGGGGGTAGAAGAATGTAGAAGGTTGTTGAATGTCGAGTGGGAGAAATGATAGAAAGTCGTTAGGAAATAGATTGGCCGAACATCGGGGAAGCTGCCATCAATAGAGGGTGCAAGATGGAGAAGAAGAGAAGGGAAAATGGATAGTCGACGGGCGCCCTATAAATCGAGGAAAACTATTATGGCGTAACTGTGTATATCTTTCAAGGAGTGATACAGTTCAAACGTAAACCCCCCCTCAATCCAATTAAAATAAAGAAATAAATCTAACACGAAGATAAGAATTTGGAACAACAAGAGAGATGTAGGTTTCGTACAAACAAATATTATAATAGGCCTATAGGTATTATAGGCCCAAAAACTGAAACCACTTTGTAACAATTGAAATGGAAAGTAATGGAAATATATTTGTAAAAATTCCGAAGTTTGTAAAATTGATGTTGTTGTTTCATGAAATCTCTCTCTCTCTCCCTCTCTCTCCCTCACTCACTCTCTCTCTCTCTCTCTCTCACACACACACACGCACACGCGCACGCACGCACGTACGCACGCACACAACACACACACACACACAACACACACACAACACACATACAACACACATACAACACACACACACACACACACACACACACACACACACACACTCTCTCTCTCTCTCTCTCTCTCTCTCTCTCTCTCTCTCTCTCTCTCTCTCTCTCTCTCTCTCTCTCTCTCTCTCGAAATGTCTATCTGAGAAGTCTGTAACATTAATTAAATCTATGTTGTCTAATAGAAAACAAAAAATAAGGACAGCTGGAGGTTCAGAATCTGGTTGGTGAGAGGTAATTGTAGGTGTTCCTGAAGGTTCTGTTCTCTCAGCGTTATTTTTTGTACTATTTTTCATAAAATATCTTCATGCCTAAGATTTTCAAAGTTCATGTTATATGCTAACGATCTATAGCTTTCTTTGAACACATGCAGATCTGAACTATCAAATGGTATAATAAAACTTAATGAAGATTTAGACGCACTAAGTACTTGTTGTTCTGCTCATGGATTAAAGATTAACCCCACAAAAAGTAAAGAGATGCTCATTGGAAACCCTAGACTCAAGATCAATGTTGATATAAACAGCTTGATCCCGATTAAAATGGAATAAAATACTTTGAGTTATATTGATAGTGGAAGAAATTTAGGAGTGCTATTTGATGATTCATTTACGTGGGAACAACAGGTAACTACTGTTTGTTATAAAGTATACAAAGGACTATATCAGCTTAGGGGATTAGCCTTTTATTTGCCTGAAAATGAAAAACTAAGTATTGTAAAAGCACTATTGTTTCTTTTTTCGATTATTGCTGTACAATTTATATGGATATATCTGATGAACAAATTCTAAATTGCAGCGAGCACAAAACTCTTATATTCGTTTTATAAGTAGAACACCAATCTTTAAGCACATAACGCCTGATGAGAAAAAACTAAAATTGTTAAAAATTGAAGAGTGGAGGCAGTTTAGATCGAATGTGCTCCTATTTAAAATACTTAAAACTAAATCTCCACCATACCTATATGAAAAATTTATTTACATCTCCACCTCTCATAATAGAGATACTGGAACGGCATCCAAAACCCTAAAAATTCCTGATCACAAAACTGTAAAATATTCAGAGTCATTTATGATTAGTTCCATTAAGTACCACAATCAATACCCTGATTTATACGATTACAATAACATGACTGTAAATATGTTTTAATGGAAAAACCTTTGAATTTATATTAAACCACACGCACCAAAAATTTTATACAGAAATAACCTTTAAAAATTAATATATAATAAACCACACGTAATAAAAAATTGTATAACAGAAATAAATAAAAATAAAAATAGAATAAAAAATAAAAATAGAATATAAATAAAAATAGAATTTATTGTAGCGTAAGGACACTATATATAAAATTCTGTTATTTTCACTTTTTTCATATATATTTATTAGTAAGAAGACTGATTTATTTTATTAATTAAGCTCACTAATTGTAAATTTATTCTTGCCAAAAAGGCAGACAGGGTCAATAGACCCTATTTTTGGGCAATTAAATAAATTCATCTCTCTCTCTCTCTCTCTCTCTCTTCCAGGATTCCAGGGGGAGATATTGAATTTTTCTGCCCCATAAACAGGTATATTATGAAATATGAACTCACTTTTGGTTGCGCCTTGGTATCAGGTGGTCTGGTCCGTTTGACGATAATGTCGGACCTGTTCGCACGCCGGATCTCGTAAGCCTCGCTGTCGAAGTAGAAAACGCCCCCGGTGTGAGGTCCGCTGCCGCCGCTGGAATGAGTTCTGCCGCCGTTGTATTGCGGTCTGCCGCCGGTGTCGCGCCGCTGACGCCGAGCCGCGAGCATCTCGGACGCACACGTCTCGGTTTTGGGCGTCACGACGTCCCTCAGGCGGTAGACGACGCTGCGGTAGCCCGGCTCGGGCTGGCCGGGCGACAGGTACCTCGTGACTGGCTCCACGTAGTAGACCTCGCTAGGTGTCGTGATCGTGCCGTCGAACAGACCATCCTCAGTAACCAGACCTCTCACCTCGGCGGATTCGTCATCTGAAACACCGAACGAAAACATTTTATTGTTTGTAAAGAATAAATAAAAATATAGTAAATAATAAACATTAAAAAATTCTAATCATGCAATATGACCACATGAGTTTTTTCTTGTGGTAATTTTAGCGAATTTTCGTATAAAATAAAGCTATTGCAATGGCTCCAGAAATTTTAAAATAAAAATGTTCGATAAATTTCTTCATTAAAATTCGTTTTGAGATTTTCTGAAACGAATTCTAGAGTTTGCTTTTATATATATAAAGGTTCCCCCCCGCGCTAAAATCGTTATTGATGGGCCACAAAAAAAAAAAAAAAAAAAAAAAAATTTAAATCTTAATTTTTTTTTTAGGATCTCAAAAACGACAAAATCGCACACGTGCGAGATTGACATCGACTTCGTTATTTTAAATGGGAACCCCCCTTTTCATTGGAGATTTGAATTCTACCTGAAATTTCATGAAGAAATGATCCATCACTTGATTTGTTAATTGCGCGCAAACGGGCGCAATTCCCCTCCAAATGTGCGCAATTCCACTCTAAAAGTGCAATAAATGTGAAATATTGAGTTATTGAAGATATCCGATTGCCACATATAATACATGATTTTGGGGTATTTTTTGTGCTGAACCCCGTAATGATGTTCATTCATTGATATTTGCTCCAACTTGGAACTTGGAACTTTTCTTACATATTTCCACAAGCAAAAAGTGTAATAAAATTTTGTTATTTTGGTGTTTTCCTAGGTCAGGTTTTCGGTGTATAGGTTAGGTACCGACATGTATTTTTGATAAGCTTGCTTTAAAAGTGCTTTAACATTGGTTGTTTTATATATGTTTGAATAAATTTGAAGTTATTTAAGATTTTTTCAATCTCGAACAATCTGTCCTCCATTTGGATGTATGTCCTCCCTCAAGTCTTCCATTCGTGTTCTTCCATCTGATAACCCAAACCCAAAACAGAATTTTGAAATATCCACACCATTTTAGATTTTACCCTTCTTCAAACCGGCCTAATGAGAAGTCTGTTGTTTCTAAAAGTTCAATAATTACCAGGTAATCGGGGTCTCATTGTAGTTGTGTTTTGGGAATTTTCATTCTCCAATAGAGAATTCTCGCATAACTAAGGGATGATACGAGTAAACCATCAAGTTCTATCCATGTCTAAGCCGTGTTTTACGAGATTCCATTGAAAATTGGAATAAAATGTACGTAAAAAAGCAATTGAAACGTTCTAAAAATATTGTGAACAGTGTTGGGATAGGATTGTGAGGTGTAAACAATGATTGTAAGTTTATTAACGCCAGCGGAGCTCGATTACAAAAATATTGCCCAGTCACAGCAAGTATATATAACTACATATGTAGGTAACTTAAAAAAATTGAGCATTTTGTTCTACTTGTTTCCGTAGTAAGATACATAATTTCGCATTTTCGCATACTCGGAAATACTCGGATTTCGCATACTATACCCTAAAAATTATGGGAGCCGCTAAAACTGATTTTTTTCCCGTGCTGACGAGACTTTGAAACTAAGAAGTGTTGTACATTCTTCCACATTTTAAGAGAGGGAATCTACCTATCATTTTCAATGGGCAACTTTCGTTTGTAGATAATTTTTGATGAAAGGATCGGATTTCAACCCTTGAAAACCAGCTCATATCGTCATTCAGCTTTCTTTACACTGCTGTTTCGGCTACTTATCGTCTGTCTAATCTCCATACTGCACCTTTTTGGAATGCTCTCGGCATAATTAAGATAGGGAATAAAACGAAATAGGTGAAATTGCCAAAAACCATTTTTGTTGACAAGGTAGCAACCAGATAAGCTGGTGGTTACTGTGGGACTTGTAGGTACTCTTGAGTTGTCTTGAGATACCAATGTTAGGGATTTCAATAATAATCAAACCAAGTCATTTTTCCTCCAATTTTCTCTAATTTTAATGCCGTAAACATCTATACACCGTCGTAGTTGTAGCACAGAGTTGGCGGTCGGGTTGGCGTACAATAACCATGCGCCAGGCGTATAGTTTTCATCAAGTTTGGTGATTTTAAACGGGATCCGTGTAGCTATTCAACCAAACTATACCTATTATAACTAGTAAGAAAATCAACCGTAAATGCATACGGTAACGTTGCAAACAAATTACTTATATAGGTCTACATAATTTACGTATAATAAATTAGCACTGCATAGTTAACATAGATCACAATCAATTGCCGAATTTCAATAACACTCCCAAGTCATTGCCAAAATGTCCAAAGCAGTGTTGATGATCGTTGATTAATCTCCAGTTCTGACCCAGTAAATGTTGAATCCTCCAACGTACTTCGTCCATAGTAAATGATAAGTTTTTTTCCATCAACCAGTAGTTCAGCTTCAATCAAGATGGCATACTTCCCATCTTTTCTTGCTTGAAACAACTTGGGGAAGAGATGCTTCCTTAATACCCGTGTTCGTCCGTCGTATAACTCGGATGTATTAAATTGGGATCCCTTGAACTTGCAAATGTTCTGGCGTACTTCAGATTCAGAGAAATTATTTGCAAAATGAATGTGAACTGGTCTACTTCAAGAAGGTTGGATGGTGCCTAAACGTCATACACCATCAATTTCAACCGTCAACTTCATAATCCTCAAGAACGCTATTTAATTCCGTTCTAAAAATGTCCATCACCTTCCTCTTGAGAATATTCATGTTTTCTTTCCCTTCTAGAACGTTATGAAGAATAAGACCGTTTTTGTTGTCCGTGTGCCGGTTCTGTTTCGAGTTACTTTTTTCAGATAATGCTAGATTTTCTTCTATACTTGCAATTCCATTATTCATTTTTTTATGAGCAAGATAGTTTTTTGGCATAACATTGATTTCAAGTCTTATTTCTGCATAGTCTGTTTCATGGGGGGGGGGGGGGGGCTTTGTCCACCCTGTCCCTCTTCAAATTGAGCCAATGCCTAGAATGATATTATTTTGTCTAACTTATCAACACTGTAATTGTTTTCACATATCCCCACTTCCTCGGTCCATTTGAGTAACCTCGGAAACTCGAGTCAACAACCTTAACAGCAATAAAAAGAAGGGGTTGTTGTGGGCGGGAAGAGGGGGGAAGGGGAAATAAATTGAAATTTTTACAACCTATAAGAAGAGAAAGGTTAAACAAAAAAGGTACAAAAAAACGAGGTTGATCGTAAGACTTGTTTTTACGAGGGTCGAAGATGCCGTAACTCTTTCGAACTACGTAATTCGCTATAAATTCCAAACCGGGGGCACCTCACATAGCGGAGCAGCAAGTGCGCGTAAATTTGCAATCTACCTCGACGACCGGCCGGGGAAAACCATACTGAAATAAATAAAACAACATTTATAGCTCATGACGGAAAAGATCGAACGAACTTGGTTTTACTGGACAAGTTCCGAGAGGATAGCGCGTTCTACGCGTTTACTGGACGGCATTTGACGAGGAATGTAAACTAAGGTTGCGGAGCATTGTGATTCAGCCGGGTTAGGGGGGTCGAAAATGACCCGGAGTTTCGTCTTGCCCTATGGGTTTATAAACCTCAATTCTGAACCTTTGTGAGCGACCAAGAAATACAAAAATTTGTTCAACAATCCCAAGCAAAGTTTTACATTTCAAGATAAATAGGTTAAATAAAAAAAAGTAAAAGATCCGTCAGTTTGCGTACGCAGCACATTGGGGCAAAACGGGGTTTTTTGAGTAAAAAAGTTCAGCTCCATTCTTATAGTCCAGGAACCGAGGCCGAAAATATTTAGTAATTTCAGGCGAAGGTTTGGGATTAGATCCGAAATTTAGTCCGTTCTAAGTGAGAAAATCTAGGGCTGCCATCTCAAAATTGGTGGAATACGAAATTGAGGCCTCAAAATAATTGCAAAACAGTACATCCTACAGAAATGTTTATATGTTGCAAAGTTGTAGAGCATAAAAAAACAAAACGATTCAATCCCAAAACTCTGAACTATCTCTTGAAATAAGCGAATCAAAAACAATTGAAAATCGGGCTAATTGTGGGTCAGACCTTCCCCCCGTCTAGACTTTTGCTCTTCAAAATTACCTAGTGGCGTTAAAATTGAGCTGATTTCAGTCTGCGAAAGACATTCCGGGAGATAGTTAAAAGTTTTTGGGTCAAATCGCCTTGGTTTTTTTAAAACCAAAAAATTAAAAATTTCTGTAGGATGTACGGTTTAGGAATTATTAGAGAAAAACTTTAAAATGGGCAAATTAGGCCGTATTTATGAGGCTGCCATTTTGTATTTCATCAATTTTGAGGTGGCAGACAACGATTTTCTCACTCAGAACGGATTGAAAATGCAAAAATTCTAATCTCAAACCTTCTCCTGAAATTACTAGGTACCTATTTTCAGCCTTGGCTCCTGGACTATTATTTGAAATTTTGTGCTGATTATGAATATATCACATGTCCCTATCCCTAAAATAGCTTCTTCGACCCAAGAATTCGATTTTCGGGTATTTTCTGACTTTATGACCATTGGAACAGACCTACATTTTTTTGTACAAAAGGAAAGCTGTAGGAGAAGGAATTCTGCATCGAATGCGACGACCACCAGTTCTCTATTTTCCTCGATTTTTGGCAATTTTCCAAAGTTTTTGTGACCACTTTCATGGAATTCCTCGACAAGTGAACGGTAGATCACAAAAATAAAGCGAAACCGGTCGACAGCTAAATACATCAATTGACTAGGAAGACTTCGTCTACCTTCCACCCTCAGTCCCTACTATCGTAATATTAACTCTGAATACAGCAATTTACCTATACATTTTCATAATACGTCCGTTTTACTTCATCACGAGAACTTATTGCAAGAACATGGTTCACTACAGCCCCTTGTTAAGTGATTTTATTATATCAAGGAAACAAATCAACTTAGTGCTGAATTATTGAGGAGCCAAATCTGCAGAGGGAATTTAAAAACAACTGAAAAACAACATCATAAAGGTTATAATATATGGATATAATAGATATCAGGTTTGAATCGGATCACATTATCACCACGTTTCCTCACACTCTTCAAGAAAACAGAAAATTTCTCAAAATTTTAGGCTATTTATTCTTATAACACAGGACCCTTTAGATCTGGAAGATTGAGAAATCTAAAAAAAATTCCTCTGGAGCGTCACGACGCAACTTGATGAATTCTATGACACAATTTAACTGCATCATCAGGTCCTTCCGGATCATTCAGAACCTTCAATTTAACTTGTGAAATCAGTTGGAATGTTTTCAGTATTTTCGAAGTGGTGAAACAGTTTCTAATTACGGTATGAAAACAACTAATTGGCACATTTTATAAGATTTTAGCTAATTTTAGAAGAATTTGAAAATGTTGCAATGGCAACATAGTAAGGAGGGCATTATAATTACGGTATGAAAACAACTAATTGGCAAATTTTATTAGATTTTAGCTAATTTTAGAAGAAATTGAAAATGTTGCAATGGCAACATAGTAAGGAGGGCATTCAAGCAGAGAGAACGCCTGACCTAGTAAATCCAGACTATGCTAACCCGCACGACCTTCGAGTTGTGCGGGTAAGGTTCATCCCAAACCTACACTCGTTATAAGATCCATGTATGAATGCCGTACCGTTGCGTCGTATCGATTTTTTTTTTTTTTTTTTTCTTTCAGAAGGTTGCTATTATTATTATTATTTGAATTACCAAACCGAAACAAACATCTTACTGATATGAAACAAGAATATTTTCGGCATAGATCCAGGCAATTGCTAAAGATTGATATAAAGAAGAAGGGGGGAAAATGAATAAACTAAAATAAAAATAATCCAATAACTTGGGAGCATTTAGTATGTTTAAGGCAAAAAGCTCTTTCCGAGAAGTATGTTGAGTGATGGTAATGAACTTAACAAATATGACCAACTAAGTTCACATCATGTGAAAACCTGTTTTATGGTAATAATGATAGGAACCACAACTGAAAATTGGATTCCGGATCACTAGTAAAACCCTAATATAGAGTTAAAACCCTCTGAAATTTGGCTATTCCCTTTATATACCTATAGGTCGTTTCACTAACGGCTAAACTTCGAAATTGGAAAGAATTTACCTATTACTAACTAGAAAAACTCTATTTACTTATAAAAACGTACTTTAGCTAATTATTTTGGCACTTCTGGGGGTTTTGTAAAGGAATCTAGTTCAAATATATATATATTGTAAAGGAATCTAGTTCAAATATATATATATACCGGTTATTCTGAATGCTTTGGGAACCAAAAATAAAATATGTCCAATTAATTAGTGAGAAAAGGTGATGAAAGAAAGAATTAAAGCCCAAAGCTAACTAATGGTAAATGGAAAATGGCAGTAAATGGTAGTACGAGATAATATTGAGAAGTGCTATGGTTTGAGAGCTGTTTGTGTTCAGCTATTGCAGTTGTTGAATTGATCTATGAACGTATGAAACGGAAATATATTTTGTCTTGCCCAGTTAGGTTCCTGAACTCTTCGCATCGGAATTGTCCATTCCACTTTATCGACTTCAGTTCAGTAATACAGTGCAGGAAACGGGAGGAATAAATTCTGAGAGTTTGGACAACAGACGGGATGTTGTCGAATAATTTATTGAAGGGTCTTCGAAATCACAAACAAAGGGAATTTGAGATCAGAATAAAATATGAATTATTGCTCGACTTCTTGGCTGTAGGGAAGGAGCCCGATTTCATTGAACTTTTACTACGGGGGGTCGAACAGATGAAAGACGAAGAAGTTGGAAGCGTGTTCTTCAGATCGATGAAACAGGGACTAGTAGAAGACGAAAGGAGTTGGTGAGGTTTTGCAGCAGGAAGACCTCTCAATCAAAACAAAGCATTTTGACAATAACAATTTCATTTCATTTCATTTGCTTGTAAGCATAAAACATAATCATAGTTATTTCGCTTTTTTGATGGAAAAATAAGATATCCTAAGTTTATATAATCATATAATACAGTTGAATCATGTAATATAATCACATAAGACTTGAAGCCAACCACAACAAATCAACTGTCACCAGTTCTAGTGATAATGATGATTGGAAAAAGTTGTCACGATCGAGAAAGTTGCTTGATATAAGCCATTTTGTCTCCCATTCAATACAGGAAGCGTCTATTTATGCGGATCTCCTTGCAAGAAAATGCGCTATCATGTGACTCACTTCGTAAGCACTCATCTACTTGTTTTTTAAATCCCGTTTCAGAGAAGACTTTCTCATAAAATTTCTATTTTCCAGCGTTAAGAGGAGAGAATTTAGCGCACTAAGCTGATCGTGATAGAGCCCGTAATTTCAGACGTCTCTTGATGTCCCACGTTTGGCATCTAAATTTTCTGGGTTTGGTTTCCGCTCCTGATGAGAAACGGTTGTTTCACAGTCGTTATGATCTTATTCGTAACAAAAACATTATGACTACCCCACTACCGATGGAGTACTGTATTGTGGGATGGGACAGAGCCCACATCTCCAAATTCATCAATAAAGGCAGCTTTTAAAGCCTTATGAAGTCACGGCTTCATTAAAACCTTAATAACAGGTTATGTAGCTATGGAACATCCAGAACGAATTAGCGAAATAAAATATCGGGAACAGCGCGTTCACCTCCGCAATAGGTCTGAGATGGGAACCTTCACAGTGAACATGAAACCTGAGTTCAGGGTGATGCTATTGTCACCAATCAAACTCGATTAAAAAGAAGGCTCCCTTATTATGGCCAGATTTACTACAATTCACTCCTTTTCCTTTAATTTTGAAGTCATTATACACTTATCCCATTTGTACTTTAATGATGTACTGTACAAACGCAGTAATGGGTATCTATAAGGAACTAATCGTGGAGAGGTCCCTGCTCATGAAAATAATGACTATTGCGGCCTTCCGCATTATTTATTATAGTAGAATATAAATTAGCGTTCACGCCAGGGTACTTGAGGCTGCCCAAGTGTTAACCAACTTGAGCTAACTAGGTAATAAATCATCTGACTCCCCTAAAACACAAACACCAAGTTTCATTACCTCTGACGGCCGGTCGCCTCGCCAAGTTTTCACCCTTTTCTATCTTCTACCAACTGTTTCCAGATATTCTCATCAGTCTAGTGTTTTCTGCAAATATTTGTTCTTTAGCGTTCCCAACAAACGATACTCGGCAGCTCCGAACCTTCCGATCAAACGTCGAGATCTAAACGAGTTTGCAGAGTGAGCCCCTAGCTGTTGTTGTAGAAGAAAATAGTTAATTGAACTCCATTCATTCCCTTCTAAATTAAAAAACGCAGCAAATCAATACACAGAGCTTTATTATTTCTGTTCTATGAGTAAATAGTCTTTTGTGCGGAGCGCAAAATGGCATATTATTGAATGAGAATCTACGTTGACTCGTTCTGTTTCTCTCCCTCACTACCTATCTCTCTCTCTCTCTCTCTTTTTTTTGTTTGAGAAGCATGAAAAGTGCGTAGTTATACATAAAAATGAAGGAGAAAAAATATTAGAATTTATTCTAAATATATAGAATAAATAATTATTGTGCGTCAGGGAAATCTATAGTTTGGCAAGGAAAAATCAGGGCAATTATGAATTCCCATTTGGGTACCGCCCTGCCTGGGTACACAGGTAACCTCACCACGCCAGCACAAGGTAAATTGTATGATTTCACCTCCTCTTCCCATCTTTCTTTACGTTACGATTGTATCGTGGAATTTTCAGGTTTGCTGCACGCTCGAACACGCTATTTTAAACAGTCCCCTAATTTCAAGCACTTTCTCGATCGTGACAACTTTTTCCAATCATCATTATCACAAGAAATAGTGGCAGTTGGTTGGATGTGGTTGGCTTCAAGTGTTATGTGATTATATTATATGATTCAATTGTATTATATGATTATGTTTTATGCTTACAATAAAATGAAATGAAATGGCATTGTTATTGTCAAAATGATTTGTTTCGATTGAGAGGTCTTCCTGCAGTAAAACTTCGCGAACTCCTTTCGTCTTCTTCTAGTCTATGTGTCATCGATCTGAAGAACACGCTTCCAACTTCTTCGTCTTTCATCTGTTCGACCCCCCGCAGTAAAAGTTCAATGAAATCGGGCTCCTTCCCTACAGCCAAGAAGTCGAGCAATAATTCATATTTCATCCTGATCTCGAATTCCCTTTGTTTGTGATTTCGAAGACCCTTCTATAAATTATTCGACAACATCCCGTCTGTTGTCCAAACTCTCAGAATTTATTCCTCCCGTTTCCTGCACTGTATTACTGAACTGAAGTCGATAAAGCGGAATGCGTAATTCCGATGCGAAGAGTTCAGGAACCCAACTGGGCAAGACAAAATATATTTCCGTTTCATACGTTCGTACATCAAATCAACAACAACTGCAATAAATGAACACAAACAGCACTCAAACTATAACACTTCTCAATATTATCTCGTACTGCCATTTTCAATTGATCATTAGTTAGCTTTGAGCTTCCATTATTTTATTCTTAACTTTTAGTGAATTTTTGTAGAAAATGAAGCTACTGCAATGGCTCCAATAACTTTTAAATGAAAACAAAACATTTATTCATTGAAATCTGTTTTGAGACATTATGAAACGTTTAATGTTTAACGACGCTTTTTCATATATATATATATATATATATATATATATATATATATATATATATATATATATATATATATATATATATATATATATATATATATATATATATATATATAT
Organism: Adelphocoris suturalis; assembly: GCA_030762985.1. Lineage (NCBI taxonomy): Eukaryota > Metazoa > Arthropoda > Insecta > Hemiptera > Miridae > Adelphocoris > Adelphocoris suturalis. The sequence goes on along the minus strand of CM061041.1, from coordinate 29,238,823 downwards.
ATATATTTGTGTGTGTGTCCTTAGGATTGGGATAGAAATTCCGTTCTTGCGCTAAAAAATCAAGCTTTCCAAGTGAAAGGATGAGTTCGTTGGCCAGCACTTTTTGAGCACATTAAATTGGTAAAAGTTAACCAAATCACTAAAAAAGGCTGAAAACTTTAAAAATCGCTAAAGTTCTAATTTTTAGCAGAATTTCAGTTAAAAAAAATAAAATAAAATAAATAAATAGGACATTACAAAATGAGTGAACAAAATTATGTCTTACACTTCAATATTTTTGGAAAAATCTATAAAAACTGCAGAAACATCTAAAAATCTTTGTTGGATCGCCGAATTTTATTTAATATGCGTTTTTGGAATAAAATTGGTTTTTAACCTTTCTTTGCGAAGTATTTGACTCAAATTTCGATACAATTTAACATGTTATAATACAATGGGTAATTACGAAAATTCGCTCATACGATCATGCTGCATGACTGAAACTTTATATCTCCATCCGTTCCCATTTTGTATCCCACGCACTTTCCGCAAGACGATTTCACGTATCGATGTTCTACTGCGTGAAGCGTATATACTTTCGATATAAGATAGCTCTATTTTTCCTGTGAGTCTCCTCAGAACTGCTGACATACGAGAAAACTCTGGACTTGATCACATTGATTTAGATCTCAATAACAGAAAAGGGTCTGCATCAGTAACGAAGCAAAAACTACCTAGAACGTGGTTGGAGGAGTAATGCGTTTTCAAGAGAGAGAAAAATGGGCGAGGGGGAAAGAAGCCATCATCTGATATAATAAGGTATCGTATTTCATCAGTGGTAAATTGGAATTGAAAGGAGAGAACGATCGGATGGATGATGTGGCGAAGAAGTCGGGGAGATAGGGCGAGAAGGCTGGTAGGCGCAAGGGTGTCGTGTGGGAGCAAACAAAGTGTCTGCTGGCTGAGGAATGACATTCGTTAGCGGCTGTCTCGCTCGGCGACCACTTCGCGTTCCCTACAGCGTCATCCATCCGTTTCAATTCCTTCGTCCATAAGGATCCTTTCTCGCCAAAGTTCCAGAGCGATAACATCCACTCTGCTTTTTAGGACCATTACTTACCTACTATACAGCGTTAGCACTATCACTAGCACGGCTTACGGATGATGAATATATTTTGATATAAACCCCAAATTGAACATATTGGTAAGTAATGCATGCAGGCGGCACTGGGGAAACAGGAAGCGCACGCTTAATCTTACCTTTTATGGGAAAAACAACTACAAGGTTAAGCACTTATTTTAGGACACTAACAAAATGTAAAATTGGGTATATCCCAGGAACAAAAATTGGTGGGCTCATTTGTAATCAAAAACAAAAACAATCAAAACCGCCACCGGGGTTATACAAAATTACATGCGAATGTTCAAAAGAATACGTAGGAGAATCCGGGAGACCGCATAAAGATAGAGTAGCTGAACATTTCAGAAGGAGCTCAAATTCGGAAGTAGCTAACCACAGGAAGCAGTTTCCAACCCATAATACGTATCTCTCCATAACTGCAACTTTGATGGAAGTGAAGCCATGCTATTACCAGCGGACGGTGAAAGAAGGACTCCATATTCAAATAATGGACCCGGACAAAAAACTCAACAGAAGAAACGGAGAAATTTTGAACCCAATTACCAACACGTTTTTGATAGCTACACTCCAACATACATGACAATTATTACCAAGCTAACACACAACACTTTAAAAACCAATTTCGAAGGTTCTCATACCTTGCTCGATTGGTTCACATCCACTGTTCAGAAGCTTCTCTTCGATTTCTATGAGTAAAGCGAAGTTGGTACGGCGGCTTGCTCCCTTAATGATTCGGCAACCGCTCTCTGAACTTCGATCATTGCTAGGTCCAACCGACTCCCTGGATTGTAAAAGATCTTGGTTCAGAAATTCGCCGATCTCCACATATTCATCGATTCGAAATCCTCCACTTCGTTCAGATGGTATATCTTCAAATCGACGAAACGTGCTCTCGAGTGCCCCGGCATTGAGTAGGAAATGCCTTCTTCTGGGGTCTTGCGAACATAAGTATTTTGAGAAGGCCACGAAGTCTTCTTGTGAACATTTCCGAAAACACTTCCGAAAATGTCCACAGCACTCTCATCAGATTTGAGGCGTTTGATACTTCAGAAATGGCTGAAGTTGACGGCCGTATCGCCGTAAGTTGAGCTGTCCAACGCCAGACTCTGCTCAGGGCATAGCAGAAAAATAATCCACGAAACTGAGAGCAGGAGGAAATGAGCGATTTTTTTCGATTAGCTGAGGCCCGACCCGCTGCGGCTCTAGTTTGTGCTCAGGAACTTAGCAGGATCTTAAGAGGAACATATTTGCAACAATAAGATGCATACCCGATATCTGAAGTTTGTAAAATCTTACATGCGTTCACCCTGTATAACCAGAAGAAGAAGTGTCATCCTGGAGTTGTATTTTGTTTTAGTGAATAAAAACATATATTCAACAAGAAGATTCATTCAAGCATTCTACAACGGTGAAACTCGGAAATAAGACATGACAGGACTACGACACGACTGGATCTTGCTTCCGTTATTTTACTTCCATTTCCTCACCTTCTTTGGCTTCATCCCTTTTACATCACGCGTCGTCGCCTGGTCGGGCGGGCGGTTGCTCTCTTACCGTTCCCCAAACTTGGCTTTCACATAACAAGGGAGTTTCAAACTTTCCTCACTATAAGTTTCTCGAGCAGAAGCCTCCCCCTGTGGCAGGTAGATACGATTCGTTTGTGTTAGCGACAAGGAAGCGAACCTTAACTACTTTTGAGGCGCGTAGCGTTCGCGGTGCTTTCGTTCCATAGTGATGGAGGGCGTACTACACAACACCCTTACCTTTTTGCTTCCGAGTTTAGCTATAGGGTTTACAAAAAGGCCTTCTGTCCTTAAATTGGTTTTTTTAATTAAACTCCAACGTTTCTCCCAGGAACTGGGGCTTCTTCAGGGAGATTAATATTCAGAAATGTGAAATATCTACTTACATCTAGTTAATTTCCTTCTTCTAATTGCCTTCTTAAAGTATTAGAAATGTTTACGAACTGACTTACCAATTTTTCGGTATTGAATCCGTAAGCTAGTTGTAACTTGTGGAAGAGGTTTGACGACCTTTTATATAAAGCTTGTTATAATCTGAACTGTCCGAATAAAGAAACGTTATTTACATATAGGGTGCGGAACAGAGTTGGGCAAAATTGTAATCATAATTACGATTACGAATACAATTACAGGGTTTTAGAGTTGTGATTACGATTATAATCACAAACCCTGAAGATGATTACGATTACATTTATGATTACGATTCGTAATCACAGTTTTTCTGTAATAACATTCCTAATCACAACTTTTTGTTTTCGGTTGCGATTGTAATAACAAGTTTTTCATGTGATTTTGGCCGTAACAACTGATGTTCCCAATAAATTAGCCCTTTACCTCAGAATTTTCTCGGTAATTACACTCGTAATCATAATTTTTCCAGTGATTACAACCGTAATCTTATATTTTTCTGTGATTGCTGCTATAATCTTAGTTTTCCCAGTGATTACAAATGTAATCTTATTTTTTCTGTGATTACAGTCATAATCACAACCTCGATGTGATTTTGGGCCGTATTAACACCTGGCAACCCACTCGTCAGTGCTTAATTAGACGGTCCAAACACAGTTCTACAGATATCAGCATCAGCTTATGCACGAACATGAAATACATATAACACGCATAACATTCAAATTTACATCTGATGGATTTGGTTGCGATGAAACTCATATGGGGTTGCCTTGATACTAGCCCGTATAACCCCTGAAAAAATATCATGGTAGTAGGTTTAACTAAAATCTTTTGAAAGAAACTCGTAAACGAGTTCCACTATCCTCTTTACAAGCAGATACCATGTTACATAGATATGTCTTTGATTGGGGATTTCATAACGGTTGTCCTCGACTGTTGTCAAGAGGATGAAAATGTTTCCTATGGAGTGGAGTAAATGATGCTATTGCTTTACGTTAAGAATATTGTAACCGGCTTATTAAAATTGTTTATAGTTCAATCAACTTAGTTTTGGAATGTAGCCAGGTACTAAGGAGGGGGAAATTGGTAGCTTGAGATGTGAACATTTATCACATAAATCAAGCGCTTTCCAACGAGTGGCGATTTATGTGCGATGAAAACTGCGGAAGTTCCATTCCCCTAGCAACGGCTGGGTTGTACGTGAAAAACACTGAAATTGTGACACAAATTTTGCGTCACGGAAATTTTTGGTTGACCCCCAGAGCAAAGACATATCATTGTCAATTCATTAAAATTTTTATCATCGTTTGTGATTCAAGGGACACAAATATACAATGACTGGTAGAAATTTTCAAACTAGATCAAAAGACTGCTATATTTAGGGATGCGCTGAAAAGTAAATTGCTGGAAAAATATTGAAAAATTGTATTTAGATTTCAAGATGTGTTAATGCCTAATTATTTTCCAATTTGTCAACAGGAATGTTGTAAGAAGTATTTTTGTATTTTTATAATTTTGCATTTTATTACTGAGTTAGTATTGTTTTTGTCTTTTTTTTTAATCTCATGTAAACAACCATAGAATTACTATAACAATTTTGCTATCATGATTTAATCGATTGTAAGAGGAATATTGTACAACTGCAACCAGGGAAGGTGGAAGAGAGGGCCTAATGGCCCTAACCTTCCCTGGTTTTGTAAATAAACCATTCAATCTCTCTCTCTCTCCCCCCCCCCCTCTCTCCCCCCCTCTCTCTATTTTGTAAAGTCTTGTTATAGAAATAAGAGTATAGATCATTATCATGCAGGAGAGTGTGCTTAGAAAGCCGACAACAAGAGAATAAATTTTGGGGTAAAAAACCAATGTCGACGTGATCATCAGCAACCACTCGCTGACCGCTCCTGATAAACTCCAGGGCTTCCCTTTTGCGGCTTCAACTTGGACGGAAAAGTGGATAGCTGGGAGGTGAGAAGGCTCGGCGGAAAACAGAATTGTGAGAAGGGAACTGTTGAATAACTCAATAAGGCCTATGTGACGGTTCGAGGCGGACCCTAAGCATTCCCTTTGCCCGGTTCCCAAGGTACTTTTCGAATTCGGTTAAGAAGACCCGAGCGAGGGTATCATGATCCGCTCGAAGGACTGAATCATACAGGAGCCTTGTTACATTTACTTCCGCAGGAAGTTCGGTAGCAACTTTGAACATCCATTCATATCAACAATGTTGAGAGCTTGTGGCCATATTTTTTGATACGTTCGGATGGTCTTCAAAAACTCCAACGCATTATACAGGGTCCGGTTCGTCACATAGTGTGAAGAAAGCATGTAAATAAATTTTTTATGGAAAGGTCTCTTGAACGGGAGTTTGGCGACGTAGCTACTGTCATTCCGACTATATTGAGTTGATGAACATTAAAATTACATAATGTGCAGAAAACAAGACCAACTGCCGATGTGCTCTTGAAACCAATAAATAAAAATCATGTCTTGTTTCAATTCCAAATTTCAGCTCCCTCTGTCCTCTCGTTAGGAGAGATATGAGCTCCCGAGCTCACTCAGCTGATCTAGGTGGTTCCTCACTTTGTCTGTGACTGTCACTTTTTATTGGTGATAACCGATGTAGTTGGAATGTCGTTTTTCTAACCAACTTTCCTCAGAAAATTTGAGTATTTCGAATCAGGACGTTTTACGACCCCATAAAAACAAACATTAGGAGTCTATGTATGAAGATTAAGTCCAAGTATTTGGTGTTTTGAAAAGCAAAAAATACATATCCAGGTTCAAATCATATTGCAGAAACTTCGAACCCATTGTATGATCTGATCATAGAAAACAAGGAGGGCGTTCGAGGAAGTTTTTGAAGGTTTAACTAACTTCGGCTCGACCAACTCGGTTGTAACGGAGAGGAAACCAATTGGTGGATGAGAATGAACGTCTGTTGGACTGAGAGGGCTTGAAAGTTTGGACAGCCGCAAGTTTCAATCAGACAACGCGATAACCCTTAGGAAGGATATAGGATTTCGAAGGTTGGAAACTTTCTTGATCAACTGAAAACTGGACTGATACTCACCGAAACGGTCCACAGTTTGTGGGATGCCAGTAAATAATACTATTGATCCATAACTTTTGGATCTTCAAAAGGATCTGAATCTGGTGATGTTTGTATTTTCTTTACATAAAACGCGTTTAAATTTAAATTCAGTTTTCCTGTTTTTGTTGGCTCAGATCCAAGCTCTCTCCATCCAGTGGTCCTTGCGGCCAAGATGGTAAAGGCGCCGGTACGGTAAACTGGAGGATGTGGGTTCGATTCCCACCTGGGACCCATTTTTTCTGCATTTAAATTCAGTTTTCCTGTTTTCCTATTCATAATAAACCCCCTGCCGGATCCATACGGCGACTAATTAAATTAAGAATTGATTCTTCGGGCCGTTTCGTTAGCGGTGACTAAACTAATAGGGTACAGTTGATTTAAAAATTCATTGAAAAATGCAGAGTAATGGTTCTCGGGGGCAGTTGGCTCAGATCCAAGCTCTCTCCATCCAGTGGTCCTTGCGGCCAAGATGGTAAAGGCGCCGGTACGGTATACCGGAGGATGTGGGTTCGATTCCCACCTGGGACCCATTTTTTCTGCATTTAAATTCAGTTTTCCTGTTTTCCTATTCATAATAGCGTTTACGTATGGTTTGTCTTGATCATTATTTGGCTGTTTTACTTACTCTGTATTGTTGTTTATTACGAAGACAATTAATCCCATTCTAAACTTGAAATCGGTGGCGTATTATAGCTCAGCTTTCATCAATATTATTCATTTTAGCGAATTTTAATGAAAGAACCCCCGTGATTTTTTTTCGAAGAGTGTTTTTTTAGAGTATTTTAATGCAATGGCTTCAAAAAGTTTAAAATCAAAATTTTTGAAAACTTTCTTTCGTTTAGAAAGGAAACTCTAGGATTCGTTCCAGAATGCCTCGAAACGGATTTCAATGGAGGAAATTTTCGAAAATATTAATTTCAAAATTTTTGAAGCCCTAGAAATTTTTTACTAAAATTCGCTAAAATGTACAATAATGGCTAGTTGTGTCGAGAACTGCCGGAGAAGCTCCACGAAATCAACTAGCAATCACGAGGATGTTTCCACCAAATAACGTCACTTGAATCGGCCAAGCGGACGAGAAATACGAGCAACTCAAATCCGGTGGAATGCTTCAAGACAATACCGGAAACGGCCCACAACTGATTTCAGCAGCAATAAATGCCCTGGGCGCAAGACGGATTTGAGGGGAGTTTTCCACCGAGGGAAAAGCATTAGAGGGAACGCATTTCCGGTTTATTGCCCCCTATAAATTATCCGGGGGTGATGTAGGTAGCGGAAAGAGGAAGACAATGTTGTGCCCATGAGGGATCGCTGCGGCCGCGGAGCTGACGACTCTATTAACCCCTTTCAGACAGGGCGCGGGACCCTCGTCGCTCCGCGGTTTCTCGTTGGGACCCGCTCGGATTCGTTTTCCCGCGGGCTGGAGATCGAGGGTAAAAGAGATATTGTTTCTTGGGAAGGACGGCGGTGTCGGATCATGATTGAATTACTTTTAGCGAATTTTCAAAGAAAAGAGCTACATAACAAATTGCAGCCTCATAGAGTGATTTTAGCCACTAGAGAAGTGGTTTTATCATTACTGTACGTTATAAATTCACTCGACGACGTTCACCGTTTACTCATTTAATTATTCAATGGGAAATCATTAGAAAAATCCCGGTAACTAGGGAAAGGTAACTCTGTCGGTTTCCCACCTACAAAAATCGTTATCCACTCATTGGAAAGCTCTCAATTTATATGACTACACTACACCCAAATTGTGGAAATTATAGGCGCTTGTGCAGGGGAGTCGAATACAAATGAAGGGATTGCACAATGTTGTATCTCAGGGGGTCACGTATAGTAATCATTGAAGAGAGCTTCATGTAATAATATATCGAGCTCCATAACACCAACACAGTATAATTAATTTGGGTGCTTGTGTTTCTCGGCACCTCATTTTCCGAGAACGGAGAATATTAGTTCACCCCAAGCGCTTAATCAAACCTGGAGAGATGGGTGGGCGATCACACACATTTCATACGTATACGCGCCTAGCGTGCCAACTTGATTGTACCAAGTTATTCGGTTGTTGGAAGCTCCAACTGCGAACATTCAGTAATTAGGCAGGTGTTTAAATTGGAAAAACCCCATTTTAATCAAGCAGGATAATTTATGGCGAAGAGTTTCTGTTTGGAAATACCAGGCAGTACAGATGCATGCATGGTATGTGCGAGTCCAATATTCAAATGTCAAGAGGAATTCTCAATGTGTGTGTGAATAACAAAAAAACGATCAATCTATTTAGTGAATGTTAAGAAACGAAAAGATATACCTTGTCAACTTCCCACCTTGTAGGAGGGTTGCATAAACAGTGTATTGATTTGAAACACAATGCTTGTTTATTGCACATGTATTTCAGTAAATCGATTAGAGAATAAACCAGCCTCAGATGACACTAAGGTGATAAGTGGCCCTCCGTATCTCTTGATATTGTTTTCAAAGTGTTCTAAAGTCGCTCTAATTCAAATTTCAGCTCCGTAGTTCGATCAGGAAAGAAATAAGCCCATGAGATCCTCCAGCTGACCAGTTCGCTTCCATACCTTGTAACTGAATTATATGTGTCCCGAAGGAGCTCCATCGTAAATTTCTGCATCGCCGGTCTATTAGGAAAAAAATTAGCCCCAGAGGTGTCTCATCTGATCAAAGCCCCTCCAAACTTGTAATGGTATTCTAGATGTCCCTATGGAGCTCCATTTCAGGTTTCAGCAACGGATTGATTAAGAAAAAATTAGCTTAATAGCTTCACGTGAACTTTAGTGTAACGCACCTTCATAGCCGATTTGAGTTAATTCGGTCGGGCGAAAGGATGAATTTGTCATAAATATCTTTATTTATAAAAATCAAATTATGTTTGTTTGTTTGTCCTTTATGCGCGACCACAATTATGAACCGATTTTGGTGCTGTTTTTACAGCATGCTCTTTGAACACCAGAAAGAAAGATAGGCTATATTGAAATTTCTCAACTCACACCTTTCAGCCTTAAAATAACCATTTTATTGAAAAACCGCGTTTGATTCTTGCTTCATTTTAAATGCTTCATTTCATCAATAATTAATTCACTTCGACACTTTCATTAGATATCATCATGGTGAGTTTTAGACGTTGAGGACATTCGATAACAAATTCAACGATACCAAAACGATTTTGGTGGGTTGAGCAGAGCATTTTATATTCGTAAAGATAGATCATCAAAATTGATATTAAAAACGCCTCACTAACAGCAGCAATCTTGATGGGGAAGAGTTTTTACGTAGCTAAGGTTATATTGAGGTTGAAGAAACGGGACGCTTTTACCAGTACTCGTTGCTTAAAAATAAAAACCGATTCCTTAAAAAAGAAAAAAAAAAGTGATCCTCTGGGACATCAAGAGACAAATAAAATTATGTGCTCTTTCCTGATCAGCTGACTTAGCTAAATTCTCTCCTTTTTACACTAGAATTGTGAAATTTGACAGGGAGCCTTTCTAGGACATAAAGAGTTGATTGCAACATGATGTTCCAACCAGATCAGCTGACTCAGATAAAGTTAATCCTAAGCCTAATTAATCCTAAGAATTTGAAATTTGTTGTCTCTAGGACATTAAGAGACGGATGCAATGACGGGTTCCAACGAGATCAGCTGACTTAGCTAAATTCTTTCCTATTCACCCTGGGAATTTGAAATTTGATAGGGAGCCTCTCTTTCATCATTAGCTGAGTGAGCTAAATTCTCTCCTTTTCACCCTAGGTATGTTAAATTTGACAGGGAGGCTTTATAGGACATCAAGAGTCGAATGCAATGACGAGTTCCAACTAAATCTGCTTACTCAACTAAATACTCTCCTATTAATCCTAAGAATTTAAAATTTGTTGTCTGTAGGACATTAACAGACGGATGCAATGATGGGTTCCAACGAGATCAGCTGACTTAGCTAAATTTTCTCCTTTTCACCCTAGGAATATGAAATTTGACGGGTGCCTTTCTATGGCATTAAGAGTCGAATATAATGACGAGTTCCAACCAGATCACCTGATTCAGCTAAAATCTCTTCTATTTCCTAAGAATTTGAAATTTGATAGGGAGCCTCTCTAGGACTTTAAGAGACGGATGCAATGACCAACCAGATCAGCTACAGCTAAATTCTTTCCTATTCGCCCTAGGAATTTGAAATTTGATAGGTCTTAGGATTTGATTTGATCCTATTCGTTGGTTGAACATCAAGAAACGAATAAAATTATGGTCTCTTTCCATAAACCATAATTTATAGTGTCCGACGTATCCTTCAACATCTCCGAAAGGTTGGACAAAACATCAACAGAAACTAATTCAATTACCCGTATTCATCCTTAATACGTACTACTTTATTATTTATATTCAATGTTTTCTTCGCTTCAATTAAAGAATAACTTTAAACGAATAAAAGTTATTGTTATTTGTAACCATAAACCATGACTGTACGAATAATATGTAAGGCGGAACAAAGTCCGCCGGGTCAGCTAGTGTCTATATACATTATGGCATCCTATTTAAATAAATGCACCATAAACGCATAAACTTAATTGAAATACTGTAATGTGTAATCATTTGTATTTATTGATGCACATATGTATTAATGAAAATGAAGCCGAATTTCTAGCGTGGGAATGAGTAATGAAACGATGCCAACACACCCTAGTAATAGTTTGGGGAAGGTAGATCAGCTGTTTCTGAGAAAAAATTGATGACTTTCTATATACTGACATTGAAGGAGGCACCCACCAATTGGCAATTAAGCAGTGGGATAAAATCATACTCCTATAAACGCTTTACTAGTCCATATATGGGTGAGAAGAGTTACAAAAAACTTCTCTTCGCGAAACCAGAACACCGTTGGCATTATATAAGCTGATAAGATCGACATATGTTTACTATCTCGCACCAAGGGTGGTTCAGTAACTTTATTAGCGTTGAAAAATGAAACACAGGAAATTAGTGGAGAAAAGCCGCCATCAAAGAAATTAGCTCAGCAACTCACCAAGCTGATCTAGGGAGCTCCAAACTTTACGATTCGTTTTTAGATGTTCCAAGAGGCCTCCATTTCAAATTTCAGCTTCATAGGTTGAATAGTAAATAAATTACCTCTAGATCTTACTCAGCTGACCTGGGAGGCTCTACACTTTATAATTAGTTTCTAGGCGCACTAAGGGGCCTCCATTCCAAATTTCAGCTTCATAAGTAGAATAGCGAAGAACTTAGCTCCGTATCTTGGCTGATCTGGGGGCTCTAGACTTCATGATTCGTTTTTAGACTAGCATAGATATTACGCCATTACGTTAGTCTAGTTGTTTTCGTAACAATATTATGTAACAAAATTTCACTTTTAGTTCACGGTAAAAGCGTGTTCCACGCTAAAAGAAATTTCTATTGCTTTTGCCGCCCTAGCGGTTCTTGCGGTAATACCGGAACCTAAATGCTAATGGTTAGTTTTCAACGGTTGTTTTGCCTGCGTTGTGATTGTTTATCCAGTTGATAAACCATATAGTCCCACAGCTGGTTATACTTCGAAAAGTTACTGCCCCCCCCCTTCTGATTCCTTGCGCTTATGTTATATAATATTTTTCCTTTCAATGTTCTAGCTTTTAGGGAGAGGGAGTGGATTGACGTATCACGATCAGTGTGGTTTCTTTAGATTCTTTGGTTTGGCATTTATCGATGAAAACTATAGGTATAACATTTCTCTTGCCTTGAAAGTTTTCGTGATCTTGATTTTTTAATATTTCTGCCCATAAATTCTACCCTCATGGTTGATGCCCTTTAGTAATACCACGGTTACTGGCACATTCTACGCCGATGTATAATTCTAGAGCGAACTTTATTTCATCGAACCTCCTTCACAATGAATTTTCCATATGTGTCAATATAGAGGCATTCTTCACTGCAACTCAATTAGAAAAATGGTGAGGGATGAGAAGAGTTACTCCTTAGCGAGAAAGACTTCTGATGAAGACCATATTTTCGATCAGTACACTACGCTATACTTCCAGTAGGTACCTAAAAAAATGAGAGGCAGACCACGAAACCACTTTTGCCGTTGCATCGGAAATCTACTTATAGTTTGGACTCCACCAACACAACCAATACTTACCATAAACTACCACCATAAGGTACCTAAGACTAGTCACTATATCAATACGTTGTCCAAACATATTGACCTTAACTTGTGTTTCTAAAAGGAACTCTCTAGAATTCAAATTGTCTCGATTCAACTCGTAGATGCCAATGTAATTTTGTTGCTATTTTATGTTCAATCTGAAATTGATATTCATATCTTTCAAATAGATTAGTAGATACACTCGCCGACCCTAACTGGGTATCTATAACAAAGGGGGTGACGTGATAGGTGCGAGAGGGTTCGCAAAGCAGTGGTATTAATGTATACTAGAATCTAGAGTACTTTATTTCCCTAAGGTTGCTGGATGTAAGAGTGGTAAAAGTAAGTAACAGTACATCACCATGACTGTGGGGCCCACCAGAAGTGTACACCAACATACCTGTAACAATAATCAGAGAATAGTATTGCAACGTTATTTTTAGCCATTTCACTGATTTGAAAAACAACATACATGTATACATATTATCTCATTTCTACCTGAATTGTAACATTTTGACATAATATGTAGAGTAGATAGAGTGGACAGTGCTGAAGAGTAGATATTTTGTTGGCATGGATTCATCTAGAATATTCGATTGAATGAATTGTAATGATTGACGAGATTCGAGGGTAATAAAAACAGGCATCCCAATAAATAAACTACGAATATATAATTGAATAATGTCCGGGGGGGGGATCCCTAGAGTAAACAGTGATAACGGAAACTGGCTGTACTATTATATTCTGGCCGGAAAATATTAGTAAAATTAAGAAGATATGTTTACAAAGACGATCCCATCATTAATAATACCTCTGTGGGGTTAAATATTAGATGTCAGTCAAGATGATGGAATCTTAATCGATGCCATGAAAATTGATTCCTTCGGCCAGCGTAGGGATTACCATAGTAATTGAATTGGTTATACGTATAATATTGGCAAACGACGCCATTAATCAAGATCGGATGACAGGATAGGTTCAATTTCGATCGATATGAGGCTTCAGGGGATGTCTCCTCTAACTTCTGCAAACCTGTACCGCGACAATGATGATGCTGGATCAATTCCTTGTAATGTCTGGCCATCATCAATATCCAACAGTCAGTAGAACTCCAATGCTTCTGTTTTAGGACTTTCCTGGAGTATCTTGAAGAGGTAAGAGTCTAGTTAGCAAAGCGTGGCCGTAAGCAGAATTCAATTTCGATGCAACAATACTGTATTAAAACCCCAAAAATTATTACAAAAGGTTTTATCATTTCTGTGTAAGATAGCCGTTTTATATGATGTACGCAGTTCGCTGGTTCAAGGATAATTACCTATTAAACGGCGTCTGTGGTGTATTATCTAAGTATAACAACGTGGACGATGTCACCAACCAAAAGACAATAAATATACGTGGACTGTGGTTTTCTAAACAAACGTTGAACCGGTTTTTAATAACGTATAAATGAGCTACCAAGGAGTCGAATGATAATCAAAAGACTCACATCGTAGTTATAGGCACTGTGGGTCCAGTAAAGATAAATTACCTACAGTGATTCCAGCAAATATCTATTGAAATTGAACCTATGGAGTTAATTTCTTTGTTGTTATTCAACCTATACAGTTAAAATTTGGAATGGGAAACCCATAGAACGTTTAGAAGCGAATCATAAAGTCTAAAGCATTCGCATTATACGGCCATTACTCTTTAGCCATTAGGCACAAGACTATTTTTTTTGTTTTGGTTTTCTTTAAATTTGATTTTTTGAATCTACATAAATATCTTGAAACGCGAACCAACGAATTTTGAGGGAGGGTGAAAAGATGTATTTCTTGGTAGATTACGGAGGTAGAAACAATAAACACAATTTAAGGTTCCTATAAGAATAACTCTGAACTGATTCCGAATTTATTAATTAATTTTGTCCAAACAGTTATGAGTTTTATTATAAAGTGGCCAAAATGAATGAAGAAGAAATAAATGTGATAAAATGTGTAAGACATATCAAAGGTACCTGAAGCATTTTGGAATGCAACTGCTGCATATAATAAATTAAACTATAGTATATATTTATATGTAATTTATTTTGTATTAGGTAGATAATAATTGCGACAGTAAAATACAACAATTTGTCGTAATGATTTTGAGTATCGAATTATTTCAATGAATTTAAGTACATTTTCTGTGCAAATTCCTGATTCTCGTAGTGGCTAAAGGTTTATATATAATAAAATTCATTCATCAATCAAGAGTAGTACGTCAAATTGTTTTAAAAATTTCAGCACTTGGTGCGCTAAAAATCGATAATAAATTATCTAATTGATGGCGAAATTGTATTTCTTAATAATATTTTGCTCTAAATACCAATTTCAGCATTTTCAATAGCTTATTGAAGCTTTTATCGATTTTTTTATTATCGATTATTTTAATGCAATATGGGCACATTTTTCAGCACAGTGCACATTGATTTAGTAACGTGGATACACTTTTTCTACGTAATTATATACGTAATTTATATTTCTACGTAAGAAATATGACATAATTATCTCTTGGAATTTTAATACTTTACATTATATAGCATTCTTTGAGCACTGTTTTGTATAGCCATTGCAACGTTGAATGAAAATTTGCTAACAGCATTAGGTTTGAAACATATGAGTGTGCAATATCAAAGAAAATTGGTAAGTGGGACGAGATACGTCATCGTATATGTGGGTGGGATGCAAGTACATATTCCAAGATCTTAAAGTAACGGACTTGCGTTGGCTGAATGCAATGGATTTACAGTTATGATGTTTTTAGTATCAGTGGACAAAGAAAAGGTCGTGGGAGTGGCGAAGAATCAACAACAATAGAATAAAAAGCCATTAGAGGCACTCTTGGACGGATTCGGGCTGGGTTGAGGCGATTGATGGGCTGTCAGCCCACACCATATAGGTACCTTAGGTCGTCCGTATTAGGAATAACTATGTAAGCATGAGTCGTTCCTAAGAAGACGCAATTTGGGTGTTACAAACGGTTATAATCGTTACGCTAACGCTGCTACCTTGATAGGAATGACAAGCAAAATGAACAAGTATTTGAGATGTATTGTCGTGGATCCGACATTTGTATCGGTCCTAAAAGTTTCACTTTTTGTCAGAATATAGAGAAAAAGGTCAAACAATAACTCATGATTGATTATTGAATTTATTTAGTTGTTCGAACTTCTTGTGCCAATATTACTTAAGATTTCAAATTTATTTCTTATAAATTGCTTTTAAGTATAAATGGTAGTAGTTTTATCTATTAGCCTAAATAAGTCTTGAACCTGGAATTCATTGAATCCCAATTTCCTAGGAGCTAACCCACTCATTCCCGAAAAATTTCATCAAAATTGGACTAAAACTTGGTATAGATTTTGGCGTGACAAGGATTCACCCCAGACAGACAGTCATGGAACCGAAAATTGATCAGCAAGCTCTGAAACACAAAAAGCAAGTGGAAATTTTGATTTTGGAGGGCCAAAATGTTTTTGACTTCAATCACGAACACAAAGCTTCGAACCTTCGGTAGAGAGGAAGCAAAATCTGATTTAGAACAGCCTTTTCTGAATTCCATTCTTGAATAGATTCGGTGATAGAGAACTCTAATGTTACCTATTTACCGAAAATGTGGCGATGCCAAGCTTTAAAGATATTTGCGGAGAAGGAGAGAAGCAGATTTTCTCACCGCGTTGTTGCTGAGTCAAGCGATACAAAACACGTGACAACCTCATTTGGAATGAGATCGAGGTCGCGAACAGGTCTCTGGCTCCCCCATTCCGTATACTGATAAGTTCTAATTTATAATCAAATGGTATGCACGAAGTCAAATCCGTGGGATGGGGATTATTCCACTTGGGCGGATAACACGATCTTATGCCTGCAAATAAGATGTTTTCACGGAGCCTGGGCGGAGCAACGGGTATCTGACGGAGAATCAACTATCGTGGATTCCATATTCTATTTCAGCTTCCAGTACAACAAATGGAAGACATACAGTTGGCATCGCAAGTCACCCGATCTATTAGGTATCATGAAAATTGTAGGCTCAATCTTGTCACAGGTCCACGTTTTACCTAAGAATAATTTTTAGCTCAATAGCTCAAAACCAATCTTGTTTCATGAATCAAAAAATGGGTACAGTTGAGAGACGTCGCTCACTTTCGGTTACAGCTTATTAGACAACTTTACCAGAAAATTAAGCTACAATAATGAGTTTAAAAAAAGTTCATTCATAAATATCGCAGAAGAGATGAAATGAAATATATTACAAAACTTCACACAAAAGGCATTTCTGTCCTTAAATTGGTTTATTGTTAACCTCCAACGTTTATCCCCAGGAACTGGTGCTTGTTCAGGGATATGAAAATTGAGTTCAAAATAACAAATTTAAAAACGCAAAACCTCTTATTATTTTCCTTTTTGAAAACAAAAAAAAAAAAAATTAAATTTTAGAGTTATCAATTAACTGAATTTGAATTTTGCAACTTAATCATTTCTAAAAATATTCTTTTTCGCAGATTAAACTATCTTCCTACAATTTTGAAATTGTCGAAATCCATAGTATGACCTTAAGATCGGCAAAGATCAAGATGTACTACATTAATTTCAGTTAGATTAGGTATAAAAATTATTCACCATATCATTTCATTCAATTTTCAAAAACATACACAACTAATATACTACAACTTCCAACCATTCCGTTTTAAAGATTAAAATGTTATTTTTTAAATATACTCCTTATTGAATAATCTTTAAAAAAATTTACATTTTCTGAATAAATAAGTAAATACAATTCACAATTCCAATCCCTATACAGAAGATGCTTAAGAACGAAATTTACCTTCATTGCATACATCTTCAGCCGATTCTTCAGCCGATAAATGTATCTCGTGCTTGCCCCAATTAAACTCGATCACCAGCTCTTTTCGGTGTTGCCACGCCACACGATTAAACATTGCCAAACCGAACCAGGAATACCTAGAACTATTGAGGGCATTACGAATCAAATGATGATAGAAAAATCCACCATTTACGACTCGCACCTCTTCAATCCAACAAGGCGGTGCACAAAGAAGGATTGACTTGAGTACTGGTTACGTTTCAAGGAGGTTAACTGAGTTAGGTGCCGCAAATGGATTTTAACAATTCAATGCCAGTAAACCTTCATAAAGGAGTGATGTCACGTTGCGTACCAGGAATAATGAATGATCGGATTTCATTCTCTCAAGATGTGGCAAGCGAATTTTCCCGTGATTTGTAAGATTTCCGCATTTGTGCCGTGTAGTTTCTAACAAGTTTCAAAAGGTGGAACAATCGCAGTTCTCATAGCAAGATGCAACATACCTTACACCAGTAAGGTCCTACATACAACTATTATCCGAAAATTAGTGAGGAAATTTTACTGTTTTGTTCTAAAAAAAGGAGAATATATATATATATATATATATATATATATATATATATATATATATATATATATATTCCATACATTGTGGCACCCGAAACAATAAAAACATCATACGAAGTGGCACCCAAGTTTTTATGGCACCCGTATAAGGGTGCCACATTGTCAACCCCTCATATCTTACCTTAACTTCAACAATAAACACATAAAAGATTTTCACTATTTAATTCAAGCTCTACTGGATGATAAGGATTCATAATTACAATTTTACATTGATTCAGTGACCAACAAAGAGCCTTTGAAGTTTGGGAGGTGGGTGCCAGTTGAATGGATTATGGATCACAAATATACAGCTGTAGTTCATCGTTTTTCCGCGTGCTTCGCCGCAGTCGGGTGTTTCGTGTATATTATAATATACATAATAATATACACATTCTATTTTGCTTACTGAATGGCTACCGGAGATCTGGCAGGGTCGGCCATTGCTTTAAATAACCTCGTCTTCTCCCCACCTCTTCTCTTTTAAAAAGCAAAGAACTAAAACAACTGGAACGCTGTCTCAGGGTTGAGCGTGCGGTCGGGCGGGTTGAGATGTGTTGGACGACTACACAACTACTCCCAGTCAAAAGCACAGGAAATTCTCAATTTTAGTTCGATTTTGATGACATTTTCAGGGATTGTGTTGGTTAGCCTCTTTATGTTCCCCTATGAATTTCATTGCAATCGAATCAATAATGACGTGTGCGCAAGCTCAAACGTGAATTCATAAAATAACGTCGATTTTTTACGGTCTATAGGTTCGATTTTGTTCAAACCCGGAGGGTAGTTGGCTATACGTATCAGAAATATGCTCTATGAGTTTTATTGTGATTGATTGAGTAATGACCATTGTACATGCGCAAAAATAAAATTGTTTGACTCTTGTGAAATTCAGAGACTAAGGAACCGATTTTTATGGAATTTTCTGGTTTTGTGTGGGTTAGCTTCTAGATGGTTCCATTTAAATTGCATTGTTGTCGGATCAATAATAAGGTGCGCGCATGCGCAAACGTCAGATTCTAACAACGTCGATTTCTTACGATCTATTGGTCTGATTATGTTCAAACTTGGAGGGCAGTTGGGTAGAGGTTTCTAGGAACGTTTCCTATGCATTTTATCGCCTTATTGATATTAACTTGGTTAACACACGTGAAACTCTGAATCTAATTGACCGAATACTCTCAAGGAGTGTTAGGGGGCCCTAGATGATCTCCTATAGTCCTCTTTTACGTAATATCATCCATTTAGGCGAATTTTTGGGACTTTAGGAAATCTGGAATGGAATAGAAAGTTCCAGTTATGCAACAAAAAGTAAAATAAAATTCAAGATCATCTCCACAGAAGTATTTCAAGATGGTACATACGTGATGAAGTAACATCTTTTATGCATTATTCCAGTCCCTAGTTATACGTTGCTCAAAAATTGATGATGCGCCGCGAGTGGTCGCGGAAAGTAGGGGGGATACAAGAGCGCATAGGAGCGCGCTCCATTTTGACCCTACTAGTTTACGAATGGCCCAACGCAAACAATCGTTTTTAGGCTCAAATTATTCGTTTTTAAACCAGCTATATTTTGGTCATTAGCAAAATACTTTTAAAATTATCAGGTTTAATTTAAAATAAGGTTAAAGCTGAAAAAACTCCTTTTTTCTTCTCCTCTGTTAACTAGAGACAGGTAATGTGAAACTTTCCGTTTTTATTATTTTATTATTATTAATAATATCTTAATAAGTTATTTATAATTCTCATCACCAATTACCACATTCATTATTCATTCACATTTATCACATTCAGTTGTGTTAACCTGCTGTGAATGTTGTTTATCTGCAGTCGACTTTTCGGAAGTAATTCGGAATATTCCCATTTTTTCTATAAAATGTACGGGTTTTCTTTTGCAAAACAGTTTGGTCATCGTGGATATAGTTTTTATGAACTACGATAATTTATTTTCTCCGAAAATTGAGATTTAATGTGATAATACGAGGCCCTAGGGATCCACCTGGAAATGTAACTCTTGATCAGTGCCTACTCTTTTTTGCCAGAAAATAACAGAAGGAATACATAAGAACGACATTAAACCACGTATTTGAAAAAAAAAAAAAAAAAAAAAAACCGAACGACAGACTTACGGTTCTACAGTCACATAATTTAATAATGATTAATTTTACACATTATTAGTTCAATGTGGTTACTTAACAATATTAGTTTATAATTTACTGTAATAAATCAGCTTTCCTTGACACTACAGAGGCTAAGGGATCATGAGATGTTGTGATAAAATGAGAGCATTCCAAAAAAGTGGCGATTGTTTTCCTGCTATCACTAAGGGAGTTACACTTCCCTACTAACGCATTGGTTGTACATGAAAATCAATATTTTCGCCGTAACGTAACGGTAGGAAAAAATGGAAACGTCCTATTAATCATTATTAAATGATAAATTGCTGAACCAGTATCCACAAAGCATGTAGCAAATCAAACAAATCTTTTATTGATGACAATGATATAACTGCGTTTATCTGTGAAAATTGCTACGAAATAGTTATTGACGGAGGAAGCAGGTTTGACCCCCGCTTTCCGTTCCAAATTTACAAGACGAACAATTAGCCGAAAATGCGGATTCACTGAGTACCTATAGGAAAGTTCGACCACATGCATCGATAGGTATCAACATAACATAATTGATCAAATAATAAGAACATGTATAAACTTGTAAATATTCAAGTAGGCACTGCATAGGTACCGTCTACGTGCCACTATGTAGTAAAGCATTGTTCTACATTTTAATTACATTTTAAATTTTATTTAAATGATTCTTTTTAATAAAATTTAAGAATTGAAACATTCTCCGGAGAACTGACGCTGAAAAACGCATGAAAAGTAACTTTTTCGACAAGAGTAAGAGAACGTTCCACACATTCCTTTGCACAAACAAAGTGGTGTGGTGATAAATTGCCTTTTTGGATTTCATATTTACTCAAGGCAGGATCCAGTTTTGAGAGTTGACAATCGAAAGCACTCAACCAAAAATATGTAAGTAATAATTACCTCAAACAATAAAGCATCTAAAGTGCAAGGTACACAGGAAAAGTTTACAATTATACTGAGAGATTTCGTCAGCCAATTGAATCTACCCTCATCTGCGCTGTTCTCTCTCTCTCTCTCTTTTTTTTTTTTTAATCAACGTTAAGTACAAATGCTCAAGATTTTTTAGCCGAGTTTCTGTAATTTGTCTTCCAACTCCAAGTGAGGCCAGGCGTCTATTGGTTTATAGTGTTTTAAGGTAATCACCGCAGATATTTTAGTCAAAATTTTGCTTGTGGTGTCACACACACCCTGTGAAAGCATGAAGGGCAGGGAAAACCGCTGTAGCTGTGCGGCATAAGCTTTCAGTAACGATGTAGCAGCCAATCACTCGTGGTTTTGATATTTAACGATAGACCCCTGGATCCGTGACTTTTCACTTTGTCCCTGGTTTCCGAGTAGGTACTAACTGTCACGATTCACCGGGTCAAGTTCTGTTCACTCGCTATATAGAAATGAACTAATGATTTTAGGGATTTTCTACGTGGGTTTACTATTTTTACTGATTTACTTTCGTAGCCTTTCGTTCATATTTTGAACTCAAAATATTTTATGGACAATTCATCGTACCAGTCAAAAACAAAAGCTTTTCTGTGAACATGAGAAGAGAAATTAATGAAAAGTGATGTATTAAAAATAACACGTTTTTGTGTTGGCAGTTGGGACTACACTCAACATTGGATCCTGCCGCTTTTGAATAAATAGTAAATAAAAAACGGCAATTTATCACCTCGTTTCGTACCTGTGCAGTGCCTACTTGATCATAGATGCTGTTACTATTTCTTCAATTATGTTTTGATACCTATAATTCGACATACCTCGATATACCTATAGTTCGATGGATGTGATCCAACTTAACTTTACAGGATCTATACAACTGAAGTCTTATGAATGCCTTATGAATATTTGAGTTTGAGTTGAGATTCAATTTCTTTTGTTTCTCATCGTCAAGTGGTATGGAATTATTAGTCTCCTTGCCTATTTTTCTCGAGATTTGGGAATTTCAAATGAATGTGATAAATGGTGATGAAAATTATAAATACATAAATGATTGTATAGGTAATAATAATGTTTAAAAAACCGAAAATGTCACATTACTAGTAAATTGTCTAGTAAATAGAGGAGAAAAAAAGTTGATTTATCTTCAAAATACAAAGGTTCATTATTGAAAATAATAAATCCAAATGCGACATTCAACATAAGGTCGGATTGTTTCGATTTTCGTAGTTTTAGAGTCAACATGTATAGTAAAAACCCAAGTGTGCTTATTCCAGTTACTTGGGCGACCTAAGCTATTGCGAAAAAACATCGCAACTTTCGAACTATTTTCTATATTTTGGATCTTACGCCAAAACTAAGCTAGTTAGCAAGGAAACATCTATTACCAATATTCACGGCAGTTAAATTCTACGTAGAATAACCTATTAAAATTTGAAATATGAGTAATCATGCAACCGCTTGTAAAAAAAGGCACTTTTTTCAATTTGGGTGAAATGTTTCACTTGGATTTTTAAGAGCTTTAGTCTCAGAAACTGTCACACCAATTGAAAAACTTATTAGATGAAAGTCATAAATAGTCTAACTTTGTAACTAATGGGTACCAAACATTGGAAATTTAATTTATTTTTAGCGCATTTATGACAAAAAATACAAATTGTCCACACACGACTCCCGTCGTACACCTGAGGTGGTTCGTCTAAATAAGGTTAATTTTGGCATGACTACTCAATCTTAAACGCAATTTAATTATAATATCCTTATAATACAGAATTCAATTAGTCTCGCTAATTTTATTATTAGTGAATTACCTAAATATAATTTTACGAAATAATAATTTCCTTAGAAAACTATCACGTGTTAGAGAAGGAGCGGTCTAGTGACAATTTTGAATTTTCCGTCATAAAATGACATGTATTATATGAGATGAAATTCATTACATGTAATTACATGAAAATGAAATAAAATGACATGTGATATAAAATGCAGATATAGAATTAGATGTCCTACGACTTTCATTTGATAAGACACACAGACTGGAGAGCAGTGAAGTTGTGGAAACCCATATCAATACTATAAATTATTACACTGGAAAAAAAAAAAAAAAAAAAAAAATTGAAGGCGAAGCTGGTACTGGGAGTTTTTGAAGGTATTGAACCCGAATCCGAAGCCCGTTTTTCACATAGACGTCTATTTTTTGAGGAGGTGGACGTGTAATACTAACCCCCAGGACCAGAACCTGTGTCGTGAGGGCATGACCTTGATTTTTTGGGGGGAGGGGGCAGGGGCGGATCCAGAAATTTTTTCCGGAGGGGGTCACAGGGTAGAACAATATAAAAAATAACAAAATAACCAAACGAACAATACAAACCGAATTTTCTTACAGACTGACAAACCCAGAATAACCTTATGCCTGAACTCGTCCAATTTGTCTACTTAAAAACTAATTGTAATTATTTATAAAATTCATTGTTTATGTAAAAAATATTTTTTAATATTTATTAATTATTTAGCTGATAAATGTATTTATTTTCAATTTTCTTCTAAAAAAGTGTCCTAATGTGTTTTCAAACAAAGTGGCGCCTTTTATGGCAGCGTAGCTAACTTCAGAGTTTGCAAATCAAAACATTGAAACCACAACAATCGATGGTTGATTTCAGTGAATTCAGGATCGTTTTTACTGAATTTGGCAGGAAAGTAAACGAGAACGAAACAAAAACAAGATGATAATTAACAAAAATAAGAAGAAATGAACAAGGTGTAATTTGACGAATACACCAAGGTAAATTAATTGATATAATTGTATATAAAATAACATTGGTAGGACTAATGCAACAAGTAAGTGTACGATTATATTTGACTAATTTTGACATTTTTGATCGAATCTTTTTAGATTTTTTATGGTTCTGTTTTGTTTTCAGGTTTTTTAACACCGTCTACCGTTTGTGTTATTAGAAATTATAGTAATTACTGGCGAGGACATTCGAATTTCAATTTGACGGATGTTTTATGGTAAATATTTACACCGTTGTATATGAAGCAAAATTGAAAAGACCATGAGGCCAAATCAGTTTTCAATTTAAAATTCAATTTGCAATAATGTTTTGTTTATAGAATTTCTCGTAAATATTTATCACTTTTATTTGTTTACAGATTTTCCAACACTTTTTATTAAATCCTTCCTGTCGACTGGTTTTATAGTTGAAAATTCTGGTTCTTAATACAGTAATGAAGAAAATTAAAAGTTTCAATTTGGCGAATGCATCATGGTAAATAACAATACAATTATTGTATTTGAAACAATATATTGAAAAGATTAAATCGAAATGATATTTTTCTGATTCGGGGGCTGATTCTGGGGGGGGTCATGACCCCTGTGACCCCCCCCTTGGATCCGCGCCTGGGAGGGGGATAGTGTTATTAAAAAATAATAAACAAGTAGATCAGTGCTCACAAAATGAGACACATGATAGCGTATTTTCTTGTAAGGAGATCCGCGTGAAATAGTAGACGTTTCCTGCGTTGAATTAGAGATAAAATGGCTTGGCAGCTCAATCAGCTGATCAATGACCTCTTAGTCGTCATCAACCCCTGGCATATCTTTATTTCCACAATGTTACAGATTACATCCATACCAAGTTTCATCAAAATCGGACGTCGGGAAGTGGCATTTAAAACGATTTTAAGAGGACATACATACAACATCAGCGAACAAAGAGAACACAATAGCTCATTTTTCCTTTCTTAAAAGAAAATGCGCTAAAAATCAAATCAAAATATAAATCAGATCAGATATAGAACAATAACGATTGATTATATCATTCTAATAGTACGCAATCAGATTCACAGTATTTGACCGGGGGATACCAACGGATTCTGCCTCAGGTTTGTTATCTGTAATGGAAAATAAAAACCTTTGTGTCAAGGATTTACAGTGTTTTGACTTCATCTTCACCAGTAAGCCAGTGACGCTTCGATGGCAGATGTGTATTTCTAAGTTACCTATTAAACCAATTAATATTGGCCGTAATTTGAGTAATGTGTATACGAGTTTCTTTTTGACCCCAATCCAAATCAGTGTTTTTGAACGACGTCTACATTGGCGAACCGGCGATATTCGAGTGGCAGATTTGCATAACTACAGTACATCTACATGTACATCTGATTCATATTTCATTTATTTACCAATAAGTCGATTGCAGACCCAAAATTTGTGTTTTTGGACTGCGTCTGTAGCAAAGACCTAGCGATACTAAGGTAGCAGACTTGAATTCACGTAACCAATCAATATCCTGGTATGATGGGCCACAGTTTCAGCGATCAACAAAACAGTCGTTTCTGGGCGTTCAAACTCATATGTACCACATCTGCATGTAACACCCATCCACCTTGAGATAGCAGACGACCATGGTTCAGTTGGCCATGGATGAAAGTGTTAAGGGCCGATATGGTTCCCCCTCCAGCTGTAAGCCATATAGATCTGTTTTTCTTGTCGCCATCGGTTTTGGACTAGCAGACGTGCATATCTTATACAAACTCAATTGAATACTAACAAATTCAATAATTGGTCCGTTTCTATAGATCAGTTGCCCCTTTTCAGCCGAGCTCCTAGTGGCATTGGCGGTTAGCACCTATATCTTATACATTGGCTGAATGAAAAGATGAGGCGGTGTCGAAGGGGAAAATTAGGCCGGTGCATCGACAGCAAGTTAACACCCGAACCAGCAAAATGCTCGGTAGATGCCTCCTCCCTTTAGTTGTGCATGTCCTCATCCGCATTTACACGCAGTTGTGAAGAAGTTGATAAGGGTGGAAGTGGAAGGTGACGCGGATGTTGCAGTAGGCATAAGAAATACCTGTTTAATGCTTGAAAGCAATTTAGATGAAACAGCCAAAATAATTCCTATGAAATTGTGGTGGGTTTAAAATAAATTTGTAATTCACATTCGACCACAGTACACCAAGCATAGAACTCTATGCTCTTCTTCAAGTTTTTTAATGTCTCAAAAGTACTTTGATGTCCCTCCTTTTGATATCGCCTGTCCTCGGGCGATCACGGTCATCTAGCTGAAGGAGATAACATCGTCCGTCGTAGAATTTAGTAGATATAAGACCTTTGTCGAGCCTGATTTTGCATCCGGAGATGTTGGCATTACGGGCAGATGAGGTTGGAGATGCTCCCGATCGAGGTTGGTCCTTAGCATCCAAACCAGACGAGAAATTGGAGGGATTCATGAGTTTTGCTTCCGATGGTTATGCAGATTTAAATTCCGATCGAAAGGGTGTGTCAGTTATCAACTTGAACCCTGATAGCGAAGTCAAAAACGCCGATCTCCATTTTTTTGTCCAGGATGATATTGAAGGTGGAAGTTGCGGAACTGTTTACAATACATGCAAACGGTCTGTGAAGGACAGGTTTCGAGTTTGTGGGCAGCCGGTAGACGGCTTTTACATTAACCATACAAAAGGGTCACTTGACTACGTTAATCATGACCTTGATACCTTGAAACTGGGACATTTTCTCGCTCCATAGGGCTTCTTACAAAAGGGGCATGGATATTTAAGGTCGGATAAGAATTGGAATTTTAGAACTGCTCATTTTATTTTATTTGTGTCTTGCAGTTTTTCCATAGATTTGATGATTTTCTAGGAGCCCCTGTGGGTTAGAAATTGCTGATTACGTTCTTTGGACGATTGTATTGATGGGAATTCGGCAAAGGTGGAACTGAAATATTTTTTTTACAATGTCAGAACGTGTTTTTGGGATTTCAAACGATTGTCTCGAAACGTAAAGACAATTTTCTTTCGTATATCTGGGAAAGTGTTACCTACTAGTTCTTAAGCAACCAAGAACTACCCACAAATATACTATTTCATTTTCGTTATGAGGTCGTGTACTCCAAATTGAAAAGTTAGGATTTTGTCCACTAAAACTTCCATTTCTTTAGACATCTTGAAGTTACGGACCAGAATGTTTCTTCTCACCTTTTGTGCAATACACACAAATTGCAAGTGTAATGATGGGCTGGGGTAAGAGAATTTTTGGCCGAGGTAGAACCTCGTAGTTGCGCTACCATTTCCATCGTTTAAGAGGAATGTTCATATTACCAAGGTAAAAAACATGCCTGTGAGATCCATGGAAAACATCTGGAGCCATAATGATGGGGATGAACTCTTTCTCTCCGGTGAGAAGGACGGCACTTAGTTGTGCACCAATGTACTATATGGTGATACAACGATGGTTCCGCGTAAAAAATAACGATTCTCTTAAATGAGATAATGTTTTTTTTGAAAAACGCATAAAGACGGTTTATTAGATAGGTAGGGAGTTGATAAGTGATCATTATTATGGTGAATGACACCAAGAAATAACATTGATTACATAGTATTGTACTCAGGTGCTATTCCGTTATCCCCCCCCCCCCCCCCCCCCCCCTATCTGCTTCACGACTTTCGCGACTGTTTCACTTATCCTATACTCTTAAACGAGAAATTCTTGTATAAATCATCAGGGGATACATACCCCCCCATTTCGACTCGAAAACACAATCTGCACTGGTCAATCCTCCGGAGTGATCTCCGTGGTGTTCTGGGCCATTCTTAACGACGAAAGTTGCTTATATCTGGCCGTAACTGTGGAAGGTATAAAAAGACCCTTCGCTTACTGGCTGTAGCTCCACAAAAAGAAATTTGTATCCAGGTTTCATAGAACCCAAAACGATTTCTGTGGGCAAAATAATTCACATTTTGTTGAGAGAATTGGAGCACATTTAATACCTACGCCTTTTCAAAGCTTATTAAAAATTCTGCTTGCTGGTTGTGGTTTTTTCAATATCCACATTCAGCGTATTTAGTACCTGCACTAACAAAAGAAGATATAGAATTACAAAATTAAATTATCTAGGTACCTAATCTGCTGGCAAAACTAAAAGTCTACGAGATTTAAACATTCTTAACGACGAAAGTTGCTTATATCTGGCCGTAACTGTGGAAGGTATAAAAAGACCCTTCACTTACTGGCTGTAGCTCCACGAAAAGAAATTTTTATCCAGGTTTCATAGAACCCAAAACGATTTCTGTGGGCAAAATAATTCACATTTTGTTGAGAGAATTGGAGCACATTTAATACCTACGCCTTTTCAAAGCTTATTAAAAATTTTGCTTGCTGGTTGTGGTTTTTTCAATATCCACATTCAGCGTATTTAGTACCTGCACTAACAAAAGAAGATATAGAATTACAAAATTAAATTATCTAGGTACCTAATCTGCTGGCAAAACTAAAAGTCTACGAGATTTAAACATTCTTAACGACGAAAGTTGCTTATATCTGGCCGTAACTGTGGAAGGTATAAAAAGACCCTTCACTTACTGGCTGTAGCTCCACGAAAAGAAATTTTTATCCAGGTTTCATAGAACCCAAAACGATTTCTGTGGGAAAAATAATTCACATTTTGTTGAGAAAATTGGAGCACATTTAATACCTACGCCTTTTCAAAGCTTATTAAAAATTCTGCTTGCTGGTTGTGGTTTTTTCAATATCCACATTCAGCGTATTTAGTACCTGCACTAACAAAAGAAGATATAGAATTACAAAATTAAATTATCTAGGTACCTAATCTGCTGGCAAAACTAAAAGTCTACGAGATTTAAACATTCTCCTTCCCTGAAGCTCAGTCTCTGGATCTTTGACCATAGTTTGTTTACCTCAACAGAACCCAGGAAGACCAATGGGAGTTGTGAAATTCTTGGTTCGCTCTTGTTTGTCCGCTATTATAAAACGGTTGATTTGTCTGCTGTTCTGAAGGTGGTTTGGCAACGTCGCAGATACCACCTAGGTATCAAAGTGGTCGCCACTTAGTCAGTGATTTGTAATTGTATATCTCGGTTGGCACATAGATATAGTGATATGAAATTTCCTGGAAGATTGCCACAGGTATAGCATTGTGGGATTCAGTAAATAACCATAAAAATTAAATAAAAATATCCTTGCTGTTTTTAAATTTCATTCGAATCAATATACACCATAAAATAAATATATACACCAGGGAATAATGAGGGTGCCTCCTAACTTCAATATTGTATGGGTGCCACAATGTTAGAATATTTATTTATATACATATACACCAGGGAATAATGAGGGTGCCACATTACTTCAATATTGTATGGTTGCCACATAGACGGTGACTTAAAATTCTCAAGAATGGTGCCACAAGTATAGCATTATGGGATTCAGTAAATAACCATTAAAATGAAATAAAAAGTATACCTTGCTGTTTTTAGAGGTCATTTGAAGCAATATACACCATAAAATACATATATACACCAGCGGATAAGGAGGGTGCCTCCTAACTTCAATGTTGTATGGGTGCCAAAATGTTGCAATATATATTTATATATATATATATATATACTCGGCCCTTCGGGCCTCGCAAGGGGCTCCGCCCCTTGACCCCGCCAATCTATACTCGGCGCTTCGCGCCTCGCCGGATCTTTTCTCTTTTCTACTGTGTAGAAAACGAGGATAATTTGCTATGCAATTCGTCTCAAAAAAAAAAAAAAAAAAAAAAAAAAAAAAAAAAAAAAAAAAAAAAAAAAATATTCAGGCCTGGCCAGGATTCGAACCCACAACCTTCGTCTCACGAGAAAAAAAAAAAAAATTTTTCAGGCCTGGCCGGGATTCGAACCCACGACCTTCGTCTCACGAGAAAAAAAAATTTTTCAGGCCTGGCCGGGATTCGAACCCACGACCTATATATATATATATATATATATATATATATATATATATATATATATATATATATATATATATATATATATATATATATATATAATATATCAGTACTCACGAAGTGAGTTACATGTCAAGCACATTTTCTTTTATGTAGATTTAGTGTTTCACAAGTTATGACGAAATAAGAATTTCGGGGGGACGTCCAACACATGAACGGAACAGTATTTTAATTATCACAATAGTTATACATTTCTTAATTATTATTAGAATACGTTCCGATTTTCAGCTTCGTTGGATAAATAACAATTAGCGTTAAGAGCTCACTCAGCTGATTGGTGTGGTTCAGCAAGTTAATATCATATTCTAACTGTCTCACAGAAGTTCCGCTCCAAATTTCAGCTTCCTTCGATGAATAGCATACAAATTAGCGTTGAGAGCTCACGTAGCTGATTGGGGAGGTTCAGCAAGTTAAAATCCTATTCTAACTGTCTCGCAGAATTCCCGTTCAAAATTTCAACGTCGTAGGATAAATTGCATAGAAATTGGATTTTTCGAATCACGAAATCAGCTGACGGTGCTGATTATCATTAACGATTTTTGCGGCTTGGAAGCCACCTCCTACGGTGCAGAATTCTTCAATATCAGACCAATCAATATCCCCTGATTGACATACGAACTATTTCGATATAATTTACGACACCTGTGACTACGAAACGAATCGCAAATCACAACACAAATCTCGCTCTCACTACGAATCTCTGAACTATGACCCTCGCTTCTCAACACCTCAAACACCTAATTCTGCCAGGTTATATCCACTCAGTTCGCAGATACTTGGACAATTTTGCTGCACCAAGGCTTCAAAAACCTACATATTACCCAAACGAGACGAATAATTATAGTTCATTTTGTTATGAATAAAAAAGCGAAGAAACTAACCATGGAGGGGAGGGTAGGCTGTACTTTTCCCTCCTTTGAAAATACAATAATCACTTCTTTTGCTGCTATTTCTTCTGCAATACTTGGCAACGTCTTTAGAAAATCTTGCATACAAGTCTGCAAGACATTGAGACATTTTAGATCTTCACTTCCCAGTCTAATAGCGGTTGCAATCATGTTTAAAAAATTAACTGGGAAGAATCACCTGTACGTAAACAATTGAGGAGTTGACATGGAAAAGCAGTGAAGTCCGAAAATCGAAAGAAATTTTATTTTCGTCGAAGTGCAAGTAAACAGTCACGCCAACGGCGTGGGAAAAGCCTTTGGTCCTTCCGTCCTTGCTAGATCGCTTGTGAATGAATGTGTGACCTTTGAATGGAGAAGAGATTATGTCCAACAAATCTGATAAGAGTTCAGAGGGAGTTCCGATGAAATTTGATTTTTGGACTTAACTGCTTTTCCATGTCAGCTCCTCAATTATTCACACAACCACGCTCATACCAAAGATTCTTGTCCTCGCACTGCGCAGTGGTTAACTTAATACGGTTAGATAAACCGAGAGCTTTCCAATGACTGGCGAACGATTTTTGTACGATGATAAATGCCTAAGATACTGTTCTGTAGCAACGATTTGGTTGTTGGCGATAATCATCAGAAAATATGAGCGCAACGCACTAAATGTCACGTAACGGAAACTTCGTCTCATTTTTGGCCGCGTTATGATGGCAAAAACATCTTCCATGTTAAAAGGTCAATGCCATCTTGGCAATACGGTCATTGTACGTTTTTCAATGACGTACTTGATGAGATGGAACCCTCCGCAAACGCCACACTAAATTAATTCAATCGACAAGAACGGCCAGATTCAAGAAGTAAGACCTTCGCAGGTTTTATTCCTCGGGCGAAATAGCCACCCTTGCCCCTCCAGTAATGATTTATAAATCCCTTTTACTACGGAAAAACTTTCAGTAGGGAAATGTCTTAGACGTTTTAAAAAGCTTCAAACGACACTGACAGCGGGAAAGGGGATATTCTTTAGCATTTCCCACCGTCCTCTCCACCGCCCGATACTTTTTTTTTCTTTTTTCCTTTCTCCTTCAAAGGTTTCTTGGAAGCGCTGCGTTTACGAGGTTTTTTTTTTTCACCCGATGCCCACCCTTTAAGACCCCGCGAACTTCTTTCGATAGCATCGAATTTTGAAAAGGTTTCTACCGAAAAGAC
Source organism: Adelphocoris suturalis (assembly GCA_030762985.1). NCBI lineage: Eukaryota > Metazoa > Arthropoda > Insecta > Hemiptera > Miridae > Adelphocoris > Adelphocoris suturalis. Next base: position 29,207,107 of record CM061041.1, on the reverse strand, counting down.
GCTTCTGCAATAAGAACGAAAAATAATCAGACTTTGACGGAAGTTCTCACGCGCTTTTCACTCGGAATTTTTCGCTTCTTCTCCGTAAGTTTCTTACGTTTCTTTCTTATTTTTTTGGGAATAACACTGATAATTGGATTTTACCCTTTTCTCGTCACAATAAGATAAGTAGACGGTACAGTACACATAGGATACAACAAACAAAACAAAATGAAAAAGTTTATTGATTGATGCAAACTACTTAGTGATAATGACGGTTTATTGTTTCAGAGCTCACAATTTTTTTCGCCAAAATAATTGAAAAGAATATTACAGTCTCCCTCGTCATTATTTGCTATGTATATATTTTATTGCAGATAATTACTATGTATGTTTCGCATGCCTAATTAACGCTTACGAACCAACCACGTGGGAACTCTCACTTTCAGATTTATTAGTAGCGAAATCGATGAGGACATCAAGCTTTAATTATTTTCACCGCCAACATTTTATAGTTCCAAAAAATATAATTGGTTAAAATGAAGAATTGATGGTTTTCACAAACATGTATTTCAAAGGGCGCAAAATGCGCCCATAAAATGTATTAAATTGCTTTAAGATTGCTAATAAAATATTTATAATTTTGTCTTTTTATCTTGCATTGATTTGGCCTTTAGAAATCAACAGCTCCAGTCTTCATATTTCCGAAACTTTTGGAAGGCACAAAACAAAAAATACTTCGCCTGAACTTTTGCCCCGTGGACCAATGGTTTATTTCAGATCTCAGCACCAACCTACGCACAGGCTGCATGTTGAAGAGATCGTTTTGAAAGATTGGGACCCAAAAATATTACAAAAAAAGTCATTTTTTGACCCAATCATCGTTTTTCCGTTCTCCTGAAAGAGAAGCCCTTGCAAGTTAAGCTCCTTTTTATCTTGCACGGTCACATATTTATTGAATACAGATCCCTATCCTTGAATATTCTTGTTGAAAATCCCAGAATAGGTTTAAACACTTTCTTACCCCTCCCCCCAAAACCTCTTTCGACTTTTTGAGTGTTTTTGGACAGAAAATGCGGAAATTATCAGGAAAAACTAAAAAAACTTAGGAATCAACATTATAAGAAATTAAATGCAGCGTCAAGTGATAGAAACATCATCTTAAGATTATATTAATTTAAGATTTTTTGCGAATTTTGTAAGTTTTGATTTAGTGATAAACGGGATGATTTGAGCAGGAAGCTAGACTGTTGTCGTTAATTAATATCAGCAATGAAACTTGAAGAGTGCCTATCATCAAATTCCGATCATGGACACAGAAAGGCACTAAACTGCATTTGAAGCCTCTCAGAAACTTTTTCATTTCCTTCGAGTTCCTTTTATGGTCACAAACGGAGGCGCCTGTTTCCAGAGAGTAATAGCTTCAATCATCCATGATTAGCAACCTAAAGGGACATATCCCTATTTGGATGATTTACCGATCTGTGGACAGACTCAAGATGATCACGACAGGAATCTCCAACGATTCATGGAAGCTGCTGTGAAATACAAACTAACACTAAACAAAGACAAATACACATTTTCCATATCTACTATCAGCCTGCTGGGTTATGTAATCTCTAATGGAACTATCAAACCTGATTCCCACCGCTTATAACCACTCCTAGATATGCCGGTCCCAAAAGATAAGCCATCGCTGCAAAGGGCACTAGGTATGCTTTCCTACAACATGACACTATGTTTTTCGGAGAAGATAAGACCTCTGATAGCAAAAAGAAAGTTCCCACTATCAGTAGCCCCAATTACAGCTTTCAAAATTCCCAAGAATTACATAGTTCACGCCTCCGTTGCTGCTATTCAAGATGGAATCCCATTCCAGGCAGAAACAGATGCATGTGATTTTGCTATTGCTGCCATTGCTATTGTTGCTCTAGAAGTTATTGAGAAAAATGTGTCATGGTGGGAAACTTGGAGCGCACTGTCTTGTAAAGCTAATATACAATTTGGGAATAGTCTCGATCCTATTGAGATTTCTAATGAAATGACTTTAGTTAACAATAAAATGAAGCACTTGTTCAAGGATGAATGTTTGAGGAAAGGAAATGCGGCACAGTACCACAAATTATATAAAAATATTATATTGTCAAATTCTTACACCACAGATGGCAGTCTGTCATTTACTCAAGTGAGAAATATTTAAATTTAAGCCATGCGTACAGGATAAGGTATTCACATGTGCACTATGCAATTCAAGAGAAGATGAAAATGTACTACATTTCCTTGCCAAATATCATATTCTGCGAGGTATCAGGAAAACATTTTTTGGAACTCTAACAGATGAAGAGGCAAAAGAATATCTGACATGTAAAAACTGGGCTAGTCTAGCATGTTTTGTAAAAGATGGTTTAAGCTGTAGAAAACTGCTTGTATCAGAATTTAATTTTTGATTATTTGCATATTGTATGAAAGAAAATTTTCTTTTTGTAATGAAATTATATCTGAATTGCTTAATCGTGAGTCTACTCTGAATGAGTTGAAAATTTATGGAAAGTATAATGATAATGAGTAGGTTAATTAAATTGAAATATTCGAGCATTTTGTTAATTTATCATTTTTATAAATTCATTTTGGTCTAATTAAGGTATAAATGTATATATGTGAATGAATTACTTTTTATCGCAAATGGTGGTACAAATGGATTATTTGTTTGAAAAGAACGCGTGTACTTATTATTGTTTAGTATCTGAGACAATGAGACAAACTCACAGCTGATAGCATGGCTAATACGGTACAGTGTTTTGTATGATATTATCATGTACATTTAAAATGGATAAATAAAGACTTCTTTCATTGAATCATTCAGATCACGAAATTGGAACAAGACTTCGGAACGGCCGTAAGCCTCGCATTGAATGTTTCGAACATCGAATTAGATTAGAACAAATTGGCGTTACGTTAGAGTGGTAGATTTACCTCCACAAATTAGCTCATCGTAATAACCGTCTGCAAACAGTAACAACGACATAACGAGTTTCTATACTTATTAACTCGCTAGTGTCTGTTTTAACGTATGACCTAACAGGAATTTGTAGCTCTATCTACGAGCCTCTAACCGAACTGCCACCGTGTGGTTATTCGGAAGTGGAAAATCGATTTACAGGGCAATGAAGCTCACTGCGAGGGCAGCTTGAGAACATGAGGGAATAATATTCTGTTCCGCCGTATAGTGGTCATTTGGAAGCAGAGCGGGAAAGCACCTCTGGGCCCTGTAATACTTAATTTGCATTCCATCCCTTGTTGAGGCTCTTCACCGCCATACAGGACTCTATGATCTCGCTATCCGCGCCTTTATGTATATTATACAAATTGCATGGGAGGTGGAGAGGCAGCATGCCATTAATATTCTATACGTGTCCCCTGGTCAATACTTCCTATCCTTCTGGGGCGTGGGGGTTGGTTCGGTGCAGGATTCGATTTCCATACAAAAAGTCCTCCGTATGAAAAGAGGGCGAACGAGGCCTCGTGGCTTATTACAATGACGGCACATGACGTCGTTTACATAACCTTTCTTCGTGAGGTATCGCATTGTCCACTGTGGTTACAATTTTAAATTTAATGGAATATACGATAAACGCGCTAGGCCTTATCGTTGACTCGGATCTAAAACATAAAACGTTGATTCGATTTGAACAGCTAATAATTGTAAAGGGATCACCATTATTAACTTTTAGGGAGGCTCAAAAAACTGTGCAACGATATAAATCCTTCCATATTAACTGTACCCTAGATATGTACAAAAGTAAATACATGAATGAATGAATGAATGAATTAATGAAAACATGCTTTTATTGCTGAAAATAATAATATAACACTTCTGTTCATAAAGAGATATGCTATAATCATGGTCTTTATAGACCATCAGATGAGTTTGCCTCAATCAAAACAACTCAATATATCACTGAGTGCATCACATAAATAATTCCGTAAACTTGAATTAACCAGATTCGAAATAAGGGGAGCAATACACACACATATTTGTAACTTATTATGCATAATAGAACAAACGTTATATAGACCGTTGGAGCAATATGCAGGTATATAGGTTCTTGAGAGTCGGTCGGTTGAATCACAAATGCTTTGATGTGGCGAAGTTTCTGAAATTTTGTATTTCTATTTTCAAGCCATACAACAAGATAAGTATTACAAGGTATTATATAGCAATCTGTGGTGTTGTTTCTTATAATTATTTGTGGTACCTAATCAAAGCATTTGTGATTCAACCGACCGACTCTCAAGAACCTATATAACTATATATATGTATATCATTCAACTGAATAACTCGTATTCAGGTATAGCATTATGCCTTAAATATCCATGCCACCGAACAGTATCTGACCAAACTTAGGCTGTTGGACTTGATTAATATCAACTACTCTTCCCAGCTAATTTTGGTTTCATTTAAATACATAAGTCTTACACTAATCAGCGCCGTGCAGTTTCCAATAAAATGGAATGCGTTTTCTACAGCCCCACTGCTACACAGGATGCACATCTGATTACATGACTCGTACGGCCTGTATTTCAGCGCTAGGTCGACTATGATGTTAAAATACCATTTACAATCCATAAAGTTCTTAAAGCTTCTCAAAGGCATATTGCTTTTACATCGATGTGCCCAGTACTGTGAGCGGTTTTGTGAGCTTAATGATTTTTGTTCAAATTCGGATTGCATTGAATTTTCCACGGCCTCGATACTTTCTTGGATTAGTGCTTTCCATTCACTCAGCTCACTATGAGGATTCAAGGGAATATTATACCGTTCTCCCAATACCTGCCACTGTCTTGCCCAATAAACGGTGAGCTCTGCATGAATTTTTTTTTTTTTTTTTTTTTTTCTTTGCCAAAAAGTTGGGGAGACGATTTACAGACATTTTCATAGATTTGAAAACATTATTAAAATGCATCCTTAGGGTATATATGAACAGGGGCTTTAAGTGTGTTTCTAAATACAAAATACATTTAGAAGTTGATAGTGGTAAAATGAAAACACAGTTTTTACGAAAAACCGTAAGACCGACTCAACATTATCACTATATATAACACCCCAGACCTGTGACGCATAACTGGGAATTATTGAGCACGCTGTCACGTCAAACACTTTAATCTTCTTCTGAAACGAAATGGTGGCTTGAGACATGAAGTGCATCCATACACTTGAGATCGCAAACTTCGCCGCAGATCCCTTTTCACGCAAAAGGGGAGAAAACGAAAGGGCAGGCGTCAACAGAACGCCCAATACCTATACCTATTGACTACCTCAATTTCTTGGCCTCTATACCACCATCCCTCTTTTTTACATGGTTTTCCGCCATTTCTGAATAGGTACCATTATTTTTTACTTGATTAAGTTGAGTTCCGTCGAGATCCGTTAGCCTGTTGATCATCCTCTGTAACCCCACAATACTTGAAGTATTAGCCAAAATACCTACAAAAGTAAATATATAAACTATAAAGTAGGCATAGAAGAAAGATTCTAGAACAATTGAAACGGAAAAATCCAGATATATTTGTCGTGATCTGACAATATAAATATGCACGTTGTCAATATGTTGATTTAAGTAAGCGGAAATAAATGAGCAGTTGGTCTCCAGCACTACGCCAGTCAAGCTCAGTTATGGGAGGTGACTAAGTGGCTCCCTCCCATACCATAATGGTCACTCTCCCTCCATTGGGAGCAAAGTATGTATAGGCGTCCATGAAGGTTACTTTTTACTAAAAAATTCCTGCATTTCATTTTTCACCAAACCTACATAACTTTTCCTTCCTGTCAGTCAGGAACCTGCGCTCTTGGCCAACAAGCTACTCTCAATGGCACCCTGCGCTTCCCGGAGTAAGCATCCAGAATCGTTTATCTAACGGGACCACACGCTGTGGGGTGTAAGCAAGCAGCACCAATCATCTCACGGGACTACGCGCTCCAGGATGAGATCATAAATTCATTTCGCTCTTTTCGGGACCACCCGTTTCAATGAGGAAAATCTAGCGTCCTTCACCACACTGAACCACGCGGTCCCGGGTGAATTTGACACCCTCTTTCATCCCAATTCTACCTTCATAAATAGGGTCCTTATTAGGCAAGGAGTTAAGTCATACTCGCAATTATAACATCAAACACCAAATTTTATTCTCATCAATAACACTTAGCAGCAATAAAAATTGACCAACATATTAGGTAATATTAATAATAATCTTCTCTAGCAAAGTAGTGTTATCATGTGGTCACTGATATGACCCATTTTAACGTTGCTCGTTCTTGCATAATTCGGTGCTGACAAGATCTCTTCTATTAAAATATTAGGTATGTGTTTGATAGAGAGAAATAATAATTTTAGGCTAAAATTAGGCGTTAGAATTGATAATCTAATTCTCAAATGAAAGGAAAAACAGTTTGCAGTAAGTTGTATTTACGTAGGATACCACACGAGATGGCACTACGTACCTATGCAAAAAGTCTGCATAGACGAGTTTTTGTTCCTTCACCTAAACTATATTTGGGGGTTGACAGAACGACGGAAGCCCTTGAGCGACGCAAACGTCGAAATTGCCTGTATGGAAATGAAGACGAACTTGATTTCCTTCTCCACCACCCCACGTAACGGAAAGAGAAAAGAGCGTAGAAGCAAATCTCATTATACCCTTCTGCAAAGAACGAGCCCGGGCTAACGAATCCAGGCGAAATTAAAGTCACGATTAAAGCACAAGAAAGTAATTGGTTTGGATGTTGATTTTGGGTCGTATAGAAGGGGCTTACATGTGACAAAGGTCTGTTTGTCGAGAAGGACGTCCAATTACGCAACAGTACTGTAAACTGAATCTGATAACGAGAAGGAAAAATCTACTGGTAGTTTCCGTCGGTAAATATTGTGAAAGGAACGAGCGCTGATTAAATAAAAATAAGTCGTAACGAGGTTCGGAAATTGGTTGTTGATTAGTGAAATGAAAGGAACTTGAATCTGACAGAAACGTAGGACCAAGGTGTAACGATGTCCCATACTATCTTTATTTCACGCTAGACGTCACAACTGCTAACAATGTTTTAATAGCCAGTGGAGGTAAAACGTGGACTATCGAACATTTTTAATGTCAAATTTAGATCTGAAGCTCGACTGCATGATGTAACTAACTTATTCCCACACAATGTTACTCTAATAAATGATAACAACACAATATTCAAGACAATCACCATCCTGCGTTTGGGCAGGATCCCAGACGGTCCTGCACTATTGTGTTTTAATCTGCTCCTTATATATTCTGCCTACATCGATAAGCAATCAATTTCGCTGAAACCAGACCTTTTCGGAGGCCAACATTGTCACCAAAGTATCCTGGAACCACGAAATCAAGGAAACATGTTGTTAAGTACCGCATCATAAACTATCGGGACCGTCCTTTTGGTGAATTACCCCACTTAAAAGCAAAAACAATTCTTTCGATACCGAGAAACTGAAAAACAATAAACACATCTTTTCTGTTTCGTTAGTTTCTTCGTTTCCTGTTGTTCATCTTTGCCACTGTCCTCTTTCCATTGAGAATTTCGTAAATAGGGCGACGAAATGGATAAATGCATAACAAAAGGATTTTGAAGTCCAACAGATGAAGAGCTATGAACATTTGGCAACAACTGGTGCCAGAACGAATCTCATCTAATTCGTCAGAGGAAATGAAACGTGAAGTCTGTAAACCATAGAGTGAAGTGAGAAGTATTGACGTCCAACAAGGAACTAAGGCTGTATGAATTTCTTGACAATCGTAGGACAAACAGTAGGTTCCGGTTATGACGGTCCCCATCTCAGCCAGGAGAATGCTTCTACCCTGAAATGTTTCGTTGAGTTGAACAAAGATGTTCCTGACACTTAACTTGGACATCTGAGGAACGATAGTTCTTATAGCAGCTTGTAATGCTATATGAAGGTAAATAAAGCTCTCGGTGACTACGGAAGAGAAGGCACTAAAGCTGCTTGAATTTCTAGACAATGGTGTCTGTCTTCTACTAGTCTACCGAGCTGACCAGTCCCCACCTAACTACCCTGTGCGCCTGCACTCCGCTACTACCCTCAACGAGAGAAAAGAACAGAATGAGTCAACTGCGTTAACCAACAGTGAAAAGGTGTTATTCTAGGGTCCCTCGCCATCTGTAGACAAGGGGGAAAGGGTCTCTCTCTATACCTACTGTTCTGCATTCTCGTCATGAACAGGCAGCATGTGGTTGTGATGGGCGATACTGTGAATTTTCAGTAGCAGGTTCTCGTGATACTGCTACTTTGAAATAATAGGTTACAGTAATAGGTGATTTCAGTAATAGAGTGAATTGTAGCCAGCTGTTCAGAGAGCACCGTTACCTGTGAATTGTCTCCCTAACCTGTGATTGAATAGTGGTAAAAGTGAGGGTGAACCTCTTACTCCATCTCTCGGCTTTAGGTCAAGGAATATTTTTCCCTATTCAGTGCTAGTAGGTTATATACGAGCTGGGTACCTACTATAGTAGTATAGTACCTACTATAGTACCTCATACAAATGTTTATCGGAAATAAGAAAATAACTGATTCGAAACTGTTAATTTTTCCTTCCTATCTCTTCTCTCATGCTGTGAATAGGCTGTACAGAAACTGCTACTTACTAAGCTCCTACTGGTACTGTGAATGGAAAAGAGTGATTCGGGATGATGTTATCCCTGACGAAACACCCCAGCCCCTTCTTTCACATATGGCGGTACTGCTACAGTACCCACTCCTTTATTCTGCTATCTAATCACTCTAATCTGAGTAAGGTATCCTTAGGTAGACTGTAATTGGGAATACTGCTACTTTTAAGTAATAGGTTATATTATCCTGAGAAGTGAATTCCATCCTATCACTCATATGTGGTCGCCAAACAAAGTAGTGACCTCACCATGCCTTTGCTCATGCCAGATGGATTTGGCTCTATGCTGCATCTAGGAGATCTGATTCTCAATTCGCAAAGGCAAAATCTCATATGGCTAAACCAATATGACTTAATAATAATAACATTTTTATTTTGATCAATATCGTAGACATAGGAACGTTGTTTGCATCAAACGAGTTTTTTTTACCAGAAAAATCATGTCATTTCCACCCCATCAGAGGTAAAATGGAGTATGTAGTTTGAGGAGAGGACAAAGAACGGTGAACCGGCACTCTGAAAGGGTCGAAAGCGATATAAAACTGAGAAATAGCCCCCGTTTAGATTCTTGCCGCGTCGCTGCACCCAATCTTCATCTAGAACCACTGAACCTTCGTTGAACTAGTTATTATACCAACCCTTTTCTCTCTCAAGGGAGACCTAACTAAGGAAATATTTCTCTCGAAATGAATATAATGCTCCCTGCCTTCCCTGTTAATGTGGCTGTAATAGCATAGCCTATAATAATAACGTCTTTGAAGGAAAAATGAGTGTATTACGTTTGAGTTCCCTCTGTAAGCCATGGATGGAGCCCTAGAAGTAGAATAAATAGCACGTCCGGAGTATAAATTCCAAGACCTAATTCCAGCAAATACGTTTATATTTGTATATCCAGTATTTAATTCAAAGAAACTTAAAAATATATATATATATAAATAGAATAAAATGAAATAAATAAATAAAAAATGAGAAAAAAATAATTGACTGGAAAAACTAATTAAGCCATTGAAACTACTTGATGATGGAACTACAAAAGCTGGCCAACGAACTTATCCTTTCTTTTGGAATGCTTGATTTTCTAGCGAAATTTCGCTAGAAATTTTTTCATTTCAGTCTAAAGAAGAGATTTGGAAAGTTTTCATTTTAAGAATTTAGGAGCCATTGCAATAGGGTTATTCCCATAAAAATTGGCTTATATATATATATATATATATATATATATATATATATATATATATATATATATATATATACTAGCTGGTCCACCCGTGCGTTGCACAGGTTGACATGAATATACGCAAGCCCTCCTCACCCATCTCATTTTGGGATACCCCTGTGGATCTGATTCAAAATAGTCCTTACTTAAAGTACTTACTTATAAATTACCTATTAGGACCAAACTACTGAGATCGACCCCCAATCCCTCTCCACAAACACCCCCCATATTTTAGATTAAAAATATTCTTGATAGGCAACCCAAAATAACGTTCAGATTAATCCGATTTCATTCGTCCGGACATTAGATCACCAGTTCGTTCTGTGATGACCATATTATTCCATTTAACCACCCCCTCCCCCCTCTCTTTTTTTCCATACCACAAACACCACATGGTTGAGACTAGAAAACATTTTAATAGCCTGTAATTGAGATTGACGTAATCTAAACATATTCGCTCAATCAGATCCCCTGTCTGTTCAGCTATGTCGCAAAGATACCCCTTACCCAAGCCCCCTCCCCCCAAAACACCCCTATGGATCGGAATTGAAAATTTCTCAGTAGCCTGCGGTTTTTTAGTGTTTTCCAAACATATTTTATCAGTCAGATCCTCAGTTTATTCAGTGATGTTCAAGAAAAAAAATTCTTTTAACCTCTTATTATTGACAGCGAATAGAACATTTTCTGACCGGTCCAACATAACCTTAATTTCTGACGCTTCACCCTAACATATAATGCATATATTTGCTGATCAATGAGTTGTGGAGGATTAGGTCGGCCGAAAGCGCCTTCATATGGACATTAAGTAGGTACATGGAATCCGCCGCGTAACGTGCGTGACATCATACATTTCACGGGTTTGTTCTTCATTGCATTTAATATAAGGACAGCCACTGGGCAAGAGTAAACGTGAAATTTTTGATACCCAAGATCGTCATCGGAATTTGGGTAGAATACATGTTTGTGTTTTTCAGGGATTATGTTTGTTTCGGACAGAGCTATGGTTCCTTATGAGAGATTTGTTCTATTGTTGTAAATATATTATTTTAGTTTATCAATTATTATTTTATTTATCAATGATTATGATTGTGGGTTACGATTTATAATCCTCGTCGTATATTCTTTATTTCCAACCCGTTGCAAGGTATGTGGCCCAACTTTGCGTGGTTATTTTTTGAAGGAATTTGGAAGTATATTATTTGGAGATTATAATATTTATGTGGTATATCCTATTAAAATGTTGTTTCTAATGATTTTTTCTCTCTACAGTACCTACCTAAACTGTTTCTCCATTATATAATTCAGGTACTGACTGCAAAATTATTCTGTCCGGAACGTAGTCCTCGGTAGTATAGTGGTAAGTATCCCCGCCTGTCACGCGGGAGACCGGGGTTCGATTCCCCGCCGGGGAGGCAAACTTTTTTGCATTTTTTTGCACCAATACCCTCTTCAAGTATGTACAAAATATGTGTATATATAACTTGGAATACATAGAGCCTGCTGGCTTATTGAAGTAGCAGGATTTCAGCATCGCAATAGGATGTAGGAATAGAAACAAAACAGTTTTCGTATGGAAGCAAGCTCGAAATGAGTAATTCTAGGGAGGGTAGAAAATTATTGATAGGTGATGCTATAATTAGATATAGTTTGATGGGATGTAATTTGGCTAAAAAGTATGAAGCTTCCACGGATGACGAACAATAAAGAACAAAATACTCAGTGATAAAAGTGATGTGCGAAAGCATCAAAATTCATCCGTACTTAACAATTCTTCGTAACTTATAGCTATTTTTGTCTGTATTGACGTTGGAAGTTTAACGCATTATTGATCTTGAAAAGTAGTTCTTCATACATGTTCATCTCTTCTCTTGAAACGCTCTTTTTTATCTCATTCTAGGAAGAAGGAAGAGATATCGTACGGAATGACATAAATGTATAATACTGTTGATATCCAGGAGTCGTTTCAGAATGCCCCAAAACGGATTCTCATCGAGAAAATGTTCGAAAATTTAATTTTAATATCTGTTGGAGCCATTGCAGTACTGTTGAGCTATTCCGTCGCTCATCCGCTGACAGTCTAATAAAATATATTATTGATCGGTGCCTGCCTCTGTTCGAGTCCTCCGTTCTGAACTTCCTCACCTGTAAATATATAATTGCCAAACGTCTTTCTAAATTATTTGAAGCGAGAAGTGAATTATTAGGAAGGGTAGTTAGTGTCCATCTCCTGAACCCCATGTTGAATTCATCTCCTTTCCACCTAACTTTCCATCATTACTTCCCGATTTAGGTCCTCCCGCCTCAGCATGATAACTTGTGGTACTTCTGCTATTCAACTTGATAAATATCAATGTTATTTGCAACGTTTCTTTATTTGGGCAGTTCAAATTATTACAAGACTTTACAAAGAAAGCCTTTCTGTCTTTAAGCGAAAAAAAAGAGCTATTTACATGGTTTCGAAATATTAAAAGGGGTGTGAAGGGTCGGGGACCCCCTACAAATCCGTTTCATACATTAAAGAATACAATCCTAGATTTTAACGTCATAAATATAAATATAAATAAATAAATAAATAAATAAATATATATATATATATATATATATATATATATATATATATATATATATATATATATACTTATAGGGTGTATTCCAGACGATAACACTTTAAAAACGGCGTAAAAATTCTTAATTGAAAGAAACTTGTAAGCGAGTTCCACTATCTGCTTTACAAGCAGATACCCCGTTACATGGATATGTCTTTGATTGGGGATTTCATAACGGTTGTCCTCGAGAGTTGTAAACTAATCCTTTAACTTTGGATTGTATGCGACGAAATGCAGGACAAATAATTTATTTTATTATTCTTGGAGGCACAAAAAGCATACTATACATACTATTAAAGTTATTTCTCCAATACAGACGCTATCATTTTATGTTCATGATAGCCTGATTTTTCATTTTTTTAGCTCCTCCAGCAGGTTTGAGTGTTTCTCGAGCACTTTCTTCATACTGGTAATTTTCTGTCCCTCAGCCAAGCATTCTTTGTTGTAGAAGACTTCTGCACGGGCCCACTGATTCTTCAAATTTTGCAGCAAATTAACCGGAAATCTTCTTTTTGGGAATTTCCCAAATCGCGGAGTTGTTTGCACTTTGAAACAAATTATTAACATCGTCAAGCAGGCCGATTGAATTGTCACCGGTTATAGGAGAATTAACGGACACTAATGGTTCTGTTTGTATCTTCTTATTGGGAAATTCCCAAATCGCGGAATTTCTGCTCTCGTGATTCTCGCTTACGTTCACCAGGAGTCTTTGCCATGATGCTATTGCTTTTCACTAAGTAGGTAACCGGCTACTTATAACCGGTTACTTATAGAAATAGAAAATGTTGAAAATAACTGTGGAGAGAAGCCACTGCAATGAGTTGTTGTTACCAGTCGACTGTTGTCAAGGGGATGAAAATTTTCCTGTAGAGTGGAGTAAATGATGCTATTGCTTTACGTTAAGAATATTGTAACCGGCTTATTGAAAACGGGTCATGTCTAGACTCTCCTCCACATGTTATTAACTCCCCAAATGATGTCAACAACAAGCAGTTGACAGTAAATATTAAATTTCGCCAAACTGAATCATGTGTCATCGCAAAATTTAGTTTCCGCCAAACGAAAATTGTTTATAGTCCAATCAACTTAGTTTAGGAATGTAGCCAGGTACGTAAGGAGGGGGAAATTGGTAGCTTGAGATGTGAACATTTATCACATAAATCAAGCGCTTTCCAACGAGTGGCGAACGATTTCTGTGCGATGAAAACTGCGGAAGTTCCATTCCCTTAGCAACGGCTGGTTTGTAAGTGAAAATCATTAGTTTGGAAAATCGTGACATCAACTTTTGCATGACGAAAATTTTTGGTTGACCCCCTAGAGCTGACACATCCATGTCAACATCGTTCCAACGCGGAAAAATCCGTCTTGGCAAAAGACAGGTGAAGCTCGTTGGCCTGCCCGATCGCTACAGAATTTCCGGCTCAAATTTTCAATTTAATGGCCAGAAAAATGCTAAAAAATCGGATTTTTTTAAACAAAAAGGCATGTGGGGTGTCACAGTCGAAGTACTTTTCAGTGCTGAGCCGGTTGCAGCTAGATCTCCAAGATAAAATCGTCAGTAAGAAAAATCGATTTTCGCTCTATGATTCGCTCCCCTCACCAATAATCTCATTAATAATAAAAATGAGAATTTCATCATTAATAAATAAATTATCATAATAAAGAAACACACAAACAAACAAAAAAACCGACAAAGCAACAAAAACAACTTGCATACATTATGACTGCCCATATCGGCAAAAAAGAATAGCAATTCGGTAAGGTCATTGTTTGCATGCTGCGCTCTATCTCGAGCTTCTCATGTTCGGAGCCCCATTATGAGCCGTTTGTGTTAAATTCCTTTCGACCAGAACCAGTCGGGAATTGAAATATGGTTTTCTCAAGAGGCGACCGTCGGAACTGCGGAAATGTTCCAGTTATAGGGAATTAGTTCATAAAATAGAAGTTCGATGAAACGTATCAATTACTGACGTTTTAATCGCAAACTCCATTAGACACTTTGATGAGCTTCATAGCAACTTTATAGCTGATTATATTTTGCTTATAATTACATAAATGGCAACGTGCCGTATTATGTTTGTAGCTACTTTATGATATGATGCCACAATAAAAAGCAATCTCGGGTTTCACGGAACATGGGCTGAACGAGCAAAGAAATGAGACTTCGAGCTGTGTAAGGGATCCCCAATCTCCTTTCTAAACCAAACTTCCTATTCAGTTCGTATATTCCCCTAATCCTGCACAGAATATTCCATCGAAGGTTTTTGCTTGGGTTGCATCCCCACCGCATTGCTTCCCATATCTACTCTGCCAACCACCGTCCAACAAAATAAACATCTCACTAACATTCAGACAGACGCACGGAAAGGAGACGTTAAGTTTCGAAATCTATGGGAAGAATCCAAATTTTTGAAAAAAATACAAATAAATGTAAGTACTAATTTTTTCCTCATTATGGAAATAAATTGAATCATAGATATGTTTTCGGGCTGTAGAATACGGAAATATAAACTTGAAAACTCGTTCGAAAAAACCACTTTATATTTAAAAAAATCAAAAAGAACCAGGCTAGGTAAGTATTTCAATGAAAAAATAATAATAAAAAAAAAAAAAGATTTGATTTTTTTTTTTTTAAATCAACTTCGGGTTTGTCGGTTTGCCGAAAAATAAATCAGTATAAATCAAACAACGGTTTGAATATTTGGGGGAAAAAAATCAATAAAAAACAAAGATTTGGTTTTCCTCTTTTTAGAGCAACCTACGATTGGTCGGTTTGCCGAAAAAAAAAAAAAAAAAAAAAAAAAATATATATATATATATATATAAATATATATATATATATATATATATATATCAAACAACAGGCTGTACAGAAACTGCTACTTACTAAGCTCCTACTGGTACTGTGAATGGAAAAGAGTGATTCGGGATGATGTTATCCCAGACAAAACACCCCAGCCCCTCCTTTCACAATTGGCGGTACTGCTACAGTACCCACTCCTTTATATATATATATATATATATATATATATATATATATATATATATATATTTTTTTAATATATATATATATATATATATCAAACAACGGTTAGACGGTTTGGGAAAAAACCGGTTTGGTTTTTTTTTTTTTAAAGCGAAGTTGGGTTTGTCGGTTTGCCGAAAAATAAAATCAATATACGATCAATATACTCGTAAATTAAACAACGGTTTGTTTCAACGGTTTTTTAATTTCAATGTAAATTTAAAACACAACTTCTCAAGTCGGAACATCACTGAAACAGATAAACGGTCCACAGAAAAAAACTCTAGAAAAACCAAATTCTTCCTTTTCCGCCGGAATAGTGGTGACGTCACTACAGCTGGTCCTCGATTGATGACACCAAACCTTCCTGTCGTTTCCATTTCACAACACGGGCTCTGTATTTTGATTTCACATTTCCATGGTTTTCCATGAAGTGGGAAAAATTAGTACGATTTTCAGAGTTTAAGCACACCGTGGATTTGCTGTGGTAGTCTTGGATTCTTTGGTTATGATGCCCACTTTGGTTTACTTCAGAAATTTAGGAATTTTTTGCGTTTTTTACCGGATTTTCAGCAAAAGTTAATAAAATGTAAGTACATTTTTCATCATAATTTTGATTCCTCGTTGATGAACATTTTTTGACTAACATTCTGCCTAAAAATATACATTTAACAATTTTTAGCCTTTTTTTTTTTTTTAGGCATTTTTAGTGATTTTTCGAGCACATTTTCTGGAATTTGACCAATTTATTGAGCTAATTTGATTTGGAAAGCTTGATTTTTTGGCGCAAGAACAGATTTTTTATCTCAATCCCAAGGAGAGTCATCGTCAGGGATGACATGTATATATATATATATATATATATATATATATATATATATATATATATATATAAAGTGTTAAAAGCTAGGAATCGTTTCAGAACGTCGCAAACCGGATTTCAATGGAGAACATTTTCCAAAATTTTTATTTTAAAATTTTTGGAGCCATTGCAATAGTTTCATTTTCTACGAAAATTCGCTAAAACCAAATACCTATTTATCGTTAGAAGGTGCGGGTGCAGCCAATAACTTAAATACCTAGAATTTACATATATAAACTAGTTTGATATGTAACTATAGAACTAGAATTTACAACTATGAACATTTAAGAATGAAGAGTCTTGGTATTCCATATTAAGTGAAACACAAATAATAACTTGTTAATGTCTAGCTAGAAATGATGCCAAACATTTTCTTTTTAGAACTTCATCTGCCTCGGAGGTCAGATACTGATAATAGCAAATGAAAAGCAAATCAAATAAAATCTACATTTTTGGGTTGATATTGTTATTCAGGCGGATAACCCTGTTACGGGTGACAGACTGATTACAGGAAATAAAAGACGTCTCACTGCCCCCTTCGGAAGGAAAGAATTTTTCTCCAGAACGGAATAAAGAGAGGAAAGCTCCACTGCGGAATGTTAAGAAGAACCCAATGCGAAACCCTGTTTGAGATGCAGATTCTGGGGGAGATCGAGGAAAGGGTTAGGAAGTAGGTGAATTAGCCACACAATGAAAAGGACCGAGTCTCCGAGCGAATACCAATAGTACACGTGTGTTTACAATCAAATTTCCCTTTGAGCTACGTACAGAAAATGCTACCCGACCTCAATGATACAGATAATGAACGGAATAGAGAATTTCCTTGTAAACGATCCTGTTCACATAATTTATTACCTTGATTTTAAACTAAAAGCATAATGGATGAAGCATTTCTTTAAAAACTTCGGAGGACTGATTCATGTAAAATGAAGAACTACAAGCAATAATTGTAGCAATTCATATCAACCAGGTGTGATAATATTTTTAATACCCCAATCGAATAAATAGAATACTGATCAATACGTGTGATGTTTCTTCTTCTTGTCCTCTTTTACATCTTCCTACAATCTTCAGCCTTCGATCTGCGGAATATCAGCTCCAACCTCAGCGATCGCACGATTTTCCTTGGACATCTTAGGCTAACTTTCACCAAAAACTTAAACGAGTATAATTTTGAAAAGATTGGAAATTACAGGAGATTACAGTAAACTTCTTTTGCCAGAGCGCAGTACGAGTTAACAATAATACGATGATACCGAACAATATTGCCGCGAACAGGAGTAAACGTAAATAAACGTAAGTAGTAAAACGGAGTAAAACGTAAGTAAACGTGTTTCGTCGGAGCGCAGTACGAGTTAACAATAATACGATGATACCGAACAATATTGCCGCGAACCAACAGATGTTCGTTTAATTCACAGTTGAAGTTGATCCACACTCCACAGTTTTGTTTTTCAATGAATTCTCGCAATTTGGCACTTAGATTCATATTTGATTCCTCGAATGAGGTCGATTTCTCTCGAAGACTTCCGATGAAAATCCGACGGCTGATTCTGCATTTCGAGGAATTGGACGATATCTAGTTTCAGTGGAGATTCCGACTCAATTCTGAAAGTCCTCGAACTCACTGACTTTCAACTGAAGTTCTTCAAGTACGGGTAAGTTGGAAATGGCTTTTACAATCAAATGATAAATTATAATACAAAAGTGACATCGATGATAGGAAAATAACGTATAATAGATGATGATAGCACGTTGCAATATGATGAATAGCAATCTCTTGTAGAGTATATCAATAAATCAGCTGATTCAAAAGTCCCGGTGATTCAAATTTTCTAAGTTGTTACGAATTTTATAGAATATTTTGCCTAAATCGGTTAACTCGGTATATACGAGTTTTGGGTTGGTGAAAGACGCCAAGGTTTAGCACTCGAGATTATTTTTAATGGAGTTTGGCTGATCTCCGTTAAACACGTTTTCGGTGAAAGTGGGCCTTAGTCTATAAGTGACCCGGCTCTAATTATTTATTGAAAATTGGGAGTACGGTTACTCTTAAGGTGGTAAGATTATCGGTTAAGGGTGATAACTGACGTTCGAAGTGAGTCTCTACTTTGACTCAGCTAGCATTTGTCAGCGTGAGTGCTCCACGCTTCAGGCCACAATTAGGGAGCTATCAACTTGAAATTCGGCAGGAGGATCGTCGGCGACGATCATAGTCAAATCAACCGAAAATCGAGTTTGGTATAGTTTTCGCCACACAGAATAGACAGAAACAACCATAAAAGCTTTGAAAGTAGTCCTTGAAGCCAAAACAGTACCGTCGTCACTGACTTCAGTCATCGTCAAATCATCAAAAATCGAGTTCGGTAGCGAAAAATTGTACATTACCTCAAACTTTGTGATGCGCCTGTTCAGCGGACCCAAAAGTATAATCTATGGTAAAATGTAGGCATTCGTACTAGCTAACGGTCTGATACTCACATAACATCTACTATTATTATTATGGATGCTCATGTCCCCATCCCCCAGATGAAAGCCTTGAATAATATCAAGACAACCAATCTCTTTTGAACTAATCTCGCATAGGCGAAAACTTTATCGGCCCCCTGAAGCAGCAGATGAAAGGAGACATCCGCGAAAAGGTCGCTACTTGACCTCCAGCCGGTATTGCGTTTTCCTCAGTCACAGCGGTCTCTGGACCTGACGAGAAACGTATATTGGAGGAACGATGAAAGGATGGAAACAATAGTTCTAACCTTCAAAGGAAGTATACTCACGTTATTTTCTTTGAGTCTCCGCACACAAACGAAACATTTTCTATTCTCATTTCGCGATCCCCTTTGATATGCGGGAGCCCTCGCATTATTGATCTCAACCTCTCCTGCGGCCGACGGAGGTTAACAGATGAAAGTGAAATTTTTATGAGAGGTAAATAAAATGGAGTTGATGTACATACAAGGAGTGTAATGTTTCGCATTGAAGTGGGTATCACAAAGGAAGGCAAGACGGCACTGAATCCTCACACAATTCATCATTTTTTGTGTCCAGAAACCCCTTCTATAAAAAATCACTTTTCCATCCGGTCGATCAAAAATCCATGCAATATTTCTTCAGCAGTATAAGTTTCACATCTAACTGTGTACACCACAGAAGAAAACAAAATTAATTCCCAAAAATAGTGACCAAAGAATCATCCAATGTATGGTTTGTTTGGTTGTTATCAAGATTAATGATACTCTATGAAATCGACACGCAGCTCTTGATGATTGATATGGTACTGGTCTATTGTCTACAAAAATTAATTTACTTGTTTGAATGGCGTCCATGACTGTTTGCAATCACAAATCAACCGACCCTTTCACTCCCAGTGGGACAATATGTCCCAGCAGACACTTAAAATTGTTTATTCGGAAAACTAATTGAGAGAAACAGCTACAACTGGATCCCAATGATCGGGGTGGATCTAAGGAAGAGAATGGTTGCACTCCTAGTCGCTAGTGTTGACCAAGGGCTCAGGTAAAGAATGGAACCCCATTGAAATCAGTGTTCTCTTGTCTGTGGTTCATTGAGATTCGATCCAGCTCAACCCAGTCACTGTGGGCCAGTGCAGAGGTCAATAGGGAGCAACATTGTTTGGTAAACAAGTTTATCAATATCTTTACTTGTGAAAATATGAACTTTCTGGTTTCCATTACTTTCTGCGCAGAAAAACAGCTTGGCTTTGGAACAATGTTATCAGGGGTGGATTTGCTGATGCTTGCACTTAAATTATGCCATTTTCATTGTTTCTGCCAATTTTCTGTAAACCAAACTCTATGTTCTGGCACTTAAGTATCCTAGATGACAACGAATGATGATGTACCTAATTTGTTGTGTACCTGGTTGTGTGCACGTGCGTGTATGTAGCCTTGGATACCACAGATCACAATAGTTGGCATGAACCCACCCCCAAAATTAGGTCATTCACGATCCAACAGTGAATTCAAATTACAACTATTTTGATATTTTGGATCGGACTTGAACTTTACCAAAAGGGACAACTCACTTTTCCATCACTGATACTCATTGGGACACGCTGCTCCTACTAGTGGGACACATGGTGACGCCTTGCCGCTACGGCTGGGACATTGGGACACCTTGCCCCGACTACTAGCACATGATGGGGCTGCAGCTGAGCACCCTGCCCCAACCACGGGGACGCGTTGGGACACCCTGTCTCAACCACTAGAACAAAATGCTAAATTTTGACCTATCAATAAAAAAATTGAAAATGTGGATTTTTAAATCAAAAAGCCTTTTTAGATTTTATGACTATTTTTTTTATTTTCTTGATTTTTCCATAATTGGTAGTGAAAGGGTTGAACGAAAGTGCGAGTCACGGCAAATGATATGAAAATATTAAAATCTTGAGAAGATAAGGGGCGCTCGTTCAAACAAACGCAATGCTCGCAGCAGGGAAACAATAGTTACTCAAGGCAATTATCATTTAAGATAATGATATAGGAATGTTGAAGTTTATAAATGTCCTAAAACCTGACACTCGTTTTCACATTTTGTAACAGGTTCAATTGACGTGATAAAATGAAAGGTCTCAAAAGCCCCAAAGCCTCGACGAGGTCAAATCCCTTTATAGTAATCCAGGATCCTCGATATCGATTTTATATTAATCTTTCCCCGCCTTCTGGGGCTCCGTTTGGGCAATTCGCGCGAAAATCCTGGTTTTCCTTCGTCCTCTCCGGCCTCCAACCCCTTAATAACACATAATGAAAGAGACGACGGGTCCCTGCACTTAACTCTCCCCACGGCTGTGCATGGAGATAGGCCCAAACGTATTGTCGTTTATCAGCCCCACCGGATTCGAACTGGAAAAACGAGGTGGAAAGGGCGTTATCTGAAACGCGAGGCCCCGTCGACCAGTTAATGGCGGTGTTTTCGAACGAAATCAAAATATATCTCTTCGTATCACAATTTGACGATTATAGCCCGGACCTTGTTCCACCTGACATCTATCAAAACCAAGCGAACCCCTGTATTTTTGCAGAAAGATAGCAACGGTATCAGTTCTTTCCATATTTATAGCAACCCTTTTATTGACACGTCATACACTCGGCGAAATCGTAACTGGTTTACTTAATTTCCCGAATGGGTGGATATTATTCATTCTTTTTCACAAAGGATGGAGTGATAACACGAAACAGCTCGATTTTTGTGCCTGGTTAAAGACAGTAATTTGTCAACCCTTTACGCCAAAAAGAGTGGATTTTGACCTCACTATTGGCCAATATTTTCTTTTGATGCAAAGAGATTGTTTACTCTAATCAGGAGTCCTGAGCGGAAAAAATCATTTTTGATTATGAGTTACTCTTACAACTGTGGGAAAGGTGAGTGCGCCCACCTGGGTGCTCTGCCATATTGAAGATGATAAGACACACCATAAATTTTTCGTGTGACCACGATGGGAAACCCCTCGAAATGCGTTGAGAAGAAAGAAGCGAAATGGACCTCGAAACGATTATAAAAATAGGAAATAGGTGGGATATGTGATAAGTGATAACAGTCCTGGAAGCCAAAGAGACGAACGGAGACTGGAAAATAGAATAGAAGGAAAGCCAGGACAACAGGCTATCAAGAGGGTTGTCACGAAGTAAAAAAAAAAAAAAAAAAAAAGTAGTCTCGGGACAGTTCTATATATGAAGAGAGGTGAGGGAAGTCTTAGTCGGTATGCCACTATCTGACAGTGTGGTCACAGTAGCATAGTCAGTATGCCACTAAGTGACTATATGGTGAGCCCGACACAAAGGACGAGAAAGCCAAGCCAAGTTGTCAGTGCGAAAGTACCTATTTCACCAACCCCAATTTAAAGAGAAAAAAAAAGTTACAGTCATGTAGCATGATCGTATGAGCAAATTTTCGTATTGCGAAATGTAACACTGCTTAGAAATTTGAGTTTTTTGGGTGCAAAGAAATGTTTAACTATTCATTTTATGGAAAAAAAAGAAAAAAGGTATTCTAAATAATAATCAGCAATTTGAAAAGTGATATCGGACTTTAGCAAATTTTCGTAGAAAAGTAAGCTATTGCAATGGCTCCAAAAAATTTTAAATAAAAATTATTGAAACATTCCTTCATTGAAATCCGTTTTGAGACATTCTGAATCGAACCGCTAGAGTTTAACGATTATATATATATATACCATATATTTATTTTCCTTTTACAGAAATTTTGTGTGTCTTAAATCTGTCTTCTTTCTCTCATATATATATATATATATATATATATATATATATATATATATATATATATATATGTCATCCCAGACGTTAACTCTCCTTAGGATTGAGATGAAAATTCCGTTCTTACGCCAAAAAATCAAGCTTTCCAAACGAAAGGATGAGTTCGTTGGTTAACATTTTTACGTAGCATATTAAATTGGTCAAATTTCAAAAAATGTGTAAAAAAATCACTAAAAATGACTAAAAACGGCCAAAAATAGTTAAATTTATATTTTGATGAGAATTTTAGTCGTAAAATGTTTATCAACGATGAAATAAAACATTAAAAAAATTATGGTGAAAAATGTGCTTACATTTCAGTAGACTTTGCTGAAAAATCGATTATAAAACCTGAAAAATTGCTAAACATCAAAATTTTTCAAAACAATGTAACTTTATATAGTACGATAATTTACGAAAATTCGCTCAAAGGATTATGCTGCATGACTGGAACTTTTTTAGTTTTGTTTTGCAGTTTTTATCGATTTTTAGCAAATTTTGATGAAATTCAAGTACATCTCTGAGCCAAATTTTGTACATGAAATTTTGAATTCTTTTTTATAGTAAATAAACTTTATTCGAGTAATATTCTGCTAAATAATATAGATTTAACGATTTTTAGCCGGTTTTTGCCATTTTCAGTGAATTTTTTAGTACTTTTTTTATTTAACCAATCTAATGGACTCAAAAAGTGTGAACAACGGGACTTTCATTCGGGAAGCTTGATTTTTTGGCGCAAGAACGGAATTTTTATCTCAATCCTAAAGATAGTTATCGTCTGGAATGACACAAACACACACACACACACACACACACTCACACTCACACACACACATTTTTTTTTTTTTTAACCTCCCCTCAAAGACGGAGGGGGCACGCCATTAAATTGTAAAATAAACAAATAAAATTAAAAAGTGGGGAGGACGCCCAGGTTTACCCGACGCCGGCTCTAGGGATATGGGAGGTTTCAGGACGAGGAGGAAGAATGGGATGAAAGGAAGTGCCCCTATAAAACGACCACCAGTTCAAGTAAGAACCCCTCAGTACGCGGGTGGTGATACCACGGAGTACTCCCGCCGAGATGCCCAACTCGAGTAACTCCGTGGCGCTTTTCCCGCACCACACCCCGCGCCATGACAAGGTCGCAGCCATGACCTTGATGTTATTGGTCGCCACTCCTTTTAGCTCGGAAATCGCTTGCCGCAGGTCATTTCTGTCGTACTTATTTATTTTAGCCCGCCAGGTCTGCTCCATGTCCATGCTGCCACTGACAACCTGGACATCCAGGATTATGGCAGACCCATCGGGCTTGACGGCAACGATATCCGGCTTCTTGCCCCGGTCACTCGGCATATGATATAGTCTCTCTCTTTCAACATCCCAACCGCTAGATGACAAAGCGCCTGCTATCTGCTTGGCGACCGCATCGTGTCGGAGAATGCGGCCACCGTGAGTCCGAGGACACTGCTGCACCACGTTATACAGATTCTCATTGTTACCC
This sequence comes from Adelphocoris suturalis, assembly GCA_030762985.1. NCBI lineage: Eukaryota > Metazoa > Arthropoda > Insecta > Hemiptera > Miridae > Adelphocoris > Adelphocoris suturalis. The sequence continues at coordinate 29,182,946 of CM061041.1, read as the reverse complement.
CGATAGGCATGGCAAAGGGTGTCTACTGTCCCGCGACTACTTCGTGAACACCTCACCGAGGTGGCTAATGTGGCCACCCGGACAATATGAAAATGGCGATAGTTGCGGGGCCCAATGCCCTCTGAAGCCCATTCCACCCACTGGGAAGAAATGGGGGATTCAGAGCACTGTAGGAGTTCTTTACCATCTACTGACTCATGTAGCGCAGCAGCTAACTCAGCAGATGAGCTGGGTTTTGGAGCAGTTGGTGTTGCTCGGTCACACCATAACAACTGCTGCCTGACGAAGTCCAGGTCAGCAGTAGTGCCAACGACGTCCCAGCTCGAGTCTCTTAGGGCAAGCAGGTGCTGGTAGTGTGAAGATGGGATGCTGGCTGATAGAGAGACAATACCGAGCCCACCGGCCTTGACCGGTGCGTGGATGTAAGCACTTGGGACACCAGGTGGAAAGCCTAGCCAAGAGCGCACAGTAGAGCAATCTTCACGATCTAACTCAAGCAGCCTCCCCGCAGTAAGCCTACCAAAGACTAACCCATAGGTTAGCTTTGGCAGTAAGTACGTGCGAAGGAGGCGCAGCTTCTGCTGTGGCTTCAATGGAGCCTTGGTGATACGAGCTAGTGCCCCACCAAGGTCCACACGGCTTGCAGCAATGGTGGCCACACCCATGAAGTCAACTCCAAGGTACCGCCAAACCTCCAGCACGGATCGGGTGGGGATGGGTGACTGTCCTATGACAAAACACTCCTCATCCACCACCTTCACCTGATGCTGGCGACCCGACGGGACCAAGGAGACTGACCCACACTTATCTGGGTTAACCACCAAACCACACCTGGCTAGCTGCTCAGCAAAGGCATTGAGGGCGACCTGCAAGCCCTCACGGGTTTCGGCGAGTAGAATTACATCATCGGCAAAAGCCAGTGCACCTACTCGCACCCCAGGGGCGAGATTGAACCCTATTTCAGCTGGCAGCTTACCCAAGGCCGTGTCCACGACCAGGTTAAAGAGGAGTGGCGACAGAGGATCCCCCTGGCGTACCCCGCGCCCAATGACAACATCCCCTGACATCTCACCTCGTGCCTCGAGGACCGTCACGCCTTCGTGGTACAGGTGAGCAACATACTCAATTAAACGAGTAGGTGCCCCGACACCACGAAGACAATCGGTCAGGGCAAAGTGGCTAACTGTGTCAAAGGCCTTAGCGACGTCCAGAGCGGCAAGATGGAGCTGCCGTTTCTTGATACGGGCCAGCGAAATGACAGTTTGGAGAACTGTTAGGTTCTCCGCTGTGCCATCAGCTGGCCGAAATGCTCTCTGGACGTCACCTATGACACCAGCCACTTGGAGGCGAGAAGCCAGAACCTTTTGGAAGTGGCGGAAGATCACCGACGAAATAGATATTGGGCGGTAACCTCCAGGCCCACTTAACCCTTTTTTTGGGATGAAAACTGTCCTGGCGCGGGTCAACGCTTTCGGGGGTCTTCCTGATAGAAGCAGCAGGTTGAGGATGAGCAGCTTGACTGTTTTTGGTGTCTTGTTCCAACATCGGGCAGAAACACCATCAGGTCCAGCAGAGATAGAGTTTTTGACACGACACTTATGTGCCTCGTCATGAAGCACCGGTGTGCACATGATGCTGCGCAAGGAATCCCTGGTGGAAGCTGGGGGTACCACCGGCTCACCAGGGTTGTGGCTAGGAGCACTCAAGAGTGGCTCCCAATAGTCCACAAACTCCTGGAGAGGGGGTAAAACTTGCTCATCCCCAGCTCCTTCCAGTACCTCTGCAGCCACACGAGCCGGATGCTTCCTCCACAACTTCTGGACCCGCTGATATTCCCGCCTTCTCGCTTGTTTTGCTGCTCTGCGACCTCCACGAGGCACCAAAGTAGGAGGAACGGCTCCCTGATGCCCCGTCACGGTCACTTCCTCAACCCCTGGGAAGATCCTCTGTATATAGGCTGCAACCTCGTCCTCCAAGCCTTCATGCCTCTCAACAGCCCGCCTCGCCAGGTCCTGCAGGTAGGCACTCTCATAACCATTAATATGGCCTACCTGCTCCCCGAGCCTCAACACTTCAGTCTTCAAGTCTTCAAGAAGACCGGAAACCCGGGGGAGGATTGCTGAACGGCGGGCTGTTGCCCCACGCCTATAGGAGATGCGGGAGAGGCCCCACGGCTATTTGCCAGGATCGCATCCTGGACAAGCTGATTGTAGTGGGGCCTCAGGCGAAGAGATTGAATGGCAGAAAGCGTGCGCATGGGAAAACACACACACACACACACACACACACACACACACACACACACACACACACACACACACACACACACACACACACACACACACACACACACACACACGCACACGCACACACAAAATATATATGTTTATATACTTGCTTTGGGATTCGTTTCAGAGTGTCTCAAATAAATTCTCAATCAATGAAATTTTTTTTCAAAAATCTTGATTTTAAAATGTTTGGAGGCGTTGCAATTGCTTCATTTTTTTTTTTACGCAAATTCGCTAATGGAAACAATGTTTAGAAATGTCACACCTATTTGCAAACACAATCTGAAATTAAGGGTACATGAAAATTAATTTTGGAGGAAATACATTTTGGCATGAGCATTTTTCAAGGGAACACAAGGTCTGCTTATCTTGGGAAAGATAAGGTGGACTGAAAAATTAACGATTTTACTGAAATAAGATCACCAACTTTCACCATTCGTTCAAGCAAGGTCCTGGTTCCAGGGCCATGGTCTCAGAATTATTAAAGACACTTGAGAATTTAGGGAGCACTCGGAATCCGTGTCTAGGGAAAGTCCTTTTTTTCTCTCGCAATTCGAGTCCGTGAACAACAGCAACCTACGCAAACTCGGTCACGGTGTGATACGACCTCGAGGTGTCGGTAAATTATGTACGGCGAAGAGCACACACGGGGTAGTAAAAGCAACAGACAAACTTTATCCCCGATTTCAATGGGACGACCGTCCTGTCAGCCGTTTAATGTTTTAGTTGTCACTTAGCGAACCGCAACCTGCAGACCGTAATTGCTATTTCAAGAAGGCTGTTGGTGCTCTGCGGATGAAGATTTTTATATACTGAGGTTGAATTAAGACCGCATGTCTGTCAAATATAGCGTCTTCTTACATAGCACGCAGACTATAATTCATTCATTGACCGGTAAAATTATACGATCCTAATGTATTGATGAGAATTAAAATATCTATATTATTATTGTGAATCTCAAAGCAAAGTTAGGTACTGAGAATTTAAGGGAAATAAATCGGAACCTCATCAGGTCCACATGAAGCTTTATTATACATTTTATTTGTCAAAGTCGGGATTTTTAGGAATCAATATGTTCTTTTCAGTTTCTTTTCTTTCTTGGCTGTCCCTGTATATATTTCGAAATCTAGCACCGATATTGAGCGTATTTTAAGAGATTTTCTTCTCTTCACAAACACAATACACTCGCAAATTTAAGAATAATGGAGTAGATTTCGAATCCCTCTTCTGATTTCGGATTTAGAATCCTAAATACCGGTGTGAGTGGAAAAGAGAAAAAGGTGAAACGTCAATATCAAAATTTGATGAAATCAACTGTAATCGCAAATATGGAACATTGAATGCTATCTCCACAAGGGACACTTTTGTACAACCCTGCCAGTAAACCTACCAACGACTTTGTAAACCAATTTGGTTTCGGAGAGGGCGGTCCCCCTCCTACTCATTTCTGCGGACGTTGCTGTGCTTGTAGCATAAACTAATGAACCAAAATGCGTTGGGCCACCCATTGACACATATTACATAGGTACTCGGTAGGTATCTCCAATTAAAGAATAAAATTTCATAGGAAGTGATTCTCTTAAAATATGCTCAATATCGGTGCTAGATTCCGATATATATATATATATATATATATATATATATATATATTTATGTATGTAGTCTTCGTGAGATTTTACTCACAGAATGTTAATCTGAAATGTAAAGACCCATTCAACAGATCTCGTTGTTACGACTTCTCAATGTTGCAACCTCAAAAAGACTCAACTTCAAATTTTAGCTTCATAAAAAGTAGAGTAAAAAAGTTCCAGGAAGTAGCATGATCGCATGGGCGAATTTTTATAAATTATCATAGATATTACTACATACTGTTATGCAGTTTTAAAATTTGAGACTTTGAATGAAAAAAAGTGGGGGGGGGGGGGATTTTTAACTACCGATTCTATGCCAAAAACTGGATCTAAATTATAACGTGCGATTCAAGAAAAATTTTGGATTTTATAGCTTTCTTTCAGTTTTTAATGATTTTTCAGCAAATAAATGGTATTTAAGTAAGTTGTGCTGGTCCTTAACGATTTATACGTTTTTAGCCATTTTTAGTGATGTGTTTCATCACATTTTCCGAAATTTGAGGAATTTATTGTGCTTCTTGAATGCTGGCCAACGAACGTACCCTATCATTTGGAAAGCTTGAATTTTTTGCGCAATAACAAAACAGTCATCTCAGTCTACGGGAGAGTTATCGTCTGGAATGCATACACACACACGCGTGCACACACACACACACACACATACATATATATATATAATTTAGGAAGAGCCATTGTAATAGCTTCATTTCCACGAAAATTCGCTGAGAAGGTATCTAACATAGTGATGATTTGTCCTGTACTCCAGGCAATTTTCTCATGGTAATCCGATCGAAATCACTCTGCGTCTTGCTCGGGCTATTCTCTTGGTTGACCCAACGATTCCTAATCAGGCCACCGAGAGAAAAGACGCAAAAAATACGATGCGAGTCTGAACCAGGGGTTGGATCAGGGTGTACCCAGTCTACCGAGACCCTATTCTATTTTGTCCACCCCGGAGGAATATTCCGGTCACGCGACCACTTCGCTCCGGTCACTCCTTTGTTAGTCGGGTTGTCGGATCTAGTCGGTAAGTAATAGTGATTGCTTTCTTTCTCAGTCTGCCGTCGTCCACGCTTTTTCTCGCCCCACTTCCAGGGAAGCAGTGTATATCCATCGCACTGAGGGAGGTCCTCTCACCCGAATCACTCCCTTTTTTCCCTATGTACCCAACACACGTTCGAGATGTCCAGCGCTGAATACGTAAAGTTTACTGGCGGGAAACGTTCCTGGAATATCCGCCGTTGCCCAATTGTCGTACCCCAATAGGACGTCCAATGAGCAAGCGCACGTTCGGTTTTATAAAGCGGTATTTAAAAAATGAGTGCCACCCACATTTCGCACAAATTTTGAGCATTCTAGAGCAGCTTGCGAGCCAAAATGTATGTGTCACTTTTGCCTGGGTGAAGACCCACATCGGAATTCTGTATAATGAAAGAGTTGGCTCTATGGCAGATCTATGGAGCTGCTCGAGGGACTGGGTTTAGATATGGTCCCTAAGGAAGACTATTATCGGGTGATTGGGGAGCATCATCGAGATGGCTGGGTAAATGAGTGACGTAATAATGGAATACGTAAAAATGTACAACCGATCCCTCTCCGAAAACCATGGTTCATGGGTATTTCGTCTAACCGCCGGGAAATCAGCTCAATCTGTCGGATTCAGGGCAATCACGGAATATGTGATGCATATGAAAATCGTTTCATTGATCATCATCATTCCGCTTTGTGCGAAGATTGCGATCTGGAAGGAGGAACCCTGGAAAATATTATTATGATATGTTCATCATTCTCCATGGCTTGACAAAACTTTTTCGAGGACATCACTCAGATACTGCCTTCACCATTCTTCTACAGGTATAATAAGCACTAATCCATCACTACATAGACTTTATGAATTCATTGTAGAGATAAATAAAGTGATATAAACTATAATTAAATATCATTACATTCAATCGAAATTATGTAGATAATAGTTATGTATAAATCATGGATGTATATACTACACTGTACAATGCAAAAACAAATAAAATAAAATAAATAAAAGAGTGAATAATACTCAGTGTAATTGGAAAACGGGTAAATTGTATTCTGTGAAAACTATAACTAGAACTGTTAACACCAACAACATGTGATATTCAGTAACATGGGAATTTGAAGTTAATAATTGAAAAGAAGAAATTAAGTTTGTAATTCCAACACATCCCCTCAACTTAGTTCCTTCAGACTTAACTCTTTCCCCGTTGCGAAATTAACTTCCTATGATCCAGTCTTATGTGGACTATAGCAATAAAAAAACAAAAATTCATCGACGATTGAGTTAGTTTACGCTACTTGTTTTTGTACTATACAGGGGCGGATCCACGATTCGTCTGTGGAGGGGGCAGATATTAAATCCTCCTTCCTCCCCTTCCCACCGCATCCCGTACACTCTAGCTTTCGAATTTTGCATCACAGCACTAAGAAATCTTTGGAATAAGGTGTCACTGGGCAAAAAATGTTAAATAAAAACATATTGTACGTACCATTCCCCTAAAAAGTAGCACAAAAGCTATATGTAATATGTATCATACTTAGAAACACAAATAGCACAGACATAGAAAATTAAAAAAAAAAAAAAAAAAAAAAAAAAATCACTGCTAAGTGCTTTAAAAAAATCATTCTATCAGTAGATTTTAGAAATCTTTTCCATTCAACCTAGTCTCAACTGGAACGCTTTTCTATTTTTTCTAATGTAGAATGATTTTTTAAAAATTTTATCAAGTTTCAGCCCAGGTCTTCTGGGAGGGGCTGCTGCCCCCTTGCCCCTCCTATAGATCCGCACCTGGAACCATATTGTTAGCTTCCTCGGTCTTCCTGGATGACTAGTTCCCTCAATCCTTGGTCCTCCACGTCCACGCCAGGCGATCGTTTACATTTTTCGAGATTGATTCGGTAATAGGTTCTACCTGGATCTCCAATTGCATCTAGAAACTGTTCTTCTTGCTCTTCATTATTTATTATTAATTTGACTTATTTGGTTGTGGTTTCTGTTGTTTCTATTATTCATGAAAATTTCGATATCTTCTTCAATTCTATTTTCTTGTTTTTTCATCGTTGCTCAGCGTCGACCTCAATTCTTCCTATAAATTTTTCAGTTTAAACCATTTCGAGTTTCGACTTGAAAAGGCTGTGTTTTCAAGAGTGCAAAATCTGAATCTTAGATCAGAAATGAGGGTTTCCCCATGTTTCCCATTATTTACAGACACCTGATACTCCGAGGGGAAGAGCTTTTCATGCATCTGTGTTCCTCGTACTGGCTATGCTCTGTAGAAACAAAGAGAGAGAAATATCGAATAATTCAGATCCCATACTGGTAGGAACACTAAGACACGACTGATTTCAATCTTAAATCAGACTCACAAGACCAATATTAATGAATGTCATGAACGATTAGTACGTGACCTGAGTTACGTAGCAAGGTAAAACCGCGATAGCTTGACTACATAATGTGGTGAGGGTGACATTACACCAACCACAGCAACGGCTATGAATCGTAAATCCTCCCACTTCCAGGGAATTAATGGCGGATCAAGACGAACTCGATGTTAGAAAGGATTTCCTTAATGGAGGTACTGCATAATCTATTACCACTTAGACTTCAAGGTAGTAAATTATGCGCTTCGTTACGCCCAAGAACCTCCATCAATGAAGGGATATCTAGTAGATTAGCTCGCGACTCCTACTCGCATATTTCTAGATAAATGTGAATATAATTTATTGGCCTTCAATGTTATGCTTTTTGTTCAAACTACTGATGTTGAATGTTGGATCCTTAGTTGGATTACTTACTAGGAATCTCGATTGTTTTTGCGTGTTTCTAATAGCAAATTGTTAAATTGATGTTAGGAAGGTACCAGCTTGATGGGACCTTAAGCCTCGATGGTATTAAGGTTAATTATCGTCGTTAGAAAGAGAAAGAAGAAAAATCACGATCTTACGGTTTACGGCGGACGGACAGATTTTTTAAATTCTATTTTTGGATTCTACGCATCTTCAAACGTAAACTAACATATTTTAAGGGCGGTTAAACATTTTATTTTCTTGGTCGATTACAAAATTCATTATTCGGGTTCCGGCCAAGTGAGACGATTTTCGAGTTATCTGAGACGAAGGGAGGTGTGTTAAGGGGGCGCCGGCCGTAAGGTCTCCGAAAGCAGACGGACTGGCACATTCCCAACCGATGGAACAAGAAAGGTGAGTGACTCGAATGTAGCGATACCTAGCAGCAGACGTGCGGACGCTGTCCGATCCAGAATACGGCTCAAAGCTCCTTCCAAATTCATAATACAACCAAATGCCTTATTCAACTTTTCTCAGCCAATAATTGACAGATTTCAATGATTCTTGCAGCGTTCGTTCTATTTTCGAAACCTCTAGGTCCCACGAACCTCAAAATTTGAAAGTAAAATTGTTAAAAGCTATAATTTGAAAATTTCAGAGGAATGATCCTTTGGGGAATTTCAAAACCAGTTTTGTTCCGCTAATTCGCGAATTAGGAGACAGTAGGATTCAAGCGAGTTATGTTGGTGATTGTCAATGAGTATGACTTGACCACAAAAACTGGTTTAATATTGCAGGCTCATGTGGAATAGTCATATTCATGTCATATGAAATCGAACATATTTTCTAAATCTAATATCAGTCAAGTCGTTTAAGCTTAGAATAGTATTTACAGATGAGATGGATTAATATAAACACTCACCATTAAATCTTTAAGGTATTTCTTTAAACTACAATCAGAAATGCATATTGCGTTCAATTAGAGCAAAAGAGTTGACATAGATATTGAAATTGTTCATTAATTGATCGTATAAAATCCTTAAAGCAAAAATAGTACTAGAGGTTGGAGTAATACTCAGGGTGGATTGTCTCAAACGGTGTAGTGGTAGGACAAACACGAAAGCATCAAGAGTTTATAAGATACAATGAGCGGTTAGGGTACTCAACGTTTTCACGGCTTCTGCTCCCACAAGAACCCTTGCTCCTCGGCCCTCGAGTAAATGGTAATGACGAGAGGATGAGAGGTGAGAACAAAGTCCAGACTCTTCAACGAGAATAAGGCTCTTGACTTCTCATGAACTTAGGGGGTAATTTGTGGCAGGCTCTTAGATGAACTCCTTATTTTGGCCAAGTTGTGTGTGCAATATGGAGGATGGACGCCCAGCTGTTTCTGTTGTTTGCATGTAAGGCCCCGAGTTTGTACTGGTTCTCAGCCATTCGACCAATCAGCACCCAAGAAATTCTAAAAAGTAGCGACGACTTTGCTGTTTGTTAGAATTACTTTACTCCGTGATCAGCAACTTTATCAGGCGTTTTCAGAATTTAAAATTGAGGGCGTTTATCCTGAATTTTGACGCCAATGTCAAGAAATACCTCTGCAAAGAAGTAGACAAATATTATTATTAAGAAATAGTCAGTAGCATCGAACTAAACTGCTCTTGAGGTAGGCAAAAAAACTATGCATGTTGGATAAACGGGAGGTTATCGATTACAGTGATATCAGTTAAATAATGCCCTAAAATGCCTGAGGAGTATTAGGAAAGAATGGAAAAAAGAACATAGTCCAGACTCTTCAATGAGAATAAGGCTCTCGACTTCTCATGAACTAAGGGGGGCAGTTTGTAACAGTCTTTAAGATGAACTCCTTATTTTGGCCAGTTACGTGTAAAATATGGAGGGATGGACGCCCAGCGTTTCTGTTGTTTGCATGTAAGGCCCCAAGTTTGTACTGGTTCTCAGCCATTCGATCAATCAGCACCCAAGAAACTTTCAACAAGTAGCGACGACTTTGCTGATTTTAGAATTACATTACTCCGTGATAAGCAACTTCATCAGGTGTTTTCAGAATTTTGAATTAAGGGCGTTTATCCTAAATTTTGACGGGTATACCAAGAAATACCTCTGCAACAAAGAAGAAAAATCTTATTATTATGAAGTAACTGATGATTTGAGGAGTATGAAAAAAATAATGTGTGTGTGTGATAAATTTTGTCGACGCTGCCGAGGCCACAATTCTCAACCGATTTTCGCTATTCTTTCCTTGTTCGATCCCAATGGCGGTCTAGTTGTGCAACAAACAGTGGTCTAGTGGTTCAATTAGAAATTTGGTTTGGTTTTGGAAAGTATGTCAGGACTTTCAAATTTCGTGCAGGAATTTTTATGATGGAAATTTACGGTCGGTAGGGGAGTTATTGGAGGAAAGGGTAATTCCGCAGTTCGAACGCGTCAGGTTATCTCAAGAAGTGAATATTGCATCTGTTACTTTTCCCCATTTCCATTGAAACGGATAATTTCCTTTTCCTCGCAAGCGTTTGAAACATTCAGGCCTCCCTCAATATTATAGTTCCTTTAAGTGCACTCGAGTTTCGGCCCAAACCCAGAAAATTGAAGGGGAGACTCAAAAGCATTTAGTCAAGACCTCGGGAGGACTCCGGTCGATTGAAGGTCTTTCGCTAATCGAAATATTGCTTCGGTCGTCCTTTCAACTTGACAACTAGGTTCTCCGTTCCCTTATTTGACTGCTTGGTTAACCCTCTGCCCCACGGGCGATTCACAGCAACAAACCTACAAGGATAAGGCCCAGAGTGGTGCAACGGTAGATAATTTCCTCAGAAATTTTACAACATCTTCACTTTTCTACGATGAGAGGTTTGCTTTTCAAGATATATCAAATTGTCGGCAAAGTGTGACTTCGCGCAGGGGTCTACGGTGGAGTACCTTTTTACCGAAAAATTTAAATGTACTGTTTACTATTTCGACGAATTGATGGTATTTCTGCTTCGTAAGCGCTCACCTCCGGTACTTGACTTGCTAGTGACGACGGGCTCCTCCGAATGGTATGTAAATTATAATCAAATGATAATTTTACTGTTACTACTGGCAGAAATAACCCTTTAGATTTAACTCCGATTCTAGCTAAATTTGCTGAAAATGTGGATTTGTATTGCATATGTTTCATGTGAGATCAGTAAGAAGTTTTAACGGTATACTGGAAGCACCCTTCTAACATTAAGGAGAATAGACAAGGGGTTTGTTTTAATTAAGGCGATAATAGTTTTGTTCGCTGAGGTGGTTTGCAAACCGTTTCAAACTAGTTGGTGACTGGTAAAGTTCGCATGCGCGACTTCAGCCAACTTTTGAAGTGATTTCAAACCGGTTGGGGATTGGAGCCCATCCATTTTACGATTGAATGTTTGATTGAAACACTCAGAGGCGTTAAACAATGACGAAAACAGAGGCTAAATTTCGAATGATTTCAGTTGCTACCGTGAGTTTAGAATGGAGGGGGCAAACATTCAGAAAGTGGTCAGGTGGAAAAAAGCTCTGACCGATTTGACGGTCAGCAATCAGTTGGAAATCAGTTTGAGAACCTCTGCGAACACATCGTGACCGTGGTTGGAGGGCGCTAAATGATCAGGGAACTCTGCGAACGCCTCAAGTGAGTTACAAACTGGTTTGATGGCTTCAGCGAACAAACCTATTGCTGTATTCACAGCCGGCTAAATAAAATGGGTTACTGCGCTTCCGTTTTATAACCCAGAGAGGCCGGTTTCGTGAGATAGCCGTAGGGTTATGGGTTGATATACATGCGAGTAGATTATTGATGTACAAAACTTCAATTTATTAATTTCAATAGTGAACATTATAATCGACCAAAAAAGAAATCCAAGAAGGAAAATCATCAAATCGTCATCCCCCAACTATCATCCAAATATGAGCAAGATCGGACAAATAGAGCGTGAAAAAATGGAGCATAATAGGAATTTAAATTTGCGCATATGCAGAGTGAAGTATTGATTTGGTAACTATGAAACTGATAGGGGACAGTCTATACTCTAGCTCGCGCATTTCCTGAAAATTTCATCCAAACCAGGTAAAAACTGTGAAAAATAGGCTTGTTACACGGATTTCACATTGGTGCATGCGCCGTAGCTATTAATGATACAATCATGTTAAAATTGACTTGGGACGGTCAAATCGTCATCCTCCAACTGTCCTACGAATTTCAGCAAGATCGGACAACTAGGGCGTGAGAAAATTATGATCGATAGAATTTACGTTTACGCATGCGCAGAGTGAAGTAATGAGTCGGGAACAATGAAACTGATAGGGGTGACTGATAGGGGAGTCGGGAACAATGAAACTGCCTACATCCTAATCCACGCATTCCCTGAACATTTCCTCCAAATCGGATGAAAATTGTGGAAAATAAGCATGTTACAAGGATTTGCGGACACTCGACAGACACAGACAGAGACGGAATCAAAGTTATTCAAAATGGTTGAAAACGTAAAATGCGAGTGGAAATTTCGATTTTGGAAACAAAAAGTTTTTCAACTTCCGGAAGTGAAAACAATGCCATTGGTAGACTCAGAAGCAACAAGTTTATCTCATCTCCATTACATACCCGAAATGTAATTTGAGTTTGTCCGATTGATCAAGGAACGTGATCACTTAATTACTTTGAGGGGTGCAAAATCATGAAAAGTAAGATCACAATAATATTAAAAACATCATGCCACGCCGCAGCTGTGAAAACGCCCTTTTAGTGTGGTAATTCGTTTTGACTTTTCCACAACTTCAGCAGAATCGGGTTCGCCAATGTCACGTCTTTTAAGCATGAAACTATATTTAAACGCAATTGGATAGCATTATCCCATGGCTATGATAACTCCGCTCTTCCCGACCTTCAGGTTTCTCGTTGTGAAATGTCTTTAATGCCGTCTTGTTCGTCATGAAGACCGTATTATCACATAGATCCAGAATAATTCAAAATCAGATTTGATCTCGAATGAATACTGCTCGGTTAGGTCAGAGAAATTCAATCATCGCTCGGAAAGTGTACCAGACCTCTAAGGCAGGAACAGAAGCACAATTTGCATTTATGTTAATTCGCGACAAACAAGGTAACAGTAACAGGCCTGTCAAACTTGAATCGTCCGCCTCGCTTATCTGGAATTCGGAATCTACTTAACCGTGAATAACATTACCTACAGGAGACGCAACTGTATTCTGATGCTTCCTGAGTTTCCAGAAATACCATTGACATTATTGAACATTGCAAAATGTCTATGTACAGGTTTTTGTTTGCAGAGAGATTTTGATTTTCAGAAGATATAATGATTTTTCGACGTCTCTGAATTGCAATGACGGTTGATGTATTCGGCCTAAATACGATGGGAATAGGGGTAAAAACCGTTTGAAAGTGTCAAATTTCGAGGATGTCAAAAGAATCGACTAAAAAATTGAAATCCCCCCCCCCCCCCCCTCCCCTCGAACCATAGAAAAAGTTTGATGAATAGGAAAGTTCGAAAACATTAAATCAGAATTGAGAGATCCAAGGACATTTTTTCATGTCGATGTCACAAGCATTTTGCGATAGTTCGTATTACACAGTATTAAACGAAGGAAATATAAATCATCTTGCTGTTAAAATTAATCTGCATACTAAAAAAAAATGTTATTGCATATTAGAAAAAATGTGACTCAAGTTGAATTATAATTAAGATTTTTGTAGATGGTCCAGGTTTTCTTCCTCCTCACAGCTGCAAGTACCAAGATCACTATCCATTATTTTAGTTTATCTGTTTACACGGAAAAAAACACTGCATATCACGTATGGATCACTGAAACAGAGAAATACACGGACGTATGCACTACAGAGGTGAGCGAGCCGATGGATTGCTTTACTCAACTTTTCATTAGACTCTGGTGGTTCTTTCTCGCAACCGCGCGGACCCTGGTGATTCTTCACCAGTATGGGATCTTTCGCCTAGAATTTTGATAAGACTCAGTTAGTTTTGCCCCACCGCAATGAATATTGTAGACGTTAGTACTCCAAAAAACTACCAGATGGCATCAATATCTCAAAACCGACCAAATGTGGACCCCCAAGGGTTTTCCCCTGTACCCTTATCATATAGAACTGTCTGAACAGGTGGGTCTGTATCTATAGTGAAAACATTAGCTAACAATGCCAGAAAAATGTAGTTATGAGAGTCAAAATGTGTGTCTGCTACAATTTCATTCATATGTGAATGTGAAGTGCATTGAGAAACAGCGGCAACTTAAAAAAATCCCTGTTTCGATTATGGATTTTTGTTATACCACAGAATAAGACACGCCTAAAATGCTCTCTGTATTCATATCCAGTTACAAAACAATTAACAAGTTGCCAGAGCTCATTTCACTGCCAACATAAGTATTAGTTGGTGAAGAAATGAGGAGACATTATGAAAGTAATACAGGAAAAGCATCCCGTTAGTTGCCCGTTTAACGATTGAGCTATATCTGAAGAACATAAAACTGCTGTATGTCGATGACTTCGTGAACTAATTGAGTTTTTGCTTTCTATTGATGCTGACCGTAGGTACGTGGACGTGAGACGTTGTCAGCTGATCCGATGAAAACCGAAAACCTGACGAACTAACACGAATCGGCTCCGTAAACAAATGAAGGAGGACCGCAACCTCGAAGCTCCATACGTCGCTGCCTCCAAGGCTTCCGGCACCTTACACGCAAATGATAACCTTAGTGAATTTACACTGATAAGAGCTTCCAAAGCCGGGATACTCGTTCAGCGTGGATCAACCTTTTAAGTAAACATCGCATAGTTGGACCAAGAGATCGAAATCTAAAAAGAAACTTGAAAACCTCGGAGAAGTCTAATGGTAAAACAAACATGGAATATCTCTTCGTCCAGCAAATAATCAAGTCATCAAACAAAGGTATTAGAGAGAACATTCGTAGAAAACGTTCACCTTGTTGTAGGGTTTAAAGATAAAATCCACTTGTTATGAACGGTTACATTATATTCCCTGGAAAGCAATATAGATAGAATCAATTTATGCATGACCATTTGTTCGAAGACCCATCTTGGTTCAGTATACATGATATGATTCTCAATCCGATGTCAATAGACCAACCCAGCATGATGTAACTTTATCAATGAGTATAATAGAGGTTCTAGTAATACAGAACTATTAGGTAATCCTGCTTTCATAATTGAGATAGAGGAGCATCATTTGGCTAGTTCTCATTTTTATTCTGTTTGCTTTTTTGAGTGCGGGATGAATGTGTCAGGTTATGATAAGACGTCGCGCAGATAGATCTCGTGACCGAGGAGTTTAGCGTTCAGGTTAGCATCCATCTGGTGTTGTCCCAAGGTTTACGTTCTAGGGCGGGGCCGCGCAGGGAACACCGTGGAAAGCTAAAAATCTCTAATAATATTGCTTCTCAACCGTCAACGTCACGTTAGACAACGCTGCTACAATAGTCACTGTCTTGTCAATATGGCAGGAACCTGCTGCAGTTTCACCTGGCATTTTCCAGCAGAACAGTCCCCGCCTCAAACAAGACTGTGCATCTTAAAATCACTTTCTCGCGAATGTATTAGATACAATAATTGTGCACCATTTAAATTATAATGGAGCTGCAAAACTCTTCAACCAGCGTGATTGAGGTCAGATTTGGTGATGGAGTCAGGTTTCGGTGACCCTTCATCTAAATCCATCATCTAAATTCATAAAATCCTCCTGTGGGAGGGTTTGAACAGCCTTAAGGTAAATGATTTTATCACTTACCTTATGATAAAAGGTAATCCTATCACCGGGTCCGACTGTTAATTTCGTTTTTCCGAGTTGTTTCTAAAAAGAGCGAAGATAATAACGACCAGTTTAATATGAAGAGACAGTGCCCACTTCACCAAATTGTAAATAAAGATAGAGGAGTGATGCAGTTCCATCAAACCTTAATAGTGTATCAATATATATGAAGCTATCAGGAATTCTCTTCCTCGGACATTCGAGGTTATGATATCCCCAATTACCGTTTCAAAGCGTCAAGAAGACTGCGTACAACTCTGCCTGCGACTGGAATGTAAGAAAAGGGTTGTAGAAGTTAAGTTTAGTATAAGTAACTCGCTGTTTCACTCACAAAGTTGTGAATTGCGAAAAGCTGGCGGAAAATATGGATTTTTTCTTCAAACGATTTCAATGATTTTGATGAAGCATTCAAGGGTTACGTATTTTTTTCATGATATATACTATATGCAATACCTCACTAAAAAAGTGTTTTTTAGTGGTGTTTAGAAGGATAAGATTATCGAATATTATAATAACCGTCCAAGTAAGTGAAATATAATTATTATACACTCAATCATTGAGCACAATTTACGACTTTTTTAGTTCTTTGGAAATAATTACATTATTCATCCGACCACCAAATTCAATTTCAGGAGAAGAAAATAGATGTTTGATGTTGATAAGTTTGGAAAAGTAAAAGAACATAAATTTTGAGGTATTTTGAAATACAAGCTTCCAGTTGAACTAGAAATGGACGAATATGGAGTTGTCACAGGTTTGAACAATAAGTCCCGCATTACGGCGAACCTTATAAATGTTGTATTTTCTCAAATCCGTGTCACCTCTCTCCGTTTTCCGAGGCGAAGAGGTTACGTGAGGTTACCCGTAATAGAGAGACGAAACTTGAAGGAACCTCGTTATTCTAGGATTACCGACCAATGAGGGATCCTCTCATATAAAGCCTCGGTCACCGTATAAGGCGAAGGGATGAGGCTGCTAGAGGAGTTGTAATATTCTCTGAGAATACTGAAAAAGCTCGATGTTTCGCATTATGTATCTCTTTGGGATCAATCTGGGTTTCTTCGAAATTTCAAATTTCTCTGTATCTTCTATCGGCTTACTGAACGTTATTATTGATGGATCAGTGCTACAGATCCGCATAAATATACTTCAAACTTTGAACCGTTCAGAGATAATAATGTTTGTGCATATGGGTTAGATATCTCGTTTTCTGCGATAATTGCGAAACGAACCATTAAATTAACTATCGTTCGGAACAGAAATGTTTTAGCGTTTTTTTTTTTTTTTTTTTTTAGAAAATGAAGCTATTGCAATAGCTTAATTTTCAAAATTAAAACTTCCAAAAATTTCTTTTATTGAAATCGGTTTTGAGGAATTTTGAAACGATTTTTGGAAGATATTGTGTCATTCCAGACGATAACTCTCTTAAGGATTGAGATTCCGTTCTTGCGACGAAAAATCAAGCTTTCCAAACGAAAGGATAAGTTCGTTGGCCAGCACTTTTTGAGCACATTAAATTGGTCCAATTTCAAAAAATGTGCTGAAAAAATCAATAAAACTGTCTAAAAACGGCAAAAAATCGTGAAATTTATAATTTTCATCAGAATATTGCTCAAATAAAGTTTATTAAATTTAAAATAGAACATTAAAAAGTGTGTGTACAAAATTATACTGAATATGTACTTGAATTTCATAAAGTTTTGCTATAAAAACTACAAAAATAGCTAACAAGTCAAGAAATATAAAGTTCTTAGCAATATATAAATTTCATGGCAATATATTTTGCCAAGAAATATAAATTTAACAATTTTTAGCCGTTTTTAGCCATTTTTAGTGGTTTTTTGAGTATGTTCATTTTTTTAAATTTGACCAATTTAATGTGCTTAAATAGTGCTGACCGACGAACGCATCCTTCCGTTTGGAAAGCTTGATTTTTTGGCTCAAGAACGGAATTTTAATCTCAATCCTAATGAGAGTTATCGCCTGGAATGATACACACACGCACGCACGCACAAAGGCAAGCACGCACGACGCACGCACGCACGACCGCACGTACACATGCACGCAAACATACACACACACTATATAAATATGTGTCAGTCCATTCTCCTTAGAATACAGATAAAAATTCCGTTCTTTCGCCAAAAAATCAAGCTTTCCGAACTAAAGGATGAGTTCGTTGGCCAGAACTTTTTGAGCTCATTAAATTGGTCAAATTCCAAACAATGTAATAAAAAAATATATGAAATAGCGCTAACTTTAGGGATCGTTTCAGAATGCCTCAAAACGGATTTCAATGGAGAAATTATTTTTAAATAGCTTCATTTTCTAAGGAAAATTCGCTAGAAATTCGCTCATACGATCATGCTGCATGACTGAAAGTTTTTTCTAACTTATGAATGCTTGCTGTCATTTTAGATATGTTCGATGGTTCAATAATGTTTAGGAGAATAAGCCAGGTAGGTGTGGAAGCTTCGTCGAAAGGGCAAAATATATATCACGTCCTCGTGACATCTGGCGGGAAAGTGCAAGGGAACTTGTTCGAAGACCGCTTATGCTGGAACACCCCCGGCGCCGACATCCCACCTCGAGTCCACGTGGTTATGGGAGTGGGCGCCGGAGTTTTATTACCCTTGCACGTGCCGCCCACGTGTCGGATGTGGGGAGGGGGCTCAGTGTATGGAGAGGGGGAAACAGTTTTCTAAAAGTCGCGAAAAGAGAGATGGTCGGCGTTCCCCTCTCCGGTTCGGAGCTGACGTTATAAATTCTCTCAGAGGGCTGATAGCGACCCTTTCGCTCCTTCCCTCAGTGGGGGGTGCCTTCTCATTTCATAACTTACATCGTTCGTGCATTGTTGATGTGGGGGAATTCGCAACAGTAAAAACGCGTTATGAAAAAAACATGATTTTCTTATTAAGCTGTCACAGATAAATCATCGCGTTTGGTATCATATCAACATGATTTTACCTGAAAAGTGACATTTACATATAATTGAATGAAACAAAAATGATAAATTCCACGCTCAACTTTTTTTTCCATTTTATTTTAATTTTTTATTTCAACAAGATATCAACCGCTGAAGGTTCTTTGACATGGATCCGTCTTTAACGGGAAGGAGGGGAGAGGGAGGGGGGGGGGAGGCTACAAAATGAACTAAGTACCGAGATGAGGAACCTGGGAAAAACAAGTTGCCGATTTTCTGTTGTGACCAAAAAATAAAAATCATGTATCATGTTTGGAGCTCTCGAGCTCTCTCAGCTTTTATGGGTGGTTCCTCACTTTGCCAATGTACTCAACAGGCCTATAGAGGCTACGTGCAACATTTCAGCTTCCTGCGTCCATTGGAAGAGAAATGGGCTCCCGACTCACTCAGCTGATCTTGGTGGTTCCTCACTTAGTAAATTGTGCACAGCGGACTTAAGTATAGAGGCGAAATACTAAATTTCAGCCCCATAGGTAAATTAGGAGAGCAATGATCTCCTGAGCTCAATCAGCTGATCTGGGTGGTACCTCAATTTGTCAATCGTACACAGCAGGCCTATAGAGGTTCCATACCAACCCGCCTGTGGAGGGTTGACAATTAATTATATTATGGCGTCATAATACTATGAAATCATAAAAATCAAGTCATTAGACATATATATATATATATATGTATATATATATATATATATATATATATATATATATATATATATATATAATTATAATATAAATATTATAATATAATATTTAAAAAAAAAATGCGTTCCCTTTTCTTCCACACCGATAAGTGACACCCCAGATCTTCACGTACAACCGCCCAACTTACCTACAAAAACATTATGATGTCAAGTTCTTCTCCTTCCACTCCCTATTCCATTAAACATGTAATCAATTTGGCATAATTTAAAACAATACGTTTTAAATTATGACGAGAAGACGTCAATGGAATTGAGAGGCGTATTTCTTTTTCCTCGAACTCTGATTTAATGACACAGAAAGTATTCGACAGCAAGATAATGCAGATAACTACTCATTAAGTTTTCTCTCATAGGTAATATTTAAAATAAGATATTAAGAAATGACATGTCTATAATCTTTTCTTTCTCCCATTAAGGAAGAAATTTTCCAGATACACAAACACGGAACGGAAGTGGCTCCGAATGGTTTAAAACATAAAATGCGGGAAATTTACGACATACAAACGAACTTTAAAATTATTGTTCTATTTTGAATTCAATAATTTTGACTCATACTTTGTTTTTCGACTCCGGATTCTGTTGTGGAGAGGAAAGATTAACTGCCCACCCAAATTGGTTAACATGGAACATGTTTTTGCCTTGAAATAACATTTGGAAAAAGACATCACTTGCCAAGAAGGTAGAAACTACCAAGTTACTCACTGTGGGCTACCCCTCAATTGACCGTAATGATATGTACCTACTCCTAACCTCAGGAGTTGGTGACTTTTCAATCCATCAAAGCAGGAAATAGATTTGCAAACATCAACTCTTGAATGTTTCGACCCCCCAAAGCTTGAGGTGATTATTCAGAGGAATAATAATTGCTTCGGTCACAAACAAGAGCTTGTAGGTTGGGGTAGGAAACCCGCTGGAATAACTTGATACACCCTGGGTAGTTAGTTGTCCAGTGATTGATGGAACAATGGAAGCGGTCACTGCCTCCACAGCTATTTCTAAGCATTTCGGAAGGTAGTGATGCTGATAAGCAGGCAGCGGCAAACTAGAGTTTCGAAATGGTGGCGTCTACTCCTTCTACGTAGTATTGTTAACTACATAGATAGTCCAACCTTACCGCTCGAGGGGGAGACGCTCCTCTCCAACTCAGCATCAGGAACCAAGTTTAAAACAAGAGTCATAATTTCATTCTCTCTGCTGCGAAAGAGCTCAAAATGTTATTAGTTGTCAATAAATACCTAATCTTACAAAATAAATGGTTAGAAAGAATATTGGAGCAATCTTCCTGGAGAAATAAGTGAAGAGAGCACTTGATCGTAGTCGCCCTTCCTAAACAGGGTGTCTACAGAAATTATGGGACAAACTCGAGGAATCGATTTTTGAGCTCACCTCTGGTCAAAAGTTACTCATAGAGATTTCTTTTTAAACGCTTTGTATTCAAGTTATTCAATTTTTAAGATTTTTTGTTTTGTTTTATACCTAATGATACTAAAACGTACATAACTCCCCCTAGTAAACCACAGTAAACTCAAAACTAAGAACACCTTTGGAAAGACCGATAAATTTCCTATAACCCTGATATAAAGTTTAGTAGTTTTTTTTAGTCTTAATTGGTTAAAAAAAATGCCAAAGTACAAAATAAGAAAACATATTCAAAATCGACGTTTTTCCTCCCGTTTTTCTGCTACCCGTTTGGGGATTTTCTGGCATGCACTATTCGGAAAACACTTTCTCAAACTGTCAGCTTTTGAACGGTATAATCAATTTTACTTTTACTTAGCTAATTGGGGGAGAAAAGTATGTTCGTATGCTGAAAAACATGGTTTTTTCTACGAAACCGAGGGTTTTAGTGAAAAAAGACCCTTCATGAAAATGCGAGTGTGGGGCCGGTCTCTACGTGTTTTTTCACACTGAATCGAATGGTAACACTTGCAGATCTCCCCGACTCCGTTATAACTGAGTTTTACACTTTAAATCACACATTTTTGGCCTAGGTTTTATGCTCAATTCATGTGTTTTTAAGGGTAAAACTAGTTAGTTAAAGTGTGAACTTTCGTAAAAGTAAATTGCTATAAGAGATGCAAAATTTGATTTTTGAACAACTTCCACCACTAAACTGCGGAAAAAACTGACACCTTCACATCATTCCTACTTTTAGTCAAGAGATCATCACGAGAGATGATCCTACCGTAGATGTTCGAGTCGTTCGATCTCTTGAAAGGAGTAACTTTTGCCCCTACAGGGCCGCTAATTTTCCCGGCTTCAGGGTCTCACGTCACGCTGACAAGTGTTGTGAGCACGGGAGGTACCCAACAGTTTTACCAGGCGTTACAGCGAGGTCAACATTTCACCCCCTTCCCGCCACCCACCGCCTCCCAAGTTTCAGTTCTGGAACGCTTGAGGGAGCTGCCTCATTTACCCTGGCGGAGTTTATAATTCACAGCTGGGTGATAACCTGTCCGGAAAGGTTAACAAGGCCGAGGTCGGACGTGTGTTGGCTAATTTGTAAGAGGAGAAGACAAATATCGCTGGGATGCTGTTCAGAATTAGTTATTTTGCTTTAAGAGGAACTAAACCAATTATTCATTGGAAGCTGAAGATAATCCAAAGACCCTGCCGAAGTTTGCCAAATCCGCTACTTTATTTTATTTTATTTTTAATTTTTGTACCGCAATATATCACGTGGGGTGCTCTTTACAACTACCTCCCATTTTCGAAATGAGATTTCTTCCATTCCAAGCATTCCTTCCTCATTCTGTAAAAATACGATTTGGACTCTTCAAAACTCCTTCTTTTTTACTGTTATCGTTTGAAACACCCCAAGTATGATTAAGATTAATTATGGTTTTACAAAAATTGGGGATAGTAGCAAAGTTTTTCACTAGGCGAAAACTTTACTACTGCCCACCAGGGCTAAAATTTAAACAATATTCTAAAAACTCACCGTAAAGCAATTAATTGGGTAATGACTGTTGGGCTAGGCTCTGTTGGTCTCAGCTGCGAGCCATCAATTCGATGCATCATTCCCTCAGATTAAGTTGTAGGTTTAGCCCACGAAGTGATCATGCTTTGAGCATTTCATCAGGATAAATGTTTATATTGACGCATTTTTATGCATTTATGTGTTCCCTTAGTTGATTATATAAAATTACCTATCCTGCATCTATATTAATGAAATCTATATAGTGAAATGGGGTTATCTTGGACATCACTAAATAAACTGGAACTGATTGTTGAGAAATGTTTGAAATACTATTACTTCAAGTATGCTTGAATTACACTAACTCAAATCACATATAGGATGAAGGTGGGGGGAGGGGATTGAGGTATCTTGGATATCAATGAATAAACTGAGGACCCGATTGATAAAATATGTTTGGAAAACACTAAAAAACCACAGCCTATTTAGAAATTTTCAATTCCGACCAATAGGGGTTGGGGGGGGGGGGGGGGGTTTGGAAAGGGGTATCTTTGATAACTGAACAAACTGGGGAACTGATTGGGCGAATATCTTTGGATTACGTCAATCTCAATCACAGGCTATTAAAATGTTTTCTAGCCTCAACCATAGGGAGGTTTTTGTGGTAAGGAAATGAAAGGGAGGGGGTGATTAAATGGAATAATTTGGTAATCACCGAACGAAATAGTGATCTGATGTTCGGAAGAATGAAATTGGATTAGTCTGAACGTTCTTTTGGGTTACCTATCGAGAATATTTTTAATCTGAAATACTGCGGAGAGAGAGTGGGGGGTTGATCTCAATAGTTTGGTCATAAAAGGTATTTTATAACTAAGTACTTTAAGTTAGTACTTTTAGGTAACGACTTTTTTGAATCAGATCCATAGGGGTGAGGGGAGGGGGAGGGGGCGCTTGCGTATATTCATGTCAACCCGGAAACGCACGGGTGAACCAGCTAGTAACAAATGAGTGTCGTGAAACAGTCATCATATCAATAAAAAACACCGATATCCGAATGGTAAGATCGAATTTCCAATAAATAAAAATGAAAGATTCAGGAATAAAAATTATAAATAATAATATATTGGTGAAAAGGCTATGAATAGATACTTTTTTTGTGGGATAAAACACCTGGAAATAAAAAGAGGTAACGGGGAAATAAGTTTAAGCTAGCTGGCGGGAGAACCCCAGGAACAACTTGGAGCAATAAGAAATATGTCGAGGGAAGCTTAGTAAGACATACTATGTTAACCGGACTTAAGGTCTTTATCAACAGCGGACATCACTATAATAATTTCCAGCTCCATGGAGCAAACGAGATAAAGAAATTCGGAGGGAGTTTCAGGGAAAAGAGGCCCCATTTTAAGAGGATGATGTAGAAGATGGGAAGAATCAGTTCAATAAAGAACGAGAACAGCATCCAAGACCGCCATGGGCTGGGGTTTTAAACGGACTAGGGATGTCAAAAACAGGGGAGAAAAGAAACATCGTGTTAGGAGCCGTCTGGAATCAGATGTTTTCAAACTAAACAATCCCTTGATAATATTAAGCCCATTCATTCCTACAGTATTCCAACTGAAAGCCATGGGTAGAAAAGACAAACATTGCATCAAAACAGATTTCAATTGAGGAAATTTTCGAAAATTTTGAATTTAAAATTTTCTGAGAAATTCAATAGTTCATTTTCCGCGTATGAAAATGAAACTTAAAAGCCTAGTGAAATACGGTCATTTATACCTTCCTAGTTTTTAAATATAACATGAAATGGAATATTCCGAGGATTTTAATAAAATTAATGCAAAACTACCATCTATTAGACCAAAACCACCAATATTATTTTCATCAGAAAACGATTAGGTCTCAAAATTATTTGATTTTTTTCTCCTCTATTTATCTTATTTCAATTAGTAAAAAGTCTCTGAGTAAATTTAAAATGGACTATTGGGTTTCACAAAAGTATTTCATATTACCAAACCAAAGAAATGATTGTTTTGGAAATGCAAGAAAATCTCCATCATTTCAGACCTAGATTTTCCCCACTGAATGAGCTTGAAACTTCATAAAAATATTCTGAATGGGAATGTACCGGTATTTTCAACGGTGTTTATATATTTAATTTGACAGTTAACCTATGTGAAGCAATGATCATTCTTATGTCATGGAATCAAAAACACGAGAAAAACATCTTGAAAGTGAACTTACTCAAAAACAAAGAGTTTAACAAAATCTCTAAGAGGGAATTTTAATGGAAATTAGTTGAAGAATCTATCCTTACGAGGTTCTCAACTAAAATTGTTAACACATTGTATAAAGTAATACACCTTGTATACAATAAGAGTTTAAATTGCAGCATTTGCTCTTTCACCTAACTTCCCACTTCAAAAATCTACAAAAATCTTCTTTTCTAATTACATTTTCAGAGGATCAAAACATTCTTGAAACACCGGAATCACCGTTTTTTTTTCTTTTTTTTTTGTGAATTGACGTTTGGTGGGTACAAAATAGCGTTTGAGAATATGATATTATATCTTGTTTACATCTTATCCAAGTTCCTGATGAAATGCATTTGTAGGGTAGTGTGCTTAAACCAAGTTCTTACCCCTTGCATACCGTAATCCTCGAGGCACGTAACTATTTCGTCCAAAGGGAACACCCAACACAACATTCGTAGCATTCGCAATCTGGAAGATTAAGCTTCCTTGTTACGACATTAGCTGTCTTGCTTTGAAGTCCCGGGGAGCGGAAAACGTAATGGTTCGGGCGGATTCTGTGGAGAAATTCGCCGTTGTAACGCCATAGTTGGAGCGCGGCAGCGTGAAGACGAGGGGTTGGCGACGTTGGCCCTACTGGCTAATTCAAACGCAGCAAGCCCGCGCTAAAGTTGAATTGCCACGTTTGAAACCTTGAAACCGTGCAACGTATGAGAATATGCAAGGATTCCAGGGCAATCAAGGATCCTTGCGAGAAACCGGCTGAGGAACAGCTTCAGGAGATTCTATGTAAAAGCCCGAGCGTTCTAATCCGTAAAGGGCGGTGCCCTGGATGTAATTAGCTTCTACCTGCCGACATATATTAATCACCCGGCTCGTTCTGTTCAGTCTTCATCCGTTTTCACGGTACCGCTCGTCACGTATTAAACCCCTTCTCGCTCTTGTATTTTCCGGCGTGGCGGTCGGATGACGGAATGCGAGCTTCGTGGCAGAGCGTGCATTATGAACAGACCTGTCCCCCTTTCGTATAGAAATATAGATATCTATTCAATTTCACCGTTTCCTTCAAAGCTAATAACAGTGGAGATCAAGTGAAGTTAAATTGGCGAAGGAATACAGCAACTACATAAACTTCACAAACCAAAATAAACCAAAATCATCTCCAGTATCCTACTTATACCTACAGTCTTAGTAATAAGCTAGAAATTAACCACTGAAACTACAGAACATGCCATCCCCCGCATGACCCACTTAACACATGAATCACATGAAAGCCAACTATAAATAGATACACTATTCTTGCATTGTGCATTGTGTTAACCACCAAATCCAAATTTTAGTAATAGCACCTTGAAATGACTGTATACTTCTCTAGATCTTTATCTATTCCGTCTACTAAGACTTAATCAAAGATGACTACGCCGAAACGGCGAAATATTCTCTCAATTTTGTAAGTCATATTTATGTGTTTCCTATATTTTCCAACCATTTGTACTTAATACCTCAAATTTATATATATATATATATATATATATATATATATATTTTTTTTTTTTTTTTTTTTAATGCATTTTTAACGTATACGAAAACAAAAAAACAATAAGAAACCAGATTATATATTCACTTTTGTACCAAAACAGAATTTCTCAGAGGAAAGATTCTGTTAAAACTGTTTAACAGAGACCTCACGGAATTGACCAACCTAGATTTTAGTAATGAGGATAACATAGTATGTTAGTTGCCTAACATTTGAATTTTTATACGTCAGGTATACAGTGCGCAAAATTGTCCAAATTCCAGAAAAAAAGTCCTTAAGTCTTTCTGAGCGCCAGGAAATTATTTCAGAATTGCAGTTATACTGAAAATCGCAACCCTCTGAGAAAAGTTATTTAACTGTTTTAAGAATGCAACATGTTAGTTGATGTGCAGGATAAGAGAGAACATTGCTTAAATCATTTCATGTTGAGGTTTAATGTATGTAAATATACACGAAACTGTTACGAACGTGGTACTTTATAACAAACTGAGCCTAATCGTGTCTTTACGACACCAAATCACGGGATATTGCCGCAGTAATGAACGTTTGACACGAATATATTATTCTTGAATCAGCGAAAAAATGCAATAAAGGGGATTGATAAAGTCCAGGTACACCTACAAATTATCTACCATGGGAATTTACTTTTTTCCTTTTATTATGAATATTAAACTCGTTATCTGGAAGAAAAAATGTCTACCGCCCATAATTAGATGGAGAACCAAGGGTGGGGAAGGGTCCAGAAAATTTAAATATAACTCTAGAGGGTTCTCCAAGAAAACGTGAAAGCCTAATAGAACTTAATTAATAATATTGTTCCTCTCACAGACTTCGCTAATAACCTCGGGACCGGGGTTTAGAGCGCCAGGTAACCCAGTTCCAGCGTAAATAATTTAGATGTAAATCCTTCTACGCTGAATATATTAGCTGAGTTAAGCGCTTGAACCGAATTATGGCGCGTAAAGTGGGTCGCATATCCAGATGTGAGCCTAAAACCCAGCTTGTTGGCGTAAAACAAGCCACCAGTTTGCTGGAACTTTTTGAGGGCCTTTGTGTTGAGGTTTATTATTGATGGTAATAAACATTTTTAATTTATTAAGGACAATAACGTCTGCCAAGGAGTGCATAGATTACTGAAATGTTTCGCTGCCAGACAGAGGCGCAGGTTTTATGACTGGTAGGGGATGAATGTGCCTGTGCTTGTTGGACGATGCGAAGGTACTTCATAACTCCTAACTTCCTCACGATCGGAAGTAATCAGGTTTTTGTTCTTGCGCATCGCTACTGAACCACCTAACTATTCATTTCATTCTTATCTATTGGTCCAACTAATCTATATTTTACTGAGAGGATTGATTTGGGATATTTTGTTAGTTTTGAGATGCGAGCTTGCGAGCACCCACACCACTAAACAATACACACCAATCTGATTTATTAGTCCTCATACCTGCTTATTTTGCCTTCATCATTTGTTAACGTTAAAAACTACCATCATAACCACCGGCGCTTTTGTAGAGTTTCCACCATTGTTCAGCTCAAACCACCGGCTCTTTTCGGTAGGATTAACAGACGCCTTTGGGAAGTATTTGAGCATTAGACCAGCCCTTTCCAGTGGCAGCCAAATGTTCAGATGCCACCCAAAAGCGCTGGTTTATTGTTCAAATACTTCCCAAAAGTACCAGTGCATACTAGCCAAATGCACCAGTGGTTATGCCTTTCATAATTACCTGTTGCTGATGTCAAGGAGGTGATGAATATCCCAGCAGATTCAAAACTTGCAGATTTTATAGAATGTATGGCTAAAACGTAAATAGGACGCAACAGCTTAGCTCCTAAAAATTTGGGTTGACAGTGCCACATTCAACTTCCCAGGAACTACAATTTGCTTGGAATCGAGCAATCAACACGTCAAGTACCACTGTGTCTCCCTTCATGGTTCATTTCTGATCCAATTATTATTAGTTGTACATAGTCCCCTATCAGTTTCAATTTACCAAATCAATGCTTCATTCATGCCGATTTTGATGAAATTGTCAGCGAATGAGCGGTTTAGGTTGTAGATGGTCCCATACCTATTTCATTGTTTTCAACTCATCAGTTCACAAAAGTAAATTGCATTGAGTATCATTTTTTCGTTTCCTAATTGACCAATTATGACATTTCACGCTACTTCTTGATTTACTCTTTTTCGCTATGGAATTTTTCAAGATCATTTAAAACTTTTCAATGATCTATACATTCATGATAGGTAAACGAGGAAGCTATGTGCCACACCCTACTTGGCAGACGTTTTTTAATCGTCTTTAGGAATGGCATCCAAGTTGCTTGAACCCGTCAGTATTGAAAAACTTGCCACAGATATGATAAGACGGTTATAATTAAGACGTAGGTACAATGCAGTATTGTCTAGTTCTTATTTATTGAGAGCAGAACCGAAGTTAACTTACTAGGTTAAATATGTTCAATCATCAATATTATGCTACAAATTAACAATGGTCTCAATTATTTCAATATTGTACTTCATTATCACCAAGCCAAGCTTTTATTGGAATCGAATCGTTTCTTCCACTGCCTTTATAACTATCGCTAGTTATTAATACCGTGCGAGGTAAACTACATTAATTTAGATGAAAAATTAAATATGAATATTTCAAACTTGCCACTGATGTGATGAAATTTTGCTTATTAAGAGGAAACACATGTTTTATTCCTTCATTAACGGATTTATCTGTCGACTACTGAAGGGCGAGAAATACTAAATTATTAACATCTAAATGTATTCACGCAACGCACGAATGGGTTGAATTGATCAGGCAAAGAGGAATAAACCAGCACTAATTGTGGCATCCCATGATAATTAAGTCCAATAATAATGCTGCAATATATTCAATTTGCTGGATAGTACATGATGTTACTATCGTTTTTCTCATGATAATATAAAATTATTATATCTAGATTGGCTCAACGGCTTCAATCATGTATGCGATTGAATGGTTAAACAAAAGCGGTTGTTCCTCTAACCCACGGGGAGGAAAATTAGGGGAAATGTGTCCCATTCTGAGCTTAGAGGTTCAAAACATTATTTCTTCAAAGTTGCCTTCATTTCGTAATTTGAAATTTCTTCTAAAATAAGTGAATGATTGACAAAAAGTGGCGGTGTAGCATTCCACCCCAACCATTCTCTGAAAGCCAATATCCATCCGAATTTATAGCATTTCCCAATTGAGTTAAACTTTTTCCATTTAGGTTTAGTCCTTTTCCATTTAGGTTTAGTCCTTTTCCATTTAGGTTTAGTCCTTTTTCATTTTGGTTTAAACCTTTTCCATTTAGGTTTAGACCTTTTCCATTTAGATTTAAACCTTTTCCATTTAGATTAAACCATTTCCACTTAGATTTAAACCTTTTCCATTTGGATTTAAACCTTTTCCATTTGGATTTAAACTCCATCAAAACGTCAGTAGTTAGCCCCATCATAGTAAGTAAGTGCCTATCTACTAAAATTTCATTAGGCTAGAAGTAAAAAAAAAAAGGAAACGGATAGTTTTAACTTAATTTATAACTTCCGTTCATGAGAAATTCTTGTGTTCAAAAAACATTTGTTCATTATTATATTATATTACATTTCTGTGCATAAAAAAACACTTGCATGATTTAATTTTCAAGTTGTGGCATAATAACGTCGGGTTAGAGGTAAAAGTACCGAAGAGGTAAATTCATATTGTGCAAAAATCAAATTAAAATTTCAAAAGTTAGTTTGGTAAATATGATTATTTTCTTAGGTTGGATACATAGTTTGATGATATTGATCACCAATAATAACAACAGTTAAATAATCATAATATTCTCCATTTGATTTTCCCACGTGTTGAATTTGTGACTTGGGTACTTTTACCTCTAACTCCACGATAATTTCCTGAGTTTAAATCCAAATGGAAAAGGTTTAAATCCAAATGGAAAAGGTTTAAATCTAAGTGGAAATGGTTTAATCTAAATGGAAAAGGTTTAAATCTAAATGGAAAAGGTCTAAACCTAAATGGAAAAGGTTTAAACCAAAATGAAAAAGGACTAAACCTAAATGGAAAAGGACTAAACCTAAATGGAAAAGGACTAAACCTAAATGGAAAAAGTTTAACTCAATTGGGAAATGCTATATCTTGACGTGAATATGACATATGGTGGGGTTCAGAGGAAAAAAATTGTAACGATAAGAACTGGTTAATAGCATTGGTTGTTCGTACGG
Source organism: Adelphocoris suturalis (assembly GCA_030762985.1). Taxonomy (NCBI): domain Eukaryota; kingdom Metazoa; phylum Arthropoda; class Insecta; order Hemiptera; family Miridae; genus Adelphocoris; species Adelphocoris suturalis. The sequence continues at coordinate 29,152,759 of CM061041.1, read as the reverse complement.
GTGGTTTTTGCATGAGGAAATTAAAGGATTTCATGATCTTACTACAAATAAAAGCGATGTAGAAGTAACCAGGAAATATTTTTGAAAATGATTCCTGTGCATGAGTGTATCGTTCTTCCAATTCGTTCGCCGTGTTTTGGAGTGCAGGAAATGCGAGAAAACACCTGTATGGATATAAGCCGTAGCCTGTTCAAAGCAGAAGATATTGATTTCAACATTTTAGTTTGTCATACGATGTATACATGTTGCCATGTACTTGTGTGAAGCTGAGATAAATACGTTTAAGCATTGCGTACTGATTCTTTATAAGGTCCTCAACAGTGAAACGGACTTCTGAAATGAGACGGAGAGTGAAACTAGCTCTGGTTTGCCTGCTTACCCTGATACCTAATCTCCAATCGTCTGAGTGACCTCGTTTGCTGGAGGATGGATCTCGCACTCCACATTTGGTGCCACATATGTCTTAGAACAGTAGCTTGCATGAGATCGTGCTGGCTTTGGGCCCCGGAGTGCTGTATCACCTGACACGGCGAAACACTGAGAAGAACGAAGCTGTGAACAGCCTGAGGTAAGCAGGCTATCGGGCTGGGCCGACGTGTGCTGGGGGAGCAGGGTGGTGATCTAAAGAGAGATATTGCGACTGACTGGAAGACCTGATTACTTTGATAAGACGTGGCTGAATCATTCGAGTCCGATACTTCATATATTAGTACCCGGGTTGTGGTGGTACGATTAAGTAGGCAATTAGGATGCATGGGAGAAGGACTCCTTCTTCCATGTTAGGGGTTGTCAATAAACTATAACATCCTTCACAGTGCTACAGTGTTTGATTTATCCCTAGTAAGTTTCAATAAATTCTTAACAATCCAATCAATTTCCCATGTAACACAAGGCTGCAACAACTCCAACTCGGGTTGTTCAGCCATCTTTTCAAATTGTTTTCCCTTTACTTCCATTGTGACTACGGAAGACAGACGGGCTACTTACTGTAAACAGTCAGATAAGGTCAGCGCCAAACAAACAGCCAGAGCAGAACGTGGTGATGTAGGAAATATATGAGTGACCTGTTTTATACGGAACTTATAGAAAACTTATTGGCGTTTGCTACAGACCAGGGGGTGTGACGTCCATCTGTAGTCTCGATCACTACATCAAATATCACATTTTCGCAACTACGCTCTCTCAATTTCTAATGTAACGAGTATTCTATGAGCTATTCGTCACTCAACGAACTGATATATATTTCTATAATGCCTAGCGGTATGAAGGTTTGAAGACACATGCGATTACGGGATTCTCGTAATGAATGAATTATTATCACATTATTATCATATCCTGTACTTCTCACAACGTAACTGATCATAATAATCTTTGATTCTCCAAGAATCATAGCTGGTTCCTGTAGCTGTTTCTGTATGCACGCCGCGTTATGTCGCCTGCGAAAGACAAGATCTTGACGTTCTCCAACTCGACAGATCTAATTTATCAGTAAAATCCCAATAAACATACAGGAAAAGGTTTAGCATGGAGGGACTCAAGAGAATACATTTTTAGCAGCATTACATGAAAGTATGTTAGGAGTACGGTACTTATTATACTTATGAGTAGGTACACAATTAGCGAATGTGCTTAGATCCAGGTGTTTGAGGGCAGCATTAGTTGTTTGTGTGTGTGTGTATGCCTGTAATAGGTCACTTTCCTGGCATGAGAACAGGAGAGGTGTCAACTCCTACCCACTCTAGTGGCTGATTGGGGAACCTTATTCACCTGCTTCAGAGTGTGTATTTGTAGCACCTAGTCCAGGTGGTTGAGGACAGTATTAGTTGACTGTGTGTGTGCCATAATTATAATTATGATAGTATATATTATAGGAGTATGGTACTATTACGATTGAATTCATTCAAGTTCTGTAAACGGTCATCTAATTCTATCAAATTGCAGAATGGCAATAAAACCTGCTTAAAGGTTGTATAATGTACCTTCGAGTGTGCCTTGATACGCGTTGGACGTCTCAAAGCCCACCGGCCTGCCAGTTGACGAGTCGAACGTGACGTCATTGCTGAAAAGCTCACGGTCCGGATATAAAACGAGACGGAATTCCCTGAAATCAGAATTAAACGAAAAAGATTAGTGTTTAGTCGGAGATAAAACATAGGCAAAGATAAGTGTGGCACGTAGTTGCGACGTAGTCGTAACATGAATGGGTAGATCATTGAATTGTCTAATAATCTTTAAAATATTATCATTGTTCATCCATGATAACTGTACAAACATGCGCAGCATTTTTAGTGATTTTTTAGCATATTTTTCGAAAATCATTGCCTAAAAAGACGCTGGCCAAAAGGTGCGTAAAGGTTGTTGAAATTTCGAAATATTTCAGAGATAACGTAAGGAGAATTCGATGATTAAATGAGACGAAACCTAGAAGACCGAATTTCGGAAATGTCAAGCAAATTCTTCTCATACGTTCATGAGAATTAATTTCGTGGTTCACACGTTTAACGCTGAGCTGTTCAACTCGTGGGCCTCGTGGGAGTATAAATATATTGAGTAGATTGGGTTCAAAGCATATATGAATACTGCGAGCTCAATGAAAAAACAGAGAGATTTTCAATATAAAGGTTTTTATGTGTTTCGCATTTTGCTACCCATATTTCAACTCGCGGTTTTCCCATTGATTTCTCATGACTCCAGGCTCGTTAGAATTTTAAATTAATTTGTCAGTATGTAACTTTTTTCAATATTCAATAGCATTCAAGGGTTGGGATATTCAATTATTCCTTCTAGTTTGATAAGAGCGAAATTGCAGAGGTAGGAGAACGTTGTACTTAGAGCGATGATCATCACAATCATAACAAATAGTAAACATTTCCAGCCATAGAGCATGATCATACGAGCGAATTTTCATAAATATATATATATTTAAGTCAAATCGTTTTACAATTTTACCAATTAGAGTGCACAGAAATTGTTAACTATTAATATTGAGGCAAAAATACTTATTCTAAGTAATAATCTAGTAATCTAGTAATTCAAACAAGATTTTGGATTTTCAGCTTATTTGCAGTTTTAGCGGATTTTTGTAAAAAATGGAGCGAGTGGTGATACCACAGAGTACTCCCTATTGAGGGCGAACTGCAAGCCCTCAAGGGTTTCAGCGATTAGGATGACATCATCGGCAAAAGCCAATGCACCTACTCGCACCCCAGGGGCAAGATCGAACCCTATTTCATCTGGCTGCTTGCCCGAGGCTGCATCCACGACCAGGATGAAGAGGAGTGGCGATAGAGGATAACCCTGGCGTACCCCGCGCCCAATGACGACATCCCCTGACATCTCATCTCCTGCCTTGACGACCGCCACGCTTTTGTGGTACAGACAGGCAACATAATTAGACGAGCAGGGTCCCCGATACCACGAAGGCAATCAGTCAGGGCAAAATGGCTTACAGTGTCAACGGCAATAGCGACGTCCAGAGCGGCAAGATGGAGCTGCCGTTTCTTGATGGGGGCCAGCAAAATGACAGAGAACTGTCATTCTGGTTCTCCGCTCAGCCAGCAGCTGGCCAAAATGCTCTCTGGACGTCACCTATGAGACCAGCCACTTGGAAGCGAGATACCAGAATCTTTTGAAAGTGGCGGAAAACTACCGACGATATAGAAATGGGTCGGTAGCCTCCAGGCCCACTTCCTCCTTTCTTTGGGATGAAGATGGTCCGGGCACGGGTCAATGCTTTTGGGGGGGTCTTCCCGAAAGAAGTAACAGGTTGATGAGGACGAGCAGCTTTACAGTTTTCGGGGCTCTATTTCAGTGTCGGGCAGAAATACCATCAGGTCCAGCAGACGTGGAGTTTTTGACACGGCACTTCTGTGCCTCGTCATGAAACACTGGCGAGCACATAATGCTGTAGGAATCCCTGGTGGAAGCTCACCAGGGTTGTGGTTGAAGAAAGATAGAAAAATACGAAGAAAATTTGTATTTTAAAATTTCTAGAACCATTTAAATAGCCTCAATTTCCAGGAAAAGTCGTTAAACGTAGTCGAAATGAACTTGTAGGAGGCTATTGAAATTAATATGAACCAAATAACTAGTATTGTTCCAAGTAAGGAAAATTTCAGCGTGGATATGCTTCAGTCATGGGGCCCCAGCCCAAAACCGTCGCGAAAATGTGTCACATGGAAAAGTTACGAAAGTGGCGTACCCATTTGTTAAATTCACTCCTGTTCACCCTAGGAAGTTGAAGTTTGATGGCGAGCCTTTCTGAGATATCAAGAGAAGAATGAAATTACGGGTTTTTTTCAGGAAATCTTCATCTCACGGCTTCAACAAATTGATATGGAATTGAATTTGACAAACGTCTTGTGGGGCTTTAATACTCGTATAATATTCTCTGGAAATTTTCGTAAACTATTTACCTCTAGTAATGACAATAGCGATTTACAAATGTAACTACACTCAGTGGCAAGAACTTTTGAACACCATTCAGGAAATTGCCATTTATAAAAAAATCATTCAGGAAATCAACATTCAGCAATTAATGCACCAGCTGGCTAAAGCATATGAATGTTCAATAGTTCAAGTCGACAATGCATCTGTGAGGTCAAGGAGGGCGCAGCCCACTTAGCTTTCCGCCGAGTTTTTCTTCACAGTTATGCTAACAAATTTGAATTCCTATACACAGGAAATTAACATCGCTTACAACAGTTTAACCATCACTACACTCAAATTTCATCCCACTGTTCGATGACGCACTACTTCATACTTGGATTCCTATACACAGGAAATAAACATCGCTTACAACAGTTTAACCATCACTACACTCAAATTTCATCCCACTGTTCGTTGACGCACTACCTACTTCATCTTGGAAATTTGAATCATCTATTTGAATGTTTACCTCGATTGAATTAAATTCTGGAACAAATAATGCAAATAGTGCAATCTTACATTAAATATTGATGATATGTTCGAAATAAATTCGGACGCAAATAATTTACAACTTTTCTCTTCTAAAATAGATTTTGCCGTTCGGTCTTCAATTATTGTTCATTATTCATTCTCCTCCACTTTGTAAACACTTCAGAGCCATAGCAATAGCTTTATGTTCTTTGGAAATGGAATACATTGATGAATGATGAAGTTATTCGGATAATAAGTGCGAAGATCTCTCCAAGACGGGACGCTGAGACGAAATGACGTTTCTCAGTTCATTTTCGATGTCGGTCCCAAGACGATCGAGTCATAAATAAGTCCAGCAGAACTCATCAACTCGGAACCGTCCGCTTGTAGGGGTGAACGGGCAATTCTAGCATCATTAATCTTAGTCTTGACATCTTCACTTAAGACACCAAACTTAGAACATAAGCACGGAAAGACGGAAAAATACGGTGAGCCAACCTGTTTTTTTTTCGACGTCCTTTTGAAGAAAACCCGAGTTGGGTGGACAGAAAATCTTCTTCTCATACTGTAATAGGTGTAGGTAATATAAGGAATCCTTATAATTGATATTAATAATTATATATATAGTGGTGTTCTCACGCCGTTTATTGACGAAAGAAGTGATTCTTTACTTTCCTGAAGTTCTTGGTTTCGATTGATGACATAGCTGGTATCATCGGATTCGTTATAATACTCTCTCTATGCCGATGACCTGAAGATCAAGTCGGCTGTAAGAAATTATAGGGATTTTAAAAGACTTCGAAACAGAGTCGATAAAGACTCCAATAATGCTGATCGTTGAATATTGCAAGTGACTAACTATTACATATTCACGAGGTCATAATCCGGAAATATCAATAAAAATAATGATTATGATGATTGATGATTTTTGATATTGACATTTCAAGTGCCAAATGATTAATAACTCATCCTAAAACCAGATTTTTCACACAGACCCCTCATGTTTTTAGTCAGATATGAATATAATAGGTCTTGTTACTGGTTCATTTAACCAAAAAGCTTCAGTGTTCATTAATCCTCTCTCAAACATTTATAATAAATCCAATAATAACTAGCCGTTGAAAACCTTTCATCGTGGATTAAAATATCCAGTTTATTTTTTTATCCCTTTCTTTTTGCTATGAAGAATGGGGAAGCGGGAGACGGTGTGAGCAAACGGCGAGAGCTCCAGGCGGCGTTTTAATATTAAATTTCGAAGACAGGAGGAGCCCTTTTTTCCTTTCACTTTCTCCCGCTCTTCTTTTTAACCGGGAAACTCACTGAGTATTTCATTCCTCTTTATTTCTATTTTTCATGGGTTTCTTCTCGGGGATTTGTCATAGTCACTTCTGAGTTTCTGACCTTCTATTGCACACTCAGCGGTTTTTCTAACCGTTTCATGAGCATTTTCGGCTGAATTGGTAAAAGTCTAAAGCCTAGGCTGTTTATTCAGCCTTGGACTACTAGTTTATTCAGCAGTTAGAATACTACTGGGTTCACTGACGTGGTTCCTCACTTAGTTTGGAAATGTAGAACCTACATTTTCAATCAGAATTGTTGGAATTATTAGCCTTGAAGAAATTTGTCAAGATCTCCTTCTAGGTAAAAGGCCTTGTCGAACAGAACGCAGTCTGCCCGCGCGGACTAGGGGGGTCAAACATAACGCGAAACTGAAGCGAACCAGTGTGAATGCCCGAAAGGTCACTTTGTCCAGCGAAATGAATTGCTCCTTTTCATCTGTTAGGTCATAAGACGGAAAAGGGAATGTGTGTATTATACTAATGTTCCTAGCATTCTGTGTTGTAGTTGTGTGACAATGTTATAATTGTCCTACAAAAGAAATTAATATAAAATGATCTCATATTACTATTTAATTATCTCAAATGGGATAAAGAACAATGATTTGGTACACAGAATTAAGCCACTTGTATGTTTTTATTCAAGGAACTAATTGTGATTAGCTCCAAGGAGAATACTAAGGGGTTCTAATATACTCAAAGTAGGTATATTTCAATTTACTCTTCAATTCATAATGAGACACACCGCAAGGCGAGAGTCTGGATAGCAATTGGATTTTGTGTACAGATATTGGGAATCAATAATTGGTATATCAATATTGCTAATATGGCAGACTTGAGATTGGCTTACCGTCTTGGACGCTTGGAACACTATGAGCTTCCTCTTGGAAGGTAGTGTGTCTCTCTGGCGGAGTGGTGCAGCGTTTTGTAACAGCTCCATCACTAACAGTTCGGAGTTGTTATAGAAACTGTCTATTCGAAAGGGCTGTTTTTCGAACTAAATACTGAAGCGAATATACTTAGGATGCGTAAAACTTTAACCATAAGACCTGTCCTTAATTTGGTTTTTTATTTTCCTAATTCAATAAAAAGGGCAGACAGGTCTTTTTACTAGTACTCGTATAAGTTTTTTTTCTTTAAATTTTCTGACAATATTTTAACATACCGAAATAAAGAAACATTGCAAAGAAATACGTAAGTAAATTATATATATATATATATATATATATATATATATATATATATATATAAGCCGATTCCCTCGCCAAAAGAGGTTCCAAAATGATGCAGCCCAACACTCCCTAACCATATAATAGTTCAGCAAAGCGGTTCATTGAAGGAAAGAAAAAAATGTAGTACCCCAGCTCCACGAGAGATCAGCTGTTGGGAAAAAGTGGGAGCGACTAATAGACAACTTGTTGCCTGTTTCAGCAATAAGGCATGATTTCCTTGCAAAGCACAGAATTGACATATCTGAGAGTCCACTCTGCACTTGATGCCATTTGGACGAAATGACTGCGTCTCATCTTGACACTTGTCCATCCTTGCAGGACATAAGAAACAATTTTCGAAGTGACGATTCCATTTGGTGTACGAAGCCTGATTTCTACTCGGCTGCATGAACACAAATGGCCTTTGTTCCACGCATACGGTGTAATTAAAAAATAAATAAATAAAAGAAAAGAAAAAAAGAGAAATGAAAAAGTTCGAATGTCGAATCGTAGTTGTTCTGTAGACAACTACAACACTGGTTTCGAAGTACAATACTAACACCCATTTCCTTTTTGGTTTATTATTTCCAATAATAAGCCTATGTGATCGTGTAGCAAAAAATTTTTATAACCCCCCCTCAAACATTGTCACTTTACGTTTCAAGGTGCGTAGAATCCAAATTTGAAATGTCCGTCCGCCGTCCGCCGTCCGCCGTTCGCCGTTCGCCGTTCGCCGTTCGCCGTCCGGGCCATAAAAGGCCTAAGAATTGACTTAAAAAACCCGTTCTTTCGCACATAGACTCCATTTGGGGTCTAGTTGGTCCTAACGTTTAACCATCCCGATCGCTTTACTCGCATAGATGCTATGGGCCAAAAACGGGCGAAAAAGTGTGAAAAAGTGTCAGTGTTAGACTGAAGAACGCGCGCACGCCTTGTGGGTGGGAGAGGGTGGGCGGGAGAGAGTGAGAGGGGGGTCGAGGCGGAGGGAGTGAGAGGGAAAGGAGGGCGAGGGAGTGTGGAGGAGGCGGAGGGAAGAGAGGGGAGATGGAGTGAGAGGGAACGGAGGGCGAGGGAGTGTGGAGGAGGCGGAGGGAAGAGAGGGGAGGGGAGATGGAGTGAGAGGGAACGGAGGGCGAGGAATAGGGGAGGGAAGGCGAGAGAGAGAGTGTGTGATGAAATTAATTCCAATTAGAAGAGATTGTTTATGAGTATGAAAATACTCATAATTCTATGATATAAAGCTTCGCTTATTTAGTGAGGCTAAATAATTACGGTCAGTTTTCTACGTAGAAGGTCTGAATGATAAAGAAATAATAAACCTTTGTGTAATAATTTGCAGCGTTTCTTTTTATTACTGAGCTCACAGAAAGCAAAACAAGCAATTCTTCTTCGTCAGAGGACCTGCAGGAGTGGACATGATGACCGATCGGGTTGAAGGCCCCCATCACATTCGCGGCCAGTTTGACTCTTCTAGTCCGCGGCCGACTGTCAAACTGTCCAGGGGGGTATAGGCTGAATTCGAACACGTAGGTACCTGGTATGCACGCTGACCTGGATTCAAACTCAGTTTGAAAAAGTAGAATATACCTCTCACATCTGATGTGGTAGGAACAGAAAAATATCTTTGAGAGTTGTCATCCGATATCCTCAACGATTGTGGAAGATGATAACGTCGTTTAATCGTACTATTAATCTAAAAGTTGGCTCAATGGATTCAACACGACAAAAACTATCGAAATACATACCGATAACACTAATTATTTCAATAAACATAAGGTATTGAAATTATATATTCCTGAACCCAATGCGAGGTTTTGAGATGCAACATGATCGGCCGCTCCTATGTAAATCGTTCACATAAGTGAAATAAATTTTATATAAATACAACTAGGGAGGAGTTTATATGATTGATGAGGGAGCCAGTTGACTAAAACACAATAAATATAAGTGATATGAGGGTTAGTAAGTCCAAATCGAAGGCATTAGTAATTTATATATTACTTTGAATCACCCCGGGACTACACATAGATGAACATTATATAGACACATGTTATATTTGTTGGAGTGGAAAATAACGCAACATTTTTCTGATCTCCGGAGCAATACTTGAACCAACTTATTCTAGAAAAATATACCTTGCATCGTACGTAAAGCCCACTCCACGATATGTTGTCATTCAATTGGTCCCTCGTCGTCTAGTTTTTCTGACGAAAAGGAATTTTTCATGACCCATTCTCTGCACTGCATTTGAAAGGCACATACGCTTCGGAGCCAGGTGCCGAGAAAAGAAGTATTAGTCGATCTCGGACCGTTCCCGCGGGAAATCTGTCTTTAATCCCCCCCTTCCCTTCCAAGCAACCTGCCAATACACGGGTCCCATCACCTTTTCATCCAGAACTAAGTTGGTGCGGCACTTTCTGCCAGTTAGTGTAGTTTTGTCGAGAACGATTTTCTCACCCCCTATTTTTCCGCCTTTAGGTTTCACATACAAGTCACCTGGAATTTTACTTCTCTTATGTGAAACTTCTAGCAATAGCAATAATCAATAAACGAGAAAATTCGCCCTCACAAGGCAAAGGGTGAGCTGTAGATAGACCATTCATACGGTCAAAAAAACTATATTCGTGTAATGAGAATTTATCAACTTCATACAGATACACAGTTCTAATTCACATGAAGTAGCTAATTTATCAATTAGACGATGATTAATTTAACACGTCAATCTTAAACAACATGAAAAATAAACCAATAACCAAGCAAATTCGCTATCGCAAGGGTTGATTGACTATTCGTACAGAAGAATCCAATATATCTCCTTCATATGAATGGAAGTCGTGTTTGGGGGTCCTGAGGCTATGTGCCATGTGGCCCCCCCCCCCCCCCCCCACCAGATAAAATCTGGGAAGTTCCTCCTGAGAGAAGACTGCTTACACAGTCAATGTCCTCGACAAACGCCAAGTACCCGTCTTAAACAACGAGTCGAGGCAAGCGTTCTAGCACGCGTTACCAACTATGTAGGTCGATGCCCGAGTTTTTGGATATCCGCGAAACTCCAAATGCCGAGACAGGCGGAAAAGAACCCACCCCCGCGAGTCAATTCCCACGGAACGCTACCCCAATTCTGCAGAATGGGACAACAGGTTAGGGGCGATGAAACCACTACCTCCGCAAATCCAACCTCAGCTGGGGGGACTGGGGGGACAGTTGACACAAGGTTTGTTCGTTGAGGTGGAGACTGCTCAAGTGCGCATGCGTGACTTCTTTCAACTTTCTAAGTGATTTCGAACCGGTTCGGAATCGCAGTTCATCAATATTATGATTTAATGTTTGAGCAAAACACTCAGAGGCGTTAAATAGCGACGAAAGCCGATGCTAAAATTGTAGTAATTTCAGTAGCAATCAGAAAATGGTCAGCTTGTAAAAGCTCTGACTGATTTGACGATTCGCAACCAGTCGGAAACCAGTTTGGAAACCTCTGCGAATAGACTCTGACTGAGGTGAGAAGCGCTCTAATGTTCAGAGACCTCAGCAAATGCCTCAAGTGGGTCGCAAACTGGTTTGGTGGCTTCAGCGAACAAACCTAAAGTCTATTCACCTGTAGCTTGGGCTCCCCCACCCGCGGTACCATTTACGCCATTTACTCCGTTATGGCTAGAATGGTCGCTAGCCCGACACAGAGAAGATTTCTCAGCGCCTACTGCTTTGCCCTCACCTGAGGAGCCCCGCAGCTCAATCATTATGAGTGCGTGAGGACGGAAGACGGTAACCAATTATTCACTACCAGTTTGGATTCCCTGAGGATTCCTATGGCTGAGACTGGAAACAAGCCCGCACAGTGTGCTACCACTTTACCTTGCGAAGGGAGCACAAAACAGGGGAGCGAACGCCCTCAGTGAATGTCAGGTGGTGCCCCAGGATGTTGTTTGGTGCTGACTCCCGGACACTCCATCACGCATTCCATACTACCTTTGAGAGTACTCTCAGCCAGCGAACGGATGGCAAGAACTTATACCTAACCTACTGACTATTCGGACAGTTATGAAAATTCAATCCGTGTAATGAGACGTTTTCAACCTTCTCATAAGGCCATGGGTAAAAGTCAAGGATTAAGCTGGAACATAGCCAAAAGTGGATTATTTTGGAAACTTGGTTTAAACTACTGATTGCGTTCGGCGTGGTGTCAAATTTCTCAGAATGGAATCGATTTCCATTCAAAGATCCTTTCATGCAGCATGATCGTATGAGCGAATTTTAGTAAATAATCATATTATATCATTATGAGCAACGGCAAAAACTCGTTCTAAATAATATTTTGCGATTCAAAAAACATTTTGGATTTTTGGCTTCGTTTAGTTTCATCAATTTTCAGCAAATATTATCGAAATATAAGTTCGTTTTTCGACATAATTTTTTGCATAATTTTTTGTTCTAGTTCGTTGTTGATAAGGTTATTTTGAATAAAATTCTGCATAAACATATGATTTTACATTTTCTAGTCTTTATTGCACATACACACAACACACACACAAACACACACACACACGCACGCGCACGTACAGGCGCGCGCGCACACACAAATAAAAATTTCTAATAAATGTATTTTAAATCTTTTGGAGACATCGCAGTAGTCTCATTTTCTAAAAAAATTCGCTAAATGAGGTTTTCAGACATAAACACAGTTTATTCGATATTTTAGAAAAGTAAAATAATATACACGAAATTATACTCAAACCAATCATTGTTCTTTATAGACAACTCTAACCGTTCTATTTATACAATAGTAATTGATACATAAAACAGCAATCTATCGTACAAACACCATTTTGGCCATGGAGAATACGAATAATCTTTGAAGCAGGGGAGATGATTTACTTCCAGTCAATTTGTCAGCAACAGCGGGTCTAAGAGAGGTGGAGGAGGATTCGTAATGGCATTGGAATATAAATTGCGACGAATATTTTAAATTCTAAACTAATCACGACCCGTGCACAGCTGCGAGAGACTCAGTGAAAATTGAGTATCTATTGAGAACAGCACTCAAGTTTGGTGAAATATATATACACTCTCGTCTTTCTGAATAGTGGATATACTCGAAAAACAATACTGAGGGGGCAAGAGGGTAGAGAGTCGTGCCAAACGTTGAGTCAAAAATGCTTCTCGATGGAAATATTGTCGGGAAAACGCGAGGCGCGCGGGAGAGGAGTTCGGGAAACGAGGCAATGGAATAACGGCTTGTAGTTAAAACGATATATTTTATCCCGCGATAAAAGGGAAGTCCACAGTCATTTATATTATTTATTTTGAGCTGAGCCAAAGTGGTTTCTTGGCAAGTGAAGCTCCCCACGGGAGTACCAAGTGTCCTTATCAGTGGGATACCATTGGTAATAAAACCGATTGTATGAAACCTACCTAATGGAGTTACAACGTTGACGTTTTATTGGGAAAATATGTGAAGCGTCCAAAATCAAAACCAACAATCTCCATTTTTTTTTTTTTTTTAAATGAGTTTTTGGTATCTTGTTAGAATTACAAATTTTTATGTAACAAAACACCTGGAAAGGTTTCATAATATTTGCCTTCAAAAATATAGCGAGAAGCAGAAGTGGAAATCTCCCAATACTTCTTCAAGAACAAAGGCTCCAGTCATGCAGCATGATCGTGTGAGCAAAGTTTTGTAAGTTATCGTATTGCATTATGTAACATTCTTTTGAAATGAAAAAAAAAATTTGTATATGATGTATTCCCATGTCGGAACTTGTGCCTCGCTGACTTTGGTGAGGATGAGCTGACAACATAATGACGACAAAATCTTGCTCAAATCTCTCCTATTCACCATAGGACGACGAAATTTGATAGAAAGCCTCTCTGGGACAACCAGATCCACCCTGATCAGCGTGTTCTACACCCTCTGAAACGCAACGAAAATGCATCCCAACCCCCAAGTGCCGCCGAGCCGACGGGTGCAATTACCCCCTTTTCCACGAAAAGCTGGGTAAAAAGTCGGTCCAAACAACATTCGGTGATTCAAAAAATATTTTGAATTTTAGCTTTTGTTTACAGTTTTTTCGATTTTTAGCAAATACTATTGAAATCTAAACACATTTTTCAGCATAATTTTGTGTATAAATATTTCACTGTTAGGGTTCATTGTTGATGAACTTCTTTTGACTGAAATTCGGCTAAAAAATTTAAATTTAACGATTTTTAGTCATTTTTAGTGATTATTATGAGCCTTTATAATCAAACAAGAAAACAAATTTTTTTTTACCCCCTCAAAATTTGTTGGTTTACGTTTCAAGATGCGTAGAATCCAACGATCTATTAAAAAAAAAAAAATCCGTCTGTCCACCGTACGCCGTTTGCCGTTCGCCATTCGGAGCTTTCTCCCAAAACTACTGGACCAAATTTTATAAAATTTCGCTCAAAAATCATATATTGGCCGTGTATGTGCCAGTAACATCGGCATTAAGTTTGATCAACCACAAAGGGTAGTAATTAAGGAATAACATATTAAAAAATCGAGATCTCGAAAACTTCTAAGGTAACAGTAATGATCTTTTGCTTGTCAATGATAATTATAATCCCAAAGAATCTATTAAAAACATCATCAACGATGGACGTTGAACCCTTGGCTCTCCCTCAGGGCTAGAACCTCGACAAAATACCTTCGAATTTCCAGGTGCGAGAACAAAGAGAAAACATGCATTGCTAACATTGTTATGTACTCGTACATGCGATGTTTGCTCAGTGGAGAGTGACCGAATCGAGGGTGGCACGCCGGCTGTGTGACCACTGGCGGCAGTTCGTATCCCAGCGGAGCCCAATACATTTTTTAATTCTTTCTTCCGTGTCATGATAAGATTTTTTTTTTTTTCATCTATTCATCCTTCTTAAATAATTTATTTATTTTGTTCTGGTAGGTGACATCGTTGAGTAATATTTCGATAATGCATCTTGGCAGGCAAAGTGAAGAGTAGCATGCAGCGCATAATATTCAAGTTCTAGCATGATCGTATAAGGGAATTTTCTTATCTATCGTATTATAATATGTTGAATTCTATTAAAATATGAGCAATTTCAGTAGAAAATAATGGTTAAAAACCAATTATATGGCAAAAAAACTACGAATTAAATATCAATCGGTGATTCAAGAAAGATTTGGGATTTTCAATTTTTATTTGCAGTTTCTATAGATTTTTCAGCAAAAATTAATGGAATTTAAGTTCGCTTTTCAACATAATTTTGTGCGAAAATTATCTAATGTCCTAGGTAATTGCTGATAATTTTCTTGACTAAAACTCTGCTAAAAAATACAAATTTAACCATTTTTGGCCGTTTTTAACCGTTTTTAGTGATTTTTTTAGTACATCTTTTTGAATTTTGGCTAATTTAACATACTCAAAAAGCGTTGGCCAACTAACTCGTTCTTTTCTTAAGAAAGCTTGATTTTTTGGTGCAAGAACACACACACACACGCACATTTCAATGAAGAAATTTTCCAAACATTTTGGTTTTAATATTTTCGAGCCATTGCAATAGCCTAATTTTCTACAGAAATTTGCTAAAAACCGAAATTCATCGGAAACATGAAAAACTTTTGGAGTTATTTGTTATCAACCTGTTGCCTACAATATTTATAATATTGTTATGAACGTTATGCTTTTATGTCATGTGTTGTGAACGTTGTTGTGTTGATGTAGCTTATCTAAAACTCGGCGCTCCGCGCCTCGCCAGGGGGCAAGCCCCCTGGACCCCCGGTTACCTCTATTTACATATACTTCGGACGAAATTATTGAAACACAGAATGTGTTTGCGTTGTCGCGCAACCAAGTGACAACCAAACAAGCGTCATTGTTTACTATTCATTTATAACATCAATTTATATAGTTATAGTATGAAACTACGAAAAAAAATACGAAATAAATTCGTGATAAATCAAGAGCGATTTATCAAGTAAATGTCCTAAAGAGGCTACATACGAAATTACAGCTTCCTAGAGTGTAAAGTATAGAAATTAGCTTTAAAAGCCACTCATCTGATCCGGACCCTGGACATCGTCAAGTAAATGTCCTAAAGAGGCTACATACGAAATTACAGCTTCCTGGAGTGTAAAGTATAGAAATTAGCTTTAAGAGCCTCACATCTGATCCGGACCCTGAGCATCGTCAAGTAAATGTCCTAAAGAGGCTACAAACGAAATTACAGCTTCCTAGAGTGTAAAGTATAGAAATTACCTATTCAAATTATTTAACCTCCGCTTCACAAATCAAACCGTTTTCGTAATACTCAGATCACCTGCTATGAATCAAATCATCGAAACACAAGCTCAATGAAATCATCAGAAATTAACAAGCGGTTGCAATCATGTTCACAATATCAATTATTGAGAATGATCACCTGTGTGTAAACAATTATTTATATAACCATGCTCATAACTCAGTTTGTTGGACACGCACTTCGCAGTAGTTAACATAATATTGTTGGATAAATCGAGAGCTTTCGAACGAATGGTCAACGAATTTTGTGGGATGAAAAACGACGAAGTACCATTTCCCTAGCAACGACTCGGTTGTACGTGAAAATCATCCGTCACACATTTCGTTACCATCCCGCGTTCCATTTTCGGCTAGTTAGTCCATGGCTAAAACACATTCTGTGTTAAAATATATTCTCTTGCTAGTTAAACCTACAAACATTCTACTGCGTAAATTCAATTCACTTTAGGTTATGGGCCCAGCACGCTGAAGTTCCAAAGCTTCCAAATTGATTCCTCTTATAAAAGCTGAATTGACTGATCACCATGAGCGTTATGATACAACAGGTGAACAAAGAAAATTATGATTCATGGAAAATACAGCTTTATTGGTTAAAAATGACCTGTTCGGGTATGTAAATGGAAAAATAAGAAACCCAGTAAATGATCCGTCAGATGATGGACAAAGCAATTACCCAAGACGAGTGGGAGACCGGAGATCAAAAGGCGAAGGCGGATATCATACTCGCAATATCACCTTCTGAAATCAGGCAAATGAAAGGTTGCAGAACATCCAGGGAATTATGGTTCAAACTCAACAGCATATATGAATCGAAAGGACCACCTAAGAAGGCCACACTTCTAAAACAGCTCATGCTGAATAAATTAAGAGAAGATGTTAGGGAACATCTTTCCACATTTTTTGAAGCCGTTGACAAATTACATACCATGGAAGTTGATATCAATCCTGATTTACAGGCCATAATGCTTCTCTACAGCTTGCCTAAATGTTACCAAAATTTCAGATGTGCAATAGAAACTAGAGACGAGCTACCGACCCCTGAAGTATTGAAAATAAAAATAATTGAACAGGCAGATTCAAGGAAAGGTTGAAGTGTCAAGAGGTGTAAAGTTTGTTGAGGAATATGGAAATGATGGAAAATATGAAGATTTTATGAATTTTGAAAATCAAATAAAATCTGAAGAAATGAAAATGAACATTTTGTCTCAGAACAAAAGTGAAAACAAAAAATTTCAAAAAAATGTAAGAGAAATAGAATCGGATAATCACGAATTGGAAGAAAATAACGAAAATTATGAAGATGAAGAACGCCAAACATCAAATATGAAAACTATTACATGCCGGACCAGGGGAAGACCTCGTTTGTTAAGAACAGGATCAAGAGGAAGACCTCGTAAAGTCTACAGAACGGCGAAGAAGATAGATCAAGAATCAAGCGAAGCTGGAAATAATATTGAAGAATTTGCTTCTATTGCTGAAATTTCTTTACAGGATGCTCTTTCAAGACCGGATGCAAAGAAATGCCAAGATGTGATAGAGGCAGAATACACGTCTATAATTGAAAATGGAACTTTTGAAATAGTCGAAAAACCAATAAATGAAAACGTCATAGGTTGCCGACTAATACTATGTGAAAAATTAAACGCACAAGGAATTCTAGAAAGAAGAAAAACAAGAATTGAATAAATCATTTAAAATGAAAGATTTAGATAAGATTCATTGTGGACTTGGCATAGAATTCACCCATGATCGAAACGAGGGGAAGTTTTTATCAGTCAGAAGAGTACACCATCGAGCTGATCAAGCGTTTCGGTATGGAGAATTCAAAAGCAGTGAAGACACAATGCCTAGCGAAGAATCCGACACAACACTCACGAACAAAACACATTGACATTAAACACCACTTTATCAGATCCCATGTTGAAAACAAGAACATAAAAATAAAATATCAGAAAACAGAAGACATGATTGCGGATGTGCTTACGAAAACGTTGCCAAGCGCGAAGCATCATCTACTAACCAAGTTACTGGGAGTTGGACAATTGGAAACAGGTTGAAGGGGAAGTTTTGGAGTTATTTGTTATCAACCTGTTGCCTACAATATTTATAATATTGTTATGAACGTTATGCTTTTTATGTCATGTGTTGTGAACGTTGTTGTGTTGATGTAACTTTTCTAAAAAATATATTCTCTTGCTAGTTAAACCTACAAATATCTACTGCGTAAATTCAATTCACTTTAAAAGCACAATATTCCTGACAGACCTTTTACATCCGATCGATCACTATCATACCGAACAATTTAGAAAATCGATCATTAATAATTCTCAAGACTCAAGACGCACAAGATACAAGACTCAAGTCCAAAAGAAATCCACCCATTCCCTTTCGAAAATGTGAAAATGTGATGAGTGCTAGTGCATATACTAAAGTACAAAAAAAAAAAAAAAAAAAAAAAAAAAAAAAAAAAAAAAAAAAAAAAAAACCCCTGCTCCTATATGAATTTGTAACACTTAATTTCAAAAAAGTTTAGAGAATAATTGTACACTTAATTTCTCATCTTTTTTCTAGGATGGACCTTTTTGAAACAACCAGCGCACCTCCTAGGAACAACCACCGGACCACCAAGGGGTCTGTGGACCAAACTTAGGGAACCATGTAATAAACAATAAATATGTGGTTCAACCAGCTTTACATAACTTTACTTACAACCCCCCCCCCCCCACACACACACACACACACACACACACACATATGCGCTACTATATGTTGATTTTATATGAAAATGCCATTTCCTGGCGGTACTTTTCAACTAAAACATGATCGGGGATTCTGCGAACAATCAATTTTATTTGACTGGATAATGGTATTGAGTTAGGAGCAACACTGGCGATAATGACATCAGCCAAACGCAGAACGGAACCTAACAAGATTTGCATATCAGATGCGGCCGGTTCCCGCATTAATGAGCTCTTCTCTTGTTGCTCAGCTATTTCCGGCCAAGCGATTTTCCTTTTAATACTGATGAGATGAGACGCGAAGCAAATAATGCAATCACGGAAACCGATGCGATTCAGACGATTGACAGCTTCTATGTCTGGAACTGATGGGTCAGAGGTACAGACCAATGACATTCAATACGGAAGGAAGGGATAGGGATTACAGCTTCAATCTCATGAGATAAATTTCAGGCAGACAGGTGGAAAACAAGGAAAGCAATAAACTAATTATTGATATAGGCATCGACGTGTACTGAACTGTACATTTCAAAAACACGAAGAATAATACAATTTGTGCCTGAAGTGAATAATTCTAAATTTGGGAGAAAGAAAGCAAATCATTAACAGCGAGTCTTCTTTCAGTTTTAATTTAGTAGGGTACCGTAAAAGGGTATAAATCTCCCTAATGAATACATGACCATCTACTATTAAATAATGTTCAATATTTTCTTTAACGTTCCACAAGTTTAACGTTTCAGTATTAAACTGACTTTAATAATACTTATTTTGTACATTAATATAATTATATACAGTAATTGACAGTACTGATTTCCCCGTTGTCTGTCCAACATATTCGAATATTATTGAAATACGCTGCATACAGGTTGGGAATTCAAATGGATAACATAGATTACCCATCCCTATTGATTCACTGAGGCTTGGTATCTCTTGAAAACAGGACGATAGCTGCTGGCCAGGCCTTCCCACATATATTACTAAATGGTAACGTCGACTGTCCCCCTTCCCGCTTCCTCAAATAAATTATAAGATACCTCAATTCACAAACTGCCCCTTCGCCCATACCTATCTATTATAAAAAATTATGTATCAAACTTTTATCATTATCTATCAACTATGTATTCTACGTATTCCTATGTATTTATTGTGTATTTGATTACCTGTTTTTTAAATTTTTTTTGCCTTATTATTGTATATTTGTTGTACCATGAATTGGGCTTAGCGCGAGTTGTATTAAAAAAATAAGTCGAATTCCTAGTAGGTAGCTTTTTCAAGAAAGATATAATATGTAATTAAGTAAAACATGTAACCATGGAAAACTTACTAGTAAATCATTAGAACACCAATTCTTGAGAAGGATTTTGATCTCGATTTATTGGAATACAAATCCAGTGAACAGTTTTTAAGAATGTACCTATATGCATGTGTGCCAAGTTGGGTGGCTACTATAGTTTCCTTACTTATTGTATCATAGACGTACAGAATCAGTTGCAGAAAAAATTACAAGACAATTTTAAAATAGGGCTAAAAATCATTTTTGCGCATGCGCACACCATACCAAGAACCCAACAAAAGTCACCATCTAAGGTATGTGGGGACCACCTTAGATCTAACCTGCACAATGCATGAAAAGGTCATCAAAATCTGTTCATTAGTCACGGAGTTTCGCCTGTGTCAACCAAATTCAGTTTTGTACGTGCGCAAGAGTTGTTATTTTAACAATCATGATAAAATTCCCATCCCATCAAATTTAATAAAAATCAGACTAAAACTGTGGATAGTATTGAGCTAGGCAATCAAAAGCCACTGATAGCCGAATGACATTAGTATTACTTTGAAAACGGTTGATCTCCGAACTCATTCTACCAACTGTAATGGGTGAATTTGAAAAGTTAGAAATCGTTTTGTAATGTGCCAAAACGGATTTCATTAAACAAAGTTTCAGCGATTTAATTATAAAAGTTAGAATTCATTGCAATAGCATCATTTGCTTCCAAAATCTCGCTGATACGAGTACAATGAAAACTGCTAAAATGTCGACAACAACAGGTATTTTGGAGGATGCTTAACAAAATCCAGAGACGGTTATGACGGTAATGGGAGTCAACACATATAAATTTAAGCAAGTAGATAAGTACTCACAACGGAGATCCGCGTGAAATAGACGCTTCCTGCGTTGAATTGTCGACAAAATGGTTTTGGAACTCACTCAGCTGATCATTGTCCTCTTAGTCGTCTTCAGCAATCTCCCTTGAACCTCCCTCTCAAATTTCAGCTTCCTGCGTCGAAACAAAATGGCTTTGGAGTTCACTCCTCCGATCAATGTCCTCTCATGCGTCAGCGGGCCTTGATACATCTTTATCTTCGCCATGTCACAGATTGCATCCATACCATGTTTCATAAAAATCGGATGTCGGGAAGGCATTTAAAACAATTTTAAGAAGACATACATACATGCACACATCAACGGACAAAGTGAACACAACAGCTCATTTTTATTTATTTTTTTTTTTTAAAGAAAATGCGCTTAAAAATAAATAAAATGAAAATACTAAAATAAAAGTTTCAGGAAAGACGGCAGGTTGCCATGGATGCATTTGGTTCCTCCTTAAGACTGATATAAGGTAAAGTGTTGAACCTTATCTCATTTATCCGCTTTATTTCAATGAGTTTCCCACAAACATCGCGTTTATCAACGGCAAAATTGGCCTACGAATAGCGCATTTGATAGCGGTGATTTTCACGGTAATGGATGTGTACCAACATTCAGCTGGTAGGTACGTACGAAACCGCTGATGAGACACCGGCGTCTTTTCCCCAATCGCCGCCGACTACGTTTTGTCATTCGTTATGCAAGCGCGGACAGCGAGTGACGCGGCTCCCATCACTCTCTCATGTTTGTGATGGTTATACTTATGTTAACTACATTAATAAAGCATTAATTCATAGCTCATTCGTGGTTATCATTCTTCTCCGCATAATCTTCCACCGGACCGAACTGGTGTAATACTTATTATTATACCTATTCATAAAGTTCAGAAGGGATAAACTATTTCTATACCACGGGGAAATCAAACTCCTGTGGTACAGATGCACGATTTTATGTAAGTAATGTCTCTATGTGATGGCAGACTTTTATGCGGATGTTTGAGACGTTCCAATGAGTTTGTTCCCTAAAACCTCGTGTGGACTGACAGTCAGATGTTTACATCAAATGCAACAGCGTCATTAGAACATAAACAGTTCAAATCTTCGAAGCAGTTAATTTGAATGCGGCTGAACGTTGAGAAAGGCACTTCTTGTTAAACTCTGAACTACTTCGCAGGTAGTTTGTTATCCTAAATATGAAACGCCGTCAACGAGAGAGAGAACGTTGTAGGCATAAGAAGGTGTTTTGTGGAAGGGGACGAGAAATTGTTTGCCACTCAGCTCCCAGAAAACGCGCCCCCGCAGGACGTCAGGCGTAGTTACTCTACTCAACACGCCCACATTAGGAGCGCTAGCGGGCTGTGGATGCGAAAAGGGCGAGGATCGGGGAATTAATTACGCAAGATGAATGAGGGCATTCACCCAACCTCATGGAAAACCCTCAACCCATCCTGTTTATTTAGGGTCACGATATATTACCCGGAGGCACTGCCCCCACTCCCCCCCCCCCTCCTTACTACCTACCCCAAACCATGAATCAGCTTTCATCCCTAATAGCTGCGGATGATGCGCGAGTTTAAAAATAACCTGTTGATTCTGCCGTCAATTTTTTTTTTTTTTTTTTTTGTTGATTGATATGAAGCGGAACTTGGAAAGAGAAATCATTAAAAAGCTCGAGAGTTAGGAACCATAAAGAACTTCAACGCAGCAATCTTCCAGTTTGCGGTTTTCACTTTTACTGGGCGATTAGAAAACGAGCGATTATGATGGAATAAAAACCTTGTTTGAACTTTTCTCAGAGGGAAAAGTTTATTTTTCCAGTTCTTTCGAACTCAAAACGTTTCAATCATTTTCGTGATTTGTTTACATCGGTTGGGATTGAGATACCATTGACTTTTTTTTCTCAAGAAGCCCTTCAAAGAAAAACTTTGTTTCCCCATGAACTGAGAGAAATCAGGGTATTCCTTGTTTTATTATGAATATAACGCACCTACCTAAAACCAACCCGATTCGAATGGATTGCTTACAATAATTAGTAACTACATCGTTTACTTGCAAGAAAAACTAAAAATCTCACTTGTCTTGTTAGAGCTTTATTTTAAATTTAATATAGGATAAATCTAACATTAAATACAAGGTGAATTATAAATGAACAGGCAGTGGTGAATGGATCATAAATACATGTTTCTAAACGTTTGAAGGAGTATTGCCAGTTAAACAGTGGTATCAAATTGGGAAGGGAAGAAAAATCTCATTAAAAAATAAATTATGAAATTCGTGGCCACATTTTGAACAAAATACTATATTTATTGCAATAGGTACAAAAAAATGACTTAGTTCAAAAAATTTAAATCATAGGTATGCAATTTTATTGGGTTGGCAATGTGCATTGTATGAGTAACACAATGTATACTTAATTGCAAATTGTGGTGGATTGTATTTCTCCTGTAATCGAGTACGATATACACCTTAAAATTTGGAGTTGCACGTAGTATATTTGTGTATTTTTCCTTTCTGCTCAGCCTTGACAAAACTATAAGAAGTGTTTTTTCCCCACAGAACGGAAAGAATACGACAGCGTCAGCTTTTCCAGAATTCAAACCATCTCTCGATGAACGTAACTTTTAATGTAATAAAATTTACAAGAGTTACTCCTTGGATAAATACAGACATTATACAATAACTCTCATGCACTGAAAAGAACCTAAAAAGAAGCGCTACATTACCACTCGTGAAATACGGAAACTATTTGTTTTTTGATTCGTACGTAGATAACCCTACAAATTAAGTCAATTTGTCTCGCAGTTTCACGTGTATCAACATAATTCTGCGCTTGGGCGATACTAATTACTCAATCAATCATAATAAAATCAACTATGATAACATTAGGTACTTTTTGCATTACTTCAATCTTACGCTTATCTAATTTTAGTTATCTTACACATTAATTTTGTACTAAGTACTCAATCAATCATGATAAAACTCAATCACGATAGTATTACTTAATGAATCATTATAAAAGGCCAGATAGATCGTGAGAAATCCACGTTAAAAGATATCAAGTTTGCTAATGCCCACACGCTATTGAGGAACTTGCACTCATCCTAAATTCAACCTGAAACCTCTTTAAATGTACTTGAGACCACCACCAATTCAAAAATATATAATGAAACCCAATAAAAAAATTACTTTCTTAATTAAATTTGAATTTATAAATCAGGAGAGGATCTTCTTGCACAACAGAGAAGTGTACATGGACTTCACTAAACAGTGTGGGTAATAAAACTTTACAGTGAACAAGAAGAATGTAACAAAGCTGGAGGGAATCAGGTAATGCAACGTTAAAGTCGTTTAATCAGACAGTTTTCTAGTTACCTATTTGTTTCGTTCGTTTAATTTGTAATAGTTTCATCTACGGAAATTCGCTAAAATGCACTGGAAAAATTACCGCAACTTGTTCGCAAAAGGAGTCTGTTGGATGGGGTCGAACGCTGTCGCAAGAAAATCCGTAAGATACTGTTGATTGAATGTCAGCAATGCATCCATTCGAACCGATTTGCGAGGAAAGTTGAGGGGTTAACTTGCGAGCTGATTATCTCTCGAAAACATAGTACTCGACTTCAAGTCAATGTCTTGACTTTGTCAATTTGTCAAAGTCAATGTCTTGTCTTTAACTACAACGACTTTTCAGTAAAAGTCGTTTGCTCTGACTACTAAAACGCCCAACAATTTTTCTTTCAACGTAGAGTCCTTCTATAGACATCAAGACATGAGACTATGATCGCCGAAGATATAGGTATGAAAAACTCCTGGAAGATGTTAGGCTACAATAAACTCGGCGCTTCAATCTCAGAAAAACTGTCTTTACCTAGTTTTGTTAGTGATCCATAGGAAAAACTTGGGTAAGGAAGTAGTTTAAAAAATTGAAACTTCGTCTCCAAATATTTCAGTCTATATAGGTAAATTCAGAATTTATGCGCCCCGAACCCGTAGGAGAAAAATATTTTTTGAGCAACGTTCCTTCAAAAAGCAACGTTCCTTCTTCCCACTGAGTGTATATCTATTAAGTACTGAGTTATCTAATTTTGTAGTTAAGCTGCATTACCTAGGTATATACCTATAATGTTTAAATAAGTAGTTAAAGTTTACGTACTTTGTCATCTTTACTCCTTTTGATTCGAAAGTCCCGAATTTTAGTGACCACATAAACTGGCACAGCCTGAACGATGTTAGAGGCAGCAAATTGAAAAAAACCTCCTTTTGTAGCCCTCGTTTAACTGATTACTTCTTTCGCGCCTGTCCCTCTCGTGAGCAGATACTATACTATACTTGTAGAAATACTAGAAAACACTAGGATGCTACAAAATTCTGGAATAGGTACTAAAAAATGAAGTGTCAATCTAGAGCGAATTCAGGAAAACAACGTAACGAATGACAAGAAATAGCGCTTTACTGTTATCAGTTGGTTAGAACCTGAAAGGTGACGTGTGACTAGAAAGTGGGTGGAGTCAGCTGCCGCAGCGTTTAGGCGGGCTCTCGGAAAATTTAAACTTCAATAATTTTTATAAAATCATAGAGACTTCTAACAAATTTTTTTCATTCGCCATTCGCCCATAAATTCCATCTATTATTAATTTCTGCAATAAAAAAAAGTGAGCAAGTTCCTCAATGATCTAATAGTAATGAAATGTATGGGGAACCACCAAGAGGCCAACTTGCACCATCTCTGAAAATTTCATCAAAACCGTTCAATTAGTCTCGCAGTTTCACGTATGTCAAATAACTTTAGTTTTGTGCATGCGCACATTAATTTTCTGCATGGGCAATACTAAGTACTAAATCAAACACAATAAAACTCACTGAACACTTCCCGTAAATCTATACCTAATTACCCTTCAAATTAGTCCATATGTCACGCAGTTTCACGTGTGTCGATCAACTTAATTTTGCGCATTGGCGATATTAATTACTCAATCAATCATGATAAAAGGACAGATCGATCGTGAGAAATGCGAATGCAAACACGCCATAATTGATCCAACGGCAATGAAAGTTATTGAGAACCACAGGAGCTCACTTGAACCATCTCTGAAAATTTCAAGGAAATCGGTCAATTAGTCTCGAAGTTTCACGATTGTGAAACAACTTTAGTTTTGTGCATGCGCAATAATTACTCAATAAATCACAATAAAACTCATTCATCCCTGAAACCTATTCTTAATTACCCTCCAAATTTGAACGACATGGAGATAAATCGTGAGAAATCGCCATTGTAAGTAATTACGTTTGTGCACGCACACACGCCAATATTGATTCGAGACCTAAGAAATTTATAGGGGTCGGTCTATGATCTAACTCCCTAAATCCCGGCATATCTCATCAAAATAAAATTTAAACTTAGTTTAGTTAAGGGCGAGTTAAGAAATCGACACAGACATACAGACGTCCGACCGACAAGGATTCACAATTGGTCAGCAAGCTGTGAAACCCAAAAAGCTAGAGGACATTTTTATTCTGGACGACGAAAATGTTTTTGATATCTTGGGCGAACACAAAACTTTCTTATCTTCGATAGTGAGGAAGGAAAAAGCAGCGTTCGCTACGTGCCCCTGATACAGACTCTATAATATACACCGTTTATATCGAGTACGGTATCGTGTGAGGTTGATTCATGAATTCGAACAGCAACGAAAAGCAGTAAAGGGAAAACAGTGCCAAACATTAAATTAGTTTAACGCCATGGAGACAAATGGATATTAGCCTCATGGCCGAGAGGCGTAAGTAACTTCCAAGCCGCGAAATAATACTGTAATGAGCGGAATGAAGATTTCTCACTCCGCCCCTGCTGCTGGGTGATATCAGCGTCTCCGCCGGTCGTAACGAATTTTTATACCCCCCGGGGTGCTACTTTTTGTTATGAACCAGTTCCCAACTCGTGGAACTTCCAACGAAATATGACGGCCAACAGGAGTAACTGTGAAGTTGTTTTTCCATTAATACATCAACGATGAACTGTTATCCTGCAACATCCGGAAAGTCGAGGTCTTTGCGAAGGTAATTTCAAATCATAGGTATATTTACTAATGCAGAACTGGATGAGGAATTATTCAGCCTATGGTCAACTGTTTTTGCTCTTCCAAGGTACCCAACGAGTTTTATCATTTTGTTTTATTGTAAAAAATTTTACTCCCCACTCAACCCTAAAATATGTTGGTTTACGTTTCAAAATGCGTAAAATAAAATAAAAATTAAATTAATATATTAAGCTACCAAAGAATCCACGAAATATGTGTACAGCGAAACAAGCATTCACTGGTAATCATGCGAAAGATGCGCATGGGATAAAGTTTTAGACGATTCTGAGGGTATTCTATGGCGTCAAAACATTTTTTCGGTGATCTGGATGCTCGCATCTCAAAAGTACACATTATCAAGTAATCAATCCCTTAGTAAAACATCAGATTAGATGGATGTAAGTTCAAAATGATGTGTATAGTTTGGTGGTATGGATGTTCGCACGCTCGCATCTCAAAAGTACATAACATCAGTAGTCAATCCCTTAGTAAAAATTCAAATTAGTTGGACAAATTTACCACTTACCCTCGTCAATAGCAACTGTACCCTCATGTACGCATATTTCGCTGTACGCATTTTTCGGGCCACCCTACCACACTTGTAAACAAAAACTTCCTAAACGAATTTTCCAGTGATTAAGTCAAAATTAATATTAACGACGGCTCACCTAGCAAAAATAATCAACGAAATTTGTTCAATGAAACTTGACATTCGCGAATACAGCTTGACTTTTCTCCTACTAATATTTTACCTAAGATCTTTATTTGAAAAGTTGGTTCTGCTTACACAAACTGCTCAAGTGTTTCTTTGTTAATTTTTAGATTATACATGACGGATGTGATAGGGTCCGTTATTATCATTTTTTTGATTTGTTATTGTAGTTCTGCAGCAGATTAATTATCTAGTATTGTTGATTATGTTTAAGGTTCAATAATGAGAAAACATTTTTCATGGTGGGAGGTTTTAGCATGGAACATGCTTCAGCTTTGGGCTAACTAGTGAAAAACGGTACGCGGATGTGTCACGAAACCTTGGACTAACAAGCGAAAAACGTTACGCTGTTGTGTCACGAAATTTTAGTCTGGAACATGCTAGCCTTGGACTAACTAGCCAAAAAAGGTGACGCGGAAATGGAACGCAGGTGGGGTGACGCGGATGTGTCCATGTGTCCGTGTCCAACGTCCGAAGAACTATTCAATGTACAGCTGAATGTTTCAGTCATAATAGCATGGCTAAAGCATGTTCCATGTTTTTGAATTTTGCCGCAGGCTCTAAGCAGTAAGCATCTGGGGGTCAAGGGGGCTTGCCCCCTGGCGAGTCGCGCAGCGCCGAGTTTTCTTATGATTTTCACGTACAAACAAGCCGTTACTGGGGTAATATAACGTCTTTAGTGTTTATGGGAGTCTAGAGTATTTATCGCTCTCCATTCGCTGGAGTTCTCGTTCTCGATTACGCATTTTTTTCGTACTTGTTATTCTATTTATGTCGTAGTTTTATATTTATTTATGTTATAAAAGGATATAGTAAACAATGCCGCTTGTTTTGTTGTCACTTGGTTGAGAAGTAAATCTTAGTTATAGTAATAAATTGTAGACACGCACCGTAACAGAAAATAACCTACCTGGGTACTTCCTTCTAATTTCGATTCTATTTTTCGTGTGAAGCTCTGAAAAATTTGGTTTTTGTTACTTGGTCACTGCTGCCAGGCATGTTCCATGTTTCTTGACTTTTGGACATGGGCTCTGAGTAATAACATCCGGGGGGTCTGGGGGACTCCCCCAGCGGTTCCAATGGGCAGAGCCCCTTGTGAGTTTTTATTTTTGATGTTATTTTTAATATTAAGTAGACATGCTGTTTTGTCTGGGGAAAAAAAAAAAAGCAGAGCATTCTCCGAAAGCGCTCGCAAAAAGGAGATAGTTGGAGTTCCGTTTCACTTCTTCCAAAGCCCTATGAACATGATTGACGCAGGAAATCTTCATTATCTTTATATATAATTCCGAACGGTCTTTGAAATTGTGAAGAACTGCGCGGTCCGATTTTAGTGTTAGACTACTTATTCGAATCAGCACGGCTCCAAGTTTGTTGCAAAAGTGTCGCCGTTCGTTCCTATATCCGCCTTGATCGTGTCCTAGGCGGTCCTTATCAACGAGAGTTGTTTATTAGGGTGTGGCGGTAACAACAGTTGCCATCAATTCACGGTAGGTAAGAAACGTAGTGTAGTTACTAACATCTAGGAGAGTTATTTCTGAACGAAGAAATTGAAACTGAAGAACTTAGCGAACTTCACATATAATTCCGAACGGTCTTTATATATAATTCCGAATCAGCACAGCCCCAAGTTTGTTGCTAAAGGTGTTCCTCTTTTTTAATCATATAATAACATCGCCTTAGCTTTGCACCAGGTCACATAACGCCGCAAATAGGTAGGACTTATACCGTTACTATAATGTGCTGAGTTCCTGTTAGGTACTACTGTTATACGGACTAGATTAGGGCTTTCCAAGCCCTAACAGGCCTCTAGTCTATAATACTGTTGAACATCAACACGCATTTATGTTTGAAAGGAGAAAGGTGCAGAAAGACTTGAACGCAAATAAACTTTAATAATTGGTGAGGGTTTGAAAAAAATCAAAAGAAAATACGTCTCCGATACTTGAGAAGTGGCGAGCGTGGGAGTGATTGGTTCGAGGGTCGGTTCGGAGGTAGACGGGGAAAACTTGTTCCTTTCAACAAATGGATAACTGTGGAACGGGGGGAGAGAACAATGGCACTCAACAAGCACGCAACAGACCGGCGCTCTTGTCTCGCGAAAGTTTTAAGAGGGTTGTCGATGATGGATGTGGTGGTTCAACCTCCCATCATTTCGATGGATCATTAATACGGATTACCAAGTGCAGATCAATATACAAATGTGTGCTTCCTGAATGGTGACATCCGTCAGAGATCGAGTTAAAGCTGGGTCAAAGCGCTTTGTTGAGAGTGCTTCTTCTCTCTCTTCACGCTCAGTGGCCCAAATTCTCCCCAATTTTGGGGTCCAAACCCAAAAAAAAAAAAAAAAAAAAAAAACTCGGCGATGTATGTAGCTCCAGACCCACTTTTGCTTTCACCTTTAACATCGGCAAAACATTGGAGGAACGTCGAATACGTTCCATCTAAAACTTCAGCATTATAGGTTGAATAGCAAACAACTTGGCTTCGGATCTCACTCAGTTGATCAGGGGGGGGGGGGGGGGGGGGGGGGGCTCTAGATTTCACGATTCGTTTCTAGACGTCCCAAGGGTTCTCCATTTCAAATATCGGCAAATAAATTAGGTCCACCGCTTTAGTCTCGTTTTTTCATGACTTTTAATAATGATATTTTTCACTTTTAGGTCCAGCTAAAAGGGTGTTCAACTGTAAAATTTACTATTCCCAAGGGGTGTGACGCATAGCTTCCTCGTTTCCCGGGACGATTCCACAACTAATTTTTAACGAAAATTTCCTCATAGAATTTTTTTCAAGAGGTATTGTTTTCAAGTTATTCACGATTTAAGATTTTTTTCGTGTTTTCAACCTTACATCACAAAATTAGCTATAACTTTCTTTCTTGATCAGTAAATACAAATTTAAGGATACCGTTGGAAAGAGCGTTAAATTTACTTTCGGGTAGGCTACCCAACGTGCGAAAATATATGGTTTAGTAGTCGCAAATTCACACCAAAATGCAAAAGTTGTCGAAACTTGAAAATCTTGAATTTTTTAAATTGCAAGACGGCATACATAATCCCCTGAATTCCCGTGCACGCTGCGGGAAAAACTTGGCCCAAATCCCACCTTTACAACGGTATAATCAATTTTTACTTTACAATACAAATTGAAAGAGAAAACTTTGTTTGTAAGTTGAAAAACATGGTTTTTTCTGAGAAACTGAGGGTTTTTGTGAAAAATGACCCTCTAAAAAAATGTGTTTTGGCCAGATTGTACGTATTTTTCCACGCTGAATCATATGGCAACACTTGCAGATCTCCCCAACTCCGATTTAACAGAGTTTTACAGTTCAACTAACTAGTTTCACCCTCAAAAACACATCAAATTGAGCATCAAAAATGAACTGAAAAGTTCGTCAGTTAAAGTGTAAAACTAAAAAGAGGAATCGTTTCAGAATTAAAACGGATTAAGACGAAGAAAATTTTGAAACTTTTTGGAGCCATTGCAATAGCTTCATTTTTTACACAAAAAAATTCTCTTTTCATGATGTTAATTTATTTGTCATCTACGATTCGGTACAATATATTTAACGACAAATACATGTCCAGAGATACTTTAGGGAAAAGTCCGAACTTGTGATCCTCATTCCTGCAGCCATCCGATTCCGGCCCCATCTTCTAACCCGAGGCTTCGAACTTTCTTTCTCGTACAACGAAGCCGCGAGCTAATTGCTCGAATGAGGGAAAACTGGACATTCGCTTTCACCCACCCTAATATATGTGAGTAGGGCTTCTCTCATTTCTCAGCCATTGTGTGGCCTTTTTCGAAATACTTCAAATTCTTTACGAAAGACGCCGTCAAAGGAGATCACAAGTGGAGTAAACGAGCAACGGAGGTCCTCAGCTGCTGTGTCGTAATTCACATGCTTAGAGCGTGCTGCTGCCCTAGCAGTGGTATCCCAGTCTTGGGCGCAGTAAGAGGCGGCGTCTGCATTTACTATGCGGGTACCGAAAAACGCCGCCCTCTCACTGTCCTAAACCCCCTGGATATGAATATCTGCTATTAAAGCAGGAGATTCTGTATTTGCTCCCTCCATAACAGGTTCAGTTGTTACTCCCACTGATGCCAATCCTGCTAGCTTAGCGAATGTGTCCCTAATGTCGTCAAGGCCTCTTTCAACTGACCCCCTCATCAGACAATTGAGAGCATGATCAACATCAAAGGGAGCATCATAACCATCTCATCGTTCTGGCAGACCCTTGGGTATTTGACCGTACCTTTTAGACGAAGCATCTTGAAACTGGTGTGGCGATAAATCATACCCGTCTGCGGCAATAGGGAGTACTGAAAGCCACTGTGATGCACCGATAACTCGTTGAAGAATTCGTTGTTGTTCTGGTGGGTAGGATGATACAATGTCGTCACTCATTTGCCTGTACGTTTCATTTCTCAGTCTCTCATTTGCTTTCAAAACCGTCACTACTGTTTCTTGATGCTCAAAGTATTGCAGTGAATCTCCGAGATGAGTTTTTCACATGCCTGTCTTGAGGTTTGATAAGTCTGACTGCTTTGAAAAGTAAGATTATCCATTCCTAATCCACCCAGTCTTGATGGCAGAGATAATAAAAGGGCCTCCCTTTCAGTTACCTCCCTTCCCATAATAGCTGGCATCAGTTCTGTGTGAATTGTATCCCATAGTGATAAGTATTTCCCTCCTGTTTCTGCCACGACCCGTTGCGTAAAATCGAAAAAGCGTAAATTTTCTACAAAAATTCGCTAAAATTGGTATCATCATTATTTCGAAAGAACTTTATTATATGTCCTTTGACCAAATGAATCAAAACAGTATTCGACCAGAACTTGCAGGTTTTCTATTCTAGCGAAATAGCCTGTAGAGCTTCGTTATCATCCAAATGAACGGAAGCCACAACTCCAGCAGCGTCTTATTCAATAAAGGAAAGCGAGAAGTCGGGGTCACCCGTGCAAACAGAGCTGGAGAAAAAGGACGTGGAGAACGGAGCGGAAGATGGGTGGGCAAAGGACTTAGCCAACGATCACTTACCTTCGACCGCCAATAAAGTCCTCCCTGGAGCCTGTTATCTCACAGAAGGTAAACGAACGGTACTCTTCCAGACGAAGAATTACATTTGAGAACATAAGACAGATGAATTGCGTGCTCCTTCAGTCCACACATTATGCTAGGCTCAATAAATTCTTATGATATTTAAGATTCCTAGACTTCGAATAGTTGTGAATGAATATTGATTTATTGGTAGATTTCGTAAATCCAAAAGTATACAAGGTGGTTAAAAGTAACGATTAAATGAAAATCAAAATATAGGATCATAAATAAAATTACTGCCCACCTAGGTATGTTCCCGAGAACTTGTGAACCTCAGAGGAGTTCTTACAAAATTAAAAACATATGGTGCGAGGCTTCACACTACTTTCCTTACTTTTATTCATTTTACATGCATGCTATCATGATGGATTACACTTTTCTGGACATATATATGTAAAATGGGTATAATTTTCATCTATAGAAGAATCTCTTAAGCCATTTCGACTGAAACTACGTTTTTCACCTATTTCGGGAAGTTATTTTGCAAATTACTGCGTTTTTATTCTAAGAAAGTGCTAAAAATGATGTTTTTACATTTATTATTTAGCTTATTACTGTCCTTAGGGCATCTTCCTGGTCATGACGGGTATCGAATATTATTGCATACATAAGAAAAGTAACTCCTGTGAATTTCATCAATATCGTTCAAGCCATATTGAAGGGAATACCAAAAAGGTGCTAAAAAATTAGCTACGTTTTTTAACCTATTTTTGGAAGTATTTTGTTAATTCTCTCCCTTAGAGTATTTTCCCTAGCATGAGGGGTATGTATCCACAAGAACAGTAACTCGTTTGAATTTCATCCAAATCCCTAAAGTCATTTTGGAGAAAAGGAAAAAAAGTGCTGAAAACGACATTTTTACACCTATTCTGATTTTTTAACCCCATAAAAGTGATCATTTTGAGCTCATTTTTCTACAGTAGCTAGCTCTTTGGTATAGAAACCCAACCCCGAAATTGGAATTTTTGTACGTCGTCTAGCTCGCGATCTCTGTTTGATCGAAGACTTGATTATCCCATATCAATATCAACATAATTATATCATTAATAGCTATTACGCATGCGCCAATGTGAAATCCTTGTAACGACCTTAATTTAAACGTTTTTCATCCGATTCCTATGAAATAGTCAGGGAACGTGCGGATTAGGCTGTAGACAGTCCCGTACCAATTTCATTGTTCACAAATCATCACTTTATTCTGCGCATGCGCAAACGTAAATAACGTCGAGTTTCATCTTTTTGTTTGTTAATTAACCACTTATGAAGTTTAACGCTACCTAAATCCCGATTTACTGTTTCCCGCTATGGAATTTTTAAGATAATTTGAAACTTTTCAATGGTCTATACATTCATGTTATGGAAACGAGGAAGCTATGTGTCCCACCCGATTCGACTGAAGTTTTTTCTTTTGTTAATTGTTCCTCTGATACTGTAAATTAATTAAAAGTAATGAAAATTTTGAAGAAAACTCAGCGCTCCGCTCCTTGCCTGGACCCCCGGTTACCTCTATTTACATACTTCGAATGAAATTATTGAAACACAGAATGTGCATAAGCCCGTGAAACCCACATATTAGAATGACTCAAGATTTGCGGCGTATATCATATCACTACTATGTCAAGTTGTTTTATTTATCACCAGCGCAACGAATCACCACCAGCTCAATGAAATCATCAGAAATTAACAAGCGGTTGTAATCATGTTCACAATATAAATGATTGAGAATGATCACCTGTGTGTAAACAATTATTCAAATAACCATGCTTATAACTCAGCTTGTTGGCCACGCATTTCGCAGTAGTTAACATAATATGGTTGGATAAATTGAGAGCTTTCGAACGAAAGGTCAACGAATATTGTGGGATGAAAAATGTCAAAGTACAATTTCCCTAGCAACTACTCGATCGTAAGCGGAAATCATCAGAAATTATTGCAACACATTTCCGTTACACGTAAACGTTTCGATTTCGATTGGAGATGCCAAAGCTAAAACACAATAGTGAGTTCCTGGTTACCACGGTGTCTTAATACGGTGTACGTGGATCTAGGGAGAACCAAAATTTTGCTAACAACGCTGGCTGTTACTACGGTGTTTCGTGTGTCTTCACACGTCGTCTCTTATCAATTTTGTAACCTGAAGCTGATTCCGAGATTCCGACATCTTGTATTTCTCTGACTCTGTTTTCCATCATCCAGATCTCACATTCCATAATTTATTATCATGTGGTTTATTGTTCTGTTTTCGATTCGTAGTGTTCTTTGCAAAGTGAAACTTTGTTATCGGATAAGCAATTTTTTTTAATCTCTCCCAAAATTTTTTGGTTGCGTTTTAAGATACATGGATTTAAAAAATCGAATCAGTCCGTTGTCCGTCCTTCCGCCGTTTTATTTGTGCAATGAAAATCAGCGTGAAGTATTAGACTTCGTAAACTTATATATCACGCTAGTTGATTGAGCAAAGACGAGCTCGACGTGTTCCAGGTTTACCTTGAAGACACATCCGTCCGACTTGTCTTGGCGATCGTTCGAGTAAGTTCTAGCTCAACTATGTCAGTAGGAATATTGGTGTATGTAGATATAAAGGTCGGTATCAATATACAGATTATATGCATTTTGTGTGGAAACTCACTAAAATAATACATGTTCGTATCTTAAAAGTTTAATGTTTGTATCATGAAATGGTAGATACGATTAGAATGAAATTACTTTATCCGTTTTTCGGCAAACCTTTATCCACCGATTTGTTGACTAGTGGTTTTTTGGCACTCGATAAATGGACTGCTTCGAGTGAAAACAGGATGTATATAAATAAATTGAGTATATTTTAATATAATCATATATTTAATTTATATTTTAAATAATATATTTACCTAATATATTAATTCAGTATAAATTTTAATATGAACTGAATACGCTTATCACTCAAACCTCGGGTTTACATTACGGGCGAAGTGTCGAAGACGTGGTAACGAGGACGTACTAAGACTCGATCTTACGTTGCCAATCAAGCGGTCTCCTACTCACGTCGTCCACTTCTACTAATTCGTCAGCTGTCAGTTGTTTCCAGATCAGCTGATCATGGCTCACGGGCACCGTGCAAACTAAAAACGTGGTAACCAGGAACTCTCTATTATGTGTTGAAAAAAAAAAAAAAAACTTTCTTTTCCAAACCCCCTCAAAAGGAAACAAATCAACAAGTAGCCTGGAGTGAAACCATCAGATCAAGTTCTGATCTTCCCTTCAGGGATAACAGATGGTGTCCGCGTCCGCAAGAAAGGCAATCGTATGACAATCGGCCCTACGATGAATGCTTACTTTACGATATCTAATAAATTTAGGTTTGGATTGTGTGCGATTGTAGATGGTTTCCCCCTCAACACAATGTGCAAGTTAGTGATCGAGAGCAACGGTCTGTCAGGAGCATTGTTTGTTCCCTCGCCAACCCAAAGAGGTTTCTCCGGAGACCGGGATGTTCGCAGGAAGCTGTAAATGACCCTCCCACAAACAAGAACAGCCGCTTGAAACACCGCCTGCTCCCTTCCCCCCATTGCTCCCCGGATAAAGGATTTATGTATTGCGAGAAAAAGGACGATTACCCGGGCAGTTCTGTGTTTATCAGCCACGATTTACGGGCGAGGGGGTTCTGTGAGCTCAATGGCGAAGAAAAGTCAAAATAAGGCCGAGTAATCTTATATAAAGGTTTGCGTCTTTTTTTATCCCTTTCCCGCCTCCTCCTGGTCCATTTTACTTCTCTTATCGTGAACTGGAATTCTATCGTTGTAATTCTTTTCCTTCTGAGGGGTTGAAGGAAGGGCGTGGGTATAAGTCCTGCTGGTGATTGAACATTGTGTTTTCCGGTTCCGATAAATTTCAGAAGGACGAAAGTGATCGTAAAAAGGTGAAAAGCAGTATCATGTGTTTACGGTTCTATTGGCACTTAAAACACGAAGCTACCATCAAGCTCCATACTATTTTATCAAACGAGCTCAAAAAAAAAAAAAAAAAAAATGCATTAGTAGTTTATGTAGTAATAGTAGTTTTCAGCTGAAAATTATGAATATTAGTCAGAATACTACTAAGTAAAAACTAATCGGGATCACACATTGCTTCCTTGTATCTGTAACATGAATAGGTATATAGATTTGAATAATCTTGAAATGTTTCATAGCGGGTTCCTATGGTAGGGGAAAATAGGAAAATCAAGATGTAGCGTAAAACGTCAAAATCTTTCAATTAGGAAGCGAGATCCTTGGTCCGAAATTCAGTTTAGATTATAACAGTAAAGACCTTCCCAGGACCCAAAGTGTAACAGCTATAGAGATTACACCAATATGTGCTGAAGAATGAACTTCGAGCTATAGCCACCAATATAATAACCAATTTTGTTCATAAGGCACAGCATAGTCACCCAAATGATTACTACCGAAAATTTGTTGAGAACCCAGAATTTTTTAAAAGACAACCCCAACGTACTTGTCCTTCAATCAGACAAAACCAACAGTACTGTTCTCAGGGAAAAAACTGATTACCGTCAAAAAATGGAAGACCTTTAAGGTGGCAATAAAACTATTAAACTTTTAACTGATAGAAGGAGAAATCCAATAACCAGTCTTCAAACAAAAAGCAATGATTTCATTCAAAATCTAAACAGAGAAGGCCAAATAGACATGATAACTAAAGTAAAACTGATAAAATATAATAGTAATCCTCTCAGAATCTATGGTACGGTAAAAACGCATAAAGATAATAATCCTCTAAGACCAGTAGTCAGCCTTGTAAATAGGCCCGCCTATGAAAGTGCCAAATTGTTATCTAGCATCCTCAAAATCTATCTAATGACCAGTATGACGTAAGAGATTCATTTCGCTTTTACAATTCCATAAAATAAAAATCCATACCCCCAGGATTTATTCTTGCATCCCTTGACATTCAATCTCTCTTTACCAACATTCCTTTGGACTTGTGAACGCATTAATCAGGGAAAACTGGGATACACTGTCCAACCACACCATCATTGAAAGAAATTATTTTCTCAAACTTCTTGAAATCTGTGTCAATGAAGAATATTTCAATATGAAGATAGGTTTCATCATATTCGAGATGAGGTTGCAATGGGATCATCCTGTGCACCAATTCTTGCCAATAAAGTCACCAATAAATTGCTAGACCAAGTCATTCCACAACTTCCTTTTCAGCTACCATTTATTTACAAACTTCATTTACAAACAGCTACCATTAGATATCATCATGTTGATGATATCTATTAAGCTATTCCCGAAAATCCCAAAGATGCTGTTTTAAAATTATTCAATAGTTATCATAATAACCTTCAATTCACCATTGAACTACAGAGCATAACTTACAACTACCCTTCTTGGACACCCTTACTACTGGAAATGAGTCAACGGGAACTATAGATTGACCACAGAAAACTGATAGGTACTTGATTTAGGTTTACTGATAGGTGCTAAATTTCATACAATTTGGTTCTGTAATTTCGGAGAAAAGCTTCGGACGGCCCAGAGTATGGCGGACGGAAGGGATATATATATATATACTTGTAGGTATATAGTTTCTTGAGGATCGGGCGGTTGAATTACAAATGCAATGATTTGGCGACGTTTCTGAAATTTTTTATTTCTATTTTCAAGCCAGTAGGCTGAAAAGCGTCGGACACTAGAGGGAGTTCTACCTCCTTCAAGCACTGTTTATACACAGATGAATGGGATCCTCCGTGAACTGCAACCAATTCTGACTTCCAGTCCCCTGACCCGTGATTTGTTCAAGGATATGCCTCAACTGATACCGCCAGGGAAGAAATATAGGAGGAATGCTGTCTCATAGGCATCCACGAGTTCAGCCTTCAAAAGTACAGCAGCCTGGTTTACACCCATGTGAGCATCCACGGTGCAAACTGTGCGATATTGTTATTGAAGGCTCTCACTTCACCTCTCCCAATGCCTCTCAATCCTACGTATGTAAAGGGCACGCAGAATGTCAGTCACGAATGTGTATCTACCAGCTGATCTGTAAGCAGTGCACAGAAGATCAACACAGAGGCTTCTATGTTGGGAAAGCAACTCAACTAACCAATAATAATCAATAAACAACCATAGAGCTTCCTTAAACCAAGATCGACCCCTGCCATTAAAGCTGCATGCGAGATCGCACAATCCTACTGTGACATTTAACGAATGCTTCGGAGTGAAGGTTCTGAAGCAGATGCCACAACCAACGAACGACAGACTGCTACAGCAGTCTGAACGGGCTCACAGGTGGGTACTGGGATCAATGGGATCAATCCAGGTCTCAATCTAAACGATTGAGATGCACTGAACCAAAAGTAACGAAGCCATACACGCTTACATGGTTACAAGCATCCAAGAAACACTCCAAGTCCCATTTTTCAGAAAAAACCATTGTTCTTCAACTTTTGAAAAAGATTTACTCGAAATATCAAATCACTCTTTCACCCTTTTTTTTCCCCCTCATGGCTTTGTCATTCATTTATTCATTCTCCTCTAGCGCGGGGATTAGCGGGGCAGCGAGTCGGCAGACAAGAGGAACACGAGTTTTTGCAAGTAGGTCAAAGTCGGGGACCCCGGGAAAGGTTCCCTACGTCTTTTCCGTCCTTTGAAATGCCACGTCCTTTTCGCAGAAAGCCCTTTTGTGGGTTGGATGCCGGAGAGACGAGGGCAGTGTGACGATAAGCTGTTAGGAGCGCTGCAAGCGCTGCTTTCCGCAACTAATTAAATACTTCAATACGTCGCGTCGCACAGTGTTTTCGACTAATGTGTTTCAGGTGGAAAAAAGTCAAAATTTAATGTTTCGGAAAACAAGTCTTCAGCATTCTGGGCGTTAGGTAAAGGTCTCAAATCGATATCGATGATGTTTACTTGGAGTAACCCTCTCTGGGTGACTCTACGCTCACACATGAACGCACCAAATAGAAAACTTCTGTATGGAACCCCTAAGGACATTATTCCTCTGAAATTTTTTATATTAATTTTTCCCCTTCTTCTGCATCTTGGCATGGACTGAGATATTTCTCTCAAAGGTTTTAAAGCATAATATTCGCAAGTTTTGAATATTTTAATTTCTATGTCTTCTTAACAGAAGATGGATAGGTATTGAAAAACTGTGGTGAAAAGTTGTCAGTTTAAAAAAGTATGAGTACCACTTCGTCAAGTCTCGAAACTGGAAGCATTCTTTACAGCATTTAATGCTGAATTTTAATTTCCCACCCATTCGTTCCGCAAACCTCTGCAAATATTGATTTTCTTCCATTTTCGGAAGCAAATGCATAATTTGAAACAGCGAGTTTTTATTTAAAAATTACCGTGAAACATAAAAGCCGAGTGAAATACTTTTATTTATACTTATACCTTCCTGGTTTCTAAATTTAACATGAAATTGAATATTCAGTGGGTTTTAATAAAATAAATGCAAAATTACCATCCATTAGACCAAAATCAAGTTATTATTACTTTTAGCTAACTTCAGCAATGACACGATTAGGCCTCAAAATTATTTTATTTTATTTTTTTCTCTGTTTACCTTGATTTCATTAGTTTCTACAAATATATGGGGTAGTAGAAATCAAAGCGTTTGAAACAATACCTGTGAAAGGTATAGTTTTAAAACCCCTAGATGAAGCAACTTATCACATCTTCTAGAATCAGTAGAGATCAATTAAGTCAACAAACTTCATTGAGAAAATTGAAGGGAAACATCTGGAATACCACCAAACATAAACTAATATTTTTGGATGAGCGGGGAGAACTATATATTGGCTCAGAACTTGAGGAAAACGGGAAACGCCAGTTTAATCTCCTACTCTTTCGGAAAAGGTCATCTCCCCCTGATAGATCCGGCGAACTGGAAACGGAAAGGCCTGCAGCGTTGGAAGCTTGAGAAGTTCCGAATCACATTTCGCTCAGGCTCCAATGAAAAGCGGTTTCCCCCAGGTTCGAGGTGAGTCAAAAGACCCGGAAATGATTCGTCGGATAACCAATTAAACTTTAGATGATCCTTTGACCCCCCCCCCCCCCCCCCCCCCCCCCCCCCCCCCCAACCAACCAGGTAAAGTTACAAAACAACTCAATGCAAATGTGTACCGTCTCCCGCCGAAACAACAGTGCAGAGTTGACGAATATTTATGAATTCGTAAACTTAGGCTTAGGCCCTATGTACTTTCTTAGGCTCTTTTGTCATGATGTAGAAAATAACTTTTTTCACAATTTTTGAGACATCAAAGTGAAACTTGGAGAGTATTTTTGGGGTGCCGAAGTGGGTCCGTGCAATGCGCGGGTAACCGTCTGGTAAGAATATAAAATTCGATTACTCAATCGAATAAAAAATTCAGTTTGGATAAAATCATCACTAAATTTTTTCAAATTAAACTGGAATTCATCCATGATTTTTAACACCAAGACTCCTATTGGTTTAATTGTAACTTATTCGAATATTTGATCACACTTATGACGTCATTATATACCCTGGTAGCCCAGGTGTTCCTTGTACAATCACGTTATTTTCACCTCCAAACGTCTTCCTATTACAAAAAACCATACTTTTTATTTTAAAATTTTTTTAACCAAAGGTATTACTGCAGAAGTCGCATAAGTCGCAGAACTCGCGAAAGTCGCAATAGACGCAGAGGTCGCAGAAGTCGCAATAGTCCCAGAAGTCACAAAAGTCGCAGAAGTCGCAATAGTCACAATAGTCGCAGAAGTTGTAGAAGTCGCAAAAGGCGCAGAAGTCGCATAAGTCGCAAAAGTCGCAATAGGCGCACAAGTCGCAATAGGCGCAGAAGTCGCATAAGTCGCAGAACTCGCTTAAGTCGCAATAGACGCAGAAGTCGCAATAGTCGCAGAAGTCGCATAAGTTGCAGAAGTCGCAGAAGTCTCAATAGGCTTAGAAGTCGCAGAAGTCGCAATAGGCGCAGAAGTCTCAATAGGCTTAGAAGTCGCAGAAGTCGCAATAGGCACAGAAGTCTCAATAGGCTTAGAAGTCGCAGAAAACGCAATAGGCGCAGAAGTCGCAGAAGTCGCGAAAGTCGCAAAAGACGCAGAAGTCGCAATAGTCCCAGAAGTCACAATAGTCACAGAAGTCGCAATAGTCGCAGAAGTTGCAGAAGTCGCAAAAGGCGCATAAGTCGCAGAAGTGGCAGAAGTCGCAAAAGGCGCACAAGTCGCATAATTCGCAACAAACGCAGACAGAAACGGTGTTTTTTTCTTTTTGTAAACGAGTAAGGAAGTGAAAGAAGGCTTTTGATTTAAAGCAGTTTGAAATCCCCTCTCCCACTCAAAGCAGTTGGGTTTGAATGAACTTTGACGGCATGGTTAGCTGATTTGAAACTGGGTGTTTTCAATTTCCCTAATCACGCTAACCTCCATAGGTGCTGACGAAGGACCTAGCAAATTAAAAAATGAGGAATAAACAGCAGATGGCTTGACTTAGTGCCTTTCAATCATCGGAACTATGAAATGAATAAAACTTCAAGGTGTTAAATATACTCCCAAACCTCTTGTATTCAAAATAAAGTAAAATGAAACAAAGAAATAGCCGTAAAGGAAAATAAATCTGTGTGTTAAAATAATGAATGGTAAAACTAAAGCGCTTGTTGGGGCCCTGATGCTGGTGACATTGAATTCGTGAGGGTGGCGATGGTAGGTTATGGTGTGACGGTGTTCAAAGGGGGGTTGTAATGGTAAGATCTTACCGCATTTGATTTGGAATTCAACTTCCTCGCAAGGCCAGCTCAAATTCGGGACCTGGCGCTCCGTTTGGGATGGAGATGGCTGGTCTGAATCCACGATCACTGAAGAGGTGTGATTCGCAATAAGAAGATTGCTGAATAGGTAGGCAAAATTAAATTGGCGTACTGCACGTGAGTAGCAATGCGTTTGGCTTTGGCATAAGTTCGGCCTTGACCGCTAGCAGGGAACTGAACTGGGGAAATTGGACGCAGTCTAATTGAGAAGATTGGGGAAGCGAAGAAGGGGATGGTTTACAGGTGACGGACGTTGTGCTGATGGACGTTGGTCGTTGATAAGATGAACATCAACCTACCTATCTAATCTATAAACTTGGATGCTCACAACAAACGAGCCTTGAAATTTTCTAATGAAGATGGATCACTGCAGTGCCATCATGTAACACCGGTTCACCTTGATATAATGGAATAGAATGCTGGGCAGAAATAGGGTTTCTGCTACAGTTCATGCATTTGTCATGGTTGATCAAATCCAATCCAATTAGGATTGGAACCATCCTAAGGATCCTATTGCGTTTTCTGCGACTTCTAAGCCTATTGAGACTTCTGCGCCTATTGCGTTTTCTGCGACTTCTAAGCCTATTGAGACTTCTGAGACTTCTGCAACTTATGCGACTTCTGCGACTATTGCGACTTCTGCGTTTATTGCGACTTCTGCGACTATTGCGACTTCTGCGCCTATTGCACGACTATTGCGATTTTTGCGACTTGTGTGACTATTGCGACTTCTGCGACTATTGCGACTTCTGCGCCTTTTGCGACTTCTGCGACTTCTGCAACTTCTGCGCCTTTTGCGACTTCTGCAACTTCTGCGACTATTGCGACTTCTGTGACTATTGTGACTTCTGGGACTATTGCGACTTCTGCGTCTTTTGCAACTTTCGCGAGTTCTGCGACTTCTGCTTCTATTGCGTTTTCTGCGACTTCTAAGCCTATTGCGACTTCTGCGACTTCTAAGCCTATTGCGACTTCTGCTTCTATTGCGTTTTCTGCGACTTCTGTGCCTATTGCGACTTCTGCGACTTCTAAGCCTATTGCGACTTCTGCGTCTATTGCGACTTAAGCGAGTTCTGCGACTTCTGCGCCTATTGCGACTTCTGCGCCTATTGCGACTTCTGCGCCAATTGCGACTTAAGCGAGTTCTGCGACTTATGCGACTTCTTCTGCGCCTATTGCGACTTCTGTGACTATTGTGACTTCTGGGACTATTGTGACTTCTGGGACTATTGCGACTTCTGCGTCTTTTGCAACTTTCGCGAGTTCTGCGACTTCTGCTTCTATTGCGTTTTCTGCGACTTCTAAGCCTATTGAGACTTCTGTGCCTATTGCGACTTCTGCGACTTCTAAGCCTATTGAGACTTCTGCGCCTATTGCGACTTCTGCGACTTTTGCGTCTATTGCGACTTTTGCGACTTCTGCAACTTTTGCGACTTCTGCGCCTATTGCGACTTCTGCGCCAATTGCGACTTGTGCGACTATTGCGATTTTTGCGACTTATGCGAGTTCTGCGCCATTTGCGACTTCTACAACTTCTGCGACTATTGTGACTATTGCGACTTCTGCGACTTTTGCAACTTCTGGGACTATTGCGACTTCTGCGACTTCTAAGCCTATTGCGACTTCTGCGTCTATTGCGACTTCTGCGCCTACTGCGACTTCTGCGCCAATTGCGACTTGTGCGACTATTGCAATTTTTTCGACTTCTGCGCCTTTTGCGACTTCTACAACTTCTGCGACTATTGTAACTATTGCGACTTCTGGGACTTTTGCGTCTATTGCGACTTTTGGGACTTCTGCGCCTATTGCCACTTTTGCGACTTCTGCGCCTATTGCGACTTCTGCGTCTATTGCGACCGACTTCTGCGACTTTTGCGACTTCTGCGCCTATTGCGACTTCTGGGACTTTTGCGTCTATTGCGACTTTTGGGACTTCTGCGCCTATTGCCACTTTTGCGACTTCTGCGCCTATTGCGACTTCTGCGTCTATTGCCACTTGAGCGAGTTCTACGACTAATGCGACTTCTGAGCCTATTGCGACTTCTGCGCCAATTGCGACTTGTGCGACTATTGCGATTTTTGCGACTTCTGCGCCTTTTGCGACTTCTACAACTTCTGCGACTATTGTGACTATTGCGACTTCTGCGACTTTTGTGACTTCTGGGACTATTGCGACTTCTGCGACTTCTGCGTCTATTGCGACTTCTGCGACTTTTGCGACTTCTACAACTTCTGCGACTATTGTGACTATTGCGACTTCTGCGACTTTTGCGACTTATGGGACTATTGCGACTTCTGCGACTTCTGAACCTATTGCGACTTCTGCGTCTATTGCGACTTGAGCGAGTTCTGCGACTTATGCGACTTCTGCGCCTACTGCGACTTCTGCGCCAATTGCGACTTGTGCGACTATTGCGATTTTTGCGACTTCTGCGCCTTTTGCGACTTCTACAACTTCTGCGACTTTTGCGACTTCTGCAACATCTGCGACTTTTTCGACTTCTGGGACTATCGAGACTTCTGCGCCTATTGCGACTTCTGCGTCTATTGCCACTGCGACTTTTGCGACTTCTGCGCCTATTGCGACTTCTGCGACTTTTGCGTCTATTGCGACTTTTGCGACTTCT
Organism: Adelphocoris suturalis; assembly: GCA_030762985.1. NCBI lineage: Eukaryota > Metazoa > Arthropoda > Insecta > Hemiptera > Miridae > Adelphocoris > Adelphocoris suturalis. The sequence goes on along the minus strand of CM061041.1, from coordinate 29,107,864 downwards.
GCGACTTTTGCGACTTATGCGCCTATTGCAACTTCCGCGACTTTTGGTCTATTGCGACTTTTGCGTCTATTGCGACTTTTGCGACTTCTGCGCCTATTGCGACTTCTGCGCCAATTGCGACTTGTGCGACTATTGCGATTTTTGCGACTTCTGCGCCTTTTGCGACTTCTGCAACTTCTGCGACTATTGTGACTATTGCGACTTCTGCGACTTTTGTGACTTCTGGGACTATTGAGAATTCTGTGTCTATTGCGACTTGAGCGAGTTCTGCGACTTATGCGACTTCTGCGCCTATTGCGACTTCTGCAACTTTTGCGTCTATTGCGACTTTTGCGACTTCTGCAACTTTTGCGACTTCTACAACTTCTGCGACTATTGTGACTATTGCGACTTCTGGGACTTTTGCGACTTCTGGGACTATTGAGAATTCCGTGCCTATTGCGACTTCTGCGACTTCTGCGCCAATTGCGACTTCTGCTCCAATTGTGACTTGTGCGACTATTGCGACTTCTGCGACTTATGCGACTTCTGCGCCTTTTGCGACTTCTGCCACTTCTGCAACTTATGCGCCTTTTGCGACTTCTGCAACTTCTGCGACTATTGCGACTTATGCGACTTCTGTGCCTATTGCGACTTCTGCGACTTCTAAGCCTATTGCGACTTCTGCGTCTATTGCGACTTAAGCGACTTCTGCGACTTCTGCAACTTTTGCGACTTCTGCGCCTATTGCGACTTCTGCGCTATTGCGACTTCTGCGACTATTGCGACTTCTGCGTTTATTGCTACTATTGTGACTTCTGTGACTTCTGCGACTTCTAAGCCTATTGTGACTACTGCGTCTATTGCGACTTGAGCGAGTTCTGCGACTTATGCGACTTCTGCGCCTATTGCGACTTCTGCGCCAATTGCGACTTGTGCGACTATTGCGACTTTTGCGATTTCTGCGCCTTTTGCGATTTCTGCAACTTCTGCGACTATTGCGACTTCTGTGACTTCTGCAACTTTTGCGACTTTTGGGACTTCTGCGCCTATTGCGACTTCTGCGCCTATTGCCACTTTTGCAACTTCTGCGCCTTTTGCGACTTCTACAACTTCTGCGACTATTGTGACTATTGCGACTTGTGCGACTATTGCGATTTTTGCGACTTCTGCGCCTTTTGCGACTTCTACAACTTCTGCGACTATTGTGACTATTGCGTCTATTGCGACTTTTGCGACTTCTGCAACTTTTGCGACTTCTGCGCCTATTGCGACTTCTGCGCCAATTGCGACTTGTGCGACTATTGCGATTTTTGCGACTTATGCGACTTCTGCGCCTTTTGCATCTTCTACAACTTCTGCGACTATTGTGACTATTGCGACTTCTGCAACTTTTGCGACTTTTGCGAGTTCTGGGACTATTGCGACTTCTGCTACTTCTAAGCCTATTGCGACTTCTGCGTCTATTGCGACTTGAGCGAGTTCTGCGACTCATGAGACTTCTGCGCCGATTGCGACTTGTGCGACTATTGCGATTTTTGTGACTTCTGCGCCTATTGCGACTTCTGCGCCAATTGCGACTTGTGCGACTATTGCGATTTTTGCGACTTATGCGACTTCTGCGCCTTTTGCGACTTCTACAACTTCTGCGACTATTGTGACTATTGCGACTTCTGCGACTTTTGCGACTTCTGGGACTATAGCGACTTCTGCGACTTCTAAGCCTATTGCGACTTCTGCGTCTATTGCGACTTGAGCGAGTTCTGCGACTCATGCGACTTCTGCGCCTATTGCGACTTCTGCGCCAATTTTGACTTGTGCGACTATTGCAATTTTTGCGACTTCTGCGCCTTCTGCGACTTCTACAACTTCTGCGACTTTTGCGTCTTCTGCAACATTTGCGACTTCTGCGACTATTGGGACTATTGAGACTTCTGTGCCTATTGCGACTTCTGCGTCTATTGCGACTTAAGCGACTTCTGCAACTTATGCGACTTCTGCGCCTATTGCGACTTCTGCGCCAATTGCGACTTGTGCGACTATTGCGATTTTTGCGACTTATGCGAGTTCTGCGCCTTTTGCGACTTCTACAACTTCTGCGACCATTGTGACTATTGCGACTTCTGCGACTTTTGCGACTTCTGGGACTATTGAGACTTCTGTGCCTATTGCGACTTCTGCGTCTATTGCGACTTTTGCGACTTCTGCAACTTTTGCGATTTCTGCGCCTTTTGCGATTTCTGCAACTTCTGCGACTATTGCGACTTCTGTGACTATTGCGACTTCTGTGACTTCTGCGTCTTTTGCGACTTTCGCGAGTTCTGCGACTTCTGCTTCTATTGCGTTTTCTGCGACTTCTAAGCCAATTGCGACTTCTGCGACTTCTAAGCCTATTGCGACTTCTGCTTCTATTGCGTTTTCTGCGACTTCTGTGCCTATTGCGACTTCTGCGACTTCTAAGCCTATTGCGACTTCTGCGTCTATTGCGACTTAAGCGAGTTCTGCGACTTCTGCGCCTATTGCGACTTCTGCGCCTATTGCGACTTCTGCGCCAATTGCGACTTAGTTCTGCGAGTTCTGCGACTTCTGCGACTTATGCGCCTTCTGCGCCTATTGCGACTTCTGCGACTATTGTGACTTCTGTGACTATTGTGACTTCTGGGACTATTGCGACTTCTGCGACTTTTGCGACTTTCGCGACTTCTGCGCCTATTGCGTTTTCTGCGACTTCTAAGCCTATTGAGACTTCTGTGCCTATTGCGACTTCTGCGACTTCTAAGCCTATTGAGACTTCTGTGCCTATTGCGACTTCTGCGACTTTTGCGTCTATTGCGACTTCTGCGACTTCTGCAACTTTTGCGACTTCTGCGCCTATTGCGACTTCTGCGCCAATTGCGACTTGTGCGACTATTGCGATTTTTGCGACTTATGCGAGTTCTGCGCCTTTTGCGACTTCTACAACTTCTGCGACTATTGTGACTATTGCGACTTCTGCGACTTTTGCAACTTCTGGGACTATTGCGACTTCTGCGACTTCTAAGCCTATTGCGACTTCTGCGTCTATTGCGACTTCTGCGCCTACTGCGACTTCTGCGCCAATTGCGACTTGTGCGACTATTGCAATTTTTTCGACTTCTGCGCCTTTTGCGACTTCTACAACTTCTGCGACTATTGTAACTATTGCGACTTCTGGGACTTTTGCGTCTATTGCGACTTTTGGGACTTCTGCGCCTATTGCCACTTTTGCGACTTCTGCGCCTATTGCGACTTCTGCGTCTATTGCGACTTTTGCGACTTCTGCGACTTTTGCGACTTCTGCGCCTATTGCGACTTCTGCGACTATTGCGACTTCTGCGACTATTGCGACTTCTGCGACTTCTGCGCCTATTGCGACTTCTGCGACTTCTGCGCCTATTGCGACTTCTGCGTCTATTGCGACTTTTGCGATTTGTGGGACTATTGCGACTTATGCGCCTATTGCAACTTCTGCGACTTTTGCGTCTATTGCGACATTCGCGACTTCGGCAACTATTGCAACTTCTGCGACTTTTGCCTCTATTGCGACTTTTGCGACTTCTGCGACTTTTGCGACTTATGGGACTTTGCGACTTCTGCGACTTCTGAACCTATTGCGACTTCTGCGTCTATTGCGACTTGAGCGAGTTCTGCGACTTATGCGACTTCTGCGCCTACTGCGACTTCTGCGCCAATTGCGACTTGTGCGACTATTGCGATTTTTGCGACTTCTGCGCCTTTTGCGACTTCTACAACTTCTGCGACTATTGTGACTATTGCGACTTCTGCGACTTTTTCGACTTCTGGGACTATCGAGACTTCTGCGCCTATTGCGACTTCTGCGTCTATTGCCACTTTTTGCGACTTCTGCGCCTATTGCGACTTCTGGGACTTTTGCGTCTATTGCGACTTTTGCGACTTCTGTGACTTTTGCGACGACTTCTGCGCCTATTGCGACTTCTGCGATTTCTGCGCCTATTGCGACTTCTGCGTCTATTGCGACTTGAGCGAGTTCTGTGACTTATGCGACTTCTGCGCCTATTGCGACTTCTGCGCCAATTGCGACTTTTGCGTCTATTGCGACTTTTGCGACTTCTGCGCCTTTTGCGACTTCTGCTACTTTTGCCTCTATTGTGACTTTTGCGACTTCTGCGACTTTTTCGACTTCTGCGACTATTGAGAATTCTGTGTCTATTGCGACTTGAGCGAGTTCTGCGACTTATGCGACTTCTGCGCCTATTGCGACTTCTGGGACTTTTGCGTCTATTGCGACTTTTGCGACTTCTGCGACTTTTGCGACTTCTACAACTTCTGCGACTATTGTGACTATTGCGACTTCTGGGACTTTTGCGACTTCTGGGACTATTGAGAATTCCGTGCCTATTGCGACTTCTGCGACTTCTGCGCCAATTGCGACTTCTGCTCCAATTGTGACTTGTGCGACTATTGCGATTTTTGCGACTTATGCGACTTCTGCGCCTTTTGCGACTTCTACAACTTCTGCGACTATTGTGACTATTGCGACTTCTGCGACTTTTGCGACTTCTGGGACTATTAAGACTTCTGCGCCTATTGCCACTTTTGCGACTTCTGCGCCTATTGCGACTTCTGCGTCTATTGCGACTTTCGCGACTTCTGCGACTTTTGCGACTTCTGCGCCTATTGCGACTTCTCTATTGCGACTTCTGCGACTATTGCGACTTCTGCGTTTATTGCGACTTCTGCGACTTTTGCGACTTCTGCGCCTTTTGCGACTTCAGCGACTACTGCGACTATTGCGACTATTGTCTGCGACTTCTGCGACTTCTGCTTCTATTGCCACTTTTGCGACTTCTGCGCCTATTGCGACTTCTGCGCCAATTGCGATTTTTGCGACTTCTGCGCCTTTTGCGACTTCTACAACTTCTGCGACTATTGTGACAATTGCGACTTGTGCGACTATTGCGATTTTTGCGACTTCTGCGCCTTTTGCGACTTCTACAACTTCTGCGACTATTGTGACTATTGCGACTTCTGTGTCTATTGCGAGTTCTGCGACTTATGCGACTTCTGCGCCTATTGCGACTTCTGCGCCAATTGCGACTTGTGCGACTATTGCGATTTTTGCGACTTATGCGACTTCTGCGCCTTTTGCATCTTCTACAACTTCTGCGACTATTGTGACTATTGCGACTTCTGCAACTTTTGCGACTTTTGCGAGTTCTGGGACTATTGCGACTTCTGCTACTTCTAAGCCTATTGCGACTTCTGCGTCTATTGCGACTTGAGCGAGTTCTGCGACTCATGAGACTTCTGCGCCGATTGCGACTTGTGCGACTATTGCGATTTTTGTGACTTCTGCGCCTATTGCGACTTCTGCGCCAATTGCGACTTGTGCGACTATTGCGATTTTTGCGACTTATGCGACTTCTGCGCCTTTTGCGACTTCTACAACTTCTGCGACTATTGTGACTATTGCGACTTCTGCGACTTTTGCGACTTCTGGGACTATAGCGACTTCTGCGACTTCTAAGCCTATTGCGACTTCTGCGTCTATTGCGACTTGAGCGAGTTCTGCGACTCATGCGACTTCTGCGCCTATTGCGACTTCTGCGCCAATTTTGACTTGTGCGACTATTGCAATTTTTGCGACTTCTGCGCCTTCTGCGACTTCTACAACTTCTGCGACTATTGTGACTATTGCGACTTCTGCGACTTTTGCGACTTCTGGGACTATTGAGACTTCTGTGCCTATTGCGACTTTTGCGTCTATTGCAACTTTTGCGACTTCTGCAACTTTTGCGACTTCTGCGCCTATTGCGACTTCTGGGACTATTGCGACTATTGCGACTATTGCGATTTTTGCGACTTATGCGACTTCTGCGCCTTTGCGACTTCTACAACTTCTGCAACTATTGTGACTATTGCGACTTCTGCGACTTTTGCGACTTCTGCGCCTATTGCGACTTCTGCGCCTATTGCGACTTCTGCGACTTCTGCGCCTATTGCGACTTCTGCGACTATTGCGACTATTGCGACTTTTGCGACTTTTGCGACTTTTGCGACTTCTGCGCCTATTGCGACTTCTGCGCCTATTGCGACTTCTGCGACTATCGCGACTTATGCGACTTCTGCGCCTTTTGCGACTTCTAGAACTTCTGCGACTATTGTGACTATTGTGACTTCTGTGACTATTGTGACTTCTGGGACTTCTGCGCCTATTGCGACTTCTGCGCCAATTGCGACTTGTGCGACTATTGCGATTTTTGTGACTTATGAGACTTCTGCGCCTATTGCGACTTCTGCGCCAATTGCGACTTGTGCGACTATTGCGATTTTTGCGACTTATGCGACTTCTGCGCCTTTTGCGACTTCTACAACTTCTGCGACTATTGTGACTATTGCGACTTCTGTGACTATTGTGGCTTCTGGGACTATTGCGACTTCTGCTTCTTTTGCGACTTTCGCGAGTTCTGCGACTTCTGCACCTATTGCGTATTCTGCGAGTTCTAAGCCTATTGAGACTTCTGCGACTATTGCGACTTCTGTGACTATTGTGACTTCTGGGACTATTGCGACTTCTGCGTCTTTTGCGACTATCGCGAGTTCTGCGACTTCTGCACCTATTGCGTTTTCTGCAACTTCTAAGCCTATTGAGACTTCTGTGCCTATTGCGTTTTCTGCGACTTCTAAGCCTATTGAGACTTCTGTGCCTATAGCGACTTCTGCGACTTCTGCGCCTATTGCGACTTCTGCGTCTATTGCGACTTTTGCGACTTCTGCGACTTTTGCGACTTCTGCGCCTATTGCGACTTCTGCGACTTTTGCGTCTATTGCGACTATTGCGACTTTTGCGACTTCTGCGCCTTTCGCGACTTTGCAACTTCCGCGACTTTTGCGTCTATTGCGACTTTTGCGACTATTGCGACTTCTGTGACTTCTGCGCCTATTGCGACTTGTGCGACAATTGCGACTTCTGCGACTTCTGGGACTATTGCGACTTCTGCGACTTCTAAGCCTATTGCGACTTCTGCGTCTATTGCAACTTGAGCGAGTTCTGCGACTTATGCGACTTCTGCGCCTATTGCAAATTCTGCGCCAATTGTGACTTGTGCGACTATTGCGATTTTTGCGACTTCTGCGCCTTTTGCGACTTCTACAACTTCTGGGACTATTGTGACTATTGCGACTTCTGCGACTTTTGCGACTTCTGGGACTATTGAGAATTCTGTGTCTATTGCCACGAGCGAGTTCTGCGACTAATGCGACTTCTGCGCCTATTGCGACTTCTGCGCCAATTGCGACTTGTTCGACTATTGCGATTTTTGTGACTTCTGCGCCTTTTGCGACTTCTACAACTTCTGCGACTATTGTGACTATTGCGACTTCTGCGACTTCTGGGACTATTGAAAATCTGTGCCTATTGCGACTTCTTCGACTTCTGCGCCTATTGCGACTTCTGCGCCAATTGCGACTTTTGCGACTGTTTCGACTTTTGCGACTTCTGCGACTATTGCGACTTAAGCGACTTCTACAACTTCTGCAACTATTGTGACTATTGCGACTTCTGCGCCTTTTGCGACTTCTGGGACTATTGCGACCTCTGCGACTTCTAAGCCTATTGAGACTTCTGCGCCAATTGCGACCACTGCGACTTTTGCGACTTCTGCGCCTATTGCGACTTCTGCGAATTTTGCGTCTATTGCGACTTTTGCGACTTCTGCGCCTTTCGCGACTTCTGCGACTTTTGCGTCTATTGTGACTTCTGCGACTTCTGCGACTTCTGGGACTATTGAGACTTCTGTGCCTATTGCCAGTTCTGCAACTTCTGCGCCTATTGCGACTTCTGCGACATCTGCGACTTTTGCGACTTCTGCGCCTATTGCGACTTTCATGACTTCTGCGACTTTTGCGTCTAATGCGCCTTTTGCGACTTCTGCAACTTCTGCGACTTCTGTGACTATTGTGACTTCTGCAACTAATGCGACTCCTGCGCCTATTGCGACTTCTGCGCCAATTGCCACTTGTGCGACTATTGCGACTTTTGCGACTTCTGCGCCTTTCGCGACTTCTGCGACTTTTGCGACTATTGTGACTTCTGCGACTTCTGCGTTTATTGCGACTTCTGCGACTTTTGCGACTTCTGCGACTATTGCGACTTCTGCGTCTATTGCGACTTAAGCGAGTTCTGCGACTTATGCGACTTCTGCGCCTATTGCGACTTCTGCGCCTATTGCGACTTCTGCGAATTTTGCGTCTATTGCGACTTTTGCGACTTCTGCGCCTTTTGCGACTTCTGCGACTTCTGCGACTATTGGGACTATTGTGACTTCTGCGACTTTTGCGTCTATTGCCACTTTTGCGACTTCTGCGCCCATTGCGACTTCAGCGACTATTGGGACTATTGCGACTTCTGCGTCTATTGCCACTTTTCCTATTGCGATTTCTGCGACTTCTGAGCCTATTGAGACTTCTGTGCCTATTGCGACTTCTGCGACTTCTAAGCCTATTGCGACTTCTGCGTCTATTGCGACTTTCGCGAGTTCTTCGACTTCTGTGCCTATTGCGACTTCTGCGACTTCTGAGCCTATTGAGACTTCTGTGCCTATTGCAACTTCTGCGACTTCTAAGCCTATTGCGACTTCTGCGTCTATTGCGACTTAAGCGAATTCTGCGACTTATGCAACTTCTGCGCCTATTGCGACTTCTGCGCCAATTGCGACTTGTGCGACTTTTGCGACTTCTGCCACTTCTGCAACTTATGCGCCTTTTGCGACTTCTGCAACTTCTGCGACTATTGCGACTTATGCGACTTCTGTGCCTATTGCGACTTCTGCGACTTCTAAGCCTATTGCGACTTCTGCGTCTATTGCGACTTAAGCGAGTTCCTCGCCTATTGCGACTTCTGCGCCAATTGCGACTTCTGCGTCTATTGCCACTTTTGCGACTTCTGCGCCTATTGCGACTTCTGCGACTTTTGCGTCTATTGCGACTATTGCGACTTCTGGGACTTTTGCGTCTATTGCGACTTTTGGGACTTCTGCGCCTATTGCCACTTTTGCGACTTCTGCGCCTATTGCGACTTCTGCGTCTATTGCCACTTTTGCGACTTCTGCGACTTTTGCGACTTCTGCGCCTATTGCGACTTCTGCGGTTTCTGCGACTATTGCGACTTCTGCGTTTATTGCGACTTCTGTGACTTCTGCGTCTATTGCGACTTCTAAGCCTATTGCGACTTGAGCGAGTTCTGCGACTTATGCGAATTCTGCGCCTATTGCGACTTCTGCGCCAATTGCGACTTGTGCGACTATTGCCATTTTGGCGACTTCTGCGCCTTTTGCGACTTCTACAACTTCTGCGACTATTGTGACTATTGCGACTTCTGCGACTATTGGGACTTCTGCGCCTTTTGCGATTTTTGCGACTTTTTGGACTTCTGCGACTATTGCGATGCGACTTCTGCGTCTATTGCGACTTAAGCGAGTTCTGCGACTTATGCGACTTCTGCGCCAATTGCGACTTGTGCGACTATTGCGATTTTTGCGACTTATGCGACTTCTGCGCCTTTTGCGACTTCTACAACTTCTGCAACTATTGTGACTATTGCGACTTTTGCGCCTTTTGCGACTTCTGAGCCTATTGCGACTTCTGCGTCTATTGCGACTTGAGCGAGTTCTGCAACTTATGCGACTTCTTCGCCTATTGCGACTTCTGCGCCAATTGCGACTTGTGCGACTATTGCGATTTTTGCGACTTCTGCCCTTTTTGTGACTTCTACAACTTCTGCGACTATTGTGACTATTGCGTCTATTGCGACTTAAGCGAGTTCTGCAACTTATGCGACTTCTGCGCCTATTGCGACTTCTGCGCCAATTGCGACTTGTGCGACTATTGCGATTTTTGCGACTTCTGCGCCTTTTGCGACTTCTACAACTTCTGCGACTTTTGCGACTTCTGCAACATCTGCGACTTTTTCGACTTCTGCGTCTATTGCGACTTCTAAGCCTATTGCGACTTCTGCGTCTATTGCGACTTAAGCGAGTTTTGCGACACATGCGACTTCTGCGCCTATTGCGACTTCTGCGCCAATTGCGACTTGTGCGACTATTGCGATTTTTGCGACTTCTGCGCCTTTTGCGACTTCTACAACTTCTGCGACTATTGTGACTATTGCGACTTCTGCAACTTTTGCGACTTCTGGGACTATTGAGACTCCTGTGCCTATTGCGACTTCTGCGACTTCTGCGCCTATTGCGACTTCTGCGCCAATTGCGACTTGTGCGACTATTGCGATTTTTGCGACTTATTCGACTTCTGCGCCTTTTGCGAGTTCTACAACTTCTGCGACTATTGTGACTATTGCGACTTCTGTGACTATTGTGACTTCTGGGACTATTGCGACTTCTGCGTCTTTTGCGACTTTCGCGAGTTCTGCGACTTCTGCGCCTATTGCGTTTTCTGCGACTTCTAAGCCTATTGAGACTTCTGCGACTATTGCGACTTCTGTGACTATTGTGACTTCTGGGACTATTGCGACTTCTGCGTCTTTTGCGACTTTCGCGAGTTCTTCGACTTCTTCGCCTATTGCGTTTTCTGCGACTTCTAAGCGTATTGAGACTTCTGTGCCTATTGCGACTTCTGCGACTTCTAAGCCTATTGAGACTTCTGCGCCTATTGCCACTTTTGCGACTTCTGCGCCTATTGCGACTTCTGCGTCTATTGCGACTTTTGCGACTTCTGCAACTTATGCGACTTCTGCGACTATTGCGACTTCTGCGCCAATTGCGACTTGTGCGACTATTGCGATTTTTGCGACTTATGCGAGTTCTGCGCCTTTTGCGACTTCTACAACTTCTGCGACCATTGTGACTATTGCGACTTTTGCGACTTCTGGGACTATTGCGACCTCTGCGTCTATTGCGTTTTCTGCGACTTCTAAGCCTATTGCAACTTCTGCGTCTATCGCGACTTAAGCGAGTTCTGCGACTTATGCGACTTCTGCGCCTATTGCGACTTCTGCGCCAATTGCGACTTGTGCGACAATTGCGACTTCTGCGACTTCTGGGACTATAGCGACTTCTGCGACTTCTAAGCCTATTGGGACTTCTGCGTCTATTGCAACTTGAGCGAGTTCTGCGACTTATTTATTTATTTATTTATTTATTTATTTATGAAACATACGGGCCGAAGCCCAATTACAAGAGAAACATTATAGTATGAATACTACAAAGGTACAGAAAAATTAATAAGCGAACACAAAAGAATGACTGATAAAAATAAAACAAGAAAATAAAACAAGGATTTCTAATTATAAAGAATCAAGTATTTTTTTTAAACGATAAAGGGAAACTGTGCTGATATCTATTTTTCCGGAGACAGAAGGAATATTGAATATGCGTTGTGCTCTATGGAGTGGATTGTTTAGCAGGTAATTTGTGGTTGTGGTAGGAATATAAGATAAGGTGGAGGTTCTAGTGCGATACAGGGGGGCATGAAAATTTAGAAGCTGAAGAAGCTCGGGACAATCAATCAAATTATGGATCAGCTTATAAATGAAAATACCATCAGCAGTTTTACGCCTACCCTCTAGCGAAGTTATACTATTACCATTAAGAAAAGCCTGATAATTAAAATCTTCCCGACCTACTCCTCTTTTAAATTCAGCATAGCGAGCGAACCTTTTCTGGACTTTTTCCAATCGAGCAATAGCGTTAGCGTAGTAAGGAGACCAAACCATCGATCCGTATTCAAGAGTGGGGCGCACTAATGCATTGTATAGCACGATCAAGGCATCTACATTATTGAAATCACGGATATGACGTTTTAAGAAGCCCAACGATTTCATAGCTTTGCCACAGATCTTGTCAATGTGATCATTAAACGATAATTTACCGTCAAACAAGATACCAAGGTCAGTAACGGATGATACACGTTGAATGACCTGGTCGTTTAGCACATAATGAAAGACAAGAGGATCGGGAGATCTAGAAAAAGTAATTATTGAACATTTTTGGATATTTAAAAACAGGCAATTTTTGACGCACCACGAGTGTAGTGCGTTGAGATTGCCTTGAAGATGATCCGTGTCAAACTGAGGTGTGATTCTAGAATAAATTTTTAAATCATCTGCAAACAGAGAAAAATGACTGCTACCAGAAAAAATATCAGTAAGATCATTTACAAAAATTAGGAAGCACAAAGGCCCTACGTGGGACCCCTGTGGGACGCCCGATGTATTAGGAAACGAATGGGAAAAATTTGATTTGATTTTAACAATCTGGGATCGATTGGAAAGATAGCTCTCAAACCACCCAAGCAAAGAACCGAAAAAACCAAAGGCTCTCATTTTAGAGATCAAAAGAGAAAGAGGAACTTTATCAAAACATTTTGAAAAATCTGTATATATACAGTCAACTTGAGTACCGCATTCAAATGCGTCAAGAATAAACTGTTGAAAGCAAACAAGATTCGAAATAGTTGACCTCCCTTTAACGAAACCAAACTGGTGTATTGATAGGTTATTTTTAATTAAAGGTTCTAACTGGGAAACAATCAATTTTTCTAAGAGCTTCGGAATTGTGGATATAGAGCAAATAGGACGGTATTCAGTGATTTGAGACTTGTCACCTTTTTTAGGAACAGGGGTAACATAGGACACCTTCCAGTAATCAGGTACGTGGCCAAGCTGAAGCGAGCGGTTAAAAAGAAAAAATAAAGGCATGAATAAGCTATCAGCACAACCACGAAGTAGACAAGGAGGGACACAATCTGGGCCCATTCCTCTAGTAACATCCAATGATGAAAGTTCCTTCAAAACATTTTCCTTATTTATGTTAAGAAACCCCATCGAAAAATTAGAAAATGAGGTTTCGTCATCAAGTACACAGGTAGACGGCTTCTCATAAACTGAAGAAAAGTACCTAGCAAACAGGTTAGCTATATCACGGTTATTATTAGCTGATTCAGTACCTAGATACATCAACTTAGGCAAATCTGAGTCTTTTCTTAAATAATTGAAATGGTTCCAGAACGCTTTGACATTATTCGATTTTACGGAGCCCTCAACAGTCTTAACGTAGTCCTTATACAACTTACTTGAAACTGATTTACATTTCTTTCTAATTTCTGAGAAAATTTCATAATCACTGGGTAGATCAGTAAATTTATATCTTGCGTGTGCAAAGTTTTTATCATTGACTAAATTAATCAATTCTCTATTAAACCATTTGGGGAAGGTAGTATTAACTTCTCTTATTCGAGGAACAAACAGATTGATGGCATCGTGAACAATATTATAAAAATTAATTATGGCGTCGTCAAAACGTAAATCAACACAGAAACTCCAATCAATATCTGACAGGTATTTGTTCATGGCAACATAGTTACCTTTTTTAAAATTAAAATTAAACTGTTCTGGCGTACGAAAACTATGGCTACGAATTGAAGATGGGGTGAAATAACATTCAAACGCCGGGTGTGATAAATCAAGCTTAACAATGGGATCAGCATGGCGTAAACTCACTGAAGTTAAATCAGACAAGAATAAATCAAGAACATTGCCAGCATAATTTTTTAGTGTATTAAATTGACGGAAATTAAATAAGTTAATCATATCCAATATGACCCTAGACTTATTGGATATACCAGAGGAAGTAAGATCCGCAGCATATGAATCCCACGATAAACAAGGAAGGTTAAAGTCACCACCTATACAAAAGTTATGATCCGGGTATTCAAAAGTGAGCCGCTCAACTTCTTCAAACAAAGATTCAAAATGGGAAAGTGGTGAATAATCAGGAATATATAGGCAACCAATAATTAATTTGTGGTCAGGTAACAATACAAATAGTTGTTCGAGGCAAGTAAAGTGATTATTAAGTCTAATAGAAGCTAATGTATTAGAAACGGCAATGAGAACCCCACCGCCAGTAGTCTTTGAAGAGTTGAGTGAAGAACGATCATTCCTATAAATCTGATAACGAGATGATAAACCAAGTTCAATAGAATCCACTGCCGACGTAAGCCAGGTTTCTGTGAGTAATAGAAGATCGTAGCTTAAAGTTGCAATCTGAGAACGGAAACAGTCCAACTTGGTGTTTATTCCGCGGGTGTTTTGGTAATAGCAGGAGAGGCGACAAAGTTTTTTGAATTTCGTGGTTTGCTGGCTGAAGATGAGTTAAGTACAATCGTCGGAGTACCATTTACATAGCGTATAGTAAGGCCGGCTTCACCATTCTTAGTACGAGAATCCAATTCATTCCTCAGATCGAGGAGGTGCTTACGTTGCGCGGGAGATCGATCCTGGGAAACTGACAGAGGGTTACTCGATGATCGATTTTCCATAATTATCCTCAGTGCAGTTGTAGGGCTATCAAACGTGACAACCAAAGGGCGAACTCTACCAGCCACCACCTTACCAACTCGCACAATTTTACGTACATTCGCATCAGGGTCAACTGAAAAGGACCTTAAAACCTCCTTAATATTTACAAAATCAGAATTCAATCTGGAGATGGGCGAGGGATCATTGGTTTCAGGAACGCCATGAAAAAGTAAATTATGAGCTCTACGCTGCCTCTCATTGACTTCGGCCACAATCACATCGACGGGCAGCGATGAATGAGTGCTAAGTGAGCGTGACTCAAGCTGGGAATTGATTTCTGCTTTTATCATAGTTTTCACAGTTTCACCCTCTTCAAGTTTTTTAACTCTCAAGGACAAATTGTCGTATTTAGCCAGACAGTCATCAACTGATAACTGTAGTGTAGCAATTTTATCATTAGTACCCTTCAACTCCTCCAACAATGTTTTTTTGAAGTCATTGATTGCGTGTATCAAAGTAGTCTCAAGCGCACTTAGATCTTGCTTAGTGGTATACTGAGGCATTCGTTTGCAATTGAAACACTTCCATTTACCCAAAGTATCAGCCGACATTTTTGCGAAATTTATTTGGGTCATGTTGACACACTTGAAATGAAAAGATGATGCACACACGGTGCATTTCAGCGCCTCAGAGGACACGAGAACATCATTGCATCCAGCGCAACCCATGACGACAAGAATAATTATGACAACAGATGACAAGAATTATACGATGAACAACAATCAATATAGGTCAGTACCGAATGATTTTAGCTGCAGTAAAGGAGAAATTAATATAATTATTGTATTACGGCCACCGGGCTCACCTCTTATGAAGCGCGCAGATCTTATTAATAACTATCTACCTTCGTTACCACCACCGTAATAGGCCTTTAGTAGCGTTGGTCTTGGCTGGTTCTTGAGATCTAAGGTCCAAGGGCGTTCCTCACACTGCTCCGAGCGGACTATCCCTCCACACAACACACTTATCTGCGTTAACGATCTCAAGCGACACACCGTCGGCGATTGCTTCCAGAAAGTTGAAACCAATTGTTATTTCAATAGTATAATATCTACTAAATCCGATCCCTGACACCAAGAGAAACTTATGCGACTTCTGCGCCTATTGCGACTTCTGCCTATTGCGACTTCTGCGACTTTTGCGACTATTGCGACTTTTGCGACTTCTGCGCCTTTTGCGACTTCTACAACTTCTGCGACTATTGTGACTATTGCGACTTCTGCGACTTTTTCGACTTCTGTTGACTTATGCGACTTCTGCCACTTCTGCGACTTATGCGCCTTTTGCGACTTCTGCAACTTCTGTGACTATTGTGACTTCTGGGACTATTGCGACTTCTGCGTCTTTTGCGACTTTCGCGAGTTCTGCGACTTCTGCACCTATTGCGTTTTCTGCAACTTCTAAGCCTATTGAGACTTCTGTGCCTATTGCGTTTTCTGCGACTTCTAAGCCTATTGAGACTTCTGGGCCTATTGCGACTTCTGCGACTTCTAAGCCCATTGCGACTTCTGCGTCTATTGCGACTCAAGCGAGTTCTGCGACTTATGCGACTTCTGCGCCTATTGCGACTTCTGCGCCAATTGCGACTTGTGAGACTATTGCGATTTTTGCGACTTATGCGACTTTTGCGCCTTTTGCGACTTCTACAACTTCTGCGACTATTGTGACTATTGCGACTTCTGCGACTTTTGTGACTTCTGGGACTATTGCGACTTCTGCGACCTCTGCGTCTATTGCGACTTTCGCGAGTTCTGCGACTTATGCGACTTCTGCGCCTATTGCGTTTTCTGCGACTTCTAAGCCTATTGAGTCTTCTGTGCCTATTGCGACTTCTAAGCCTATTGAGACTTCTGCGCCTATTGCAACTTCTGCGACTATTGCGCCTTTTGCGACTTCTACAACTTCTGCGACTATTGTGACTATTGCGACTTCTGGGACTATTGCGACTTCTGCGTCTATTGCGACTTAAGCGAGTTCTGCGACTTATGCGACTTCTGCGCCTATTGCGACTTCTGCGCCTATTGCGACTTCTGCGCCAATTGCGACTTAAGCGAGTTCTGCGACTTATGCGACTTCTGCGCCTATTGCGTTTTCTGCGACTTCTAAGCCTATTGAGTCTTCTGTGCCCTTTCTGCGACTTCTAAGCCTATTGAGACTTCTACGCCTATTGCGACTTCTGCGACTTCTGCGCCTATTGCGACTTCTGCGTCTATTGCGACTTTTGCGACTTCTGCGACTATTGCGACTTTTGCGACTTCTGCAACCTCTGCGTCTATTACGACTTTCGCGAGTTCTGCGACTTATGCGACTTCTGCGCCTATTGCGTTTTCTGCGACTTCTAAGCCTATTGAGTCTTCTGTGCCTATTGCGACTTCTAAGCCTATTGAGACTTCTGCGCCTATTGCAACTTCTGCGACTTCTAAGCCTATTGAGACTTCTGAGACTTCTGCAACTTATGCGATTTTTGCAACTTATGCGCCTTTTGCGACTTCTGCAACTTCTGCGACTATTGCGACTTCTGCAACTTCTGCGACTATTGCGACTTCTGCGCCTATTGCACGACTATTGCGATTTTTGCGACTTGTGTGACTATTGCGACTTCTGCGACTTATGCGACTTCTGCGCCTTTTGCGACTTCTGCCACTTCTGCGACTCCTGCGACTTTTGCGACTTCTGCAACCTCTGCGTCTATTGCGACTTTCGCGAGTTCTGCGACTTATGCGACTTCTGCGCCTATTGCGTTTTCTGCGACTTCTAAGCCTATTGAGTCTTCTGTGCCTTTCGCGACTTCTGCGCCTATTGCGACTTCTGCGACTTCTAAGCCTATTGAGACTTCTGCGACTTCTGCAACTTATGCGACTTTTGCGACTTCTGCGACTATTGCGACTTCTGCGTCTATTGCGACTTCAGCGACCTCTGCGACTTCTAAGCCTATTGAGACTTCTACGCCAATTGCGACTTGTGCGACTATTGTGATTTTTGCGACTTGTGTGACTATTGCGACTTCTGCGACTATTGCGACTTCTGCGCCTATTGCGACTTCTGCGCCTTTTGCGACTTCTACAACTTCTGCAACTATTGTGACTATTGCGACTTTTGCGACTTCTGGGACTATTGCGACCTCTGCGTCTATTGCGACTTTCGCGAGTTCTGCGACTTATGCGACTTCTGCGACCGTGACAATGACCTCGCTTGTGTGCGACTTCTTCCAGCCAGTATATTATGCTGAGCCAATGGCCTGCAGTTTTACTTCATCATTCATCTGACCCCAGATCAGCCAAGACAGCTGATATTTGACTCTGCAGAAATATGCAAGGAAAACTCCCTCAGTGCAAGTGGTTTGATTAAATCAGTCCCTTTAGTGCAACTCGTTGGAACACTGTTTCTCCAAAACTTTCCTCTAAGATAAATTAAAGGCATGAGCTCAAATTCTATTGGGCAATTATACTGCAAGTGGTCGTCTCACTATATTTTCACACCTATGAATCATTTTCCAGTCTCAATGCAACGTTCATTGCTTGCTGAAACAAAGACAGTTATCTATTATACAGGGTGATTCCCTCGCAGATGCAAAAAAAATTTTGGGTGAAACTACATCAAAAACGGAGTAAGATGCCGCCAACCGCATATTTTTATCTCAATCCGTACTCGAGATATGAGTTTTTAAAGGTTTTTTCAGGAATACCGTATTTTTTCACTTTAAACTCGGATTTCTCCACTTTGCCTCATTTAATTTTAACTTTCAACCTCATTTTCGGTATCAGCATTAAATTTCCTATAAGAATAGTGTACTTGGGTTCTTAAAAAGTACCGTCCGAAGACCCTCACATCAGCTCAAACATTGACGATTTTGAAAAAATAATATTTCTGGAAATCTTTAAAACTTTACTACTCTTTTAAAAATAATCCTGGAAACTGGCAAATCTCATGAAAACTGCTTCATTTAGTATGCTTTCCAACGGTATTATCAATTTTACTTTTATTTTGTTATTTAGGGGAGAAAATAATGTTTTAATGTTAAAAAATGTGGGTTTTTCAATGAAATTGTTGGTTTTCTCGAAAGATGGCCCGCCATGAACCAACGAGTATTCGGAAGATGAAGTCAAAACCGGGAAGAAACGTTGTTTTAAGCGCTAAAGCTTACCCGTACCAGGGAAAAACAGTTGTTGTCGGACATTGAAGTTGATTTTCCCAAGATACTTTTTTTTTTTTTTCTTTTTTTTACGTTTCTCCCCCAGTACCCTTTAGTTGTTAAACGACTCATGCGAAGCTTCACACACTAACGAAAAGCTTACAGCTTAACTATACGGGTGATTCTCACAGAAAGGGGCAGAAGTGATGTCCGGACCAGTTGCGGCGACCCAATAAGGATTTGGGAGCTGGCGAAGGTCTTAAATTGTAGTATAGGTTTTTATCTAGAACCCTTTTTTCCATTTTTAGGTTATGTTTATTCCTTTAAATAGAAAATTAACTAAATATAGTCAAATCGTCATCGACCTGTCCTGTCCCAATGCGACCTTCCCAACTTCAAACTTTAATTACAGGTCTTTCCGCTTTTGAGTTTGGATTTTATTCAATTTTTCTACATCAGTATGATTTCTGAGATGCGTTTCTGATCGATAAAATTAATGTAGAACCGCTAGAAAAGTGTATTTGGATGGAAATATGTGGAGCAGATGTGTGCTGGACCGTGGGGTGGTCAATCACAATCGTCAAAAACCTGTCCACTTTTTTTAAGTGAGTACTTGAACTCAATTTTTTCTTATGGTATTTTTATCGTGCACCGAACGGACTAGTTTCATGTTATATGCCAAATTTGGGAAAAAGCTTGCCACAAGGTGAAACATTTGAGAAAAACTGAAGAATCGTCATCGACCTGTCCATCATCGACCTGTCCTCTCCTGAAAATTCGAGGACAGGACGATGAGGAAAAAGGCAAATCTATTATGTTTTTTGGATTTTCTAGTATTCCCGTATTCTCGCATTTAGTAATCCAATATTCTCGTATTGACCATTCAAAACACATATCTACTTAGCCGAACGTTGTGAAGGTCTACTAGGACTAATTCGAGAATTTCTGTCATTCTTCGTTTGTTGGATTCGCCCTACAGTGGTCACGTTTTTCGGTCTTTTGACTTGAAATGTTGAGGGTTAACGTTTCTTGGCAGTTATAGCAAATTTTCCTTTTATGATGCCAGGACAGGGTGGTGATGCAAATGGTGAGAATCAACGGGTCGCATCATCGCCCTGTCCGCCTAAATTTTTAAATATTTTTTTTTCTGAATTAATAAAAGCGCTACTGTTTGGATTTGCTTCGAATTTCGATACATGCGATATAGAGAGCATCTGTGATTTTTTTCAGCTCGATTCGATCACTTTTTCTTTTTTCAAAAGTCAAACTCAAAACTGACCTTTTCTGTGAGAATCACCCATACATATAATAATTATGTACACTTCCCTAAGAAATACTAATAACCTTACTTTGGGGGTGCAATGGATATAGGCTCCTGCTAATAAAATGGTAGTCCGTTTTTATCTTCTTTGAACGGGTGTCTACAAGAAGGGCATATGTTATTTTTCGCAACTTTTCAGGAGGGCGAAAAAAACTTACAAAACTCACTTTTTAAGATTTCTTCCAGTATCATTTCCAGCACAAGCCTCGTCTCGTTGATTGCATTTTACTGCAATCTACCGCTACTTTATGATACCAAAACTGCTTTCTTCTCGTTCGTCATTCTTAACATACACCCTTCTTCTACACACCCATTTATTTGTGGACTTTTTCTTCAATAGTTATTCTTCAAATAATCGTAATCAAGGCTTTTATTTTCCGAATTTGAACTCTTCTTGTTTAACTGGGATCAATTGTTAACATTACATTTTAATCCACAGAGCGCATGGGAAGTGAGAGTTGTTAAGGATGTTATTGAAACACAGATTTTCCTCTCCTGCTAATCACTCAATCCGTACTCGTATTAGTATTACAGTGAAAGATTATCGTGCCTAGATTGTACAAAATGAATGGGACCTCAAACGTAACGTCTAAAGCTTGTTCATTCGTTTTATTACCTCACTGCACTTTAGGATGATCACGCGTACAGCATTTAAAGCCCGAGTATCGCGTTTGTATGCTTGCTCAGATCGCTAGTTACGCCGTGACCTGCCCGCCTAATTAAAACCAACAAATGGCCACTCGTTACTCTCCGCTATTCGGAAGCTCCACCTTCGCATTGCTCTTCGCCTGAACGCAATTACACCGCATTTTAATGAAGCGTTAGGTTTAAAGCAGCGGTCAAGGCTTTAATTGCTGGGCCGGCCTGGGTTTAATTGCGCTAAACGGGTGTTTCGAGCAATTAAATCACTCGCTAACGTGGCGAGCCTCGTGGGTGGTGGAGGAAGCACACGCACCTGTAACGACCAACATAAGTCAGCCGAAGGAATCACTGGTTCGATGCGGTCTTCCCGGACTCTCGTAATTCCTATTCATTCTCTCACCTGACTCCCTCTACATCCTCCCGACTTATTTACGACCAGAAGATTTTGCTCCACTATTATAAGATTGCACATCCCAATTCACAACAAACAGATAAAAGTTCCAGTCATGCAGCAAGATCGTATGTGCTAAGTTTCGTTAATTGTCGTACGTTAAACTGCTTTGAAAATTCAGAACTTCAAGTGAAAAGAAATTGTTAACTACCAGATCATTTTTGGCAGTTGGAAAAAAAAAACCATTTAAATTTTTAGTTTTTCTAGCAGTTTTATCAATTTTTTGGCAAATACTAATGAAATTTAAGCACATTTTTTAGCATAAATATCTGCATAAATATTTTATTGTTCTAGATCATAGTGGAAACTTCTTTTGACTAACATTCTGCTAGCCATTTTTCCTTAAATTTGACCAATTTAATGTTCTCAAAAAATGCTGGCCATCGATTCAATTGATATCCAATTTATTTAATTTCAAAAGTTACATATCATTTATTGAAAACATCACTATTACATTCAGCGCAAAAATGCGCCCCAAAATCATGATTCACACATGGCAATTGTGTACCACAAAAACTCGACATTTCACAATTCGCGAGATTTCGCCCGTTTTCACACTCACAAAAACTCGGGTGATTTTTAGGAATACTTATGTTTCCAAGTGCTTCCCTATCGGCTCAACTAAACTGTACCAACAGAGCCGGCTGACCATCCAGAATGCGTAACTAGAAGCCAGGATCGATAACATCAATTTAATCACTGTAAATATTTACTTAGCAAACAGTTTAGTGATTATTGACCGTGCTTAACCGCATACCGGACATCAAAGCGAATCCGAATAGAAAGTTTGAAAAAGCAAAAGAGAACAATATGAACGACAAACTTGAGAAATCCTCTACCAAAAGGATGTAACATAGGCAAACCGAAACAAATATAATTTGTTCAGAAAGCATTAAAAAAAAAAAAAAAAAAAAAAAAAATTCATATTACGTAAGTGTTAACTGTTTAATAGATTTAGTTTCGGTTACTTCTATTCCAGTGTTTAAAACGTCTGTTGAAGTTAGTTTAAAACACTGCAAATTATTGCACAATAGGTTTATTATTTCTGTATTGGATAACCCTTGTACGAAGATCACTTGCGTAGAATTATAAAAGAAGATTAAGTTTTCTCATCAGCTCAGTTCGATGGGTGTCTATGGTCGATTTCTGGTCTGTGTGGCTAGCTATCCCGACAGATGAACTCTCCCCTGAACCATTCCCTGCTACTCAGGGTTCGTACTTGGATCCCCTGCTATTTTGCTAGTCACCAACAGCGTCAGCATTGCCCTTCATGTTGTCCGATTCCCCCTCTTTGCAGTCGATCTGAAAATTGATCATGGATTCTGAGGCTGGTTGGCTCTTCAGAACAGTTTGGATTCACTCCTCCAGTGGTGTTTAACTAATAGTTTGGCTCATAACCCATCCAAGTGTCAAATCAAGACATTACATCGTTGTCTAGCTCCGTTCACTCAGAAGTACAAAATTGGTGGCACATTGCTCAACCGTGTAACTTCGATATAGGAGGAGTAATCAAATCACGTTTTCGGACCATATCACATCTGTCTCGACCAGAGCAATGCGCACTGAAGGGTTCATGAAGCGTAATACCAGAGATTTCAAGCGTAATACCAGAGATTTCAAGCTTGTGCCTGCATTGACGACTCTATAATATTTGTCATTTGTTCTCCCAATTATAAAATACGCTTCTGTGATCTGGAGCCCATATTATAAGTGCCACATCCCAAATGTGAACCCTTTTCAGAGGTACGATGCGCCATGTTCTGTTTATATATTACATACGGGGTTTAATAACTATAGACCAAAGATCTGCGTAGAAGGGCTATCTAACACAGAAATATTAAAACCATTGTGTAATCATTTACAGCGTTTTTTTTCTCGATCGATCATTGTAATTAGGATTCTAATAGACTGAATTTGATTGAATTGAATGCTATGGATACATTAAGTATCAATTGAGATAACGCAACGCAGAATCTAGAATATCCTCACAAATTGATCTTGAAAAGGTAAGCTGCACCGAGTTTCGAGAAGGACTGTGGGAACAGAATGGGACACAGAAGTGACCGTTGAGTTTTGGCGATCGGTGGCAAACCCATTAAGGTCTCTATTATTTCCTCCGAAGCCCGACGATAAATCACCTCGAAAATACGGAGGTTGTAACAACTGATACAATAATTGGAAATCCCCCACAGCACTCTTTTCACAATGAAACCCCGTCTCTTAGTAAGTTGAAGGCTTTAGAAGTACCTCTTAGGGCCATTAATCACTTCTTTTTTTTCATTTTTTCTTCGTGTAAATTTTGTTTAGCATCCGTGGCTAGCGATTCTACAATGTAAATGACGTCAGATTGTTCTCAATAGTACTCGTAGGAGCGAGTGCAGCTAGCTGGAAACAATGAGAGCCATCTTCTATCACTCTTTAGAGTTTCAAGTATCTTGAAACAAATACAGGGTGTCCCTAAAAACGTCCCCTCCCCCCTCCAGCTGAAATCGTAATTTTTTAAACTCCCCATTTTTTATTGCAGATTTAAATTCTACGTAAAATTTCATCAGTTTCACAAAAAACTGCATTTTATTACGCTTTGACTGCGTGGAAATGAGTAAGAAAAGCGTAAATCACTTCAATTTTTCGTTGTTTCCATGTTGTTGCAAATATTAATAAATGAACATCATTACGAGGTTCAGCACGAAAAAATACCCCGAAATCATGTATTACATGTGGCAATTAAATACCTTCAAAAACTCAGTATTTCACAATTTTTGCACTTTTAGATCGGAATTGCTCATTTTTACAGTATAATTGCGCTCGTTTGTGCACACTAAAAAAAAATCGAGTGATGGGTCTTTTTTTAATGAAATAAGATTCAAATCTGCTATAAAAAATGAGGGTTCCAATTTAAAAAAAAAAAGTTGGTCAATTGCGCACGTTTGCGCAAGTGAGTAATGAGAAATTTTGACATTTTTGAGATACTTACAATATATTTATTTATTTTTTTGACCCATAATAACAATTTTAGCAGGTGGAGGGACGATTTTGGGGAAACCCTGTATAAGATCTTAGTATGATTCGGGATTGCCAAATTTTATCATCACTGATGTTCCTCATGTTATGCATATTTTCGTGCACGAAAAATGATGACTCTAAACATCTTTTTCTGTATAGTCCCTAATTTTTTTGCGCGAGAACAGAATTTTTCTGTTCGGCGGGTGGGGTAAACTCTGCATTCCCAAATATTGGCATTTCTCAAAATAAGTTCAAATAATAATTAAAGATGGCAAATTTCTGGCCACATATCGTCATCTCTTTGGGCAAAATGAAAAAAATGTTGTGTTTTGAACAAAACACTGGTAAACAAAAAATACTGAAAGTTTTAAAAATTGAATTGAAGTCGAATGAAATTAAAATGAAATTGATGGAATTTGGTATGATTAGAGAATTTTCAGTGATCACATTGCCCATGCTATATAATATGCAGTATAATTGATCTGTGTATAAATTTGTGAAATGGTGGTATTTTAACTCCGTCTCAACTCACCGTTTTGGAAGCATTATTGTCCAAATCAAACTTCTCGCTTGAAACGACCTGTATGGCTTTTAGAGAGAGCTGCTAATTAAAACGCAGTAAATTACTACAATATATATATATATAATACGTATAGTATCTTCAAACTGTGTTCTACATAAAACAATTGAAAAAACTACCCTTTTATGTAGGAAGTTTTTGAGATTTTGATTTTTTTAAATTCCATTGTATAATGTTGGTCCTTGTGGTAAATTGAATGTTGAGCCGTAATTTTTGGCAGCACGAATGAATTACGTTCATTGGCGATGAAGTTAAGAAGAAAAGTTTCGGACGGCGGATGTCGGAGAGGCGATTTTTTGAAAATCTACGCTTCAAGAAATGAAAAACCAATATTTGATGGAGGATGTTCTTTGATGGTCAATTGCAAAGGTTAATCATTGAAAAAATTCATCTAAAAGTAAGTTAACATTTCAGGAGCCTTGGGGTCGAAGTTCGCAAGATGTGAAATTTCCGTGGCCGAATTCAATGTTGCCCTTTTCCATGTTTTATATAACTTTAGGACCTCAGTTAAAAGACTAAATCTGGGTTTCACGCACATTCCAAATATTTTCATTCACCCTCAGAATTCCCGGTATGGAGCATCGTAAGCCACATAAAAAGGCTCAATCGATCAGAAAATGTTTCCAGGATCACATAACTTCATCCAAAGTGAGTTTGTAGGAATACCAGCATACTTTGTTCATCTATCTACTTTCTTACAGAGAATCGTGTGTTGGCATTTTGTACATTGAACTCTCCTACAACCTGTATATTAAATTGATGGATTCACTAAAGGTCTCCAAGGTGTTGTTTCCATCTCCCCCTGGAGTATTGGAAGGACGAATTCCTCGAAAAGACTCACGTTCCTACTTGACGCGTAGGAACCCGTCGCGTAACCTTATTTTTCTTTTCTCTCGTGTGCTCCTGGGCGGACGGGAGATGTATATACGTAATTTGTTTTTACCCTCTCCACTAACCATTTCAACCCCCTTCCCGTCATCCCTTCGCCCAGACTCGCCATGAAATAGGAGAAAATAGTCTGACGCTGTCGGTTCGGCTCGACCCCTAGGGGAAACAGGAGTCGATCGGTAGACAACGCGTTGTCCCTCTTTAGTCACCGTCAACTCGACCCGTTTTTCCGTCGACGTAAAACACGAACTCGGTAAATTAAACGGGGCACGAAAAAAAAAGGAAACCACAAAGGTAGAACGGTCGGTACGAGTTTTTGTCAAAATTGACATACTGTCTCAAACACCAGTACAAATTGTTTTGTTTGTAATTTTTTCTCGTATTTTTGTTGCTTTTTTTCTAACGTCCTGCTCCATTTTATACGTGGCACACCAATAAATCATCTCCCTTTTTTTCACTCTCGCAAGAGGCGTCGGTGAACAATGGGTGAAAACTGTCGTATCCACAATGCCCTTCCTGTGAAACGTCTATTTCATCTTATCCCTCTCGACAAAGTGACAACGATCAAATTTCGTCTGATTGATATGCTTTTTTCCTTTCGCACAAGCTCCATTACGGTAGGCTTACGCAGAATCATTTATTGTGATACATGTATTACAACACTGTAGGATCAATTACCGCGCAGGAGTTTCTAGATTTCGTTGTTCAGTTCTCAAGTGATGAAGACCTAAACTTGGTAAGGGGCGAATAGTTTTAGAAACTGATTATTCTTTACACACTTATCAATAAAAGTAATTGTGCCTTGTTCGATTTTCACTTTAATTCATTTAGTACCAAATGAAATAATAGGGTTATTTAACTCCAAAGTATTGTAAAAAAAAAGAAAAAAGTAAACAACCATTGCAGGTTGGGGCTTTTTGTCCGACTGCCTCGGGTGTTGCGGATGTCATCTGCTGTCCTCCGAATGGAGGATCAGAATTCGTTCTGATGATTTCGCTTAAAGCTACTCATTGCCTTACGCCCTGGGTTCGCCGTACAGAAGCGTGAAAATTACTTGGACGTGAGACCTTTACCTGAGCGGTCACCCATCTAAGTACTCACCACGCTCGACGTTGCTTAACTTCGCTAATCACATGAAAAACGGTTCATTGCAACGCCTAACCCGTACCCGTACAGCAATGAAACACACTCCGTTACAAAACTCCCAGGTATCGTACCTACCTATATATTAAACTAATCATTTATTTTATATTACTTATATGTAAACAATATGATGTACAATTGATTCTACTGCAATCCTACCAAGGTAACAAAAAAGCTGAACAAAACTAGTGAATTTTGAAAGAGGTTTGAGTATAGGTATGTAATGATCGATCAACAGATACTGCCTATACATACTATACCGAAATAATGACCATACATGTTGTATCTCCAGATGATCCTACTAGAAGATTACTCAAAATCCTCTTTCTTTCTTGGATCAGTTTCAGCAGAGCAGACAAAGTACTTACCGATCCTAATTTCTCAAGTTGGTCTTTCTCAGCCATCTTCTCCATCAGTCTCCTGGTAGTTATTCAGCAATTTCCTATTTTCTGTCCCCTTACGGTTCCACAGTATTTGATGACAAGTCTTTCTAAAGTAGGTATACTCAGTGAGGTACACTTCAATATCTTATTCCACGGCCGTAAAAAACCTACCAACTGTAAGTATCTAGCTAAAAAACTCGGAAGTCAAGTTAAAAGTTAAATTTTTTCATGCACCTACCTTTAGATTTATCTAACTTGATTGTATTTATGACGCCCTTAGAAGTTTTACTCACTAATTTATATTAATTCATGAATTCAGTGTAGTTTCTCTGAATTATTGTTAAAGCTAATTACAATAACTTCTTAGTTGATAAACTTAATTTTTTTCCCCTTAGCCTGGGTATAATTTTACAAAGGAATATTCACAGTAGGTCCATCCTCCCGAGTCACTTTAATTTATTTGCATAATTATTTATTTTGTAACGTCACAACATCTTGCTGACTGCGGCCCCAAGGCCTCTGAAATGTTAGGTTATACTTTTAGTTAAATATTTTCAATAATAAATTAATCTTTGCAATTGACCGTGAAAGAAATATTCTTCATCAAAATTGTGTATACATACATTTCGAGATACGTAGATTCGGGAAATCGGACAAAAAATCGCCTCTCCGACGCACAGTGGTTCAAAAACAACTGCTGAGAGAGATTGAGGCTAATTTCATTCCTTGAAATTAATTGTTTCGTGCTACTAAGATACTTCATAAATCTTCTTCTTCTTGTTCTACTTCAATGATCTTATCTGTACCGGTGTCAGGCATATCCAAATTCCTGTAAGTACTTCCAGTCCCATGCAGTAAGGTACTATTTTGGTTTCTTTGTTCAAGATAATAACAGTTTCATGTCGACCACATAACTTTCTCTCATCTCTGGGTGTTCGGAAATTATGACTCAACGAATTTCTGTACCTTTCGGAGGATTTCGACGTCGGTAGCAAGTCGAGTACCAGAGGCGAGAACTTGCGATGTAAAGACATCATCATCAGGCCGTCGAAACAGTACTCAGTACAGCGGTTTCAGAGTGCCTCCACTAAACAGAGTGGGTATTTGGAGAAGGCAGTAAGTTGTTTGTAGGTATTATTAGTAAGCTGCCTGTGTACCCCACTCTCCCACCATAGTATGTGACGCCCGACCAACCACCAACCAGTAACAGGTCACTTTTCTAGCATAGGAACATGAGAGTAGTCAACTCCAAACTACTGTTGTGGCTGATTGGGGAACCTTGATCAGTTGTTTCAGAGTTCCTCCACTCCAACGGGTGGGTAATTGCTGAAGTCAGTCAGTAGTTTGTGGGTAGCATTAGTTGGCTGTGTGTGTGTGTGTACCTGACCAACCTGTAACAGGTCACTTTTCTGGCATGGGAACAAGAGAGTAATGAACTCCAAACCACTCTATTGGCTGATTGGGGAACCTTGATCGCGAAGAGTGGGTTTTTGGAGAAGCCAGTCAGTCGTTTGCGGGTAGTATTAGTAGGCTGTGTGAGTACTCCAGTGTGTACTGTTTCCACGGCCTGATGATGATGTCTTTACATCGATTGAGCTCGCCTCCCGGTACTCAACTCGCTAGTGACGACGGACTCATCCGAAAGGTACGTAGATGATAATTTTACTATTATACTACTAGCAGAAATAATCCTTTAGGTCTAATATCAACGAGTTCCTATCTACTATACATTTACAACATCCCTATTGACATCTCATCCGATATTATGGTAGTGGGTTTGCAAAGAGGTTTAAAAGAGCTTAAATTTACGACCCACATGAATGAAAATTGAAACACTCAAGACTAAATACTCCAGGGTGGTGCCTTCATTTTCCTTCTCCCGGCACAAAAACAGCCGCTCAACGAAAAAATAATAGACCAGCGAGAGAACGAAAAGAGTACAGCACGGAACTGCCGGTTTCTCATTAAGGAGCAAAAAGTAGTTTCTCCGCAATAACGTTTCAACTGTGTCTCCATTTGGTTTTTCTTTACGCTGCACCGTTATCGTTTTGAGGCTTGGAATGACTGAGGGCGGGGCCTGAAGGAGCTCCCTCCATTGTTCTTCCCTTGATGAGGAACTCTTGATGGTAATTGTTTTCGTTTTAGGGACCAGAAAACGATTAGTCGGTCAACCAACTGTTGTGTTGCCCACGACATTCTGTCCCGGGAGCCACCGCTCCTATTTTCCTTTCGAGAAAAGCCAGAATAACGGGATCGCTCCCTTCTCTTTGAGTTGGTTACTATTAATTAAACGCATTGTTGAACTGGGTAGGAAAGCGGAAAAGGCGATTATGAGGGCGGAGTTACGATTGTTCAGATTTGATTGGACGAGTTTCTCGTTCTTTTCTGGGAATCCACTTAGCTCTATCAAGTGGTTATCGTTTGAATTGATTAGTAGCAAATCAAGCTGTTTTTCTATTTCTTTTTTTTTTAATCTTCTAATTTCTTCAATTCCTTTTTTAAAAACTTCTCAAAACAAAATTTTAGGCCTAAACTGATATCATATCTTCACGAGCCAGATAATTACGTATTTTGTCTCTGTCTACAACAAAGAAAATGTCGACTCACCACCCCACACCACCATCCGATATGACAAAACTTCTATTTCTGGATTGGGTTTCTAGCTAAAGCGTGAAACGGTGCCAAGGAATCGTTTCATGATTCATAAGGTTATTAGGTTAGATGTAAAAACAATTCAAACGCACTTTTCTCCAAATCCAAATTCATTTGAACTCGAGCAGAAAATTAGTTCTGAATAACAATAATTGTAATTGTTCCTAATAATTATAGTGAGCAGGAAAAATAATGTTATCTGCCGTATTGTTGACGAGACGTTCGCGAACAATCAAGTTGAGTCACGAGACTCTTGGCCCTGTCAAACTAATCTAAATTTTTACTACAGAATTGACTACTTGATGGTATGTATTTTTGAGATGCGAGGGTAGCGAGCATCCAGACCACCGATCTAAGCAAAAAACTGATCTGTGTAAAATCTCATGGCTACTGGAGCGCTGGGAATGCCACGCAGTGGGTAGTCGAACTAAAGAGCAAGTCAGAGTCTAGTCTCATAACTCGAGAACGTCACGTCGTATTGTTGTCTCAGGCTGTCATGATAACCCTCTTCATGGAGTTACTCCATTTATATAAAACTGTAGTCAGTAAGAGCGTAGAATAAACTGAATAGTTACATATCGGCCTCCATCTGTATGATTAATGAGTAAGAATAATAATTTATCCAGCACTGACCAAACATCTAAAATCATTAATGATTTTGAAAAACAACTTTTTTGGGGTATTTTCTGATTTTTTACCTAAACGACCCCAAAACTTGACCATTCGTCGGTTCAATCGATATCTAGTAAAACCATTTGATTATTGAAATTTTGATAGGATTTTGTTTAATATTGCAGAAAGACCGATTTCAAGGGGTAGTGCGTTACATGTCATGATACAAAGGTTCTTGAAGAGGTCGATGAGATGAATTATTTGGGTATGAAGTTAAGCTATCTTCATAGGTCAGTTTCCTATACCATTACCTTAGACAAAAACCAATACTTTTCGTTAGTATGTTGAGTCATTCTGCGTTCTAGAACAATCAAGTCGAGTCACGAGACTCTAGACCCTGACCAATTAATCCGAAGTTTTACTAAGGGATTGACTACTTGATGTTATGTATTTTTGAAATGCGAGCGTAGCGACCGTCCATACCACTGGCCTAAGCAAAAAACTGATCTGCGTAAGATCTCAAGGTGACTGGAGCGCTGAGAACGTCGGTAGGTAGTCGAACTAAAGAGTCTCGTGACTCGACTTGATTGTTCGAGAACGTCTCGTCGAATAACAACTGTTACTCTCCTCTAGGTTAAGAAAGAATTCTGGAACTGAATGTAGATTTTCATCATAATATAGTGAAGTATCACATATATGATAACAGTTGAAACATATTTTCTATCTATCATTCTTCTATCTATCAGATGATGGGTGAGGGGAGATGAGAGAGGGGGTTAATTTCATAACAGTATAAATACAAGTTTAGAGAGGATTCCCCTGCAAACGTAGGTACAACTTTTAAATAAATTAGGAGCCTCTTTTTTTTCCACAGGCTACTGTAAAACCAAATATCACGAGTTTTGTTGAGCTCCAATTAAGCCAACGATTCCAGGTATTTTCTAACGACCCGCTTGACAAACGTTGAATGTATATATCAGGAGTCTGATGGTTATAATGGACTTGGGTGGGATACCTACTACAAGATAATGAGCATTCCCTTTTATTCCGTGAAATCCAGTGTCCCACACGACCGCCCAAGCCCTCTACAAGCCCTACATCAAGGCCAAGTGTTTGCTCCATGAAAAGAAGAATTAGGTCGACCCGTCTACATTAACCTCACATATACAACTTGTTTTCTCATGAGTGGGTTATTTCGGGGAAAGTGGAAGATGTGAGTTCAAAGAATCACATTACCTACCTCAATTAGTGTTAATCACAACAGAATTTTATCATCAATGCATTAGATGCGTACAATAAACTCCTTTTTCAATCAACTACACTAATCTCCTCCACTTCATGGAAAAAGATTGAATCGTGGATATGTTTCTGAGAAAGGAATTTTTATATACACGTTTCTAGGTACTAATTTCAAATTAATTTTCGGTTTTTGATCTCAAACAAAGCGTAAAGCGAGAAGAAAATTTTCACCAAACCCCTAACACGAATATATTTTTTAAACAAAGATTTCGTTATTAGATACCGTGATATTTTCGGGTGTTAGCTCATGATTTTAAAAGCATGTTCCACGCTATACGATCCGCTTACTGGAAATTGCACTAGATCACGGATGAGGCTGATTCAAACAAGAAAAATTCACCATGCACACCAATTACCCCCGGTCATCACGTTCGCTTCCATTTTGGTTTATTATTTTCATAAACGATAATGTATATAGCATGAATATATAAATCACTGAAATGTAATGAAGAATCCTTAAAGGTTCCATAGTGGGTTTTCTATGATTGGCGGAATAGTGAATCAATATCTAGCATAAAACGTCGAATCGGGCAATTAGGAAACGAGAAAATGATGCATGATATAATTTACGTTTGCCCATGCGCAGAGTGAAGTATTAAGTTTAAAAAAATGAACCGAAAGGGCAGCATTTACACCTCAACCCTCACACCCGGGAAATTCGATCAAACAAATAATAACGTTGAAATTTAGCTTGTTACAAGGGTTTTACATGTGCGCATGCGCAGAAGCTTCTGATGGTACAATCATGTAGAAATTCATATGGAAATATCAAATCTTCTTCCCCTAAGTACCCTCCAACATTCAGCGATATCGGGCGACTAGGGCGTGAACAAATAATACCACAACTAATTTTGGTGTGCGCTGAGCGTGTATTGATTTGAGAACAATGAAACTGAAAGGGGAGCATCTACACTCTAATATTAAGTATTTATTTGGGATCAATGAAACCATCCTTGAAAATGTTATTAAAATCTGATAGAAACTGTGGAAATTAACCTTGTTACCAGGATTTGCAGACACACGACAAACAGACAAAACAGAGAGACAGACACGGAACGAAAGTTGTTCAGAATGGTTTAAAATGTAAAATGCGAGTGGAAATTTTTGTTTTTGAGACAAAACTTTTTTCATCTCCCAAAAGTGAAAACAATGCTTCCGATACTTGTAGGTAGACTCGGAAGTAAAATCCTAGTTTAAACGACTTGTTACATTAACCATAAGTGAAAAAAAGTGTACCTAGGTAAGTAAATTCTTTATTTTATTTTATTTTATTTTTATTTATTTATTTTTTTTTTTCAAGGTTTGAATCTACATTTATCTTCCGAGTGCGGTTGGTGTCAAACTTCTTAGTGATTGTGTCTAGTTGCATTTGAAAACATAAAAAATACATTTCACTCCCATAGTAACTAACGCTCATTCAAGTTTATCAAACCTGGATCGGGAACCTGGAATACATACACAAACGTACAGATATATCTGAAGAGAAATATATGATTGCGAGGATGCTATTCACTACCGAGACCATTCTTGAATATCTGCAATGTCGGCCAGGCGTTTCATTTTGACATTTTATGTCTTTACTTTGGCACATAAACGAAAAAAACGTTAAAAAAACGTTACGGTTGGTTTTCTGATGATTTCCGCTTACAACCGAGTCGTTGCTAGGGAAATAGTACTTCGTCGTTTTTCATCCCACAAAATTCGTTGACCATTCGTTCGAAAGCTCTCGATTTATCCAACCATATGTTAACTACTGCGAAGTGCGTGGCCAACAAGCTGAGTTATGAGCATGGTTACATGAATAATCGTCTACACACAGGTGATCATTCTCAATAATTGATATTGTGAACATGATTGTAACCGCTTGTTAATTTCTGATGATTTCATTCAGCTGGTGTTTCGATGATTTGATTCATAGCAGATGATCCGAATATGCGAGTACGGTTTGATTTGTGAAGCATACGAGTCTACAACTAAAGACATAAAATGTCCCAATGTGTTGCAGACTCATATGCAAGCGTTTTGTATGAGGTAGTAGTTTTCTAAAAGGTTGATTTCAAAATAGGGCTGCGACATTTTTTCTTCAAGTTTTCTATACAATTATTCGTGAAGTTAATCATTGGTATGGTATTTCGGGGGTTTGTGAGGTTTTATCAAGCTTTCCAATTGAAAGGATGAGTTCGTTGGCCAGTACTTTTTGAGCACATTGAATTGGTAAAATTTTAAAAATCACTGCGAATGGCTAAAATTTGATACGTTTATATTTTTCAACTGAATTTCAGTCAAAAAGTACCAGTCATGCAACATGATCGTAAGAGCGAATTTTCGTAAATTAGCGTATGAATGTTATACTTTCTTATTATATCATCGTATTATATTGTATTGTTATGATATTTGAGCACATTGAGTGCAGAGATATTGTTAAACAACAGTTCATTGGCGAAAAACCTAGATCTAAATAATATTCTACGAGACAAAAATATTTTGGAATTTCAACTCTTTTTGTATTTGTTTTTCGATTTTTCAGCAACAATAATTGAAATTTAAATACATTTTCAGCATTCGTTTGTTAAAAATATCATTGATGTTCTAATTCATTGTTGATGAACTTCATTTGACTAAAATTTTGCAGTAAAAATAGAAATTTATCCATTTTTAGTGATTTTGAACACATTTTTTAAAAATTTGACGAATTTAATGTGCAAATGTGCTGGCCAACGAACTCATCCTTTCTCTTGAAAAGCATGACTTTTTGGCGCTAGGAGAGTGATCGTCTGGAATGTATATATATATATATATATATATATATATATATATATATATATATATATATATATATATATATAATTGAGGTAGATAATGACCAGGCTAGTCCATGTTTTTTAAAAAGTTTTTAATTGTCCTGCTAGCAGGACGATTAAAAACTTTTTTAAATACATCGACTAGCCTCGTCATTATCTACCTCAATTGTACAATTACAATTAGTCAGAATCTCACCACAATAATATATATAAGTAGGTATATAAATATACTTATAAGAAAATGTTAAATCTTTTAGATCTGTTTCCGAATGCCTCAAAACGGACTTAAATGAAGAAATGTTTCCAAAATTTTGATTCAAAATTCTTGGAGCCATCGCAGTAGCTTTATTAACTACGAAAATCAGCTAAAAAGTTTACCAACGGTGAACTAGAATATTAAAAATTGTTTGCACAAAATTAGGCTGAAAAATGTATTCAATAAATTTTGCTTGCTGAAAAATCGACAAAAACTGCAAGAAATGACTGAATTTCTAACATCTTTATTATCTTGCAGAATATTATTAATTTAGAACTAGTTTTTTTTTTGCTATTTAACTAGTATTTAACATTTTGTTTCCACTCAATAGGCTCAAATTGCATAACAATATACGATAATGTTGTTTGGTGGAGGGAGCTAAAGAGGCCTCTCCTAGGAAGTTCTGGAACTTCACTGGTAACTGATCGGAGCCTCATCGAATTGACAGTATTAGTACCATTGAAATATCAATACAATAGGTACATGAAATCATTTGTCTTTTTTGGGCAGGTGCAACACCAAAAGTTATGGACGTCACTGCCCTACCTCCAGATGCAACTCTGTCTCCAGGCAACGCTTGGAAGATAATTTTTTTTCAAGAAATTCATTGATTCACTTTTCATCTGCGTTCAGAAATCATCTTCTATCCAGTTCTCGATTGGAACATTCAATACAGTTCAAGTTCAACATTATGCCGATTTAACCGTAC
Organism: Adelphocoris suturalis; assembly: GCA_030762985.1. Lineage (NCBI taxonomy): Eukaryota > Metazoa > Arthropoda > Insecta > Hemiptera > Miridae > Adelphocoris > Adelphocoris suturalis. Next base: position 29,072,636 of record CM061041.1, on the reverse strand, counting down.
AATTAAAGCGCATTTTTGCAATATATCGTTCATTTTCATTTGTTTCCTCAAATAGCTCATTCCATTTGTTTCCGTTGTTCTCGAATTAACATATATTACGATAATTTACGAAAATTCGCTCATACGATCATGCTGCACGATCGGCATCTTTTACATAGAAAATTCTTTGGAACCAATGCAGGTCAAAAGGACAACTAACTAAAATCGAGCGGTGGCAAGTTAACTCATCACCAAATCTATGTTAAACGAAGCTACAGTTCTGTAGAACCAGATAAGGGTTCCGTTTCCGATGTCTTCTTTATGTGACAACCCAGAATATTATACGACTCGTGCATGTGGCGGGGCACTCAGCGATAAGGGTCGGTATCAAAGGTGAGCCTCAAGGCAGGCTGATTGAATAACAGACGAGCTTAGACCTCACCCCCCGGTCCAAGGATCTCTCAAAGTGGTTTTCAGAGGTGCCGAAAGAGGAAATTGGCCGTTGGAAAGGCGCGGTTTTAAGTCAAGGAAGGGAAAGTTAGGGGCTGGAGGCAGCTTAATTAAAATGATGCTGCCCTGCTCCCCCTTTGGGCTTTGAGATTGCGGGCACGCGACATGCTAATGTGGTGATCCCTTAGCGATTCTGGCCGTCTCCAGGGGATGTCAGTTTTGCTTCCACTCACTCTTCATCCAGTAGAGTTCTGCTCGTAATCTCGCCATCAGTCACAACTGGCATTTACCTAACTACGCTCTCGTTTCAATAAATATTGTAACAAGAGAAGTCTGGACTACTTTCTCAACATGTTTTAAACTTTCGTGACTTACCAATTCCATTGTCGTTGTTCCAGTTTTTATATAGCGAGGTCACGGGACCGATCTACGAACAGCAGCCAACGAGGTTGGGGTTCTGATGAATAATGAAAAATCACCTGTCGTTGTTTAACATCAAACTGTTGATTGTGATCTCACATCTGATGATTGTTTTATTAGGTATAGATTCAGCTCGTATTCACAACAAAGTTGGTGCATGTGCCGAGGCTAATTTACCAGACAGCAATCATTGAGAGGCTGTATACGTAGTATGACTAACCCAAATAATGGAAATAATAATATATTTTCGTAGTTCAGAAAAATTTTAATTATTATATTCAACAGACTTCAACAAAATAGAACGTTGAGAGAGGAAATAATAAAATTAACGTTCTGCACTGAGAAAATGTTATTCTGAAGGGGTCACAACTAACAATAAGTAGATTTTCGAATTTCGGGAATCAAATTTATTTTCAAATTTTCTAATGAAAGGCTACCTATTATACTCGTTGTTAATTCCTTCGAAATTCAATTTTATCGTTCAATTTACAACACTGTTTATTATTTTTCAAAGTTCAACAGAACGAAATTTTTGTCTGCAATTAACAACATTTTATGCTGTTTTCCATTGTCCATTGGATCGAATAAACCTGTTCGATGGACCAAAATTTTTTTTCCACCCAATAATAAACCTTTTTAATAGACCAAGAAAAAAATGTTAACCCCCCTCAAAATTTGTTGGTTTACGTTTCAAGATGCGTAATAGAAAAAAAAAGTCCGTCTCACAGTAGTCAACATTGAGAAAAACCTGGCCAAAACTCAAAAAACAGAACAGCAAGGAAAAAATATAAGTAATAGAAATAAGATCTCTACTATGTGGGGAAATCGAAGGCAACGGTCAAATTAGCCGCCCGAGTTTCTTCGGTATACAGCAACTGTTCAAACATGACTGCGTTCACCTCGCATTTATTTCATAGTTCAACAATCGAAAGAGAGCGCTTTATTATCAGTTCGAGTCCAATGATCTTGTGAAGAAGTTTATGTCGAGTTTTAGGGATGGATACACTCACTAGAAGTGAGTAGTTGAATATATTAAGAGGCTGAAATTATCCAGCCATTATTAAGTGTTGAAAAAATAGCTCGAACTCAACTGTTTTTTAGATGCTTTTTCTTGGAGGTTTTGTTGACTTCAGTGAACTAAAAAGTTGTGAGTTGGGTTGAGTTGGATAATAATTTTTTTTTTTTTTTTTTCCGTGGCATGGGAAACTATTTGGCTTTTACAATCCGTTTGGATCAGCTGCCTATACGTGCCAATACGAAAGTTAAGTATGTCGATTTTTGTGATTCAAAACATAAAAACAAGAAGTCCTGATTTTTGGAGAAAAAATGGAAATTGCTCTTTTGTGCAGGTTCTGCCATAAAAACGATCCGCCAGAACTTACGCCAGAAAAACGAAAATTCATAGGCACTTCACCATATATTATTCAAACCCTCTAGCGAATCTCAAATGAACCGGGTCTTCTCACTATCCTAATCTTAGCCCAAAATTAGTCAATGCCATGAAAACGACTGGCCTCAGAATTAAAAAAAAAAATATATATATATGTTTTTCCCGTTTCAGCACATCGAAAAACATAATTTCAGGGCTTTAGAGAGTTTCGGCCAGGATTTTTGCGATTTCGACCACTGTGTCTGCAGGACTCCAAAATTGCAGGAACAAAGTTTGTGAAATTTAGCTCAAAAATCATCCATCGGCCAGTAACATCGGCATCAGTTTTGATGAGCCCTCAAGGGTAGTATTTAAAGACTAACATATTCAAAAATCGAGATCTCGAAAACTTTCAAGGTAACAGTTATGATTTTTTGCTTGTCAATGATGAATATAATCCCAAAGAAGCGATTAAAACTATTCGCAATATATTAGGTTGAACCGTTCGTTTTCTATAAGGGCTAAAATACCAAAAAAACCTTCGGATTTCCTTCCAGGCGTGAGAAGATGATGCGCTTGTAATGTTGATATCACAGGTGACTCAGTGACTCAGTTTTTGTAAGGAGGCGGCGGCGCGCCAGTTCGTAATCCGGCAGAATGAATGAATGAATGAATGAAGCGTTTATTTAACAAACCTGGGTAACAGTAGGGCCTTAAGGCCCTCTCTTCCCTGTTCCCAGGAAACAATATAAAACATGTATCTCTCCTCAGCTTTCTCAACATAAGCCTCTATCAGCTTTTGGTAAACAAATATAATATCAAATCAATAAATATATATTCTAAAAGAAAATAATTAAAATAAATATTCACCTCCTACTCAATTACAAAAAAAAAATAAATCTTTAAATAAAACTCTATATAAATATCTAAATAAATATTGTTTACTCTCACTTCCTTACTGTATTTACACATTGTTATAGGTAATTAAGTCACATCTTTATTGTCATAATATTGTTATTGTTATTTATTGTCACATATTAATTGTCTTAATCATTCGTTGCATCACACGCACACTAATTATCGTATACTTTGAGCAGTGTTTCTTTATATTTACCTACAAAGGTTTTTACATTTAGTTTCAGGTCATATATGTCGGGATTTAAATTAAATATTTTGATGGCCTGAACGCGAAAGGATCGTCCGTATACAGAGGTCCTATGTCTTGGTACTTGCAGGACGTTACCTCTCGTTCCATGACCATGAATATTGCTTGAGAAAATGAATTGATCACGCAGGTATTCGGGGCACCCAAACTTAAGCAGTTTAAAAAGCAATGATGCCGTTGCTAACTTTATCTTTTCGTTCATCTTAAGCCAACCGAGCCGTTTGAAATAAGGCGTGACATGTTCATCTACTTTAAGCCTAAAAATGAATCGTACAACCGCGTTCATAGCCTTTTGCATTCTGGTTGACTGCTCATTGTTAATATCACAGAAAGCAAGTAGTGCATAATCAAAATTGTGCATCACTAGGCTCTCTGCTAGGCGTTTCCTCACTCCAAACGGCATGTCAATGGCTAATCTGCGTAGTTGGTATAAGGATCCATATACCCTATTGCAGAGGCGAGTGACCTGCGAAGACCATGACAGTGAGTTGGATATTTGTATCCCCAAATTTTTTGTCTCAAGTACGAATGGGAGTTTGTCTCTACCTATCAGTACATCAGGAAGACCGGAGAAATCTACTTGCGATATGAGACGACGATTGCCCAAGACCATCACTTGTGATTTTCTCGCATTAATTATCATACCATGGTTGTTACACCAGGTATTCAGCTCAATCAGTTCTTGATTAATCGCTTCAATTGCGTCATGCAGACCTGCTATGGGAGTACTCTTATAAAATTGCAAATCGTCTGCATAGAGCATGCAATGACACTTCTTAAAGAGCTTCGGCAATTGGTTAATAAAAATGGTAAAAAGACGAGCTGATAAAACGGAGCCCTGCGGTATTCCCTCGACCACCTCACATACATCAGACAGACCACCTCCCGGTTCTTTAGTTCGCACAGATCTACCCTTCAAATATGATCTAAACCAAGCCGCCATCAACCCCGACACCCCTGTTGATTCGAGAGTGGCCACCAGCAAATCATGCTGAACCCTATCGAAAGCTAGTGAAAAGTCGACCATGATCAACACCGTCACCTCTCTGTCATCCATGGCCCTTCGCACGTCGTCAAGAACTTTGATCAGCGTGGTCTCGGTACTGCAACCTCTCCTATATGCCGATTGCCTATTGTCCAAAATGCTACACTCCATAATAAACTCATTGAATTTGAGATAAACGCATTTGTCGAAAACTTTAGCTGGCGCACAGAGGATACTGATGGGCCTAAAGTCGTTGACTGCCTGGGGCTCCCTGGTCTTCTTCAGGGGCTGGATCACTGCCTGCTTCCAACATTCAGGGTAAATGCCGGACTGGATGGATCTATTAAATATGTGAGTTAGCACGGGGCACACTGCATCACCTAAAGTATGCAGGATCTCTATTGGGATTCCATCAGAGCCAACAGCACTTGATTTTATGGAGAATAATGCTTTCTTAACATCTTCGTCATTTATCGTGATTTCATCAAAATGTCTCGTTCTTAACTTTCCTACATTCTGGTATTCAGCAATCAAACTTTTAGAACATCAGAGGCAGCACAATAAATATTTCCTTTCTATAGACTTTCAAGATTGTTTTTTCTTTTACCTCAAAGGTTTATTTTCTATCTCTATTACCTATTGAGTTTATCGTAACTTTTGTCATCTACAGATGATCAGTGAATCTTAGTAGGGTGTCTTATTTTATCTCATTAATTTCAATTCGTGGGTGCCTCGATCGATGTCGATTTATACCGGTGATATATATCTGCTATTATACTTAGATTTCGGCTCTTGTTACGTTTAAAGGGTCGAATAATGTGTATTTAAGAATAATCAAATTGCATTAATTTCTCTGTTTTGTTTGTCAATGATAAATATAATCCCAAAGAATCCTTTAAAAACATTCTGCAACGCTGCCCGTTGAACGAATATTTTCTCTAATTGACCTACTAAAATACATTAATTGTAATTAATGGGCGAAGAAAAAAAATAGTTTCAGAACAATATGCAGTGTATGCAAACCTTCTACTTGATGGGTAAATGAATTAGTCATAGATCATTTTGTCTCTCAAGTTTAGTAAAAAGCGTAAAATTATGGGATCCTGGTTCTGTAATGAATGTACTATGTGCTGACCCGAGTTTCGGTAATAAATGTACTATAAACTCGTAATTAAGGACCACTGTTCTGCGTAGAAGGGCTATATAATAAACCTAAAATAACCTTTGTGTAACAATTTACAGTGTTTTTTAACTGTAGAATACGTTTTTATGGAGGCTTTCTAGTCGAAAACAATTTTCATCAAATGAAATGAAATTGTAATCCAAGAACGCAACAAAAAAATGAAAATAAAAAATGGGGAAAATGTTTACAAAAAATGACAGTAAGTATAGTATTGTCCAATTCTAAGATAAATGGACATTTTTCAAGAAGGTCAAAAGCGTAAAAATGCATAATTAAGAGCACTTACCAGTATTATTACACAATTTTACCTAAACTGCACTTTGTAAATTGGGTTTATTTGGGAAATATGTACCTACCTACTCTGATTTTTCCTATTTCCATTATTACGCTAACAATCGTCAATAATCGTACAACAGAATATCGTATTTTCCCAAAGAAGCGATTGAATGTGTAATATCAAGTCGAATAACCGATCGTTGCCCAATGTGGCCTACTGATGACTAATTAATCTATAGTACCTATTAAACGCGATAAATTAGTTAGTCTATAAACGAAACGGTGGACAAACAGTAGGCAAACCAAACACGCAGGCACCCCCACCACCAGGCACATTACCTACCTCTGCGTTACAGTGCCGCATTCTATACTCAGAACTTGTGATTTATTACTCATGTTACGAATATATGTTTTGCGTATCTCCTTCTCTGGATAACTGCCTTTTCCCATTTCTTTCACCCCATTCGTCTCTTTCTTTTCTACGATATCTTGAAGGTGTGCGGCCGGTCGCATGACATCAAATATATTATACTTTTCCAGGCTGTGATATTCTGTGGTAAATATCGCTTCGTGATAAAGTCCTATGTATTTCAATATGCTATCACAGTTTAGATGAGTTACGGTAAAAAGAATTTTTTTATATTTATTAATAAGGTAAATACATTGATAGAATTATCAAAATGCAACGCCACTTGTAGAAAATGTTCATGAATTTCAGGTAAATTGCGTTTCTTTTACGAAAAAAAGTCTTTCAGTCCTTAATTTAAAAATGTTCCCCCATTAAAAATTCTCGCCAGGAGCTTGGACTACAACAGGTAATTACTGATTGTAATATCGAGCAAACAAATAAAAAGTGAAAGATGAATCTTGAACTCAATACGTACAATCCCTAAAGAAATTTATAAAAACCTGAAAAAGTTGTAAAATTTATGCTTGTTATGAAGATTGAAGAAAAAAAAACATATTATTTTGGTTTTCGCACGTTCACAATCTCAGGCAAGACAGTTCTGATCCGCTTGAAGCGACAATAATCCTGAAATCCATGCGTTTTATGATTCATGCCTCCTATAATTGGGTGATTATCAAATCGCTGGCAGATGCTGATAAAAGTTGCGCTCAGGGTTACCCTCGGCTTCATTCCACGGACCCCTAGGTAATGAAACAGCATTAATCCCATAATCCTCCACCTCCGCGCGCCAACAATCCAGAATTATTGACTCCTTTTCGCAGATGGCCAGAATTAGCTCCAGCATCGGAGGGCGAATTCGATGCATGACGAGGTTATTCTAAACCGGCAATTAGCTTTCGGGAAACGATTAATCATTAATGGATGGATCGCTACGGAAAGCCGTTGAGGTAATGGGAGGTTTTCATTTCACTACGGATATCCCTTCGAACGGGGCCTAATGGCAAATTCACTGCGAAAATCAGCACCAGCGAAAGGGAGCATTGATCGGTTCATTGAGCTAAAAACTGCTGGCATACTGCTGAGTCAGAGTTGATTTAGTCGACGCGGTTTTCCCTTATGTACCGACTCCCTCTTCCACCTTTTAATCAGTCTGTCCGCCCCAGAGATGCTTTGAGCTTGATTTCCACTTGACGTGTATCCCCAGCTCTTTCTTCGGCGTGTAATTGCAAAAGGGCTCAAAGTTTCTCCGTCTGTCGTGATTGATCATTGACGTTCTACAAACGGAACTTCCCGTTTCTGTTACTCGGGAAAAACTCGGTAGGAAACTACGTAGGAAGACTACAGGAGGAAGAGGAGGATAACTCTGATGTTGGTCAATAATTTGATAAATAACTAATAGTTACCTTTAAGCGTGGTACCTACTAAAATCTCCAATCATTTAACCCGATGGAATCGGAATTTTAGGGAACACGAGCGACCGCCAGAGCCCGAATTATTTCCGCCTCTCAATTCATGTTTCGTTGCGCTTCTGATAAATGATCGCCATTTTCATGCTAAATGACCAGTGTTTTATTTTATTTATTTTATTATACACGGGGGAAACCCACTTAACACAAATAGCGAAATAGAAGAGAAAGTCTCCATAAAACATGAAAATACATCACAATCTGAGAAAGAAATTATTCAAATTGAGTGCTCAAAATTTTACGGCACATTCAAATAACCTTCAAGTACCCAAAACATTGCTATATGTTCTGATCAGTGGTTCATGATTTATTGTCTATATTAGTTGTACATACAACAGAGAAACGGTAAATAACTACGATTTATTGCTACAGTTTTATACAATCCTTAGTATTTACTATACGCTAAATCTGGAAGTTACTTTTTCCCTGAGTTTTTCATCACAGAAAATCCATTTGATTGATGTTCGTTTGAAACTGAGAATGGAACTTCCAGAAAAGGCGATATCAAGAGAAAAACATAAGTAGTGAACTTTTGATCAACGTCGACTGAAAATGAAGGTAACCAGTAAAACTCCCTCAAACACGGAATAAAGGGCAACATTATTCGTCATTCTATTTCTGTTAGGGAAGTCGGATCAGCTGTGTATTAATACTAACTTCTCTCCTGTCCATGATTAGTGAATGCTCTTGCTGGGTCTTTCTCGCTTTATTAGGACGTCCATCTGAAGCTATGTCTTTTAAGCAAGGCTTCGTGAGGAAGAGAGACGCCTATTGGAATTGATCCAGGAGGGTGGGGGACAACCAAAGCAGCACTAAAAATTACCGCGATCAAATACGTTTCAGACCATTCTAAGACCGAATCCATGAAAAAAAGAAACCATAGGTCTATCGTCGACGTCTGTGTGCTTGCGTGTGTGTGTGTGTGTGAGACAAATTTTGTCGACGCTGCCTAGGCTACTATTTATTCTCAATCCATTTTTGATATTTTTCCTTTGTTTGATCAGAATTTTCAACCCCGGCAACTTGGAATTCCGAAATGGAAGAGGGGGAATGGAGGGGGTAAAACCTAAAAAACGGGGTTTTCTCGACAAATTTTGTCGACGCCACCTACGCTACAATTCTCAACCGATTTTCGTTATTCTTACTTCGTTCGATTCCAATTTTATTCTATTTGAGCAACGATCCTTGGGAATTTCGCGCTTGCTGTGGAGGTGGGAGGTGGCGGGGAAAATTAATGTTTCTTTCAAGCGCTGCTGAAGCTACAAATCTCGACCGATTCTCGCGATTCTTATTTTGTTTCATTACGAATTCGATATAGTTTTGGAACTTATGTCAGGAGTTTCTAATTCCGTCATGGAGGGGGTAATCATGATGTTTTAACTAATCTCGTCAGATTTTCGTGATTATTTTATAGTTCAACTATGAATTTGGTCTAGTTATGGAAAATGTGTCAGGTGTCTCAAATTTCATGCTGGAAGTTTTATAATGGAAATTTACTGCCGGTAGAGGGGGTTAATGGGGGGAAGGGTAATTCCGAGAAGTCATGATATTTTTTTTCTTTTATTTTAACTCTCACCAAAATTATATACAATCCATTCATTGGGACATCCCTGTAATGCATGCATTAAGTACTTACCAATAAGTTTTACATTACAAATTTTAAATCGGGAGTTGGACAATATAAAGCGATATTGGATAAAAAAAAAAAAAAATAAAAAAATAAAAAAAAAAACCTGAAAACCTAAAAAAAAAGACAAAAAAAAAAATATATTTCATATTATTTCCTCCATACAACCTTTTGCCACTTCATGTTTCAATGGTTTTTATCCATTTTCGATTGTAGGGCTATTTTACTAGGGCGAAACCTACTATTTTGGGATATGGCATCGGACAGAGACCTTCTGCGAAGAACTTCATTATGCAGGCGGATCGGCCGTCCCTCTGATCTAAGGCTTAAAAGTGGTGGTGGAAGTGAGCTCAAAGTCGACGCGAAGAAGGATGAATGGAGCTGTTGGGGTGGAATAGCGAAGGAGTAATGGCAGAACGGAGAGGGGGGGGGGGAGGCCCAGGGAAAGAAAACCCACCGGAATAAAGGGCAGCATTGAAAAGAAACCAATTAGGAAGAGATTAATGGAGTTCTGCTAATGGCCCACTCCATGGGTTTTGTCAATAACAAAAACGAGCATGAATTAATAATAAATCATTTACACAATACAAAAAACGTCGGACTGGTACCTCTAGTTCGAAGTTGCGGCCCCCATATATACAGATTTTGCTTCCGAGTCTGCAAGGCAGCGGAAGCTTTGTTATAACTTTCGAAATGAAAAAAAATGTGTGCTCCAAAATCAAAATTTCCACTCGCATTTTGCGTTTCATGGCCTCCTGAACAAATTTGGTTTCATGTCTGTCTGTCCATCCGTCCGTCTATCTGTCCGTCCGTCTGTCTGCCTGTCTATATTTTCTTGCCACAACCATAACTTCCACAATTTTGATCGGATTTCAATGAAATTTTCAGGAAGGGTGGATTTAGCCCTAGATGGTCTCCTATCAGTTTCACCATGATTGAATTGAAGTGATGGGCGGTACGCTCAGCGCATGCATGAACGTAACTTTCTTGTGACAGTCCATCAATGTTTAACAGATTTTAGTCAGGTTTTAATTTTTGGTTGCCCAGCACTATATCGTCATGATAATGACAAACTGGTCATTTCTGAACATTTAATGGTGACATACTGTGAAGGCCACGAAGAAGCTTCTGTGCCATGTCCTTGGCAGTATAGTTCGACTGTGATAATGAAAGAGGGGAACTGTATGAGAATAAGCGATATTTCCAAAAGTCCCTCCAGGTGTACGGTTAGTTGTGTTCAGGTTGAACGACCGATTTCAATATAGTCATGCAAACATTGCAAGCGATGAATTAAATTAAATGTCAACGAATACGAAATCGGGTAGCTTTAATTTCCAAAACTTCTATCACTAATGAAATTTTTGAATGTTGGTTTTAAAATGGTCGATAGAAGATCCGTGAATCAATAATTACACTAGCGATAATGACAAAGAACTGTTGGATAGCTAGGGATCCCCGAACTATATGCTATTTCCCTTACTGACATAATATAAGCCCTAATATAATAATAAGCCCCAATATAAGTAAATCTCGGTTATTCAAAATTACTGCATAATTTATCATTCGTATACTACTATCATGTCGCAGAAGGTCAATTTCCAACAGGTTTTGTGTATTATTGTATGTATTTAACTCAATTTAATTTCAGCCTGTGGCCATTCTAAACCAACTTATTAGTACTCGCGTAATTTACCCTGACCCAAATACTCAATGGGCTCAATACTCATCCCAGCCTCTCGTGTAAAGCTGTTTTGGTACAGCAGGTGCAATCATATCTTTTCACGTTTTCCCAAAACACCACTCTTTTAACCGAAATGGCGTTTTAATATGAAATAGACAAAGTCCGTCGAACAATGGCTGCTTCGAGTGATTAACAGGATCGTGCGCCGAGTATTTCTTGGGTCATTATTTTCAATAATGAAACTCTTTAATCGACCTAGAAAAAAATTTTTGTAAACCCTCTCAGAATTATTTTTTGGTTTACGTTTCAATATTCGTATAATCCAATGATCGAAAAAAATGAAAATAAAATAAAAAATAAATAAATACATCCGTCCCTACACCGTTAGTAGCTTTTCACCAAAACTACTGGACCAAACTCTATGAAATTTGGTTCAAAAATCGTACTTTGACAGGTGATGTGCCAATAAAATCGCCATAAATTTTGAACAACCCTAACCTAAAGGTTAGTAATTAAGGGCTGAAATATTGAAAATCGAGATCTCAAAAACTTTCAAGGTAATAATATTTATTATATCTTACAAATTTTTTCATTTTTTAAATATTTTTTGGTGTCTCATTTATAGATATTGTTATGATATATTTAGTTCGTAAAGAGCATGTATATGCAGTGGAAGACTTTAGAAAAGGATTTTATTTTGAAGAAAATAACAAGGTATTTGTGAGGCAAAAAAAAAAAACCAATGATTATGATTAGACTAAATAATATATTGAATGGCTCGATGGGTCATAGTTTCATACCTAAAGGAGCTCCTGAATTGCGGAAATGAAAATTTTTTCTTCCAGAAAAAAACCGGCTATGTTGCGGAAAAATATATTATGTATGATTCAGTTTGATAATCAAAATACGTGATCGCTTACCAATCAAAACAAAGCCCCTGGCAAGGGTATTTTTCCTACAGCTAAATTAGGCTGTATTGATCAGAAAGATGCTTGAAAATTGGCAGAAAGCAATGTTGCCTCGTAAACGGACGCTGCGGCTACTGCAGTGTTTGCTGTCCGTTCAAACCGAGCAAACGAAGCGGCGAGTGAATTTATGTTGACAGAGTTTTCCGCCTCCGCGGAAGCGCTGACCCAGAATTGTCTCATGGCTGATCCACGAATTTGTGACAATCTGACTCTAGTTTTCTACTAGAATTAGTTGATAGTCGATATAGAGTGTTTATCTTCTTTTCGTAACCTGAAAGTATAGGATTTGAAAAATCGTGGAACGTTTAAACAAAATAAATTAATAAGTATTTTTCTTGAAAACATACTTTTCTCCATGGGTTATCTGCTTGGATAAAAAATAGTAACGTACAGCTATGATGCATACCTGGAACAGACAGAAAAACAACTTGATTAGGAGCATGATCCTGAATGAACGGCACCATATTGTAATCATTGACAACATGTAAATTAAGTATTAAGTTGTTCTCCATCACATAAATTTTTGTATATTATTTTTCGAATGTTTTCGTCTATTTGTTTGATGTTTAGTATCATGAGGAAGATGCCCTTATATGGTACTCTTTTTTTGGACCCATTTTGGGACCAATCATATTATAAGTTGTTACTAAACCGCGTTGTTTCTCACTTGAAGCTCACTATCTTCGTGTAAAATCTATGCCATGTTTACGAATTGAGAAAAAAAAGGAGAGAAATTAGTCTGTACTGAAACTAAAGTGAAATTTGAATTTAAGATTGAAAATTGGCGTTTAATATGGAAATAAAAAAGTTGATTAGTTATTTGGGGGGGAAATATAGCGTTACCCAACCACTGTTAGCGTAACATGAAACTACAAGTGCCTCCGGTTCCATTTAAGTAAGCATCTTGATTTGCTCTCTCAAGACTATGGAGACGGGTGACGTTTAGTTGAAGTCGTCAAAACTCTCTAACGAGTGAGGATAGGCTACGAAAATCACTTACAGTAGACTATACTTGACGTACTGCGAGCAACCTAATAAGTGCTACGTACTGCGAGCAACCTAATAAGTGCTACGTCTACGTTCGGTTGGATTAAGTTCAATTTGTCCAGTGTGAACGCGCCTTTTACGAAATCCAAAAGACGACAAGCGTTTTGTTCCAATACTGACAAATATTTTCCCACAGATCATAAAATTCCCGTTAGTTTTGAATCCACCTCTCGGGATATTCATATTGCGTTTTAAGAATGCGTGTATTCACTATTTCAGAATATATTAGAATGAATTATTGTTAGTAACAAGTTTTTCAAACGACAACAAACTAATATAAACAGTTCCTAATAACTACATGGTGGTGAACATATCATTCCTCCCCATTAAGTCCTTGTTTAAGGGGAATATCGCTGGACTGGTTTGTGTAACCGCGCTGACCGTCGTAGGACCTCAGGATGGAACGCCACCCGTCTTGTGGAGACTGATGTTTGCTTATCACTGGCTTGCCCCGTGTCCCCTTCATCATCCCTTGTGGTTATTGGTTGACTGCTAGACATTTCGCCACTGTTCAAATTACTGCTCCCTTGCTCTGCAGTTGAACTTGACGAACCTACTTGACCTGACCACGTTGTTTAATGCCTTGGCAACCATGAGGATTCTGAATGGATTAAGTCTCTGGGCTTCCCTGGCTCCCATGTTTCCGCAATTGGTTGATGGCGGCGCACAAAACCTCAAGAAGTGTGAAGAGTGTACATCATGCGGCCTACGTGTTCAATTATTGTTCCCAATTCCCAGGAAGCTGATGTAAAAAATTTGACCTGCACTTTTTCTCCTATTGCCGACTTGTAATCTGACAGCTGTGACATAGCATGCTGGATCGAAGTAAAAGAGACAATGCTGTTCTAGGTTGACGACCATGCATCAACCATTCAGCAGGTGATTTCCCTGAGGAAAGAACTGTAGTTCGATATGTGAAAAGAAAGTGTGCTGGGTCCACAGGAAGTCTTGATAATGCATCAGCTATGCCATGCTTTTCTGGTCGCTCGATAATGAATCATTAACTCATAAGAGTTATAGCCCAAAGTTGGAGTCGTGCTAACGTGTACACAGATAACTGCTTTTTTGGATGAAACAGTGAAACCAGTGGCTTATGGTCAGTAAGCAACTCGAAGGGCCTACCATAGAGAAACTGATGGCATTTTTTTAACTCTAAATATGATAGAGAATGCCTCCTTCTTAATCTGGCTGTATTGTTTTTCATATTCTTTAATGTCTTTGAAGCAAATGCGATAAGGTATTCATTTCCATCAGGGTGTTGAGAAAGGAAAGCTCCGATTCCACATGAGGACGCATCAGTTGCTAAGATGATCGGATACTCACTGCGGTACGGGACCGGTCTTGTAATACTAACAATACGTGCTTTTAATTCTTGTAAAGCGGTTTCCGGTTCACCCCAACTGTAGGTGACGTTTTTCTTCCTTCAAAATGTTTAAAGGTGAAGCGATTGTTGCAAATTTCGGAATAAATTTATGATAATAGTTTACTTTACCGAGGAACGATTGCAGTTCAGAAAGATATGAAACATCCAACTGAGAATTTATAACCTTAAAATCGCCACACATGCGAATTTTTCTGTTAGGCGTAGGAACAACAACAATGGGAGCAGCCCACTTACTGAATTTTATCGGTTTTATAATACCTGCTTGAGGCAGCCGATCGATTTCAACTTTAATTGCATTGTGCTGAGAAAATGGTATTGAGCGGGATTTCGCAAACTTTGGGGTTGCACCTGATTTGAGATAAAATGAAACCTTGAAGGATTTTGCTGTCCCTAACCCAGAATTAAATATCTCTTTGTAACGTTTGCAAACATTGTCTATATTTGATCTCATTGTAATTTCATCTTCAGACGAGGCCATTGTAACTGAAACTTTCTGTTGCAGAAGCATTTCAGTCATCATCTCGGTTTGTTTTTGAAAACATAGTTGCATTTGTCGCATGCACTGCACTAAATTTGCATCCATAATCCTCGTCGTCAGTATTGCGTTTTAAGAATGTGTGTATTCACTATTTCAGGATATATTAGAATGACGTATTGTGAGTTACAAGTTTTTCAAACGACAACAAACAAATGTAAACAGTTCTTAAAAACTACAAGGTGGTGAACATATCAATTCACGAGTGCCAGGGAGACGATAGCGCCGACCCGAAGATGGTTATGTTACAGTCCACACGCACCTTCATGGATGTCGTTGGCGTTTCTACCACTTCGGAACTGCCGTTTTGCAGGCGCCCTCAAGAGGAGGAAACTTCTCTTATCTCCCCAGCTTATGCGCATTACGTGAGCGCGATGGCCCGAGAATATGACCTCATTACCTTCCGTCCCCCACGACCCTGCTAATACGGTCCGTATTACGCACGAACGCCTCGCTGATTTTCACCCCTTCTGCGCCACTTTTCCCCACTAAAAGCAGTGTAGCAGAACAAGTTTAGGAATGCGTTGTGTTCTTCCCATTTCTTTTCACATTCTTTTGTTATGGCCACGTATATTGTTTGTGAACGTTTGACAGACAATACTTCCTTCTACTAAGAAAACCGTTGATGTCTTCCGAAACATCTGCATTCGACTCAAACTTTATCACATTAACATACGATACCAGGGAAATCAAGTTTCTTCGAACTATTCAAAAAGCCACTTGCAATCCGCATATTCAGAGACCACTGGGTCGATATTGACTGCACAATATATCCCTTCTATCCGTTTTTAATTCATCGGAAACTGCAGAAATTTGTCCAATTGGCGACTATCTGGTCAGTTTTTAAATTTCGCCAGAGATGGGGTCAAAGTTTCTATCTGGGGTCAGACTCCGATTATTTCATTATAATATTGTTTTCATCTACAGAGACTACCGTGGGCTTTTTCGTCAACTTGTCCGCAAGTTTGAGCTAAACCGTACCAATCGGCCATGTGATAGTGGTTAAGTATATCTTGGACGGATACGGGAACTTAGTTCTTAAATAGTAATTCTACTCTTACTTCTTGAAAACTACTTACACAGTTAGGGCCGCGCCAAATTTTCACACAAGAGTGAGACAATAACACTGAACGATGGTAAGGTAATGGCTTAGTAATTCAAGGAAAAAGGATTTTTAGAAATTGTAATATTTTCTTTCGGTGAATCTATTATCGTTATTTTACAGATTTTGAAACAATTTGTATTGCTCAGTCATGAGATTATTCCTGTAGTATTCCTGTATCACGAGCCTGATGCTAATACAGAAACTTTATTCTTTACCTACTACTCATGAAGTTGAGGCTTACTCAACGACAGTTTTGTGTAAGATTTTCGTTCAATGGGTTCACCGGAACCTCTTCCACAAGTCATCTGAACGTTTGAAAACTAATCGTGCCACTAAATCGTGTGAAATTCCTTAATATACCGTGGAACTGGGATAAGCTACTGAACGTTTTAGCATTTGGGTGAGCTCCGGAGATAATTTCTTTGTTACACAACCTATGAAGCTAAAATTTGGAATGAATAACCCTCGAGATGGCAGAGCAGCTGAGTGAGCTCGGAGCAAATCTATTTGCTACTCGACCTATGAATAGCACATTTTTACGTAGAAAACGTAAAAACGTATTTTACGCTCACCAAACTTCAGTGTTTTGGTGCTAGGTAGTAGGATATTTTTAAATTTATTTTATTGGCTGCGCGTCTACACAGATGCATATAACCAGTATTTTTCCTATACAGTATACATGATTTGGTATTGCATACTTCATTATTCAATGAAGTTGGTCTTCCAGAACGGAATACAAATAGAACATAATTATAAAGAGCCTTATTAGCATAACCTCTAATAATTTTATATAAATGTGTTGATAATTGGGGAGGAATGTATGTCGTGTTGATGAACAATTCCGGTAGAGGTCCATCTGATCTTCAATCCCACACAATCCCTGGAAATAATGGATGACGAAAATCATCCATGATGTAAATTGAGAGACTTATGAATGTGATAATGTGCAAAATTTTGGTTTTGGGGAACAAATAAGTTTTACTCAATTGCGAAACTTGCTAACTTGTTTTGGTAAAAGAAACCCCAATTCATTGAACAAAATTTTCACTTTGAAAACTTATATTCCAAAAATTTCAGGCGAATTTGGATCAATGATTGAAGAAAAATGTGCGTATAAGGCTCAGGCCAAGACTTCTCAGTATGGGAGGCACTAGTAGGTTAGAGATTGAGGAAAACATTATCCGGAAACTACTACCTCAGTAGTTAACATCGTAGCTGAGAATTATTTCACTTCTTCTCCCGTAACATGTTAGCATTTAAGGTAATGTAGAAACTAATGGTAACCTCAACCTCGAGAATACGGATACCATCTCCCGGAAAACCTAAAATTGGAAGTTGCGGTAAGCAGCGAGAATGAAGAAGGTTGGAGCCTGCTCCGAAAACAGCTGTTGTTCCCGCAGTGGAGATCTAATACTCCCTTACAAGGTCGTTCGCTAATGGAGAGAAACACTTCACCCAACCCCAAGACGGCCGTACGTTGATTTTTTTAAGGAATCACATCACTCCACAGTTTGTCCATTATGGGAGACTCCATGGACCTTGAGTTGAATAAAGTGCTTTTAGGAACGACTGCCAGGCTCCAAGCGAATTTATGTGGGAGGTTCCTATCAAGAATCGTACTATAAAATGCAACGGTTTTTTTCCATTTCTTTTGATTTTCACTTACAACCATTGGTGTAACTAGCGAAGTGTAACTCCCATTTTCATAACAGGAAAATGGTTGGCCAATTTTCGGAATGATCTCATTTTATTACAACATCTCATGATCCCTAAGCTATTCTAGTGTCAAGGAAAGCTGATTTATTACGCTAAGTTGTAAACTAATATTGCTAAGTAACCATAATGAATAATAATGTGAAAAGAAGGCACTAGATACAAGGTACCTACTACTAGATACTATTGAGTAGTAGGTACTTGTGAGCAGTAGGTACTAGACGATGCATAGACTTCTGACCAGCTGAAGGGCTCCTAAAGCTGATGATTTCTATCGTGTTTAATCTCTGAAGCTGACATTAATAGACGATCGAAATAATTGGCTCATTCCTAACCAGCTGAGTGAGCTAAATTGTCTCCTGTTCATTCTGAGAAGTTGAGATTTGATAGGGAGAGTCTCCTGGACACTCAGAGATTATTGAAATTATTGGCTCTTTGCCAATCAGCTGAGTGAGCACATTCTCTGCTTTTACCCCTAGGAAGTTGAAATTTGATTGGGATACTCTCTGGGACACTAAGAGACGACTGCAATTCTTGGCACTTCCCTAACCAGCTGAGAGAGCTAAAATCTCTCCTTTTCATCCTAGGAAGTTGAGACTCGAAAGGGAGACTCCCTGGGACATTAGGAGACGATTAAAATGATTGGCTCATTCCTAATCAGCTGAGTACGCTAAATTCTCTCCTAATCATCCTAGGAAGATGAAATTAGATATTTATAGAGACTCTCTGGGACACCAAGAGACGATTAAATTGATTGAGTCTTTTCTGAGCAGTTGACTGAGCTAATTTAATTGAGACATTTTTAACTTGAGACACAAAACACATAGTTCACAGGGGGGAAAATAAGACATATCCATGTACCGATGTATCTGCATATAGTGTAGTTACTCAAAATCAGTTTAATGATTTTGTACTTATTTATACAATAAATTTTCTGAATATTTACTAATTTGTTAGGATATTTCTTTCACCTTGAGCCTCAGCTACTCATTGGAGGAACGAAAAACCACGCTTCATTTCAAATTTCAGCTTCAAATATTGAATAGCAAAGAACTTAATCCGTATCTCATTCAGCTGATCGGGGATGTTCTGGACTTTACGATTCGTTTTTGGACGCCCCGAGGGGCCTCCATCCCAAATTTCAGCTTCATAGGTTGTATGACAAAGATATTTGATCCGCCGCTGATTTAGTTTCGTTTTTTGTGTGGCATTTTTCACTTTTAGGTCCTGGTGAAAGCGTGTTCCACGCTATCAACCTTACGCGTTCAGTCAAGCTAACCTCATTGTAATCCTTAGTTGAAATTTTCATCTTGGTGGAATATTGCCTACATTTGAGTTGTAGTACCGCTGGAACAAAAGCCATCTTGGTTTGTAAATCGCTTTAGGAAAAACTGTTGCCACGATGATTTCCCTCACGTAGGCCCAGACTTTCCAATAAAAAGGGGAGAAAGAAAAGAGGGGGGAAAAACGAATGCGTGTTCATCTGTAGAACAAAAGCTTTTCAGCGATGTGTGTCATGACCACGAAATAAGAAGGCAGGCGTGTGAAGAATAAAGGATCCTTCCTTGTCGAAGCTTCCTTGACATTTCTCGCCGTCACCTTCCTGCCAGCGATGGAAATCGCTCGGGATAATGGGACGAGGAGCAGTCGTTTCGGGCTATTAGTTGCGCAAAGATTGACACAGCTTGTACAGATATTTCACCAGAAGAGCCGTGAGTCTGCGGGATGATGCAAATTGGAGATTCAAATTAACGATGAGTCGGCTTCACCGTTGATGCGGAAATATTGCGGAGATCGTATAATCTTGACTGAAACGATTCCCATTGAATTTCGATGTTGAATTTACAGAGGTTTCCGAGCTAATGGTCTGAAAATGGATGATTTAGGTGTGAGAGAATAACAAAATTTTCGTGAACCATGGATTGCACAACTTGAAAACACAGTGTTTCAAGTCCATCTACAGTACATTTTGTGGGTCTGATGATTCAAATCGAATGACATGAAATCTAAATCCCTGGAACCACTATTTTTCTTGAAATTATCAATTTTATTTTGTATCGTTATCTGACCAGTTTTCTTTTTATATGCGTACAGTTTCTCCTGCTTCTCAGTATGTTTGATATATTCAGCTTACTGATTCTATAATTTTGCTTCCTCACTATCAAAGGTAGGAAAGCTTGGTGTTCGTGAAAGAAGTCGAAAAACTTGTTGTCCTTCAAAATCAAAATTCCCACTTGCTTATTGTGTTTCAGAGCTTCCCGACCAATTTTGGTACCGTGTCTGTCTGTTGTATGTCTGCCTGATGTCTGTGGTTAACCCTTGTCACGCCCAAAACTATACCAAATTTCAGTCCGGTTTTGATGACATTTTCAGGGATTGTGCTAGTTAGGCTCCTACGGTTCCTTATAATCTTGAATGCCGTCAAATCAACAGTAGTCTGTAAGCATGCATAAACGTGAATTGCTCATAACGTCGATTTCCAATCATCTGTTAGTTTGATTTCATTCAAACTCGGTAGGTAGTTGGGTATATGTTCTACAAAAATGCCATATAAATTATATCGCGATTGTTGGAGTAATAACCATTGCGCACGTGCGCACATTAGTACATTAATGACATTTAAGCTAATCTGTTCGTAGAGAGCATGCAAGATGCAAATCCACACTCATATATTCCACCTTGGAACCCTTATAGGATCAGATAATAATACACATTACATGTCATCGTATTTGATGAATCAAGTAACCAATAATATCAGACATCTTGGAAAAACCTTGGATCTCGACAATATAATAGATGGCCGGAGTGGGACGTCATGCTTAGCGACCAATTAAGTGGATACTTGCGATAAAAATAAATATTCCTTCATCAGACAGCCTTCACAACATGAAGGCTAAGCTGGGAGATTAGCAATAGACAAAGGAATGACCGGTATGTTATTTTTCTTGGACATCCAGGAAGAGCGGGTCGGCAGAGCGAGACGTAAATCGGAGAACGTGATGCCGCGAAGGGAGATGACGGCAGGTGGATCCGCCGCCTTGACCCCTCGGGCACGTAGGGACCTCAAATTGAATGTGACGAATTCTTTTATACGAAGAAGGAAACGGGTTGGATGGAATTGCATTGCGTTTTCTGATATTAAGAACTACGTGAGAAGGATCATAAACGAGAATAGGTCGCCAACTTGGTGCTTCGTAATCGTTCAGTTGGAGCAGAACAAATACTATATTTTGTTCTTCTCACGAAAACTTCATTGCACTTTATTATGATCAGAGAAATAACCTGGAAAACATAACAGAAGGTCCACCTTGACATATATGGTGCTACAATGAGTTATTTTTGTCTAGATAACAACCAGAATGAGAGAACACGCACACACCAAGCTTGTTTCCACGAAGATTTATTCGACAATTTTGTGCTCCATAACCTTTCTGGACAGATGAATTCAACTACGAACCAAACAGACGTCGCTCGAGCTAGCCAAATGTACAAGGCACTGGACAAGGTTCAAATTTGAGTTACACACTTTTTGGGTCGGTAAATATGAATCTGAAGTCCGTTTTAGCGACCACAAGATATGAACTAGTGTGAACAAGATATGAACGTTTTGTCCTCTTCTTTTTTCGGCCATGCGTGGTGGTACTATCTACATTGGAATCAAGATTTCATGAGATCCAAACAATTGTTAAAGTTAGAAATTAGTACGATAAAAGCTCTGTTATATATATATATATTAGGGATGAGTCGATTCCCGATACCGATTCTCCATACCACCGATTCTTAGGCATTGGTATCGGTATCGAGAATCGATCGCCTAAAGCCGATACCGATACCGCCCGGTGATAGGCGTTTTATTACACTACGTTACTATTGCAACCATCTATGTAACAACGAAGATGGTTGTACCGTGCAACCGTTGTGTGAAGTTAGCAGTTGCGAAACATGAATTGTCCAAAACACAACTTACAATTATAACTTTGTTTACAGGTAGGCTTGTGTTATTTTGTTTGTGACAAGTAGAACAGATGGATTTAAAAATTACCTCATTTGCAAATATATTGGGATCAATTTTTTGTAAGTATAAATTATATGTTGTACAAAAAAATTTGAATAAATTACTAGTTCAAGAGGAATTTTTGTTTTTCACCTACAGCTAAGTTAGATTATGCGCCAATGGTATCGGTATCGAGAATCGGGAATCGATTTTCTAGGAATCGGTATCGGTATCGGGAATCGATAAATTTTGGTATCGACTCATCTCTAATATATATATAATGGTAATATATATATTTTTTTTTCTTAACCTTATTTTCCTTTAACCCTGAAATATGGTTTGATGTTTCGGAGGAGCTACAACGACAATTTGCAAAGATGATTCTCAGCGTACCACAATAGAAATCTAAATGCATGGTACTTATGCCATAAGAAAGAACTGCCTTGGATCTTCTTCTTCAAGTTGAGGCTACACTTTCGGTTTCAACATTGTAAGGGTCGTCAAGATGGCACCGGAAAGGTACTCCAGAATGTTGCTGAAATTAAGTTTAGAAAGAGGGTAATAGAGGGAGGAACGGAGATGTGGAATAAGTTTCGTGGTGGCAGCTTCTCGTGATTATCTCGGGACAGACTTAGTCGCTAAAGCAGCAGGTGCTGGGCGTAATCGAATGGAGGGCGAGTGGAGAATCCAAACCTACGTTAAGAAAAGTTGTCCAAAAGTGTTGAGAACCTGTCCCATATAGCGGCACTGTGCCCGGTCCGAATCAAGTTCCGATCGGCTGCCTTGGGAGCAACATCCTACACAAGAGAACAGCTAATAAGCATTTTGGATGACAGATCAAAATGGAAAGCGTAGACTGATAACCTCACACAGTCCAGACAAGAATTAAATTTATATAAAAGGACACTCCGGACGACTAATGCCGGGATCGTGCTGGTGAAGGGGGAGTACGCGTCGCAAAAAAAAAAAAAAAAAAAAAAAAAACGTGCATTTACAATTTCAACTGACTACAGAACCGAATAAGATCGAGTCTAATCACCAGGAGTTCAGGCTAGTCACTTTGCGATTCACATTCGTGTTGATGATATTTTTCCCCTTCCAACAATTGAAATCTTCTGGTGAGTGAACTGTTAGTCTTACAAAGCTCTGAGGGATCTCATCAAATTTATTCAACTGAGCTTTAACCAAACCGAACGAAAAACCCAAACTTTTAGAAATGTTTTCAAGATTTCGATTGTTTGATATTCCAACTATCAAACTTTACCTTTTGAAATCGGCCGAAAGTAATGAAGAAATTACTGGCACATCCTAGTAGTTGATGTATGATTTTTGCGTCGAATTTCATTAACTTTGGTCCATTAGTTACGTGGAAGAAAACTTCGAGCAGACGGATTTTTTTCCAAATTTTCAAAGAAAATGAAGCTATTGCTATGGTTCCAAAATTTCTAAAATCTCAATTTTCGAAAATTGTCCATTGAAATCCATTTTGAGTCATTCCGAGACGAATCCCAGAGCTTAACGCTTTTTCGTATGTTAACATGTGTCCTTCCAGATAATAACTTTTCTTAGGATTGAGATAAGAATTCCGTTCTTGCGCCAAAAAATCAAGCTTTCCAAAATAAGGACGAGTTCTTTGGCTAGCATTTTATTAGTCCAATTAACTGGTCAAATTTCAAAAAATGTGCTAACAAAATTACTAAAAACTGTTGAATTTATATTTTCTAGCGGAATTTTACTCAAACAAAGTTTATTAATGGTGAACTAGAATAATTATTCTACTTTACGTAGAAAAATGTTCTTAAATTTCATAGATATTTGCCAAACAACTGATTAAAAAATAAATAAATGAAAAAATGAAATAAAAATTTAATTCTTGTTTTGAGTAGCAGAATATTATTTAGAACTTTTTTTTTGCCAAAAAACTGGTAGTTGACAATTTCTTTCCACTCAGTCCTCAATTTTCATAACAATGTAACATAATATAGTACATACAATAATTTACGGAATTTTTCATACAATCATGCTACATCACTGGAACTTTTTTCTTTTTAATTCATTTTTTGAATTTACTTATATTGAAACGTGAACCAACATATTTTAGGGTGGGGTTAAAAAAGTTTTGTTCTTGGTCGATTAAATGGTTCATTGTTTATAAAATGGAAAATCAAATTTCTTAACATACCTAACCTTTTAGTAGTTGAATTGCTTGTTTGACAACTCAACGTGAGTTGGAGGTTGCGACAATTAAGCTTCTGGATTTCTGTCAACAACGCGTTGTTGTCTTTGCAATTATCAATACGTACGGTACAAGGGAGTGGATGGAGGTCGTTTATCGCATACGGTGCGGGTCGGAGTTGGATTGCGAGTAATTTTCGGAATGGAAGCCCCTTATGAACCCCGTTGCCAAGACACGGTGTTGTTTGCCATTTGCGAGCCAAGCAATGCGGTTGTAGTCAAGGATTAGTGCCCAGCCTCCTCCTTCCCATTTCCTAAAGGTAGTAAAACCGCAGAGAGCTGTAGTATAAAGCGGCCCATGGGAGGGTGACCGTCGTATTTCCGAGGTGAACGCATTTCACTGGGCGACCCGGCAAATGGAGCCACTGAGTTTTCCGTCAAATCGCGACTAACTCGAGATCAAAATGGTGACCCCTTTCGTTGAACAAACCCTTCTGTGGTTCTGATTTCCCTCATGTGAAGTAACAATGTTTCGTCTAAGAACACATTTCCGCTAACATTGAAACCTTCAATGTGCTTCTGACCATACGAGTCCATGTATTTGTATACCGACACATTCGAGAGTTTTCGCAACGCTGAGTCGTAGTCGAATGGGAAGAGCTACGAATAGACATAGAGCATTGAGCATGTGCGTAAAATGCAAATAGTTGGCGGTATCCATTCGTTGTTCGAATACAAAAATCCTATTCGGAGCTGAAGGGAAGCCGAATACAGCTCCAAATAAGTATCTAACCTTTCATTTCGATAACCTATAATCAATTGTTAGTTTCCTATTTCCAGAAGGCATGACACGGCTAATATTCGTGATTTTCAAAAAAGGTGGTTGTTTTGAAGGAATATCCTCACTTCAATTATGCTGATACCTACCTCATAATGGATACTAAAGCTTCAGGATCTGCCAACAGTCCCATTTCGTCCAAATTCGGACGGTATTTGAGAACAAGTCTCAGTGTGGCATCCCACAAATTTCAATGAAATTGATAACCATTGCACAAGTGCAAACCTGAAACTGTTTGTTATAGACCGTGCTCTGATAATGATAGATCTATTTTGATGAAATGGGTGGGGGTTGTGACACTTTACAGATAAGATAGATAGACATACAGGAACTGCTGTTTTCGCCCTCTGTCGTGTATTGGCATATACCATCCACATCTTCAATATTGGTTCATTATTTTCAACATAGTGAAACGTAATTGGCAAAAGGGAAAAATGTAAAATATCGTACACATTTAGGTAATAGGTACAGGGTTGTAAATATCTATAATATACATCTTGATCGTTGATCATGTTGAAGTTTCTAAATAAAATTCTCCTAACCCAAGGCGGATTGATGTTGCGTTTACAAGTACCCTTCCAAGTTCCCTTCCTTCTTCTTCCACATCTATTTCAAGTGAAAAAATTAACCACGTAGATAAAGTTTTTTATAATTTAATACTTCTTCCATTATGAAAGAATACACGTTAGGTACCTAATTAATCTATGAATCGGGCTTAAACGAAAATTTAGTGCAGTATAGTCACGTTAGTGCGACTTTTGAATCGTTTAATTCAACCGTACGATTCCCTAGTCATGCAGTACGATTTTCTGGTTACGTTCTGGTTTTCTGGCGATAGAAAAACATATTTTCGTACAACGACTCAGCTGAAAGGCTCAGATGAAAAACTGCAAAAACTTCATATTAAACGGCTCAAACTGCATGACTCCAATCAAATTCAACATTTTCCCAAAGCTTTGGTTTTCACAACCGTCCGTTTCCTTAGACGACCACTAAACTTTTCTTATTTACAAAACAAGAATACTATCATCCAGCAGGCAATTATTATACGTGTCAATCCACCACATCAATCCTATACATCAATCAATATACAGGGTGAACGACTCGTAGATGCAAACATTTTTTTGCCTTAAACAAAATCGTAAATGGAGTAAAATGCCGCCACCCGCATATTTTTATCTCAATCAGTTTTCGACATACGATTTTTACAATGAATACCGTGTTTATCCATCTTAAACTTGAATTTCTCCACCATAACTCATCTAAATTTATCTTTTGACCACATTTTTGGAAACAGTATTAAATTTTCTACAAGGATGGTGCACTTAAACTCAGGAAAATTTCATCTACAGACCACAACAGGAGCTCTAACATAGACAAATTTGAGAAAATAAAATACCTGAAAATCTTTAAAACGTTACAAATCTTCCAAAAAAAGTCAAGGAAACTGGCAAATCATGAAAACTGTTTTATTTAATACTCTTTCCAGCGGACCCATACAACTTCCATTGCAGTCCCATAAATACTAGTCTGTGCGCATGCGCGAACGATAATTTATTATAACGTTGATTTCTTATAATCTATTTGTCCGATTTCGTTCAAACTCGGGGAGGAGATGGGTACATGTTCCAGAAAAATTCCTGATCAATTACATCGCAGTTGGTGGAATAATAACTATATTGCATGCGCAAAACTAAAATTGGTCGACACAGATAAAACTCCGTGACTAATGTACCGATTTTGTTTATTATTTCCAATAATAAGGCTATGTGATCGTGTAGCAAAAAATTTTTATAACTCGCCCTCAAACTTTGTCACTTTACGTTTCAAGGTGCGTAGAATCCAAATTTGAAATGTCCGTCCGCGTCCGCCGTTCGCCGTCCGCCGTCCTCCATCCGCCTTCCGGGCCATAAAAGGCCTAAGACTTGACTTAAAAAACCCGTTCTATCGCACATAGACTCCATTTGGGGTCTAGTTGGTCCTAACGTTCAACCATCCCGATCGCTTTACTCGCATAGATATGCTATGGGCCAAAAACGGGCGAAAAAGTGTGAAAAAGTGTCAGTGCTAGACTGACGAACGTGCGCACGCCTTGTGGGTGGGAGAGGGTGGGCGGGAGAGAATGAGAGGGAGGGCGAGGCGGAGGGAGTGAGAGGGAAGGGAGGGCGAGGGAGTGTGGGGCGGCGGAGGGAAGAGAGGGGAGTGAGGGGAGGGGAGATGGAGTGAGAGGGAAGGGAGGGCGAGGGAGTGTGGGGGAGGCGGAGGGAGTGAGAGGGAAGGGAGGGGAGGGGAGAGGGAGGGAGGGAAGGCGAGAGAGAGAGAGAGAGAGAGAGAGAGAGAGAGAGAGAGAGAGAGAGAGTGAGTGAGATGAAATTAATTCCAATTAGAAGAGATTGTTTATGAGTATGAAAATACTCATAATTCTATTCTACGCTTTATGATATAAAGCTTCGCTTCCTTCGGGTGTCCCTAGACGGCCCCATTTACTTTTTTTTTCTCAACTTTACTATAAAGCGTAAAATTATGGGGTCCTGGAGCTGTAATGCAGTGGACGAGTGAACCAAATATTGGAAGCCCCGAGTTTCGATACCTAGTAAATATACTATAAGTGAGGCTAAATAATTACGGTCAGTTTTCTACGTAGAAGGTCTGTATGATACAGAAATAATCAACCTTTGTGTAATAATTTGCAGCGTTTTAATGAATTTTTCAAGGATTGTGCGGTTTAGCTCCTAGACGTTCCCCCATAAATTTCATTGCCGTTGGAATAATAGTAGTCTGTGTGCATGCGCATTGGTTAATGTCTTGTAACGTCGACTTATCAATCATTTCGAGTCGTAAACTAATTCTATACGTCCATGTTACAATATGTTAGGAAGCTAAACCACCGTTAGGACTTAGTAGGCGTTTTCTACTACATTTTAAGAATATTATCAATAATAGGACTGTTATCTTAAGATTCCTACTTTTAATCTATTTGAATACCACTCGGTCCTTAGGAAATTTTATGCTGATGACTGGTGGAATCGTAGGATAATTATTTAATTGTCCTTTTTATCAATACCCAATTAAGTAGAGAGTTACATATGAGTAAGTAGTTGCATAAGTAGCAATTATATGTGGTCTGAAAGCACAAGGAGATACATGAAGAAATTTACGGCTCTAGGTACGTAAATGCAATTGATAGCATAGAAAGGGAATAAACATAATATTAGTTTATATAATATTAGGAATTTTTAAATGCTTAATTTTGTTAAAAAAAATGTAACTGTTAGATTAATAGAACGAAGATTTAACGAGAAGAATTATTTAAGGATGGACCGCGAAATAAAACAATTAGTAGCCGGCTCCTTACGCAGTAATGACCCAGAAAGTTTACCATGATGGAAAAAGTTAGCAGCAATAAAACAATTGATCAGACTCCACTTCGCCCCGTAGTTTGTTACTTCTTTAATGGGGCTTGAAAGATTCTTAGCGCCTTCTTGGAAAGTGGACTTTTGGCGTTGTTACTGGTGGAATAGGTAGTTGTAACTTTGAGGAGTGTTGTAAAAGTGATTAAGGCCTAGTTTGTTAGTAGAACTCACATGACGTTACACTACAGGAAGATCTCGGACTCGGCGAACTCGGGTGCTCAAGTTGAGAGAGGGTTCTAATCAATTCTTCATTAGGGGTAATGTGCGATTCCCTGGAAGTTGGTCTTGATTTCTCGAAGCGAAAAGCTCCCCTCGGATGTTTGTCTTTTGTAAGCCTTTGACCTACTCAAATTGGCTTTCTTAACAAGCTTTTACTTTTGTTCGTTCGCCTCGTCTTGGATTCATTACCGGACGATCCGTTGGTTGCAGTTCATCACTTGAAATCTGATCTTACAGCCATAAATAAATAAGAACAATAGACAGGGGCATTATTTAACTGATTTTTTAGTTAAACTGACGCTGTAACTATTAACTGTTACAGCACATAACTAAATTCGATAACCTATAGGGAAGCTTTGTGTTAGTGATAATTCTCATTGCCGTCAAATCAATAGTAGCCTGTGCGCATGCGCAAACTTTAATCTATTCTAACGCTGTTTCCTGATCACTTGTTGGTCCGATTTCGTTCAAACTCTGTAGGTGTAATTGGTTATACGTTCTAGAAATGATTTATAAATTTTACCGCGATTGATAAAGACCATTGGGCATGCGCGAAACTAATATCGAATGACAGAGGCAAAACTCCGAGTCCAATGATATTGATGAAATTTTCTGAGATTGTGTGCGATAGCTTCTAGACGATCCCCTATAAATTTCATTGCCGTCACATAAATAGTAGACTGTGCGCATGTGCAAACGGTAATTTATTATAACGTCGATTTCATATCATCTATTGGTCAGATTTCGATCAAACACGGAGAGTCGATGGGTATATGTTCCAGGAAAATCCCATTTGAATTATACTGCAATTGGTGGAGTAATAACTATAGCGCATGCGCAAGACTAAAATTGATCGACATAGACAAAATTCCGAGACTAATGGACCAATTTTTATGACATTTTCAAGGATTGTGAGGTTTAGCTCCTAGACGTTCCCCTATGAATTTAATTGCCTTTGGATTAATAGTATCTAATCACTACGCATGCGCAAACATTAATTTCTTATATTCTCGACATCAATCATTTCGACTCGTACTTCGTTCTTCAACTAATTCTATTCGTCCCTGTTACAATATAAGAGGAAGCTTTATTGCACATCCAACTTGACAAACTTTTTTTTATATATAACTAGGGTTGTAATTGATAACTGTGACTTCAATTTATTTTATGGATAAATTGACCTGAATTAGTTTGTAATACCAACCCTTCAACCAATAGATAGTTTTGGAGAAATTAGTCGATCAATAACTAAAAGATAAATGGTGTATTATTAGTTACACGCAGGTGAAACTAATAACTAAATCAGTTACAAAACATTTAGTAACTACCAGTGACTAATTAATAATTAGCTGTTACTCATTGTTCGGGCAAACAACAACTGATAGATAACTTTTTTTGTTGAAAACATCAATACCGAAGCCAGTCAAAATGTAGCACGAAATTTTCTTTGCACATCATGACTTTATGAGCAAGTTTTTATACGAAACGAGAATTTAAATTAGAGTTCGCTTGTATTTTAAACCGAAAAATCCAAATATGTTCACTATTT
This sequence comes from Adelphocoris suturalis, assembly GCA_030762985.1. Taxonomy (NCBI): domain Eukaryota; kingdom Metazoa; phylum Arthropoda; class Insecta; order Hemiptera; family Miridae; genus Adelphocoris; species Adelphocoris suturalis. Next base: position 29,042,686 of record CM061041.1, on the reverse strand, counting down.
TGGCGCACATATGAGGGATGAAAAAATTACAAAATTCGAGTCATGCTACAGCCATGTCATCTTTTGAGTGTGAACACAATGTTTCCGCCACTCACAGATGAATTCTGAAACAAAATTAGTTAAGATTCGCGCAAATAACGAATAAAAACTAATTATTTATAAGTAGTAACTAAATCGTGCGACTAAATTAGTTATTAGTTACTGGTAATAGATAAATTATGCAACTAAATTAGTTTGTAGTAATTCTCTATTGTAGTAACTAATTTAGTTGTAGTTAATATTTTTTTTCCATTCGCTAAAAATGAGAAGTGGAGCGATGTGGAGTTCCCTCGTGAACACAACTGAACACATATCTCACCCAACATTTTAGGAGGTAGAAAAGATACCTATGATTGAAAGATAAATAAAATAGAACAGGCTCAGCTCAATATTCCGTAAAGTAGGAAGGTACCTACGTGAATCTTGGGGTGGGTTTCACGAATTTCCGATCGAGACTGAACTGAGACTTTCAAGTTCAAGAAAAGAGGGTCTCTCATCATATGGAATTTCACGCTCAGATTCGGATTCAGCGCACTTGAAACCCTCTATGCAGCAATTTTCATCTCAAAATACTGTGTAGTTTGGCAATTAAACGGGTAGGAAGATCACGGGTGACGTAGCAGTGCAAGGAGCTGACTGCTAGGGTGACGTCATCATGCATGCAAATGAAGTTCAAGAGCCTTTTTATTGATCAGATAGTCATCATATAGCAAATTTTCGGAAAGCTCTAGCTCAGATCTTTCTATTGACCAAATAAAACAATAACCATGTGAATTCTCCATTCTCAGAAGCAACGAGTTTTACGAATTTCGGATCGAGACTGAGCTGAGCCCAGCGAGTCATGACAATTTTTCTGAAGCTCCTTTCTAGCCACCTTTTTCAACTTCCCTAGCTTTTTAGGTAAAACACCGATTTTGAATCTTTTTTCAAAAATAATATGTCAATTACCTATACAAAAAAAAGGTTTTGGAAAAAAACGATATAGGTACTCGCTACTAAAAGTATTCTGTGAAGAAGTCGGCGTCATCGAAACATCCTCCAACAATGTATGGCTTTACACAGGATAACACCAATATAACTCCCAAATGAACTAAAAGTGGAGAGAGTGGAGCCTCGAAACATAAACATGTAAACATTTCAACGATTCACAGCAATCACTTAGTATTCTAGTACTTACTGAAGCCCAAAGAATAACGCGCTTGGTTGAAAATCATTGATCAATGATAATCAAAGGTGTTCCATTATACCACATGCAAATGGTCGAGTGATTCTGTAATAGCAAGACGGCTGGAGTTTTGTTTTTATCAGATCCACAAGGGGAAGATAAGCAATTAATGTTGGATTGGGAGTCTACTTTAGGGAGGGATACAACTCTATTGATTATTACCTAGATCCCTCATCACCACCATCACCCTCGCAATACCGAATTCCTGCAAGACTTTTGTGATCTATGGTCTTCAGCTGTGGAAAGGGGAGAGAACTCAGATGAGAAATAACTGTAGGTACTGGAGAAGGGCGGAAGTATTGTCTCCGGAAATCTCCAACCCCCTAGATGTTCCTTCGTTATATAAATAAATATGGGATCCTAATGAGAAATGGGTTTAGGGAGGGTGATGGAAGTCTTCAATCACAGGCTCCGTTCCTGTTTGCCAACACAAACAGCCGCCTTTCTGGCTTTTGTACTCTTGTATAACCCCTCCCTCGACCGTTTCTATGTAATGTACTAGCTGAAATGTGCATTATTCGTTCGGTCCGTAGAACTTTATTGATTATTGAAAGTATTTAGAGATACCACAATCCCAAACGCAAGAAAGCTACTGAATGGCCGTTCCAGGTCAATACTTACACAGACTAACCGACGCAACGTTGCTGGCCTTGGGAACTAAGTCCTGAAAGCGACTGAACTTCAAAAATGTTATAAGCCACCTTTACAATGAATACGGTTTAATCTCAATACATTAACAAATGACTGCTTACTATAACCGTTCATTGGATTTAATATGAATCTGATAGTTTTGTATTCAATATAGACAAACCCAACATCCTCCGAGTTAAAGTTCCTATCTACATTATACGTAATGTAGCAACCTAATTAAGCAACAGCTGAATTATACGTAATTATACGTAATTAAGCAACTATTAAACAAATATTACAGCGTAATTATACGTAATTATGCAACAGCTAAATTATTGCCGATCAGAGAAAGAGGCACACGTACGTCGAATTGATCTCTACTTTGGATCTATACATATTACCTCACTCATAATTACGTTTAATGAATTATAAAAGGTATGTTTTAAATAATTACACACGTGCAAAAGGTCTTTTCTAGGCTTTAAGCTTTGCGAACCCGATAATCGCGGATAAAGGATTCTCTAAATTACGAATCATAAAATTCAACAGGAAGTCCATAAAAAAGGAAGGAATATCTGCAGCAATGACTCGGAACCACCAACATGTTCCAACCATTGTTGCCGTTACACTATTTTAGTGTTTTAGATCTTTCAGGGAACGCTACAGATTCTTCTCAGGAATATAAAATGGTTGTTAAACGAAATAAATGAGAGTCACTGCTTGAATCAAAATTGGTACTTATGTATGAGATTAAACTAATGGAAAATACATACATATAATATTATCCAATATCTGGAGTATTATTATATATAAAAATGCGTGGAAAATAGTGATGTATAGCTAGAATCTGGTAGCGCACGTTGCCCAAGAGGGGGCGGGGGGGGGGGGGGGTATCGGACGGGTTGAACTTGTCAGTGATCCTATTTATGTTCATTTTTAGGATTTCTTGCTATAACAATCACTATTATTACAATATCACAGTGACTCACATAATTTCCGAAGAAGTCAGTTAACACGCAACTTCTACAATACTATAAATCAAGATTGGTAACAAAGGGCGGTCGATAAATATGGATCCCTGATGTGAAATGAGGAGCTGGCGACGAGAGTCTTCAATCACCTTACGGCGCCTTTCGCCAGTTTGCCAACCTCTCCAGGCGCTAATGCTGCCCTTCTCGTATCAATCTCGCCTCCTCGAAAGAGTTTGAGAAGTGGGCTCCGTGCCCTCGCGTCTCCTCCTTCAACCTTTTTGTCAACCTGTCATCCGAATTTCAGGGTCGAAGAGGGCTAATGGACGAGTTACACGATCCTTCCATCAAAACCCACGTTATACAGCGGTCGTTCGGAGAGAAAACTGGTGCGTAAAGACACGCATGGAAATGCGATCATTTCCGTCACTCGGCGTTCTCCGATCAATACATTGGCGCCGCACGAATGAAAGTCATTAAATTAAGATGACACAAGGCGAACAATTCAACGCTAACTGGAGCCTTTCATTATAATACATAAGGCTTTTATCGGTTGTGTGTAAACACGAATCACCGAAAAGAAATGAATGGGTGTCTAGAAGAAGGGCGTGTGTCAAAAACGACAAACGAGAAGGAAGCGGTTTTGGTATCGTAAACTACCGGTAGATTGCAGTAAAAATTGTGCTGAAAATGAGACCTTAAAGGGCGTATTTTATCAACGAATTGAAAAAAATCTGAAAAGCTGAGTTTTGAATGTTTTTCCGTCCTCCTGAAACGTTGCGAAAAATAACATACGCCCTCTAGACACCCAATCAAATGTCAATTACTAACCTGTCAGAAATTGTAGTTTCATTTTGCACCGATCAATAGATAAAGAACTTGGATCTCCAATGCTACATTCTCACACTGTCTAAAAACAATTCATATATTAATGGTTATCGGGAATTGGACAGGGCGAATGTGAATCTGTTTTTGTAGTATTTTATGTGTGATCAAGTATATATATATAACAGAGTATTTTATGTTTTGCAAAATATTCCCCTTTTAATGATAGGTAATATCTTGTAAGTAACTATATGCCAGCAGACAACGGCTCTTGATGTAGGTAACCTACATGCTTTAGCCTATCATGGAGCACTAATTTGAAATACGTAAATAAGGACATATAATGTTATTTTCAAAAAATAATTAAATTTATTTTTCTGTATTTTGTCTTTTTTTGTAAAGAATTAAATTATGCATAAAAAAATTGAAAATTGATCAAAATGGTGTATGGGGTAATGGGGTTTGGGCCGTAACACATTAATTTTCAGCTGTTAAACCTTTTACGCAGTTTGCGTAAGCAAAACCAACTTTTCGAATCGGTCAGCTGGTCCTCAGGGTGGAGTCTGTAAGGTCATTTGTCTCTTGTTGCCCCAGAGAGGCTTCCTATCAATTGTAGACGTCCTACGGTGAATAGGAGAGATTTGAGCACGATTTTGCCATCATTATGATTGATATTACGGCTCGTTGTCAGCGAAACCTCACCAAAGTCAGCGAGGAAACCCACAGCCATTTCCATGAGTTGAATTCTAAATTATCTCTGCATCAGGTATTTTAGTAGGTATGCATGTTCACTAGAAACTAGTGAGTCCGTAAATTACTGCACCATCTACTGAAAACACGAAAAATCCTCTAGTTGTAGACCATCCATATTACTACCAGATGAATTATAACAAGAAAAATCATTAGTAAATTTCTCTAGTAGGATAATGCTACACATGCGACTCCTTTTCATCGTAGAACATTTTATAACATCGTTTCTTCAGGCACCAAATTTATTTAGTTTTTCTTTGAAACCCATCAAAAAGCCAACTTCAGATCAAAGAGACGTACAAAAAGCATGACCCCTCGTTAGAGATTTCGCCGCATTTCAAAACACTCGAGAATTTAATATGATAATTTTTAGCTCAGAGGGTAACCAAGAGAAACATCATTACCTTTGGAGTTCAGCCAGGCGGGGAGACATTATGAACTATAGGGGAAAAGCCGGGAGCTACATCAGCTTTAAGCCATGAAAAGAAGGGGAAAAGGGCAGAACGAGAGGGTAAAGGGGAGGGAATAAAAAGGGTTAATGGTGAATGGGGTGGGTAGGGGGAGAGGGGGTAATGATCAAGTTTTGGCAAGAGCTTGGGAAGCTGCAACTTCTAACTCGGTTAGCAGCGCGGGACCCTCACACCCCCCTACGGATCCTCGGCCTTCCATTTCTACCTCGATGCGAAGCCATAGTGCGTCGCAACTTGGGAGTTTTTACTCAGCCACTTTTGACGGAGGCAATCTGTAGTTTTCTGGAGTTTTCCCTCCTTCGCCCTCTCCTGGTTTCTTTTCATGTCAACGGTTGTATCTTTCCCACCCGGCCAAGCAAAATGGATGAGTGCGTCAGAGGGGTTAAAACAAATTTCTTGTTCCGCGGATTACTAAGGCGGCAAACTTTTCTTCACTTCGAAAGCACTTCCTAATCAAAACCTTTTAAAGGTGTGGAAGCTGAGTTTTCAATCTGTTTCGGCCTAAGGAACGTGAAAGGATGAAGCTTTGTAGTTAAGCTGATTAGTTCAGTCCTACGGGACAATAAATAGGTGCTCTGCCTGTTAGAAACTTGAAAGAATTGCCAAATTAAAAGTGTTGATGGTACATTTATGTCATGAATGTAGGTTATCTTTTCGAAACCCACACATTTTGGCTTACATGTATCTTAAGGAATACACATTATTATCTACCTATAATAAATTAGTATTCGAATATATGAGACGCAAACGCACATAGGACTCAACTCGAGCTAACCCCGGAAAATTTCATTATATTGGATGACAATTTTCCAAGTATTGTTTGAAACAAGACTCTGCAAACATACTCTGACGTACCGACTGAATCTATTTTTCAAATTAAAAAAACTAAAATGTTAATGAGCTTTTTGGTTTTAAAGGGAAAATAGTGAATGATCTCCTAAATGATTACAAGATTTTCAGATTCGTGGGTGACTGTTGTAACTTCAGATTATACGTATAATGACAATGCAGACGCATCAGAACACCTTGAGTGACTCCAAAGGAATGAAAACATCCATTTTAAGCCAGAAGAAACAGGCAACAACGTCACGCATAGGTCTTAAACCATAGCGGCAATTCCCCTCAACATTATTCGGAGAAGAATGTGAATAATAACCATATATTTTGTTAGTGGTAAACTCAAAGACGACAAACTAATTTGCAGTCAATAACCCTCTTGATGTTTTGCGGTTACTGAAACTTTCCTTTCATAAACTAACAATGGAATAGGTAGTTGGCGAATCGAAAGATCCCGAGGCCCATAATCAAAAATTGAGAAGTGTAATATAACCTGAAGCTCGGTCATACGAAACCCATCTAAGAAGAAACGTCAAAGATAGTTTTCCGAATACCCAAAGGGGTATATAATTATCTGGCAAAATTCTTACGGTTCTACCGCGGCACGTTCGTTGTACTGTTATTCAAAGTCCCTTCCCACCAGGATAGATCCTACAATGCTGTTTCACTACCGTTGTCTGTAATTTCCAATTACCCACGAGTCCATTATTGACTTTCCAGTTGGCTGTTGGATCAGCATCCATACTCAGGAATATCATAACGAATTTCACTTAGTTGATCACTTAGTGGTAAGCCCAACTTGAATTACCTATTTGCGGTATGCCCCATTCTGAACCACGGATATTGTACTCTTCAGTATTACGAATAATGAAACATTTTTCCCAAGGCCAAAATCTGCAATCTGAAGGAGTGTGTAATTTACTTAAAGATCTTGTAGGATATTTTTATTGATCGCCACAAAGTAGAAGAATAGCTAAATTAATAAACTTATACTTAAATATACTTATATACTTAAGAAGAATAGCTAAATTAATATACTTATACTTAAATATACTTATACTTAAATATACTTATCGCAACATGGAGATATTGGAATAGACATAATATCCCGAGAAAGTCTTTACAACATTAGTAATAACTTACTCTTAAGATGACTTACTAATAAGATGATATTTATTAATTTAGCTATTCTTCTACATAATGAAGCTATAATGCACCCCAATTTTGCAGAGTAGCATAATGCAATTGATAGTTCGATTCCAACTTATTTTCAAAATTATTTTACACAACTTTTCGTAGAAAAAGAGGTAATACAATTGTCGGCACAGAGGCACTTGGGGATGGAGATGCATTTTCTTTGCGTTTCAGAGGGTGTAGTCTACAATTGTCATTATACACTTGTGGACAACATTTATGGACGAATCACTACTCCTCCGAAACCGCTGTGCCGATTTCAACCAAATTTCGGTATGATGTATTTACCGTGTCGGAACTTGCATCTGAGCTGACTTTGGTGAGGATCAGCTGACCACGAGCCGTAACATCAATTATAATTATGGCAAAATCGTGCTCAAATCTCTTCCATTCACTGTGGGACGTCGAAATTCGATAGGGAACCTCTCTGGGACAACGAGAGACGAATGACCTTACAGACTCCATCCTGTTCAGCTGACTGTGCTAGACGTTATGTCATCTGTCTGATTACAACGAAATTTGATAGAGAGCCTCTCTGGGACACCTAGGGACGAATGAAATGACGGGCACCCAGAGCTCCAGCTGACTGATACGAAAAGTTGGTTCTGCTTACGCAAACTGCGTGAGTGTTTTTGTCTTATGCGAATAATGAAATTTGAGATACATGAGCATTAGTTCAATGTACTTATTATTGGTATTGGCAATTATTAGAGATTTTACAGTAGATACACTCTCTCTTGTACTTGGAAACCTAATTTCAAGTCTAAGGCTAAGCCTTAAGTCTGGGATGACTTATGCACACGTATATACATATGTATGGAAATTTTTGAAATTCAGGGATCGTTTCAGAATGCCACAAAACGGATTTCATTGAAGATTCTCAAAATCTTGATTCTAAATTAATTTTCTTCCAAAATTTGCTAATTGAAATAAAGTAATGATAGAAATGATGTCTTTCGAATAAAGGAAAATTAATGTATACAGAAACCGTTGAATTGAGTATAAAAACGTAAAATTGAACCGAGATTGCGATTTTGACATGCTGTGTAATGAATTTTACTGTATGATAAGTATTGTAATGTTTGCTGATGTAGTTCATTTAGTTACCTATAATACAGCATGGAGTAAAATACGAAATACGAAATTAGTCGTGTATTATTAGATTCTTTTAGTGCTGCATTGCGGATTCAGTATGAACAATGATTAAATAAATTATTTAATAAGTATATTTGGTTTGTTTGGTAGATAACACAACAGGGTTTTCAATTATCTATCGTCTTGTACAGCTGATCAAAGTTTTATATGTTAGACTAGTTTGTTTTTAGTAGTTTGTCAGATATTCATCATTAAGGAAGGAGAGGGGCAATGGAGTTTGATCATTTGAATTCGTAATGCCACCCGACATTAATCATGCTACAGTGTCTCTCTGTTTCTCCCATCACATTGCATATATAATTCATATTATCGCACCTGCCCGCAATGACTAAATCACTACAGAGCTGGGAACAAGATCTTCGCTAAACACCGAAGTGATATTCAAGCTGGCTAATAACATCTTGAGCTCTCTGCACAGGGTATTACTCGTAATCACCTCCTGAACGCGAGAACTCCATTACCAACAAGATAACTAGTAGAGATTCTGTTTGGCATATTGAAACTGTTGCATCCCAACTTAATGCAAAAGTTTTCCCTCCTCAGACCTGGTTGGGTCTTAATTTTCTAGTTCGGTTAAAAAATCTACGTCAAAATTTGATTTACCCAGCAATATCTACTGATACGACATTCAATAATTTACTTACCATATTATTTGAGGGGATGGGTGTGGCTAGTGAGGATCATAATTTAGTGGAGAATGTTATGAGGCTTGATGCGGATTAACTGCAAATTACTATTTTTTTCTGGAACCTGCACAGCAAGTGTAGTATACACATCATTAAGGAAGTGTATGATCAGTAAGGAAGTGTATGATCAGTAACTACCTACTGATCATACACTTGCCAAAAATCTCACACGTTCATCACTTTTTTCCTATAGAAAATCAGTAACGATTTCCTCATCAATGTCAGTGAGTAATGGTACGTATTTCCCCGAAATCGCTTCATTTAATTGCCTAATTTTAATTTCAGAATTTTAAAAAATCACGATTCTTCAAAATCGTAACCCTTCAACTTTGTCCTTTAGAGTTGGGCAAGAAAATGGGTTCTCTCAGGTTATCGTTGTTTTTCGGAAACTTTAGTTGCGAATTCCTGCACGGTATTCATCATGAATAATGTATTCAATACGTATCGTACGCCTTAGGGTATCACCATTCAATCAATCAAGCTGCAACCACAGCCTTTGTGACATATGGAGTATATAGTTTGACATTTCTCTGAGAACGCTAGGTTCGGCTGATGTATAAGATTTAATTAGCTCAGACTGCGGTTACGGATGTTAGAGGGGAACCAGATATATTTTCACAGACACAGGCGGCTGGAGGCGACGTTTTAACGAATTCCCGCCTCTCTCCGTTTCCAGACCTCCCAGCTTTTCTTTACAGTTTTGCCCGAGAAGTTCCCACACAGCGGCAGTGTTTCCCGTGGAAGAAGTGACTTTGACAATGGCAAATTGGCGTGGAGGTTGGGACAGCGGGAAACGCAAGAAATGTGAGAACTCATTCGTTTCCCCTTTTCCCGGTGTTTCCCAGGCCCTTCGGCTCCTAAAGGGCGATAAAGGTTAGCGGGACAGGTGTCCCTCGGATCTTTTTCCATCCCGCTCTACAGAAGCCCTTCAGGGCCAGCCAGTCCTACCTCTGTTGTGGGGGCGTGACAAAAAGTCGGCATGGGGTTTAAGAGATCGTCTAGAATTAAAAGGAGCCCTTCTCGGACTGCTCCCAATTACTGGTTGACCCTTAAGGGGAAGAAATCCGAGCGTTTCCTAACCACCCTCTCGCTTATTCGCATCGTTCCAACTTTTTCGAGCTCCTACGAGAAGAGATTAATGACATAACCTTTGATATATCACTGAAGCCCCCAGCTATAAAGATAGTCCCATGTCTGGGTCTCATTCACTGAAAATTACACTCATACACAACTTTCGTATGTCATACAGAGCACCTTATGCGGAAATCACTCTAAGGATCTTATCTGGATCTGCTCCAAATCACGAAATGTATTATGTACATTTAGGGTTAACCAATGGTAAGTGTGCAATCATAACATATTCTGGTAAAAACGATTAAAAACCCGCGAATAATATTCAGTAATCGGATTTTATGAATGAATGGCATCTTTAGAACCTTTTAAAATCTATTTACCTACTTACATTCAACAAGATCTATCACGGCAAAAGGTATATGCTTTTCAAACTACGCCTAGCAGTAATTTTCAGCTAAGTAGGTGTAATAGGTTAGTGCACACAGTATCGCCCCGCACCCCCAGAGCAGTTTTGATTAATTTTGAAAAATTGCTTTTCTGCTCATTTTCTGATATCGGAGCAAATTTTTAAGGGTCAAAATCACATCGAATAAACTTGATATTGATATTATTCTATTATAACAATCGATTCAGAAGAATTACCGGAGTCGTAATGAAGACTGAGTGGTAATGAACCTTTCATGGACTTAAGGAATCTCCGAATTTCAGAGTTGGGCAGTATTGTTACCTGGGTATTTAGACACTTTTTCGGATACTTCTGGCGAATTTCTAGAATTCTTGCCGAAAAAAGTGCTAAATTAGCCAATTTATCAAATTCATTGTACTTACCGTATAGTTACACGATTGGAATCGAGAGGATATAGTTACAGTGACTTGGTATTTGTATCTACCGTCACAGATACTTTTACGGGTACTGTAACTGTATCCGGAATTCACGGATACAGACAATTGCCGAGGGAAAGTTACTACGGATACAGATACAGTTACTTATATCTGTGTATCTGGTTACTTTTTCGGATACGATAACAAAAAGCGTCCTAATTTGACTGGAGTTCAGAAAATTGACCCCTACTGCACACCTAGTCGCAGTTTTGGAGTCTAGAGCGTATGAAATGGGAAAGTAACAAATTCCAGTCAAACAGCATGACAACAGAGTGCACTTTCAAACAAATGTGCGGTTTTTGGATTTTTAAATTATTTCTGATATTACTTTACTATTAATTACGTACTACTTCCCCGTTTAATACGCTGTGGACTCCAAAACTAAAAGGGGTCAATTTTCCGAATTCCAGTCAAATTAGGAGGACACTATTTGTAATTCTAGCCGGAAAAGTAACTAGATACAGTAATAGCTACAGATGATACAAGTAATAGATACAAGTAACTGTATCTGTATCCGAAGTTACTTTCCCCTAGCAAGTATCTATATCCTCGGGTTTCGGATACAATTACAGTATCTGTAAAAGTATCCGACACAAAAAAAAGCAACTCAAGGGTTTGTAACTGTGACCTGGCTTCGCTGTACCTGCTAGCATCTATTATAGTTATACTTACAGTTACAATCTGCTCAACTCTGCTAATTATCCACCGTACGCTGTAAGCCGTAGATGATCCGGATATGTAGACCGAAATGGCTCACAGGAGCCCAACAAGGTTTGGCCGACACCGTTCGTTGTCCCTGAGTAATAAGGTGGATGTACGTACCCTCTTCCCAGCGACAGTCCAATCCAGAGGGAGTGCTGGATCCGTGTACTACAACCCGACCCCAGTCAATATACCGGTCGCTTGGATTTCGCCAATTAATTAAGCGGATTAGACGTGATCCCTCTGCGCTCCGCCGGTCAAGTGAACAAGGTAAAGTCTCCGACACGTGCGGGTGGCTTTCAAAGTTCCTCTAGCGACCCTTCAAATTTACGTGAGCCCTCGATTCCCGGGAAAATCCTTCGTGAAATGTAGCTCGGTTTCAGTGGTGATACGGTATTCCGTCCTGTGATCTCGCATCCTGTCATGCCACTAAACTGTTGGAAACGTGATTTGATTTCCAGTTTCCAGCGAGTTGACTTACTACGGAGCAGCTTTGAAGAAGCGTGATAAAACGGTTGTATCATGTAAGTCAGGTAGCTGAAGTTAAACATATAACCTACTAAAAAGAACAAGAAAAAGGTTTATTAAGAAATATTTGTTTACAATCATAAGTTTGAGTAAAACTACGAGTAGAATGAACAGTATACCTATACCTACAGGGTGTCCCCAAAATGCCTCCCACCCCCACCCAGCTGAAATCGTTTTAAAGTTTTTCGTAATAAAAGTAAAACTTTTTTTCTGTCAATCTCAATTTTTTTTTTGTGAGTCAACAATGACAGAATTGCGCATCGCGCACTTGCGAATACGTGCACAATAGACACCCACTTCGTTATTTTAAATAGAAACCCCCATTTTTTATTGCAGATTTAAATTTTACGTAACATTCATGAAGGAATGACCTGATTTTTTAAGTGCGCGTAAAAAGGCGCTATTCCGCTCCAAGAGTTGGGCGATTCCGCTCTAGAAGGGCAAAAATTGTGAAATCCTGAGTATTTGAAGATATTCCATTGCCATATAAAATACACGATTTTGGGTAATGATGTTCATTTATCGATATTTTCAACACCAACTTGGGAAAACACCGAAAAAAACTACATTTTAGTACGCTTTGTGTTTTGTGGAAATGTGTAAGAAAAGTACAATTCTGGTCGATTTTTCGGAGTTTTCCCAAGTTGGTGTTGCAAATACCAATAAATGAACATCATCACAAGATTCAGCACGAAAAAATAATCCAAAATCATGTATTAAATGTGGCATTTGGATATAGTAAGAAACTCAGTAGTTCACAATTTATTATTGATGCACTTTAATAGCGGAATTTCGCACTTTTGGAGCGGGATTGCGCCCGTTTACGAGCACTTTAAAAATCGAGGGATCGGTCATTTCTTCATGAAATTTTATGTAGAATTAAAATCTCCAATAAAGGATGTGGGGTTCCCCTCTAAAATGACTTAGTTGATGTCAATTGCGCATGGTTACCCAATTTTGCCATTTTTGAGACCCTTAAAAAAATTAAGGTTGAGAAAAAAATATTATTTTTTGACCCATTAATAATGATTTTAGCAGGGGGGGGGGGGGGGGGGACATCTTGTGGAATTGGGAATCCTTCACCTGGAAGGTAGGGTCATTCCTGAAATTGAACTGATTGAAAATTAGGTGGGTGAGAAGAAAAATTACAAAATTAACAATACAACTTCTTTTCTGGTAGGACCAATTTTAGTTTGATCAGTGCATAATAATTATGCACTGATCAAACTAAAATTAGCCTAATTATTAGGCTCACTGACGAGAAAAGGTCGGTAGCACCACGCTGACCGGCAAAATAGTTATGTATCTTTATCCAATCAGTGCTGGATCGCTTTTTCTACAGATGTTCCACCAAAATATTATTAAAATTTAGCCAATTTACTTTGGCGCCTATCACTAGCCCAAAACTCATTTTAACAAATCCTCGTCATTTATTTTAGGCTCCTTCAGGTTAGTAGTCGTCCATGACTGTCCCTTCCCCGAATCGGAATAGCCTGCGAAATATCTCGTTGTTGATTGTATAACATTTAAATGGGATCTGCTGGTCACATCAAACATGTACCTAATTTACCATTTAGGTACAGCCTACCTACTCTCATGTGCCGCTGTTTTTGGATAAACTCCGAACAAAATAAATGGCGTATGCTCTACTGTATTATTACCAGTAAGTACCTATTCCAACGTGAAAATAATAAAAGTTATCAGTTGACGCACTTATGTGACCTCCTGACGTCACTCAGGATATTGCACCGTTAAGCTGAGGATGACACTCCACCCCATTTTTTGTTTATGAACCCCGTTGAGTGTGCTTTTGGGTTGAAAGATTTATAAAAAAGGCCTCCTGTCCTTAAATTGGGTTTTTAATTAAACTTCAACGTTTCTCCCCAGAATCTCTTCAGGGAGATTAATATTCAAAAAAGGAATAATATCTACTTACTTACAGTTTTCTTTTTATTGTTGTTAATAATCAAATTTATTGTTTTATATAATTCGATTTTAACAACAACAAAAAGAAAACTATAAGTAAGTAGATATTTTACAATCTTGAATATTACCCTCCCGGAAGAAGCCCCAGTACCTGAAGAGAAACGTTGGAGTAAAATTGTTACTATTTTTGTTTTTACTATTAATTGTTACCAATTTACAGACAGAAGGCCTTGTTTTATAAATTTTGTTATAATCTGAACTGTCCGAATAAAGAAACTTGGGGTTGCATACTCAGTACGCCAACAGGGTCGCCCTCAAATTACGTCTATGAATCGCGCTGATTGCATGAATTCCTTTATCGATTCACTACTAAGGGGCCCACTCAGACTCAATTCCCGTCTAAAAATTCCGCCCTTAAACTTCTAAAGTACCGGAGTTGGAATTTCCGTTAATTTCCAATCATTTCGAGCTTAAACTCGTCTATGTTTTCGGTGAAAATGGCCCAAAGACATGAACTTTGAATTAATGAGATGTTGTGTTTATGACGCAACTGGTGCATTTGCAGTCCCGACTGCGCCAACGTCTAGTCGATATTGAATTTACGATGTGAATTCCATTTGCAGTACCTATGTGTTACGTTAATATTATCGAAGGCCGTTGTCCTACCTACCTGTCAATTCCTATCAGTGACAATGTCGATGTGTCTATTCCCACGCACGTAATACTATTCACCCCTCGTGAATAATAAGATCGTGTAATGCCCATAATATATGCAACTGGTGTGGAATCTTGTTAAGTACTGTCCCTGTCCTTCTCCGGATGTACTAGTTATAAACCAGTCATTGTTTATAATTGCAATCCAGTCATGTTGCATGATCGTATGAACAAAATTTCTTAAATGATCACCTATCGTATTATAGTATGCTAAATTTATTGAAATTTGAGCGATTAAAGTACAAAGATATTATTAAAAACAAATTTCATGGCAAAAAAACGTATACTACATAAAATCGGCGATTCAAAGAAAATTTTGGATTTTTAGCAGTTTTTATGGATTTTTCAGCTAATACTAATGATATAGATATAATTACGTTTTTCAGAATAATATTGTACTGTTAATGTTGTGGTAATGTTAATCGTTTATAACATTGTTTCGACTGAAGTTCTGCTACATTATGAATTTAACGACTTATGGCCGTTTTTTGCCAAGTAAGTAATTTTTTGAGCACATTTTTTGAAATTTGTCCAATTTAATGTGCTCAAAAAGTGCTGGCCAGCGAACTCATCTTCTCATTTGGGAAGCTTGATATCTTGGCGGAAGAACGGGATTTTTATCTCTCAACCCTAAGAAGAGTTATCGTCTAGAATGACGCACTCGCGCGCACAAACACAAACACACACACGCTCACGCTCGCGCACACCGCACGCTCGCGCGCACACACCGCACGCTTGC
Organism: Adelphocoris suturalis; assembly: GCA_030762985.1. Taxonomy (NCBI): domain Eukaryota; kingdom Metazoa; phylum Arthropoda; class Insecta; order Hemiptera; family Miridae; genus Adelphocoris; species Adelphocoris suturalis. The sequence goes on along the minus strand of CM061041.1, from coordinate 29,027,342 downwards.
GCGCGCAACAACACACACACACACGAAAATGTAATTTCAATATAAAATGAAAATGTAATTTTCAATTATCAATTTAAGAATCCATTTAATTAATTTAAATTTAATATATTTATAATATTTTTATTTATTTAATTAATAATTTCATATTTTTATTTTAGTAATATATTTATCTAACATTTAATAAATAATTTATCTAACATTTACTCAATTTTCAGATTCTCAATTTAAGAATTTAAATTAATTCTCAAAGAATAATTCTCAACAATATTTCTCAAATTCAAACAACAATAATAATAATACAGGAAAATTCGCATACACGATCATACTTCATGACTGAAACTTTTTTAATATTTAATTTGTAAATAATACGAAATTAGAGTGGGAGGACCAGTTACTGCGCGAGCGCGAAGGCTCGCTGCTTGGAGAAAGCTCGGTCAGTGTAAACGGGCCTTCAGGTAACTACCAGCTCATCAAAGTAGTGAGCTGTAAATTATCTCAAATTCTGTGCCCCTCATATTTTTCTCAATTTAAAATTGGGTTTGCTCAGGTAGTTACTTTGGATGTACTTGTGGTCACTGTTTGGCAAAAAGTAGTTACGACTAATAGCTACAACTAGTTACTGCTAGGGCGAATAATAAACTACAAATAATTATCTATTAGTTTTTATTTCAGCTATCCGATTAGTTACCACTAGTAACTAACAACTAATTAGTTTTTATTCGTTATTGGCGCGAGTAATAACAAAGTAATAACTAAATTTGGTTCTGAATTTACCTGTAAGAGGCGGAAACATTGTTTTCACTCTTGGAAAATGACTATATGAGAGAATTTCTTAATCCCCCCATACATGAGCCAAAATAGTGAATATTTTAGATTTTTTGGGTCCAAACATTAATTACTATTGCTGCTTTACATAAAAACTAGCACATCAAGTCATGCTGCGCGAAGAAATTTTTCCGCTAAGTTTTGAATGGTTTCGATTTTGATGTTTTCAACGAAAACAGTTATCCATTAGTTATTATTAGCGCGAATAATGACTAAAAGCTAATTTGTTTCCGGTTGCAAATACATTTTGTATAACTAAATTAGTTATTAGTTTTACTGCGTGTAACTGATCACTAAATTAGTTATTAGTAACTTCGAGTAACTTAAAACTACACACCAATTATCTATTAGTTATTAGTTCAAATAATTTCCCCAAAATTATCTATTAGTTGAAGGTCTGTAACTAAAAACTAATTCAGGTGAATGCATCCATAACTCCTATTCCATTAGTTGGGTATAAATTACATGAATGGGATAACATTTATCAATTTACAACGCTAGTTACAACAATGAATCAGGTTATCAAATTAGGTTATGGGCGGTAACTAATAAGTAAAAGTTATTGGTTACAGCGTTAGTTGAACTAAAAAATTAGTTAAATAATGTCCCACTCTGCTTGTGGTGTACAAGGGTAGTGCCTTATGATCACTACTTGGATGTACTCGAGTTATTTAAGACTCATATGGAGCAACATGGACCTTTGATCGCATGCCAGTAATAATGATTCGTTTTTTTATGTAGGTAGGTACCTATTTCCAAATCTGTATCATTGTACACCATGAATACATAATAGGAGAACGGAAGGTAGCAGTGTCCTCGAATCGCAGCGGCGGGGAAGACACTCATACATTCGAGAACCCACCGCAAATGGACGGCTCGTTAGGGAACTACCGAAAAGCAGGAACTATAATAACGAGCGGAAGAGGGAGACACTCGTCGGATACATTTTCCCGACGTTGAAGTTTTCAAGGGTCCTCACCGAGTAGTAAACGCGTGTAGGCCTGGACATAGCAGTAATGTAACACGCGTCAGGCGCATCGCAGGCGGCCTCACGAGCAATATATTGTTGAAGGGCTCCTCAGCGTAGGCCAGACGATTTGTTAAACACTCGAGTCTATTCCACTCGGAGCGAACCCACTTTTCAACGAAATACTCCAGACTGGCATCTCGTGTAAATGCCAGTTTTATCCTGATCGGTTTAATGTTTTTTGTGTCAACTGGACCCCAATATCGTGTTGGCATATTCGACCGTAGGGGATCTTTAATTAAACTAATCGGTAGTACCTACAAGTTAAAAATAAAAAGAAACTCCAGTCATGCAGCATCATCGTATGAGCGAATTATCGTATTATATTTGTTAGGTACATTGTTTTGGAAATTGAGGACTTTGAGTGAAGAGAAATAGTAAATTACCAATTTTATGGCAGAAAAACTCGTTCTACATAATAATTTGCTTTTAAAAAGAGATTTTAAAATTTAACTTTTTTTTGCCGGTTTTACCGATTTTTTTTTTTTTTTTTTTTGTTTATTTTTAGCCGGTTTTTGCTATTTTTAGTGATTCTTTTTCGGCACTTATTTTTTTCAATTTGACAAATTTAATGTGCTCAAAAAATGCTGCGCAACAAACTTGTTTGGAAAGTTCGATTTTTTGGCGCAAGAACGGAATTTTTATCTCAATCTTAAGGAGGGTCATCGTCTGGAATGACAAATATACACACACAACACACACACACACACACACACACACACACACACACACATTGGGTGGAAGAACTTGGCCCCCAGAAATGAACATTTTAGTCGAAGAGTTTTTGATGGAGTTCACGTGTTTTATAAATAGCATAAATTTCGACGAACTGTTGGACGATCATTAATATAAGTGACAATTTCATTATTTTTGTAGTTAAATTTTGTATTAATTTACTTTGAATTGCTTATAAAATGAAATGTACCCAAATGTATTTTTTTTTTTTTAATGTTACACAATTTGTATTGATTTGTTTGATCGTATGTGGCGAATTATTATTTTCAAATATGTATTTAAAATTTTTATATGTATTCAATTATTGTAAAGCATGTAGTCATACAATGGGAGCATGCAGAATAAATTCCCTCGTGTTAGGGTTACTAATGCGAGAAAAAAAAAAAAACACACACACACATACATATATATATATATATAAAACATATATACATATATATATATATATATATATATATATATATATATATATATATATATATATATATAAAACTCTCGGAATCGTTACATAATCCCTCAAAACGGATTTCAATAAAGAAACTTTTGGAAATTTCTTATTTTAAATTTTTTGGAGCCATTGCAGTAGCTTCATTTTTTACAAAAATTCGGTAACACCTATTTCCTGAACACGACCATGAACAATAACAAACAATTTTTAATCGAGTCCTGGATTCCAACAGTTTAGTTTTTCATTTAATATGTTTGTTTTAATTTGTTTAATTTAAATTTAATTAAATTAATCATTTAATTTGTCATCTTTAATAGGTCATCAAAGAAAAGGTTTGATCTTCAACTCAAAAATAATAATCTGTATTTGCATTAAAAAAGAAACAAAAAGCACAAAATCAAGCACTACATGTTAATAAATGAGATGGAAAGAGTTTGAAGGCAGCACTTCATTGGCTCAAAACTTATAGGTACTTTTCAACGAAATATTCCAGACTGGCTTCTTGAGTAAATGCTGGTTTTCGCCTGATCGGTTTAAGGTTATTTCTGTTGAGTGGATCCCAATATCGTTTAAGCCTCGACAATAGGAAATGCTTACTGAAACTAATATTTATCAATATTTTAAAGTTAATAAATTAATTAATCCGCTTCCTGAACAAGATCGTGATCGAATAATTTGTTATTAATCATCATTCATCAATTTGTTATAAATTGTAACTTTTGAAATCCCGGATTTCCAGATTTTAAAAATTTGGTGTATGATTCTAGACAATATCTGTTGCAGCTGATACAATGGGCAGTACATCAGATTGAAAATTTATCATATAAAAAAAGCTTGTCATGTTTTATTGATTGGTATTGTAAAAAACATATTTTTAAGTTTTGATTTATAATTTCCATCAAAACACTTACGATTACTTTCTTTCTTCAAACTATTTCTACCTATTCTTAACAGTATCTGATCTTCAACTCAAACACTTTTCTAATAAACGTTGGTGCCATTTATTGGAGAAAACTTCGCCTCTTGGGAATGTCGGAAGTCTGTCTTCGAAAGCAAGCAAGTATCTACAGATCTACACTATATGCAGATACATCGGTACATGGATATGTCTTATTTTTCCCCTTGTGAAATGTGTTTTGTGTTTCAAGTTAAAAATATCTTAGTTAACGAGTTATATGAGTTATAAAACTAATAAGATAAGATTCACACCCAATGACCCTCAGTGCTACAAGTAGATTAAACAGACTGAAGAACCTATTCGCTGGTCACCTGCTCCAGCCGAATCAAATTAATTGAAACCTAATCTCCGTCTGGGTTTGAACACCGTCTGGCGGGCTTGGGGACGCCGCGTTCTGATAAGACGGTGGAAGCCCCTGCATCTCATCCCCAGAGCTCTGAATGGGAGATGGGGACAGAGCAGAGGACCCATTATTCAGGCAAACAGAGAAGGACGGCATCAATATCCACCACGTCGCCGAGTCTGGGCGGACTACTAAAGGTACACCACCACCACCACAAATCCTTTACAACATTCATCCACCCAGAAGATATAGTGCGCCCCGTGCAACCAGTTGAAATTTGCTCTATTGTTATCTTGTATAAAATTAATGACTGACATCTTCTAAGCATATCCCCATTGTTATTTCTGATTAATTGGGCAATTAATTTGAGTCTTACAACATAATTGAACGCAGCTTTTTAGCTCTTCGTCTTGGAATTCTAACGAAACAATTCTTCAACGGTGGAACTACAAACTAATCACGTCACTATAGTAAAGATCAAAATGTATGAGGAATCATTTGATGTATATGTTATAGTCGCTGTGTTTAACTGAGGCATTATATAACGCCTAGTCCTTCAATATATTGACCGGCTATTTTAGTCAATGTGTATAATATTTTTTACTGTGTATATATATTTTTCAAATTTTTTAAACTCATTCAAAAGCATATAACGCCAAGGCATTTTGTTTAATGGCTTCTATGATAATTTGGGCAATGTATGAAATTAAATTATAGAAATGGTTTGTTTCTTGTTATCCCAATTTTATTTACATATAGCTTAGTGTAAGCTCGTCTACAACCAATATTGAGAGAGATTTTACACAAATCAGTTTTTTGCTTAGATCAGCAATCTGGATGCTTGCTGCGCTCGCATCTCAAAAACACATGATATCAAGTAGTCAGTTCTTTAGTAAAAATTCAGGTTGTGACTATCGAATTTGTTATGGCTAGTCAAAACAAAGTTAAAGTTTGATAAATTCATGAGGAATGTGGAATGAAATTTCACACATTGGCCAAAACGCTTTGGTCAATATTATATAGAATGACTAGTCTAAATATGAAACATCCAACAAATCACATTCACTGAACATTTTGGGCATTCTATACAATGCATAGCCATTATATATATAATGCCTAATTTCGCACACTAAATATAAAATAGGTATATATTAACTGATATGGAAACAGATTTCAATAATATCATATCTAAGGTATCACTCACCACGTTGAATTCCTATACATAGTCCGAATACGAGACAAAGATGCATTTGCAGTATCAACATATTTATCCATACCTGAAAAAGATAAGCATTTTATTGGTATATTGTTAGGTATACACATGGAAGAATAATTTTGAATCAACGATTTCAAAAACTTCTAGGAATGAATAAAAAACAAATGAATATATACCTGTGTAATACTAATATATGAGATCTTCCTGATGGTTTAATATATGTACGGAACTCAGAAATAGAGATAGAACTTGCTAATTCAGGATTCAGCAAGTTCCACTACAATCATCCTAACTTAAAGAATAACCCTTAAACTTAGCTTCTCATATTTATTTCTTGATCAACAATGAAAACAAAGCGTAAACATAAATAATACTATTAAACTATAGAAACAGTCAATTGATAATCACACATTTCGACATCGTAGTTGTATGAGAACGATCTATTGACTCTGTATGAAACCCACAACATGTATATAGCTTGAAGAAAATATGGAAGCCTGAACATACCATCTCGATAACTTCATACCCTTGTACTTCTAAACTTAACCCCCCTATAAATGGCACTCAAGGGTCGAAATGGAATTGTATGATGACGTAAAGGATGTTTTTATACCGCCCTCTGCAGATGCGCAGGAAGGGAGAAGGTTATTACTTCGTTTGGCAATTCCTGAGGGATGTAGGCACACTGACTCATCCCTCTCTCTGATGTATTTCTTATCATTCACGATGGCGTTGGGAGAATATCTAATGGAGAGCTGTGGATTGAAACTCAAAAAAGTAACAAAAATCACTATTTTGAAAGAAAGAAAACAAGAAAAAAAAAACCAAGAAAAATCCATATTATTCACCATAAACCTCACAGGTTTTGTTAGACGTGAGAATTTTTCCTTTTTTAAAATTTTAGTTTCATTCTGCGTTTATCAGTTTCCATGATTCATATTAAATCAGTTTCATGTCAACTATACAGGGTGAGTCTCTCGCAAATGCAAAAATAAAATTTGGGTAAAACTGAATCAAAAATGGAGTAAAATGCCGCCAACTGCATATTTTTACCTCAATCCGTTCTCGAGATATGATTTTTTAAAGGTTTTTTCAGGAAAACCGTGTTTTTTTCCTTTTAAACTCAACTTTCTTCACTTTACTTCATTTAATTTTAATTTTTGACCACATTTTCGGAATCAACACTAAGTTTACTATAAGAATAGTGTACTTGGGTTCTTGAAAAGTACCATCCAAAGGCCCTCACATCAGCTCAAACATTGACGATTTTGAAAAAATGATATTTCTGAAAATCTTTAAAACTTTACTACTCTTTTAAAAAGAATCCTGGAAACTGGCAAATCTCATGAAAACTGCTTCATCTAATATGCTTTCCAACGGTATTATCAATTTTACTTTTATTTTGTTATTTAGGGGAGAAAATAATATTTTAATGTTAAAAAATGTGGGGTTTTCAATGAAATTGTTGGTTTTCTCGAAAGATGACCCTCCATGAACCAACGAGTATGGGGTTTCTATGTATTTTTTCACGCTGTATCGAGTGGCAATATTTGTAGATCTCTCCAACTCCGTTATAACCGTTATAACTCCGTTTTACACTTAAAATCGCAAATGTTTAGTTTGTTTGTTACGATTAAAGGTATGTGTGTTATGGGGTAAAACTAGTTAATTAAAGTGTAAAACTCGATTATAACGTAGTTGAGAGATCTGCAAGAGTTTCCATTCGATCCAGCGAGAAAAAATACATAGAAACCGACCCCATACTCGTTGGTTCATGGAGGGTCATCTTTCGAGAAAACCAACAATTTCATTGAAAACCCCACATTTTTTAACATTAAAATATTATTTTCTCCCCTAAATAACAAAATAAAAGTAAAATTGATAATACCGTTGGAAAGCATATTAGATGAAGCAGTTTTCATGAGATTTGCCAGTTTCCAGGATTCTTTTTAAAAGAGTAGTAAAGTTTTAAAGATTTTCAGAAATATCATTTTTTTCAAAATCGTCAATATTTGAGCTGATGTGAGGGCCTTTGGATGGTACTTTTCAAAAACCCAAGTACACTATTCTTATAGTAAATTTAGTGCTGATTCCGAAAATGTGGTCAAAAATTAAAATTAAATGAAGTAAAGTGAAGAAAGTTGAGTTTAAAAGGAAAAAAACACGGTTTTCTTGAAAAAACCTTTAAAAAATCATATCTCGAGAACGGATTGAGATAAAAATATGCAGTTGGCGGCATTTTACTCCATTTTTGATGCAGTTTTACCCAAATTTTTTTTTGCATTTGCGAGAGACTCACCCTGTATATATCAGAGCTGAATTTATGATTTGCAAACAATAGACTTTTTCGAAACAACTGAACTAATACCCATCAAGTTAATTTCCCTGTGAACAGTTCATAGGCTAACGGCAACTACTCTATAAGACCACTTTCAAGCTGCGGTTGCGCACAATTGAAACATCCAAGAAGGGCGCTAATCAAAATCGTTCCGTTTCCAAACAATTCATATCAGTAATACGATGCATCACGTGTTCAGTTGAGTGTTTACCCTATAACCAAACTGGTGATGAGTCCTCTCTAATTGAAAATCCTTCAGTCTTTGTATGAGTCATCACTCAAAAAGTTTTGAATTCACTGGTCGTGGAGATATCGTCCAGTAAGACTCCTGATTTCAGTGTAATGACAACTTCTACCATATTTCTTTCTTTCTTCTTCTTCTTTACTTTTTTCTCAATCTAGTGTGCTGGTCAGTGTTTGTATTTGATATCTTTATTTGTAGCTTGCTTTGAATTCTGATCGTGTATCGAGTGGTCTTTTAAAATGTTTGTAATACATGTAATGCTTGCTTGGACAACTACGGATATTAGTCACCTTACTGCGCCCCAATTCTTGTTCCGTCGTGTTTGCCTCGCCGGGACGATGATACGTAGTATTAACTATTAACCGACGGTTCCGAGTTAGCTGCAGTTTGTAGAATAGTGCTTAATAAGGATGAAACCAATTTTTCATTAGTTAACACTCCACCCTGCGATGAAAAAGAAGTTGAAACGGATTATGCCAACGGAACCGATCGTAATCTAAATTAACTATCCAACTTAGATGGTAAGTTTTTTGAGATAATACAAAGAAAAGTGTGACGCAACCAAACTACTTGTCATTAGAAGTAGAAACTGCGAATCACATGTTGAAATTAGTTACAACCCAAACGCTTCCACCAATTTCCTAAAACATCTGAGGAGGATTACCCGGCGTGGAAGTTTCTTTGCGATTATAAACTATCTAGTTCTTTTTCTTTTAAGATTACGAGTTCCATTTGCAAGGGGAGTGATAGGAACTGATTGTATGTTGTCTACATCCAATGTGAGAATCGGAATCGTTCCATCTTATACGTCTAGATCGCGGAACAATTTATTTTTTTTCAAGCTGATCAAACGGGCTCTTCCGTTTTTTTTGGGAGATAATTGGATAAAGTAATACCTAGCATTCATTAACGAGGCTTCTACTGCACTCAACATCCATGCCGCTCGATAAGCGATCCTATACTCCTCAGAGCTTACTCGCAGTAGTTTGGGGAAATAAATATCCATCAAAGGGCAATAAAACGGAAATAAAATTGCCGAGAAACGCCGAATCATTGCCGGCGGGCACCACGAAACTGCGAGTCCGGTCATGACACGTCCCGCGGAAAATACAAAGGGCCCGTAACGCTCCTGTTAGATGGAGCGGAAACTGAATTGCGCGACGAGAAATTCCACTTGGGGTCTTTTCATTGACTATACGATCCACCCTTAAAGGCAATTTCGTTACGTCTGTTTCCAACTGAAGGAGTCTCCCTTTATTATTCCACTTCTATTATCTTTACCAAAGAAGCTCTAGCTCTAGACCATCAAAAGAGACCGAGTTTATACTCGGGAGAGAAGTGGGGGTGGGAGGGGGGATATTCGGTAAAGTCTAGTTGTATCGTCTATGTCCGAGTATTTTCCGAAGTAAGCTAAACACAGAAAGGAGTAAAAACACTATTATTGTTGTATAAATGATAGCTTTGTAACCATTTATCAATAGATTGATATTTTAATAAATCTCTTGTATAATTCATTCCGTAATTTTCCAACAAAGGGTGTTCATACAAATTTATCGAGAACTGAATAAAAAGACTTATCTGACTTACTTGATGGAGGGGCATTTCAATGAATTGTGATTAGCCTATAGTTTTGAAATTAAATTAATAGATCATGTTGGTGGAGGTATTCCGTACCTCCATTAGTGGACTGTTCAAAAGGAACACTGGCCGTCCGAAAAATAAATCACCAAGAGAACGCAGTTCGCCAATTCGACAAATATGTGGTAGGTTAAAGGAACCTTGGATAGTTTGCATCAGGCATGTTATTCGACAAACATGTATACTGTCGCAAGCCCAGCCCTCCAACCGCAATTGGAGGACGCTGGAATTGTACAAGGAATCAAAAAAAAAAAAAAAAAAAAAAAAAAAAAGTAATAGGTAAAGGAGCTTGTATTGTCTCAAGTGTTTGGTGCCACTAGAGAAGAAGGGGGGTCCTCGTCGATGCGGGCGATTCCTCGTCATTGAAGAAGATAAGTACTCCTGCCCGAAACGACGATCGAACCAAAAACCACTTGCCGACCAAACTGTAAGCTTGATTTATAGTATTTAATAAGCAATAATAGCGAGTAATGGAAGCGGAGGCGCGGCCATGAACGCGTACAGAGCGAAGTGTGTCCAGCACATGAGAAGGCTAGAAGAAGGGAAGGGGGAGACGGGATCGGAATAAAGGCGGCGATTCGCTGCAGATCGGCGCCGAATTCAGACGCCTCCAAATAAAACTGGAGGGATGGATTTGTCCCCGAACAGATCAATATTTTATTTCAGAAGATAAGGTTGGTATAATTAGTTAAAAGAACACTATGTAACATCTAATGAATTGTATGTTCCACAACTTTTTCTCTGAAAAGTTGGTTTTTTTCATTCATGTATTATGTGATTGCCGTAAATCTTTTCGTGGTGTAAATTCCATTAAAATACAAGTGAGAAACAAATGTTAGAGCTAAGTTGTGAAATAAGCTATCAAGCACCATAAATTCGGGTATCACATTCGACTTTGCAGTAGGCCAGCCTGGTTGAAATTTGAATCTCACAAGGTCAACATGATAGAAATAAGCTCAATCAGATGATAAGGATACAACCCATCATTATAAACGTATCTTATTGCCCCAAAGATTCTAGCAATCAAATTTCGACATCGTAGGGTAAATATGAAAGAACTAAGTTCAATCAGCAGATCAGGAAAGAGCCTATCATTTTAATCGTCTCTTAATGTCCCAGAGAGTCACCCTTTCAACAGAATGAACAGGAGAAAACATTGCTCACACAGCTGGTCAGGAAAGAGCGGCTTAAATCATTAAATGCGAAAATAACGTGAAACAAAAAAAACTTTTTACTCAAAAAATTGTAACCTCACGTTGTTTTCAATATGCGTGTAGAATGGATTAGGAACTGTGTGTGAAAAATACCTATTTAAAATTGAACGCGTTTCATTTCTTCAATAACGCATCTTCCTATACATCCATGAGAGGACATTCAAAAGTTGAGAAATGAGTTGCATTTTTAATATATTTGTTCGAATTATTGGACTACTTGAACATACCGCAAGAAATGTGTAAATGCAACTGTACGAAATTCACATGACCTTAGTATAGAAATTGAAATCCTTTTTTTCAAATCTTGTACTCTGAGTTCACTCGTATCAAAATTGAATGCGGATTAAATGAACGTAACAAATTATTCATTCAGTCGACTAATGGCCGGCTAAGCTCCACTACGTCTTTAGTACTCTTAGTTAAGTACTGCTTGTATCTCAGTTTATAGGCGCTTCGTTCGCCCCGCTAGCTGAATTTCCTTCATTTGCTATGTATAGTCACTAAAATTTACCGGAAGAAGCTGTCTCCTCGTTCGGAGCATCTAGTTCACTTTGGGTTTAAGCAAAAAGCTTAATGGAATGGAAATTGTTGCCTTCTGCTCAGATTAGAGGGTACCCCCGCAATGTGTTAGCGCGAAACTAACTTTACAGTCGCTGTTACTCGAAATGGGTCAAGTTGGATTACTTCCAACGCCGTTTCTTAAGGTTCTATGTAAGAAACAGACGAATAATCAGCAGTTGAAACCAGTTTGTTGTGATTAAATTCAGAATGAGAAAGTAACGGTTAATGGATTTATTCCATGCTTATAATAAATAATGCATGTTATTCGTAATACGAGTATTACTAACATTTACCAACAAAATCATGATGTTGAACCTTTATTAAAAAAAAAAAAAATTTTTTCGATTCAAATGTCTTTCTTGGGTTAAAATGAAAATTTTCGGATTTACTCCATATATATGCAGTAATATCTTATCCATTACAATGGAGAATCTCTTATCCATTACAGAGCGAGTCTCAATGTCGTAACAAAAATCAACTCAACAGGTTTTTATGTGATTCACAAGAAAATAAATTCGGATTGATAAGAAATCTTGATACAACGGTTCATCACTCGGTTCCATCATTCATTTAGTTACACAACAAAAACAAAATAAATAAAAAACTTCGATATATTCAATGTTTTCAACAATCAAATTATATCATCAATTTTTCATCAAATAACGCAAAAGTAACAGATTTCGATGATAAAACGAGTCATCAAATACATATCCGAGATAATGTGTATCATTGAAGTTGCAAATGTTTCCTATAGATTTTGGGTACTCACTCATTTTGGGTAGATCACTTGGAAATGGTACCTAAAAGTGTTAGCGCATTTTTGTAGAAGAAGAAGCTATTGCAGTGCCTTCAAAAAATCAAAAATTAAGATTTTCGAAAAATTTTGTAATCAAAATCCGTTTTGAGGCATTCTGAAACGAATCGTAGAGTTTAACGCTTTTTCTATGCATAAATATGTATGTGTCATTCCAGACGATAACTCCTTCTCGGAGATAACTCTCCTTAGGATTGAGATAGAAATTCCGTTCTTACGTCAAAAAATCAACCTTTCCGATCGGAAAGATGAGTTTGTCGGCCAGCATTTTTTGAGTACATTAAGTTGGTCAAATTTCAGAACCAGTCATGCAGCATGACCCCATGAGCGAATTTTTGAAGAAATCGTCGACATTTCAGTCGCTATTGATCGTGTTGAGAAATTTTAGTTTATGATTTTGATAGACAAACATGGAATCAAATTATTAACACATGCACAGAGTAAACTCATCAGTTGTAATTACATTTTTTTTTTTTTTTTTTTTTTTTTTTTTAAGTACCTACTACCTACGTTTTAAACAGCATGGTTCTAGGATTGGTTATACAGGGATACTTCCATAAGAGTAGTTCAATCTGAATTTGGACAATGTTTCATGCAAATATTACCGATTTTTACAACTAGCGAACGGCATTATTTCGATTTTTGACTGATTTTTCAACTTTGAAATTTTTGAAAACTTGATACATATTCTTATACGGAATTTTACGCTGATTCCGAATGTACCACATGTTAGTATGCTGAAAAAATTATTTCGCACAACAAATCGCAAAAAACAGGCTATTTTGAAATTTTTGACTACATTTTTGAAAATTTCAACCCGAAGATGTAATCCGATCATGCTGGCCAACGAACTTGAACTTTCGTTTTGTGTCCTTAACATTTTAAAATTTGTTTGAAGTTTCTAGCACAATTCTACGGACAGTTATCGTCTGGAATGACACATACATATATACATACATACATACATACATAAATAAAAAAATGCGTTAAACTTCAGAATATGATTCAGAATAGCCTGAAACGGATTTCTGCATAAAATTTTTTCAAAAATTCACATTCTACAAATTTTGAGGCGAGAGCAATAGCTTAATTTTCTTCAAAAATTCGCTAAAAATGCCAAAAAAAATCACTAATAATAGCAAAAAAGTCTAAAAATTGTTTTTTATATTTTTTAGCAGAATATTGCTCAAATAAAGTTCATTAACTATAGAATAGAACAACAAAAAAAAGTATGTACTAATTTATGCTAGAAATGTACTATTTACATTTCACTAAATGTGTTAAAAAACCGTTAAAAACAGCGAAAAAGTAAAAAATCAAAAATCACTTTTTGAAACGCAGAATATTATTTGGAACGAGTTTTTTGCCATAAAATAGGTAGTAACAATTCTTTTCCCTCAAATTCCTTAATTTTCAAAACTGATGTATCATAACATAGTACGATAATTCGCTCATACGATCATGCTGCATGACTGGATTCTTTGATATTTTATGATTTTTACACAATTTTGAAATTTCACCAATTAATGTGCTCAAAAAATGTTGGCCAACAAACTCGTCCTTTTGTTTGGAAAGCATGATTTTCAGGCGCAATAACGGAATTTTTATCTCGTTATTTTTTATTTTTATCTCGATCCTAAGGAGAGAAAATTTTCTAAAATTTGGATTTTAAAATTTGTTAAACATTGCAAGTTTTATTTTTAAGAAAATTTGCTAAAATGTACTTGAATTTCATTAATATTTGCTGAAAAATCTATTAAAAAACTGAAAAACTGCTAAAAATTCAATACCTGTCGAATATGATTTAGTACGAGTTTATTTGCCATATTGCCGGTGGCTAACAGATTTTTGCCCTCAAAGGCCCAAATTTCAGAACAATGTAACATAATAAAATACTATGTTCTATGAAAAATCGCTCATACGATCATGCTGCATGACTGGAACTTTTAATAATAAACAGCTAAGACTACTGTGAAATTAGCTCAATGTGTCAACGATAACTTTTCAGCTACTAAGCGGATTTGTTTGGACGTAAGGAGATGAAGCAAAAGGGCCTTCACCGGGTATTACAACGGGGAATATACTTACAGGGCTTTAGGAAATTTATGATGGGACTGGAATAGCGCCGAATCGGCATAAAGAACTGAGATTGGCGGAAATACTCAGAGCCGATTTTCCTTCAGAGGGTTTTACGATCAGGACAAATAAGAAAAACGGAACGGAGAACGTAAAAGTTATATACTCATAACGACATTAAGGAGCAACCATTGACAAACATGTATGGCTCTGCCAGGGGGACGATAAAATCCTTATCCTCGATAATATCCTCCGTTAAAAGGTAAGATCTTGAGGACAATATTTCCAAAATTTTATTTATTTAGGGACTTATTCTCTTAATCAGCATTTTTTCGAACGTTATTGGCTTTTTTACGTTGGTACTGGACGAGCAGAATTCCTCTTCCTTTGCATTTCGTGGTGTCTCCATCACAAAATGGATTACAAAATATTCATAGATGCGTTGTTTTCCAGCAGTATGAGGCGACAGATACGAAAAGTGGAAGATTGATATTGTCACCTTTAATTCATCATAAAGTTTAAATAAGTTTAGCATTTCCCAGTAATTTTCGGTTTTTGCCGTACATTTTTCCCAACCCCTGTTGGACCGATTTTAATATTTTTCTTTGAATTAGTTCATGTACTATTTTCCTTCCATTAGAAAATTAAAAATCAGTCCAAACTGAATGGGAACCCGTGCGTTGCACCAGCGCCCATCAGCCATGTTTTGAAACTTGCATTTCAGCATTGTAGGCTCAACTGAATTTAGGAACTTGAAATTTATGCATATCCGAGATTCCATAGACAGATATTAATATCGCGAAAAAAGAGAAACAACAGAACTTCAATAGCTTTAACAGATTTGGAGAAAAATATACCTAAAAGTCGAAAAACGCTGTTTTGATAAAAACGCGTTTATGTGTGTATGCATTTTGACGATACCATGATGTTTGTTTCTAAGCTCAAGCTTTCAAAACCCTGGAAACAACACATGGATATTAGTGTGGGTTCTATTATTAGGTACCCACTTTGTGTTGTCTGAAGAAGAACGTAATGCTCAGGCTACCAGTTATATCCCAGTTTTCTTTCAAGGTAGCGACTGACCTGAGATCAAGCAGCTGTGATCGCTCTAGCCATTTATTACTTCTTCCTTCGATTCAACAATTGAGTGCAATATACCAACATCTTCAGAAATAAGAAACAACTGTTAACAAGGCAGCAAAGTCAAAGAAATGGGATCTAATAGTTATAGAATCCATCAGTTCCTATTTGATTTCTCTCAAGGGGTTCAAAGAAGCTGTACAAGACTATCATCAGACTGGTCTTAGTTTCTGAGTGCTGGACACTCTCCGTTCATGATGAGACAGCCTTGCTAAGATTTGAGAGGAAAATCTTACACAGACTTTATGGAGCTGTACGAGATGGAACATCCTGGAGAAGACCCACTAATTTAGAGGTAATGCAACTATATGGGGTAAGAGATGTTGTGTATTTCATTAGGGTTGATCTAATTGTTGGGCTGGCCATGTTTAGGATGAATGACAGGGAGATCCCTAAGAAAATGGTGATTGAACAGCTATATAGATCAACACGATTGGGCAGACCGACGTTGAAATGGGTTGATGGAGTCGATCGGGACGCTCGCAACATTCTGTGAATTCGTGATTGGCGAACAGCTGCGCAGAACCGGAGCATGATCCCACGCGGATCGTAGAGCTATTGTAGTGTAGTAGTATCAGTTCCTCTTCAATCCGTTTTCGTAATGATTTGGGCCTTCCTGGAAGACACGTAGCTGCCTTGAAACACCTCCATCAATTCCACAATACATTCATAATTAGAAGTATCTCCTGGTCAGTACTACCGCCCCTCAACAATATAACTCGCTAAACAAATGCTCTACTGAGTACTCATAGAGTTGAGTTTAAACGAATATTGTCGACCGTTCAATTTTAAGCAGAGCTTAGCTTTTATCACAAACTATGAGCGCCGTTTAAGAACTTGTACACCAGACATAAACAGCATTCTCCGTTTAAACAGCAGTTTAAACGTTCAATGAGGTTTAAACTGGTTTCTTACCCCTGACCCGGTACGTTGATTTCCAATATTAGCTGTCCTACGTTGGAGTTTTTTCCAAAAATTAGAACAGCACCGGATTGGTCAGGGTTTAGGTATCGCCAAGGGAGAATGTAGGGATAAATCGATGCTACACGCATGGTTCGAATAACCATTGAATCTAAATAATTAATGGTAGTTAGAACTTTGTTCCACAATTTTCATCAACTATGCGATAGCCGCAGTGCCCTCTCCCGTTTTTGTTCGTGCAAACATTTTCCGCATTATCGCGCGGAAGTAATAGCAAATTTATTGTGCAAATACTAACACCCGGTTTCAATTGATAGCTGAGACTTGGCCCATACACTACAAACAGTCATCTAACGAGGTATCCCACCCTCTCATAGTGGTCGCCATGGCAACACCCCATCGTCAAATCCCTCCGCTCTCCAGCTGCTTCCTTTTTGGCCCGTGCATACCAAGAATATTCCGTGTCCAACCGCTTCCGTCAAGGGGTGAGAAATTACGAGATAATACGGGAAAAAGAAAGTAATATCGTCTTTGTTTATCAACCGCGTCTTGGAGCGTTCGACGTTTATTATTCAATATCCGTCCCGCGGTGCAAATATATTAGTGGGCGAATGAAAGGGGTTGCAAGTCTTCGTATCACAATAAATAAGACTTATTGAAATGCCGCGGTTCACCCTCTATTGAAATATTCAGAAAGGGAAATCATGAATGCGCTTTTCATTGAGGGTAACTTTGGAGTTCTTCAACACTGCATTCTTCTTGAAAGGGTTCAGAACCAAAGACATACAAATTAAGAGAAAAAAATTGTTATTTTATTTATTTATTTTTTTTTAATGTAGATTAATCTTTACTTAATTCTGAAGATGTTGGTATATTTCACTCAATTATTTAATTGGCGGTAGAAGGCGTAAGTGGTGCGTTCACAGCTGCATTATCTCAGCTCAGTCGCTACCTTTATAGAAAACTGGGAAATCAAAGTTATCCTGAGAATTAACGTCTTCTTTATACAAAACAAAGTAATAATAGAACACACATTAAAAAGAAATTAAAGATCCATGTGTTGTTTCCAGGTTCTTGAAAGCTTGATCTCATAGACACAAATGTCACGAGAACGTCAAAATGCATAGACACACAGAAACGCGTTTTTATCAAAACAGCGTTTTTTGACTTTTAGGTATATTTTTCTCCAAACTATTGAAGCGATTGCACGTTTTTACATCCTCACTTAACCCGAAGGGTGAAGGGAAAGTCTTGCAATCACCCTGAAAATCAATTTCTGAAACTCATGCTAGGATGGGTAAGGGTGTGCGTGTGGGATGTTTGCGTGCGCGCGCGCGCGCGTGTGTGTGTATGTGTAACTCGTGTACACGATTGCGACCTTACGGTACGACATTTAAAAAAATCCAATTTCGGGGTTGGGTCCCTATACCCAAGAGCTAGTAGAAACTTTAGCTTAAAATGATCATTTTTAGGGGGCACAAAAAATCAGAAAAGGTAAAAAACGTCGTTTTTAGCACTTTTTTCGTATTTTCTCCAAAATGGCTCGAGGGATTTTTTTTTTCTCTTGGTTTGAGGTATAAAGGACTGTCTATATGGAATCTCGAATATGCACACATTTCAAGTTCCTAGATTCAGCTAACAAGTTTCAAAACATGGCTGTCGGGCACTGGTGCAACTCACGGTTCCCCGGTTATTTCAGAAATTTCCAATAAAAGAAAGAATATACAAACAAATTTTAAAAAAAACTGCACAATAGGGGCTGAGAAAAATTAACCAAAATCCAATATTACTAAGAAATACTGAACCCCTTTAAAACTTGATGGTGTATTAAGGTAAAAATATCAATGTTACACATTTGGTATCTATCGCCTCAAGCCGCTGAAAGATATAAGGGCTATAAATATTTTGTAATCCACTTTGTGATGGAAACCCCACGAAATTCAATGGAAGAGGAATCCTGCCCAATGATGCGGCCGAGCTAACACTATGAAGAATCTGAAGCTTTTGCTTGTATTTTTGAAGAGAGACGAAATCCACCCCCTCCTGCGTTACAAAAAGGTGATTTCAGATACAAATTTCTCAGTTATTCCCCGGTCTTTTTTTATCAACCATCCGGGAGATAGTTGTCCTACAGCTATTGTAGTATTAGTCCCTAGTTACTCATATTAATTTAAATACATACATTGAAAACATAGAAACATTATGAAATTAAAATAATAAGTAACTAGTTCGAACCCAAAATCAATAAATTGTTATTAAAATATAGAAAGAGGAAACTAGTAGAATAATGATTGATGGAGAGTACTATTACATACTCGTAGTAATTGATGAGGTGTCAAGTTATTCATCATGTTGAGTTAAACGTGTCATTGAACTCGGATAAAAACTGTAGAAGTTATGTTTTTAAGAAAGATTTGCGGTTTCCGCATACAAAGCAGTAACTAATGATAGGTATACGATCGTAATAAATTGCATAAGCTGTAATGAAATTCTTATCTACCAACTAGTCTTGAAATCTGAGCATTATCAAACGAATCGACGATGAGAAAATGACTTTGCCGAATATTATGGTTGCACTTGCGCAGTGGAAACTATTATTTTCATGTTTTGTAAGGGAACAAAGGAGGAAATAACTCCAACCCACTCTAGTGGCTGTTAGGAGAACCTTGATCACATATTGCAGAGTGCCTCAACTCTGCAGAGTAGATGTTTGGGGAAGGCAATTAGATGGTTGTGAGTAGATTGGTTGGTTGTGTGTGCGCGCACATTCCCAGAAACCTATTAAATTCGAATGAAAACTCGAGTGGTAATGCTTGTTTCACGGAATTCACATTTGCGTATGCACAGCTGATATTAAAGTTGCAAAAGTGTTACCTATGCAGTGTGAAGTATTAATTTGTGAGCGATGAAGTAAAAGGAGACTGTCTACTGCCTAGCACGCACACATTTAAAAAAAAAAAAAAAAAAAAAAAAAAAAAAACACCTTCAAAATTGAACATAAACCTTGCAAATCACGATTATTACAAGGATTTGCGGCCACACGGATCGACACACAAAACCAAAGTTCATGTAAAATGCAGTATGTAGGCTACCTATATAGATAGACTAGAGACAATATATGTCAAATGTATGTAGTCAAATGATATGGCTTTAAATGTCGATAAAACTTCTGTAATACGATTCAGAGTAGGTAATGAACATTCCCCCGTTATCACAGTATTAGGTTTTCCTCTACAGGATACTGTGCTAGTCATGACGGGGAGTGTGCTTGTTCTCCCATACCTTTTCTGATGAATGAAAATGCCTTGGCATGATAA
Source organism: Adelphocoris suturalis (assembly GCA_030762985.1). Classification (NCBI taxonomy): domain Eukaryota; kingdom Metazoa; phylum Arthropoda; class Insecta; order Hemiptera; family Miridae; genus Adelphocoris; species Adelphocoris suturalis. The sequence goes on along the minus strand of CM061041.1, from coordinate 29,007,527 downwards.
TAGATCAACATTTAAATTTTAAGTCACACATTGACTATTTAATAACTCGCTTGCGAAAACTTTTTTATGTATTTAAGGAAGCAAGAAATTTTCTATCCAAGGAACAGATGCGTATGATTTATTATGGTTTAGCGTATTCCATTACTATATATGGTATTATATTATGGGGTGGAGCATGTAAATCGTACGTTAGTAAAGTTCAACGTATGCAAAACTAGTTAATTAAAATTATTCTAGGTAAAACTTCAAGGTACCCTTCTGCAAAACTATTCAAATATTTTGATGTTAAAACTATTAGACAAATTTTCTTGTTTCATTCTTGCATTCATGTATATAATACTGGAATCTGTGAGGAACATGTTTCTACATTTCTAAGTACAAGAAACTATTCTAATTCGGGAATAGTATTGCCAAGAGCCCATACAGAGTTCTACAAGAGAAGTGCATATGTTTGTGTTTTAAAATTTCTGTTTGATAATAATATTAATTTGTCTTACTTTCACAGTTTGTCAAGTTTTAAGAAGGTAGTAAAATTGTACATTTAAGTTTAGTTTCAGTGAATTTTTGTTTTTCATGGAAATTTATTTTGAATTTAGTGTTTTAGTGGTTTTATTTTTTTTTCTTCCCCCTTTCAATAATTAGGCTTTCGAGAGTTTTTGTTATTTAGTCTTAATATATGACGACTATGCTTGGATTTGCGACTCCACCAGATAGCACAAGTTCTTAGGAACTTATATTCTGGTGGGCGTCAGTTGTTTTCTCATTTAATTTCCAGTCGTAATGTCGACAGTTTTCTTTTAATTTTTTTAATTGTATAAATGTAGTTTACATGTATTATTTTGATGCCAATAAATAAATAAATATTAATAAAATGAATGAATATAACGATAGTTAAATAAACACTAATATGATAATGTGCGTTTATTTTCGTAGGTATACACAGATTATAATCGCATACGAAACTGTTTCGACGGTAGGTACCTGATAACATTTGAAGGGGAACACTAATCTTCGAAACCCGTTGTTATTGCTTCAAAACTTGTAAATCTGTATCTAATGCTTAATGTACAGGTTGTGATACTTGGTTCCATTAATGGCGAACTCCTGAATTCTGGCTAGCCATTAGAAGAAGTTGCCTGCAAGACGAGGTTCTGAATTATTCGCAACCACCAAATCTACCCCATCCGCCCCCTGCCTACTTGAAACATCAGTGGAGGTTATTAGTCTTTTATTTCATTCTTCACTGAAAGTGGCGTAAAAGTGTAAAAACTTAATCCTGTATCTTAGAACTATAATTATTTCACGCACATGGAGTGATTTATGATTATTAAAACCATCTCAATGATCTATACATTTATGTTATCTTACCTACTTGCTTGAATATCGCTATGCTTAGATCAGGAGGACTAATAAAGCTTCAATAAATTGTATCAATTTTATCTCGTAAGGTGCATATTCATGTCAACCTACGGATTTTCATATGAAATGGAGCTCCTTTGTCATATCTAGAATTCAAAACCAGTGCACACTGATCAGCGATCGACTTATGATGCTGAAACCTGAAATGTAGCTAGCTCTTTTTGGACATCTAGAATACAATTACAGAGTATGAAGGGACTCTGACCAGCTTCGGAACCTCTGTGGAAAATTTATTTCCTAATCGATTCACGGTCCTGGAATTAGATGGAACTCCCTTGGGACACATCAAAAACAATTACGAGGTACGGAGGCGCAATGATCAACTGAGGGTCCACTGAGGCTAATTTATTTCCCACCGGATTTTTTTTTTCCAACATTTTCCGACATTTAACACGAACCGTAAAATTGTCGGGTCCTGAAGCTGTAAAGATGTGAACCCTTGGGGAGGCACGAGTAATTACATTCTGAAGTGAATGTATAAACTATATTGTGGCTGTATGGGCAAATAATACCAAATTCAATTAATTAAAAAATAATAGTGAATAAATAAATAAAACAACAATAATAAAATAAACTTCTGAAATTTTAACTTTGTTTATAGTTTAAAAGACAGTGCAGTTTAGATTTAGATATGCAACCCACAATGTTCTTCGACAGTTACATAGTGTGCTAACTTGAAAAAAACCCGATCCGTCAATTTTGATTGATCAGCAAGTTCGTTGAACGGATAGCCGCCCTCGCAGGAACTGGGTCAGAGCAAACTCATCCGATACTAAAACTCGGAAATTTTCATCACCGCCCTGTTCCCGCCCACTAAAACAACTCATGTTACATGAAATACAGCTCGCGAGGCGCTATTGTGATTTTCAGGGGAGCATAATGGGCTGCACCATTTATTTCAAACTGAGCGATGTTCCGGTAAACTCGTAAATATTATCTATGGGCGAAAGCGTATTCTGAGGGAATCGTTATGTAATGGTACGCTGCGAGTAAAATCATTTCCACGGTCGAGACCGCCGATTTTCCGGGGCCTTGCACTCTCGCGGTCGGCCGAGCCGAACGAAGGCCGAAAACGAAGGTGTTGAGACCGCAGTTGGCGGCTGCCCGAACTTGGCTAAAGGCGAAATAAAACTGATCGTGACTTCGATGGAGCTGCATCATAATTGTACCTGCCAACAAGTGAACCATACCTATATAACGGACTGGAAATAATGAGCAAGTGCAGATTCACACTGAATATCTTGACCGCAAATGGTATACAGGCAAGTTCAGTATGCCACACATTGCCGCGTTGTTATCGAATGTGGAGATTGTGGCGACAAATCAATTATAAATGTAAAACATTTATCAGTAGTTATAAATATGAAAGTGACAAATGGGGAAGGTCTCAAACTTTGGTTCGCGGGAGGGTCCGAGCAAGGGTTGTGTTTGCTATCCTGAAGGCCAGTTCCACCAATGCTGGACTCAGGATTCGTTGTGATTTCGTGACGGATTCCCGAACCCACCTGACCATACGGAACATTGGGACGAAATACTAAATTTTGACCTATTGATTCTAACAATTTGGAAATGTGGGGTTTTCATCACAAAGGCCTCCTTAAGAGATTTTATCGCTAATTTTTTTATTTTCTCCATTTTTTTCATAATCGGTAGTGAGAGAAATAAACTAGACGACGATTTAATTCTAACAGAATTTTCAATTAAGGCAATCGACTTTATTCTAACTTTTATCACCTATAGATGGACTTGAGAAGCTTGGTAGGTGATTAATTTATGTCATTTAGTCATCATGTTTTTTTGTTTTTGTCATTTTTCAGTCGGTAAGTCAGCTTGTGTTAAACATAGAAGTAGCTAAGGGTTGTTGAGTAATTAAATTTAATCAATTTCCCCTTGGTAGGCATCTAAGACTATGTAGATATATTTAGACAATGTATCATCGATTTATAAGACTTCATTTATTATAGACAGGTGTTTTGGATAATAGGGTATCGAGTATTCATCGAAAGGAAAAGAAACTAGAAATAAGTTGAAAGCATGACCTTGAACAGTACCCTCACTAGGGTACATTCATTATGTTATACTTATGTACCTACTCGAGCATCATCGTGTTTGTCCTGGAATCAAAATATTATTCTTTCGATTATTTGGAACTCGTTTGAGAATTCGTTAGCCTCGGAAAATCGATGACATCGTTACTCCGTCCTACTTTACAATGCCAATGGATCACTCTGCCGGCGAATCTTATGATTGCCGGTTGCGTTTCATAAATATTGAAGAGGGTTGAAGAGGCTTGTTCGAAAAAGCGGCGTAGCGCGCGGATTTTACCCTTCAATTACCGATTTTTTTTCTTCTCCCGATCGGGGGGCTTCACCCCAACGGGCTATCCCGGCTAACACCGCTATCTACATCTACTTTTTGAACGGGGCATCGATTAGTGATTCAATGGGCAATGCTCCACTTTGGATTAGCTATTATTTTTGATAGGTAATGTAATCAATTATTATTTTTAATGGACTTTTGTAATCAACCAATTTCAATAAATTTTAACCCCTCCTTCAGAAAATGTTGGTTTCCATTACAAGATGGGTAGAACTCAGAAATCTGAACCCTTTGCATCATCTTCGATCAACTCCAAGGGGTGAAATCGAAGGATTGAAATTTATTAAAAAATTTGGGATCTCATAATCATAATAAACATACTTTTGGTTTTTATTAGGTAAAGAATGAACCTTTATATATATATAGTTATATATATATATATATATATATATATATATATATATATATATATATTTTTAATTTAGTTATTTTTTTAATTTAATTTAATTTCCCCTTTCACTCCTCTACTTTCAAATCTGTTGGTTTACATTTCAAGATAAGTACTTAGATTTAAAACATCCGATGAAATATACGAGAAAAAACGTCTGCTAAGTTGGGTGGGCAGTATAGCTTCCTCACACAATGTAACATGGACGTATAGAATTAGTTGAAGAACAAAGCACAAGTAAAAATGATTAATAAGTTGACGTTATAAGAAATTAACGTTTGCGCATGCGCACAGACTACTATCACTCCAAACGCAATGATATTTATAGGAGAACGTCTAGGAGCTAAAACGCACAATCCTTGATAATGTCATAAAAATCGGACCATTAGTCTCGGAGTTTTGTGTGTGTCGATCAATTTTTAATTTTGCGCCGATTAATGCGCTTGCCTATTAATTCGCCAATCGCGACATAATTCATAGGGAATTTTCCTAGAATATAATATATCTATCTACTCCCCGAGTTTGAACGGAATTGGATTAATAGGTGATAATGTGAAATCGACGTCATAATAATTAAACGTTTACGCATGCGCACAGACTACTGTTTATGTGACGGCAATGAAAGTTGTAGGGGACCATCTAGAGGCTATCCCGGACAATCCTTGAAAATTTCATCAAAACCGTCCGATTAGACTCGGAGTTTTGCCTGTGTCAATCGTTAATCGTTAATATCTGTCACGTAAACTCAATGATTTTTACTTTAATAATTGTTGAGAACTCTTGTAACTTAATTGTGGTTTCCTAAATGAATCTAAGCATCAGCCTTAGTCTAATCTGATTACCAACGTCAACTGTCAGGGGGTCGACACATCGTATAACTGGCGGTACAGATATAAAAGCGAGATGAAATACGAGACTACCATCCATTATATTCGAAAATCTGTTAAAAACTTTAATAAAGAAGCCTGTCTGTTCTGTTTTCCCCCCTCTCCGACAACAAATCTCTCCAAAAATTGGGGCTTCTTGGGAGAGATGCTGACAAATTTGATTAAAATAACAAATTTGAAATTGTACAATTTTTAACAACAGTTTCTCATGTTGTTGATGGTAATAAAATTTGCGATTGTCTTTTAATAAAATGTTATTTGTAACATTTAAAATTTGTTGCTTTCAATCAGATTTTTTTTAATCCCCCTACTGAAGGTTCCTGGGGAGAAACGTTTGAGGGAAGCGAAAAACCAAATTACGGTCAGGCAGGCCTTTTTATTAAAGTTTTTTAATAATTTAAGCTGTCCAAATAAAGAATTCTCGGCGAAGCCTGTGACTCCATACCAACAGGGCGTACGATGATGGTCATCACCGAAGCATGTATTAATCATATTTTGTACTGAGTGGTACCTCCGCCGAACTTAAGGTACTTTATTTTTTTGGCCAATGATGATATTGATATTGGGCTGTACCTACCTCAGTTCCTACCTCTATTTACCTCCACTTCCTAATTCGTACAATTCCAAAGTATGATGAGATGGACAGCACGCTTGATACCCCAGATTAAGATATGGTCAGACAGAAAATATGGAGAAGTTAACATTTCCCTGTCCCAATTCCTTCCACCTCAAGGGCTATTTTACATACCTCCATAAAATGGGAAAAGTAGACGCCCCAACATGCCTAAACTGCCAGGAAAGAGACGATGATGTGTTCCACTCTTTCTTCGTATGTAAGAACTGGGCTACGGAAAGAAATAGGCCACAGGAGGCTCTGGAAGAGCCAACTCTATATGTGACACCGGAGGTGGTAGAAGCAAAAATGATTGAACAATTGCGACATGGGACCCCTGTAGCTCTATACGTTGAAGACATCCTCCAGAAAAGATCATCTTGGAACGAGAGAGAGAGAGAGAGGAGGGAGCACAAGGACCGAAAGGAGTAAAGAAGTTTCTCAAGGACTCGGCCTTCAAGTAATGAGTTAAACAGTTCCAGGCTGAGTTCCAACATGTGAAAAGGAAGGTTAGATTTTAGTGAGATTTGAATCTACAGTATTTTATGATGGCAAAATCAATTGTGAACTTCAAGTACCGACAGATTGATGAAAGATGGAGTTGGATGATTTTGATAAACTTCCCCTTTGTCATCAAAGTCCACCTACAAGTTCCGTAACAACGTTTACTATCAGGCCGAGGTTAATGTGACCTGGGAAAACTATGAGGTCGAGGGGTGTTGAGGGAATGTTTCGAAAACTCGCTTAACGACGAATCAATCGAATCACCGGAGTTTCCATCGGGATCCGGAGAGCCGTCGTGCCGCAGCGTCGTAAAGATGTTATAAGGCGATAGAGGAAGTTTTAATTCACCCCTGAAGTGGAGCTCCCGGGGTGATTAAGACAGTTGGAGCTCCCGAAAAACCGAGCGGGAAGGGAAACGGAAAACAAGGAAATTGATTTATCAGAGGGCCGCAAGAGGGGGGAAAGAAACTGATAACGTTTGCGAAAGTGGACGGTAACGATAAAAGATTACAGGTGGCCATTAGTTCACGTCGTCTCGTTGGCGTGTCTGCATGAGAGTCACCACGCGATTGTCCGCTTCGCCAGTGGCTTATGGGCGTTTTTTTTTTTTTTTTTTTGTAGAAGCCCGACTACAGCGAACCGTAGAAGAGAATATTCAAGCTAATTTTCTAGACGGAAATGATGATGTATCACTTGAAGAAGATTCAAATTAATGAAATTAGGCTCCACTAAGATAAGGTTGGGTTTTTCCTCGACTGCTTGGCTCAAATGAGGTTGTGGTGATCTTGAGGTACAGTCAGAAAAAAAAAAGAATTTGCCGAGGCCATCGGTATTTTGTAGTCCAGAGGATGGTTTACAAAAATGACGAAACTGTCTACTGGCTACAGTATTATTCCATAGAAAATCCAATTGTAACCCACATCATGCAAATCTTTTGAATATATTGGTTATTTTATCAGGATTCAGCCAAAGGTAGAAATAAAACCAGTGTTTTGTAGTTATATAGTAGTGATATTACACCACCTTTAGAGTGGTGTACACACCACGATGTCGTACACCGTGCGATTAGAGTGAGAATAGAAAGTATGAAGGATATGAAGCTATTCTATTAGAAATATATGAGTTACGAAAATGACCGTGTTGGGAGTCTGAGTCTGATTCATGGTTATATAAATTTCTCCCTTCCACGGGGCGCCACCAGACTGGCAACAGTCGGGAAAGGTATTTAGGTTCGACTAACCCACCTTCACTGTTTAGTGAGTAAATCACAACAGTACGTTTCGAGAATTCACATCACCTTTATTAGGAGCCAATTTATTCGAGGATTCATGGAGGCCCTGAAAAGCATGGTAACGACAGCATACGTCTAAAATTGCGAATTTGCTGCAAAATTAATCAGAGGAGAGATAACGTATGCATGCAAGACCTTCAGATTGATCGATACGCATGGTGATTGCAAATTTTCGCAGGCTTCTGTTGATTCGCTATGTGGTTGGTGTGCAACTAATCAATTTCTCTTGGATATATGCAAATGCTCTGTTGTCTCATTCCCCCCCACAGCCGAACACATATTCTTTGATTACTGAAAGAATGACCGGCTGCTTAACCGAGTGCTGCAAACCCTTGACTTGGGAGTCTGTTTCGATAGCCAGCTTACGTTTGCAGACAACATTGCCTCCATTGCGTACAAAGCCATGAGGCCTCTTGTGCTTCTCACGAGGAACACTAGGGAATTCTCTAGAATTCCGACGATAGTCCAGCTTTTTAAGGTGCTGGTGATACCATTCAGGAGTATGTTGCCGTTGTTTGGAGTCCGCCCTGTGCTGTTGATAGCATTAGTTGGAGAGAGTTCAGAATAAATTCTTGCGCTATATTGGTTTCAAGTTGCACATCCCTTCGCCTGAAATAGACTATTCGTCTCTTCTTGAGGTTCGTGGCTTGATACGGTTGATTAGACTGGTGAGGGGTTAACTGGACTGTTCGCCCCTTCCGTCACAAATAAATATATTAGTTCCCCAGGTCACCACTCGATCCCATATTATCTTGTTGTCGATCTCCCCCCCCCCCCCCACCAACTACCTTCGTCACCGCCTTTTTTCAGGCTTCCCCGAATTGCCAACATACAATGTATTCCAAAGCCATCCCGAACTTGACATCTGTGCAAGCTCCGTTTCGGCCACTAAAAATAAAATCATTTCTCTTAGTTGACCCGTTTCATATTTGGTTTTATCTATGTTTACTTCTAATATTATATTATCTAAAAATCACTCATTTATTAATTGTTGTTATTCTTGTTTCACACTAAATGCAATTAGTGTATTTTTTGTTCTTATTTTAATTGGGTTCATCCGTATTATGAAATAAAAAAATAAATCTGAGGATTCAACTATGGATTCTAATACGAACTAAATCACTCGCGACGAAGTAGTGGAAACCCATTTCAAAACGGAAGTTAGTGAAAAACGTTATCTATTTCCACGAAAAATAAAGAGTTACTATGTTAAATCGATTTCGACGGTTAGGCCATCATCAGTAACAAACAATAACTGTTATTGTAACAGTTATTATTATTTATTATAATAATTTAATAATAATAATAATATTTATCATTTATTATTATTATAATTATTAGTAACAGTTATTGTTTGTTACTGATGATGGCCTAACCGTCGAAATCGATTTAACAGTGTAACTTTTTATTTTTCGTGGAAATAGACAACGTTTTTCACTAACTTCCGTTTTGATATGGATTCTAAACATCTCCACAAACTCGTGAACAGATTTTTGAATTAGGGAAGATGAATGAATACTCAAAAGTTTACGGAGATTTCCAATGAAAGTTTCTTTCTGGCTCTTCATATTTAATAACGCTTTTCCACAATCAGTGTCTCTTCTATTCTTTTATTTTTTTAATATTATATTTTTCAAACAACAGGCGACATTTGACGGAGAAGATTGCAGAGGGAAAAGAGTTTTCTCTGAAGAAGGCGAGAGGGGGAAAATTGTGAGAAAAGTAAAACCACAGGGCGGAGGATCCCGGAAGCGTGAACGCGGTTGCGAGGGACCGTAAATCACAACATATTGGCTGGCGTGGTGATGTAAAAGGGACCCTTTTCCAGGAGGAAGGCTTCGGTGACAGGAGACCCTTTCCCCTTTAAACTGCTATGGATATCGCGTTTGAGATTATTACTTCTTGAGGAAATATGCTCCCCTGTCTCCCTCCTGTGTCTTTTACGACGGATAATACTCGTCCCTGCTTTTCCATGGAATCCCTTACTTTTGTATTAGCCGTTCTCTCTCCCTTGCAAACGTTATGATGATGCGTAAGGAAAGAAACAACTTTGCATTTTTAGATGTCATTTGCAACAGTAGGGTTGTCGAGGAATCTTCATATTAATTTGGTATTCACGTGTTGAGATCACAAATTTCCCTGCTCTCCGAGCTGGGCAGGCGATAACAATTTTTATTATTTCCGTTGTTATGAAGGTATTAATATTACCACAGGCACATTCTGTAAAACACCACGGAATTCACATGCGAGGAGGAAGCCATTGGAGATAAGGAAAGAAATGCGACGGACGAGCACCCTGTTGAGAAATGGCAGCACCACTGGATCAGCCGAGTTTCAGCTGTAGTCCCTATAGCTTCGGTACCCTACGGAGTAAATAAAATACCAGTATGCGTAAATGAGGTTTAAATGAGAAAACTCAGATTTGAAGATCGAACGTCACTTTGAAACGCTGCAAATTATTACACAAAGGTTTATTATTTATATATTATACAGCCCTTCTACGTAGATCTCTGGTCCATAATTATTAAACGCCGCTTATAGTATATTTAGTATCGGAACTCAGAGCTTCGGACCTCACAAATGGGTTCAATCCATTACAGCAGCGGAATCTCACAATTTTACGCTTTTTAATATAGTTGATAAACATAACAATTTATTACCAAGTCATCTTTCCAACACATAAAAGTGTTACGTATACTGTATATTGATATCATTTAATTGGTCAAATTTCAAAAAATGTGCTGACAAAATCACTGAAAATGGCTAAGAATCGTTAAATTGATATTTATTAGCATAAGATTGGTCAAATAAAGTTTATCAACTATGAAATAGAGCATTCAACAATTTATGTACGAAATTATGCTAAAAACTTGAACTTCATTAAATTTTGTTTTAAAAAATCTATAAAATTGCAAAAAATAGCCTAAAATCCAAAATCTCTTTTTGAATAGAAGAGTATCTTTTAGAATACTTTTTTTTTCATAAAATTAAGAGCTAACAATTTCTTTACACTCATAAATCTCCAATTTCTATACAACTTGAAATATAAAAAAAAGACACTTTTTCACCTATTTTTGGCTCACAGCACAGATCGAGCTGGCGAGAAGTTAGGACCAACTAGACCCCAACAGTCTATGTGCGAAAGAACAGATTTTTTAAGTCAATTCTAAGGCCTTTTATGGCCCGGACGGCGGACGGCGGACGGACATTTCAAATTTGGATTCTACGCACCTTGAAACGTAAAGTGACAAAGTTTGAGGAGGGTTTATAACAATTTTCTGCTATACGATCACATAGGCTTATTATTGGAAATAATAAACCAAAATGACCGGTTTTAGAATAACACTCTCAGCAAGGAACAACTGAAGGAATTCTCAAAACACCCAGGAATAGAGAATTAAAATGAATGAAATAATAACAATGACAATGAATAAATAAATCAAATGATGATAATAAAAAATAAATAAATCAAATAATGATAATTACAATAAATAAATCAAATATATTATGTACAAATAATGATAGAAAAAATGTTTTAATTGATAGAATGCATTATAATCATTTAATAATGATTAATACGACGTTTCATTTTTTCCGACCGTCACGACACGGCAAAATATTGATTTTCACGTACAACAAATGCGTCTTACTCATGCTTACGCGTTTTTTCCTGAAGGCCACGCCCGTACTACATAAGTTCTTTGAAATAAAGAAAAATAACAAATTAAAATACGAATTTATATACATATACATCTGGCATGATAAGGTATATCGTCCTTTTCTAACTACCTTCCCAAATTCTCAGCGAGATCGGAAGATTAGGACGTAAGAAATCAATGCTTGACGGATTTCACGATTGCGCATGCGCAGAGTGAAGTACTGATTTTTGATCAATGAAAGTGAATGGAAATTATCCAAGACTCGAACCGTACATCGCCTGAAAATCTGGAAATTTCACCGAAATCGAATGACCAGTGGAAATTAAGCTTGTTACAAGGATATGAGGTCACACACACACAAAGTTTTTTTATTTTTTATTAAACTCCCCTCAAAGGCGAAAGGGGGACACCATTAAATAAAAACGAAAAAAAAAAAAAATTGAAAGAGAGAGGAGGACGCCCAGTTTTACCAGATGCCGGCTCTTGGGATCTAGGAAACTGAAGGAGGAAGATGGAGATTGTGATGAAAGGAAATGCCCCTATTTCTTCAGACTGGAACGGACCTTTTTTTTTTAAACATTTTTATTTTTATTTTAGGCACCATGAAACGGAAAGCAATAGGTTTGAACACTGGTTTATTAAGAAGAAAAAAACTAGAAAAAAATTAAAACTAAAATTGAGTAAACAATCAACAGAATAGGAGTCATTTCGTGTACTGTTATCTGGCAAATAGTTAGGAGTCGATTACGAAGACTTTCAAATTGAGAAGTAAACTAATCTTCATCATTACGAAATTAAGAAACAACTGCATCCCACATCCTTTTCCTCTTTATATCGTTTGAGAAGCATTAGTTTTCCGAAATAGGGGGAGGACATCAAGCAAACATTGTACTTGCCAGATCAGCTTAGAGACGCACTCAGGATAAAAAGCCATCGGCGGAAAAGGAAAGAAAAAAAAATCCTTCAACAAAGAGCCGATCAATTTACTCAGTTCATTGTGCCGGAGGTAAGAGCCCTTCGAAGGAAAAAGGGTAATCGCATCGCTGGAACTTTGAAAACAACAGTGATTTCACGTCAGCCCCTCAGGGAATCCGAGACGACTTAGCGAGGGACGCTCAGTTTACTCCTTCCTTCCTATCCTAGTTTAATCCTCCCCTTGTTTTTCACAAAACACAAACGGAATTAGACATTCGAATCCTCCAAAGTAAGCATTTGAAATCGAAGCTGAACTTCTAAGATAAGGCGCAAAAGAAAACAGAAGATGGAAGTTTATTTCGATAAGTATCATGTCAAATCAATCAAGCTTCAGATGAATTATCCAGGGGTATACAGCTAAGTACCACCTACTTATTTTCTCCAATTATAGGCAAAAATTGAAAACCAATAAAATATAATAAATGGATAAACCTCTATACCAAATTGGGTGTGGCACATAGCATCCGTAACATGAGTGTATAGATCATTGAAATGCTTTAAATTAATCTTAAAATATTTCATAGCGGGTTCCTATCATTGGAAGAAATAGTAAAAATTTAGCGTAATACGTCAAGAATTCAAGGCAAAGAAGAAATTATGCTTGATGGATGATACGTTTCTGTATGCGCATAGATGGAAATGGTGAATGCTTATGGATCTGTGAACCATAAAAATGATAGGGGGACATTTGCCGCCTAACTCGTATATTCCCTGAAAATTGCATCACAATCGGATGAAAAATATATAAGGTAGGTTTGTTACAAGGATTTTGCAATTGCGCATGCGCAGCGGCTACTAATGATAAACTCGTGTTGAAATTATTGAGGAACGAATGAGTCGACTTTTCCCATTCATCCTCCGAATTAGAGCGAGATCGCAAGATTGGGCCGTGAGCAAATTATGTATGTTGGAGTAACCTAGTGAATAAGGAGAGTGAAGTGTTGATTTAAACGAGCTCTTCTCTCGAAACGAATCATTTTGAAGTGAATTAAATCGTAGTAAAAATATTTACAGGCTAGTTAAATTACTGATAAAGCAAATATCAGCAATTTTTCATTGGATACCAGAAAAAAACCCGGACAATGACCTCACTCTGTATACCCAACAAGGATGTCCGATATAAATATCTGGGTTCAAGAGAGAACAAAGGAAAACGAGCGGCACATAACTGTAGAATCAAGTTGTGTAGGGCGGATCGTGAGCGGTGGTAATCGTGGTAAACGGAGATTAGGCTCTCTGTAGGTCTTCTCCATTACATAATCCTTTAGACTTGAACTCGAGTTAGTTTGCAAGTCAAAGCCGTTCGTGACACAACACATCAGATGTTTTCGCCCTCGCGGGAGCATATATTACACGGAGTTCCACCCCCATTCATGTCGGAGAAGGCTTGCGATGTGAACGGGATGTATCGAGATACCATTATAGTACTACAGGGGGAGTTGGCCTATCGCTGCCAGTCATCGCTTGCTATACTTCCAACGAGAAGTGGAGTTTTATTTTAACACGCATAATAGGAGTATTTTCTGTTAGATAGGGACAAAATGAAAGCACATCTCGGTTAAACTTTCGGATAGGTTGGCTATATTCAAGTGTTCGGTCTAGTTTTGAAACACGTGTCAGGAGTTTTAAATTTATTTAAGGATAGGGGTGAATGGAAGGGGTAATACTGATATAGCGTGATGTTTTTACTAATCTCAACCGATTTTTGTTCTTTTTTCGTTAGATTAATCTACCATTTTTGTCGAATTATGTATGTTGTCTCTTCATTCTCATTAAATTCAAATTTCATCTCGATATTTTCAATTCATCTCAGTGAATATTTCATAACTGATAGGTTGGTTTTACAGTAGGTATGAAAGTAATTCATGCTTTATTGTGATTTTGATGAGAATGGGGGAAAGGAGTTTCTCACAGCACATTATCATGTTAGGCTATAATGGAGGAGTAAAGCCAGTGAAATCAAGTTCTATTTCGCATCAACAAAACTTCTCAGGACCCGCACATATTACCACCACATACATGTCTTCAATAATGGTTCAGTAAGGAAAGGGTTTCCTGAGGACAAAACGCGAGAAGTTTTTTTTCGTATATTCAAAAATTGTAAAAAAATCTCAAACTTTCCAACTTTTTTCAGTTTTTTCTTATATCTTGAAAACTATGCAATTTTTGAAAATGTCCATTATTATAATATTTAAATTAGACAAAATTCCCTACACAATGCACTAGTTAACTTTGCAATTTCCACCACCGAAAATGACGCTACAGCTTGTTGAAAAAACGTTGAGGGATCATTACACAGCGTATGTACCATCTAACTATTCAAATCATGTCAGTACTATAGGGGAAGAATGGCTGAAAAAGTAAAATTTGATGTGAATAAACTTTATCGGTTCTCTTTTGCAATAATATGAAAAAGGGCACGGTCGGTCAAAGAGTCGGAAGAGTTTCACCTGTGAAATAAAGAGAGGGAAATGTAGATATAGTACGAAACAACCACGCAGCATTTGAGGTGCCTACCTAATTGAAGGGATATGAAAAAGGAACAACGATACTTATGAATGTGAACCAGTGCAATAACTAGGTTGGCTAGCCATAGGGGCTATGTGGGCTCAGGAGCCTGGTCCATCAGATGGTCCAGGCTCCAAGTTCATTATCAATGTCACCATTTGGAGGTACCTATTGAAAGCTTTGCAGTGGGACCTCGGTTTGTGAAAGTTTGAAGCTGGGTGTTGACCTTCTGAGCTAGAAGTTCCTTTATACATCCACGTTTATAATTATATACTGAATTCGTAATCTATTCAGAATATCTGATCGATCAAACAACCACCACCTGCCATACAACACTTGTTATATTTCAGACCAAAATGAATGCGAAAACTGAATAGTCTTCAATATCAACGAGGCCACAGCACTCCATGAGCAAGGATTGGGCTCTAACGTCTCTAGCAAAAGCATGGCCTGTCATAACTTTTTCTGTACTGAGAACATAATAAATTAGGTTGAACAGTTCCTTTAGGGTACTGTCTTCCATGACCCCACAGCGCCCATAAACGACTTCAAATGGTAGAAGGCCCCCACACGTACATTCACGAAGGTGGACAATCGCTTGAGAGATATCCCTTGATTTCTCTCGCTTTAAGATAGAGAGATTTGTCGAAGGCAATTTGATGTCGTAAGGGTTTCACAACACATCAAGCTTTAAGTATAGTATTGTAATCGCTTGGAGGGAGATTAATAAACGGCTGGTAACCAATGAATGTGATTTCATAAGGTACATACAGCGACAAATTTTGAAAATTGCATAGTTTTCAAGATAAGCGAAAAAAGGAAAAAAGTCTGACGCTGACAAACGACAGTGCCCTTTGTTCATATTATTGCAAAATAGAACCGATGAAGTTTATTCACATCAAATTTTACTTCTTCAGCCATACTTCCCAACTGCGCTGACATGACGATATATGGTACATGGTACATACACTGCGTAGTGGTCCCTCTATGGCGTTCGGTATTGCATTACGATTGATTATTTGTGGAAGAAACTGGAGGAATAATGAGTTCTATGAGGCTCAAAAGTTATTTGTGGGCGCTGCCGAATTTCTACATGTTAATTTTCAACTTTTTTCCAAACAGTAAAAAATCACGTTTTTTGAGCAAGCTGTAGCGCCAATATCGATGGTGCGAATTTCAAAGTTAACTAGTGCATTTTCGTAGAACTTTGTTGTATTTAAGTTTTATAATAACGGGAATTTTCGAAAATTGCATGGTTTTCAAGATATAAGCAAAAAAACTTGAAGTTGTCCGTGAAGTCCTTGAAGTTGGACATTTTTTTAGATTTTTTGCAAGTTTCGAACATATTCCACACTCAGATCAGGGGGCAAACCTAAAATTTTGATTCAGCACCCCAAAAACATAAGGAAATGTTGAGAAAATAAACTTGTGGGGTTTGGTCCGGAAAACGCTCTTTTTGAAACTTTGGTTACTGGACTAAATATTACCACAACATAAATGTCTTCAATTATATAGGTTCCTACTACATTTCTGTATAATAAATATATATATTTTATTATATGTATACTCACAACCACCAGTGGTGAGGGTGTGAAATAAGCTTTATTTTGTAAGTATATTATTGCAAAAAGTTTGCTTGTTTCATGTGTGTAGTTAGGTTTTCACTCATTCATGACACGATCAGTATTTCTATGTATTCATTCTTTCAAGAGAGGCAGTGGTGCTCCATCTTCGAGACCCAGATATCTTACCCAGTTTTGTAATATAATAAATTATATTATAAATATCAATATATATATGTATAATTAATTTATTGTTTCTGTTTTTTGTAATGCTGAAAATAAGAAGGATTTAAACCCACTTGTAAGACAAACTAATACAGAAATAACTTATGTAGAGATTTTGATTCGCTCTCTTCAACAAAGTATTCTCGCACCATAAATTTACTAGTAAAGTTTTGAATAAAAGCGATAGAAGCCATAAAAAGTTTGGTGTGGCGCATAGCTTCCTTGTATCCGGAACATGAATGTATCGATCATAGAGATGTTTTAAATTATCTTATGATACCATGGATGGTACCTATGGTTGAGGGAGATGGTAAAGATGGAGTATGTTTTCAGATGACTAGGGCGAGTGAAAATTATGCTAAATGAAATTTACATGGGCGCGTGAAATATTTATTTGGAAACAATGAAACTAGAAATGATGAAACTGATCAAACTCTAATCCACACATTCCCTTAGAATTTCATCAAAATCTTAAGAAAGCTGTGGAAACTAAGCATGTTTAAGGATTTCACACTTGCGGATGCACAGGATCGACTATTATTTTATACGATCGGGTCGATATTGATATGGCTGGAGAGTTCAGTTCCTTTCCCAACTATCTTCCGAATTTGAGCAAAATCAGACGACCAGGGGTGGGAAAATGATGTTTGATGGAATTTAATTTTGCCATCCATATATTTTGGACCATCTACACTCCAATCCGAACATTCCCTGAAAATGCCATCAAAATCGGCTGGAAACTGACGAAATCAAGCTAGTTACAAGGATTTTCGGACACACGACAGACAGAAAGTGAACGAAAGTTGTTCAGAATGGTCTAAAACGTAAAATGCGAGTGGAAACTTTGATTTTGGAAACACAAATTTTTTCGTCTCCCGAAAGTGAAAACAATGTTACCTATAGATAGACTCGGAAGCAAAAGTATATTACGATCCAGAGAGAGTTATATTAGAAAGTTACACGTATACAAAAATGTCTGTCAAACACACGACTCTTCGTTTAATTATAAAACTGTCGAGGTCCTCCTTTAGAACTGTTTCGGAATGCCAATGAAAGACATAAGAAACCACAACCACAATATTGTCTTCGTTGATCGCCCATTAGAACTCATTTGGCACGACCAACCGATTCACCGTACTGTTTCTATAGTTAGATGCGGTCAATTATATTATTATTTTTTATAACTGCTTCATTATGAATTAAAATGTCCTCCGTAAAAGGGTAGATCGCTAGACTCCAAAGCAGAAAGTCTACTGTTCAAATCCACAAGACCAGCAGCCTATTTTGCAAACGTCAAAACCTGTTTTTAAACGTAATTCTGATCTATTTGTTCAGTTAATCTATATTTTACTGAAACAGTTGGTCTGTGATGTTTTGATAAGTTTTCTAAATTTTTGCGTAAACTATGATGCATTTTTGCGTACTATGATGCATTTTTGTGAAACCAAGAAGGTGGTCGATCCTCTCTAGGGCATCGAGAGACGGATAGAATGATGGGTTCTTTACAGATCAGCAGACTGAGCTAAATTTCCTCTGGTTAATCCTAGGAATTTGAAATTCGATAGGAAGGCTCTCTGGGACATTAAGAGACGATTGAAATAATGGGGGTTTTCCTAGATCGGCTGTATGAGCAAAATTCTTTCCTGTTCACCCGAGGATTTAGAAATCGATGATATCCCTCACGATAACATCGATGTCACAAGTCACTGCACACAATGCTATTCTTAAGACCATCGTTCCTATTATGTTCATTCCCAGATATCCAACGAGGGAATTATTCCGAAGTCCACACGAACGGCAATGAGAAAAGAGCTGTTACAAAGAGAAAATGAGGCTGGAACAGTTACAGAGTAATTCAACAGCTATGCGGTTGGCACCCTTGCATAGTATCGTGATGTTCCGATCCCCTACATGAAATCTATGTTTTCTGCATTGCATCGTAATTGTCTTCCCAAATTTGTTTGATTGTTTTTATTGTTTTATTGTTTTTATTGTTACAGATTTGTTGATTGTTTTCTGCATTGCATCGTAATTGTCTTCCCAGAATTTTACTGTAAACATTTATTTGCCTACACTAAAAATAAACTCGAAATCGAATCAAAAACTATAAAACAAATAACATTGGAACGCCTTAATTTATGAACCTCAAATTGATGAATTTCGAACTAAAACTGTTCACTGTATGCAATAATTTAAGATGCGTGTTTGGCTCTATAAAACCTGTTTTTCCCCCAAGTCTGGCTCTCTTCGACGGACTCAACCCGTGTAGAAATAAGTATTATCAACCACAAAACTGAAGAATAATGAAGTAATTTGAAATTTTTAATAATGGAGTTCGCACTTTCTTGTATTAAAATCGTTGTATATATATATATATATATATATATATATATATATATATAACCCAAATTGCCCTCAAGGTAGGGTCAAATGGTTTTACAAATATAAACCTAATTCCTCGGAACTTGGAATATTTATTTGTCCCTATTTACGAATCATCACGTTACGAAGTAACAACCGTAACAACATATATATATATATATTATATATATATATATATATATATATATATATATAGTGAGAGAGAGAGAGAGAATTTTACGAATCACAAAAGTAAACCCCCCCCCCCCCCCCTGACTTTTTCCAACAATTTTCGATGAAACTTAGAAAGTGTTTTCGATGTGCCTGATACTATGTTTTATACAGAAAAAAATCGCTTTCCCTCGTGGTTCATCAGTTCTTTTGTGAGAACGGAATAAGATGGCGATTCTGGTTTCATCATTGTGATCAGCGCTAAATAAATCTCAGAATGTGGTGTCACTCAGCAAAAAATAGAAAAAATTTTATTTCAAGTACATATACCCCACCCCCTTTGGGAAGTCTAAACACTTCTGGATTTTGTGTGTGTGCCTCAAACGTAGCATCAGGCACCCAAAAATCTTTCTTCAAGTTTCACTTTGATATCTTGAAAAATGTTGGGAAAAGCAAGGACGGGGAGAGAGGGGGTTACTTTTAGATTATTGGGTTCTCAAGAATAAACTAATGCTGCTAATTGGTGAGGTCTGAAATCAGAAAGTGCATAGATCAGTGTACCGATTATTTTGAAATGTGAATTTCCGTGGGATAAGTGCTAACGAAAGGGGGTTTATGGTATAGTTATAAAGCTACCTTAGGACGGATCAGACCAGCTCTGGTCCTCCATTAATAAACCATCCTCGTCCATTGAGCGAAGAAGGGCAATCTGCTCGGGCCCATCCGCCCCGTGACCCCGTAAATATGCATTATGAGTGCTCAGCTTATGCACCGCGTCGGCCTCGGGGTAGTTAAGAGGGGGGATGGGGGGGGGGGGCATTATTACCTAAACCAGAATAGAAGGTAGGCGGAGGGGTAGAAGAAGAGCGGATTTCCACAACCCTCTAAAGGATGAGGGGGATGGAAATCGATAAGTGATTACCCTTCGGTAAAGTGAACTAGCAGTAATGGTGCAGCAAAGAGGATGGGAACTACTCGTGAATGCTTTGAGCATTGGGTTTCGCGGTGGGCGGTCAGCAACGCCGATTCGGTAGTGCCGGCTGTTATGCTGAATGAACGCCAATAGAATACCGAGAAGCCGGACGTTCAAAGAGGAGGAAATTATCTCAATCTCTTCAGGCTAAGGGGATTGATATTACAGGAACTCAGTAAATGAGGATGCTGCACCTACGGATAAACTATACAGCTAGCCATTTCCCCAAGTCTAATGATTATTATTCATAGAGGTGAAAAGTTAACACAGAAAAACGAAACATTTTAGGCCGAATTTCAACTATAAATTCACCTAAAAAAATATAAATTTAACGATTTATATCTATTTTTAGCCATTTTTTGTTATTTTGACCACTTTTTTGGAATTTGAGAAATTTACTGTACTCAAAACGCGTTGGCCACAAGAACAGAGTTTTTATCTCAATCCTAAGAGATAGCAATCCCCTCCCCCACACACATACACACATATAAAAAAGCGATAAACTCAAGAATTCGTTTCAGAATGCCACAAGACGGATTTCAATTATGCACACTTTGTTTATTTTAATATTTTTGGTGCTATTCCAATAGGTACATATTTAAAGGTAATTTGCTAAAGGAGAGAATCTTCTACGAGTCACCTACGGAAGAATATTCTCGCCCGAAGCAGACTGAACTCCCGAAGTTGGAGTTAATTATCGAACGTTTCAAACATTTTGATGGTCCACTATTATTTGTGGATTTTACAGTCACACCTCGCCACAATAAATATAAGCCAAAAGTTACTATAGTTGCATCTAACACTACCAGTGGTTCCGTTGACCATATGCCTCATCAAAAAGTTTGGGGTAATGTACAGATTTTTGCTATCAAATTCATTTTTTGATGATTTGACAATGACTAACGCCAGTGACGAGGTCGTCATATTGTCGTCAAAGACAACTTTTAAAGCGCTTATAGTTATTTTAATAGATTCTGTGGAAACTGTTGAGACGATACCGAATTCGATTTCCGGCTGATTTGATGATAATGGTCATCGCCGACGATGATCGTCGTCCAGGACAACTTTTAAAGCTTTTATAGAGGTTTCAGTAGATTCTATGAGGCCAAAACGGTTGAAAACGGTACCAAACTCGATTTTCGGTGATTTGACAATGTTTAACGTCAGTGACGACGACGTGATTTTTAATAGTGGTTTCAGTCGATTCTAGGGGGCGAAACTGTTGAAATGATACCTAACTCGATTTTTCGTTGATATGACGACCGTCGTCGCCGACGACAAGTTCTTTTCGTCGGATCTTCATCAAAAACTATACATCTAATTCCGCATGTGTAAAAAGAGTCTACCTACCATAGCAGTGAATTTCAGTAAGTAGTAGGTGGCCAATTTCGAGTTGACAGCTTCGAAATTGTGGCCTGTAGCGCAGGAAATCACGCATGTAGGCTCACACACACGCACGTTGACAAATGCTAGCCGAGTCAAAGTAGAGACTCACTTCGTTGATCAATCAGGATTCGTTCGATTAATCCTCAGTGTGGTTTAGAACCAATAGATTTTAAATGACAGTTCAATAGTAATACAGGGAACATATGAATGGAACATTATATACTTGGAGAGAGTTTTACACTACCTGTGATGGGTGGAAAAGTGGATACGTAGAGGATGACCCGACGTCGATCGTCGGACGCGGCGGTGAGCGGCTAGCACCTGTTCCCCATCGAACACGGCAGGCTCGTAGTGCCGGATGAACTCCGTCAGCACGAAACCTGAAACAGGTGGGGACATGAATGAAAAACATGCGTTATTTTAGTCACAAAATTTAATCTCAATAGAATCTAATATAAGTAATAATATAACTAACTAATTGTAATATTAGGTCCTGCAAGTTTCCATTGCGATTGTTCAATCAGAGATGGTTTCTGACAATCTCTATATTAACATTGGGAGGGCAGCTCCATGTAAGCTCCTATAGTCATTGGGCAATTACCTTTTTGAATAAATTACCCCCTGCTATTCGCAAACTTCCATTCAAATGTTTCATTACCTGCATTGATAGATTTTTGAAGAAAAATGCGTTTTACACCTATGACGAATTTATGAAATATGATTTTAGCGTATGTTGATAGTGTACATTATGTATAACGACAATAAAAAAAAACTATTATTATAATTATGTTGGAACCGCGATTACATCTTCGGAACCCACTATTTTCAAACCACACGGTTGCAGAATAATGTGAAACAGGCGATAGCAAACCCTAGTTGGCACACACATCACCCCACAACTGGATTAACACGGTAACATCGGAATAAGTGGAACACAAACCAATCGGCTCAGATAATAGAAAATGTAAAGTGAACTATTCTCTCAATCCTTCCCTCATACAAATGCAAATGTCAGCGCCTGTGCAGTGGTATTTTTCATGTTTATATTGTTAACAAATTGTTTTGCAAACTGTATATAAGAAATAAGATTGAATATATACCTATACGAATGAAGATATATGTAAGAACTAAATAGTTTTTTAATAGTTATTTCATACCAACCTATGTTCAATCGTGTTGATGCAGCACAACAAACTGTTTTCCTGACCGATATAGTAAGGTATTATCAAGATGCATGATACCTCTATGTGGAATTGACTAGCAATCGCCTTGCAACCCTCATCAAAAAATCACCTTCATCCTACTATCTTCAGCTAATCTGAGCGAATATAGCGGGACACAAGGTATCTATTTGATTTCACTTGAACATGCACATGAGATCATTTTGGTAAAATGGTGATGGAATCCGTGTAGAACCATCAAGGGTCTAAAGGGAATTTCGGTTGGCAACGAATTTTAGGTCTTCCATGACCATTGCAGATCTAATTGCAATGAACCAATAGTGAGCAATCAATCCAAAATCCCAGATCAACTTCCCTTCTATATTAAGCGAACTAGAGCAAATGAATCATAAAATCACTCTGTACAATGAAATTCACATGTGTGCTTCACATTCTCCAAAGACATTCCTAACTAGAGATCAACTCCCACATTCCCAAGGAATTTCTACAATACCCAATAGTCATTCATCAATACAAGACATTTGCCCAAAAAGGAAAAAAAGAAGATCAGTGCTCACGAAGTGAGTCACATAATAGCGCATTTTCTTATTAAGGAGATCCGCATGAAATAGAAGCTTCTGCGTTGAATAGGAGACAAAATGGCTTTGGAGCACACTCAGCTGATCATGGGTCAGCGGCCCCTGATAAATCTTTATCCTTGCCTGGTTACAGATTACATCCATACCAAGTTTCATCAAAATCGGATGTGGCATTTAAAACGATTTTAATAGGACATACATACATCAACGGACAAAGTGTACATAATAGCTCATTTTTCCTTTGTTATAAGAAAATAAACTAAAAAGGAATGTCTTATACATTTAGGAACATAAATTGCTCAATCTCCTTGACGAATACAAAAGCTTCTGTATAGAACATTCTGCATAGAGTAAATTAATAAAACAGAACGGTGGACATGACATGGTCCAAAGGTTATACATGAATGCTTCTGGGAATTCTAATACCAACAACTTAGTTAGTGAGGGCTAGGAATAGCTACTTTGCATAAAGTGAACCGGAACACTCACCGCGTGTCTGAATAAATTGGTTTTCTGGGTAATGGAGCGAACCCAGTTTACAGGTTCGGGAAAATCAGCGAAAGGTCAAGTGACATCAAAGAACCTTGACCCCTTTTCATGATGCATGACACAATAGATACCTATCTATCCAAGAGGGAGAGTTGCATGCAAAAAAGATTCTCAACTTTTCCCAGTCGTGCTACATACAAGAGTAGTTTTTTCAGAGCTAAGGTTAAAGTAGTGAATCGCAGAAAGTACCTTGTTAGTTGAAGTTAGTATGGAAGAGTGGGCTACATTTCTTGAACAATCTTATTCAGCCGCAAGAGTTCTTCAGTTCTTCCAACCGGTTTCGCCTCAATGGTCTTCTACAATATCTAAACAACTCTTGCGACCACATATAAGTTATTCAAAGAACATCCGTTTGCTCGTCTAATAAGCTCTACCATATAATTTCTAGCAAGCTACCCCCCCCCCCTCACCCCACACCACCCGTCCCCACCCAAATCCAGACTATACTACGATACGATTATGTTAAGTAAAGCAGAGTCTGGGGTCCGCCCAACGTCGAATCGAGACCATATTAAACGCTTTATCAATGCAAAATGGTGGGAAGCAAACAGCTGATTTTCATGTTTTGCCTACAAAGAAGCTAGGTCGCTTACGTTTTTTCAAATTGGTTAGTTTCCGTTGCTCAGTTACTCCAGTGACGATGGAAAAAACGCTGAAAGTGAAAGCACCTAGATTGAACTGGGGAGAAGAGGAAACAGTACTGGTACTTCAACAGGCGCAACAAATGAAAGATCAGTTTGATAATTTTCTCAACTATCGCATCAATGCACTGAGCTGTATGGCTCGTTTAGGGCAAGTTTTGGGCAATCACTTCGTAAACTCGTACAGAAAGATCATTTTCGACCTATTTAGATTATTTTAAAATGAAACTGAATCCCTGTATTTTAAAATATAACCTGCAAATATGATGCCTTCCGTGTTGTTGTTGTACTCTTTTTACGTTCTTCGCAGGTATTTACCTCCTTCTTTTACACATCTGCTATCACAAAATCTTTTGATGCTATTTTACGAAGTTCAGCATAACGGACTTAGCATGGGATCCTCATAATTCCTAAAATTACGACGTTTTCGATTTAACACGTTTAACATACATAAGTAGTTGCAAAGACCATGAATGTGTTTTGTTCATGTTCAAGCAGCGTTGTTATTAACGGTAGGTATTAAAGGTACCTAGTCAGTGAGAAAAAGAAAAAATTATGAAATACCTAAATAAGGAAAAGTTAAAATTTACAATTAGTAATTAGTTTAAAAAATAGATTCAGTACAAAAAAATTGCGACTTTTTCACGACGAATAATACTTCATGACAGTCCCTGAACCCAAAAAAACATTAGTAGGTAGCTAATAATTGTTGATACTGACGATGACCGGTAGGTTACCGATGTAATAAAAATACACTGCCAAGGAAATGGCACATGAGCTTCCTCGTGACCTTCACAGTACGTCACCATTAAACTGCAGAAAACTAGAAACGACCGGTTCTGGCATCAGGGAATTAATAAGGTGGGAAATTGGTGGAAAAATCTGACCGAAATCCGTTCACAATTAAATCCCAGAAAACTAGAAACGACCGGTTCTGGCATCTGGGAATTAATAAGGTGGGAAATTGGTGGGAAAATCTTACCGAAAACCGTTCACAATTGCCATAGTTATGACCGAAACAAGAAAATTTTGTTTGCGCCTGCGCAGAATCTACCGTTGATTCGATCATGACGGAACTGATAGGGGACCATGTAGAGCTCCATACCCGCACGATCCCTAAAAATTTGAAGAAAATCGCATCAAAATTGTGGAAATTACGGCTGTTGCAAGGACCGTAACAAGAATATTTCGTTCACGCATGCGCAGAGCGTACCGCTAATGCAATTATGATGATTGTCTTATGGGACCTCCAGGGACCTTACCCACATCATCCCTGAAAATCTGACCGAAATCCGTTCAACATTGACCGAGTTATGACCGTCACAAGGAATTCACGTTAGCGCCTGCGCAGAAGCTACCGTTGATTTGATCATGATGAAGTTGATAGGGGACCATCTAGAGCTTAACCCGCACGATCCCTGAAAATTTGGTTAAAATCGGATCAAAATTGTGGAAGTTATGGCTGTTACAAGGAAATGTGGACGGACAGACAGACAGACAGTCAGACAGACACGGAACCAAATTTGTTCAGGAGGCTCTGAAACGCAAAATGCGAGTGGAAATTTTGATTTTGGAGCAAAAAATGTTTTTCATTCCGAAAGTGAAAACAAAGCTTCCGCTGCCTTGCAGTCTCGGAACCAAAAGTTCTCACTTAATCCATTTTCCTTTTCCACTAAAACCAAGGGCGAGGTATGTGTGCTGTGAATTACAATATATATACATATATATATATATATATATATATATATATATATATATATATATACATATATATATATAACCGCATGAAATGGCTCTACAAGAGCATATACATATTCCATCAATTTTTAAGGAAAAACATCAATTGACAACATGAAACTAATTTTTAAAATTAGTTTCATGTTGTCAATTGTTGTTTTTCCTTAAAAATTGATTAAATATATATATATATATATATATATATATATATATATATATATATATATTGTTGTGGATACGAGTAAGCTATGTGCCACACCCATAGCAATTATTTACGTTTTCACAAACTTGGCCGACGCGACGTCTTTGACAACAGCTTCAACTCCAGAAAATTGATGTCCTCGAATCGCTTTCTGCACTTGCTCCAGTCGGAACGAGACGATATTTCCCTCTGGTCGAAGATCTCACTCTCCGAGAGGATGACGTGAAACAACGTAATCCCACAGCTTAGTTCGCAACGTGATCGAGCGCTTATCTTCAGGATTACGATGTCACATCCCAAATTAAGCCTGACTATAGCTAATCCCGGAGTGGGAGCGCGCGCCCGACGATCGTGCGTTAATAATCAAAGGCTCCACACTCAGTACGAATAGCGGGTTTTATCAGGTCCGCTGCAGAACCCCACACCGAATTTGGTGCAGATACGCTCATTCATGAATCACGAGTTTTTGTCCTGTTTTCCGTAATTATGGGGAGACTTTGTGGGCTATGATTTACCTGTAGAGTGCGGCCTAGGAGGTCTATTGTGGAATTCCCGAGTCCTTCGACTCCTTTTCCCCCATTTCTTAGCCAGGCGGATAAAATGTCCGTGTATGTTAATTTGGTATAACGGGATTTCCAAAAGCAACATACCTAATTTCCACTGTATAAGTTCGGCAATATATACTATAGAGGGTGTTTCAGGTAGAAATGTCAATACCTGCAGGGTAGAAAGCACATCAAAAGTTGTTCAAAGCCGTCAACAAAGATTTTTTATTTCAATTTTTATTCGAATTATCTCAGTCTCTGTATTTTCAGTCATAAACCAATTTTTGTTAGAACAATTGATATTACTCCACTTTTACACTTAAATTAAATATTTAGCTTTAACGTACTCAAATTAACATTTTGACCCCACTCTCGGAATCTACGACTAATTTACCATACGGTGCCATCCACTTTGTGAAAAACTGTCCTTCTTCAGTCGATCATAGCCACTAACTCAAATTGAACAAGCGCTTCTCAATAACTTCAATATATATCGGTAGAATTTCACAAAAGTACAAACAAAAGTTTGTTTACTTTACATCGATTCAATTAAGTGACTTTTAATTTTAAAAATGTGTATCACCAGCCATTTACTTGGCAAGGTCGAGAAACATAATTATCAGCACCTAACACAGTCAAATCTTATTTCTAACTAGCCGGTTACCAGTGCGTTGCACGAACCCACATATACGAGTCATTTTTACCTGGTCATTTTATCCAAATGTACATGGTCATTTTTACAGAGCATTCCCCAAAAGGCTTCAATTCAAATTTCAGCAACTGAATGAAAATAGATTCTACTCTAAAAAATTTAACACTATCTGCACTCTCCTACGGTGGACCGTAAGAACGTATACCGGGGAGCCAAGGCCGAAAATGGGTAGTCATTTGAGAAGAAGGTTTGAGATTAGATTTTGAAAATTTAGTCCGTTCTGAGTGAGAAAATCTAGGGCTGTCATCTCGAAATTGGAGGAATACAAAATGGCGGCCTCATATAGATGGCTTAATTCGCCCATTTTAGAGTTTTTCTCTAATAATTCCTGAACCGTGCGTCCTACAGAAATGTTTATACGTTGCAAAGTTGTAGAGCATAAAAAAAAGAGTCAATTCAAAAACTCTGAATTATCTCTTAAAATAAGAGAATTACTAATAATTGAAAGTTGGGCTAATGTTGGGCCAGTCGTCTCCTCCCCTCGTCTAGACTTATAACCTTCAAAAACCCCTAGCGACCTCAACGTTGGTCTGATTTAGGTCTGCCAAAACCCCATTCGATTCAGGATTAAATACTTTCCAAAGATCGTATCAAACACAAGTTTTTGCCCAGACCGTCTCCCATTAAAGTACAAGTAAAATGCCGTTTTTTGCGAACTTTATGTGTAAAATGACATAAAAGTCTTAAGTTCGGCTTCAAGTCAATATAGTCCACTTCTGTCACCAGGGGTTTTTGAAAGGCAAAAGTCTAGACGGGAGGAGGAGAAGACTAGCACAAAATTAGCCTGATTTTCAATTGTTTGTAATTGGCTTATTTTGAGAGATAATTCAGATTTTTCGGATAGAACCGTTTTGTTTTTTGGTCCTTTACAACTTTGCTACGTGTAGAAATTTCTGTATGATGCAAGGTTTAGAAATTATTAGAGAAAAACTTTAAAATGGGCAGATTAAGCCATGTTTATGAGACCGCCATTTTGTATTCCACCAACTTTGGTTTATTATTTTGAGACGGCAGACAAAGATTATATCACTCAGAACGGACTAAATTTTCAAAATCGAATCTCAAAACTTCTCCTCAAACTATATTTCCGACCTTGGCTCCGGGACTACTATTCTTCCCACAATATTAGCGAATTTCCGTAGCAAATAAAGCTATTGAAATAGCTCAGAAAATTTTTAAAAAACGTGTGAGTGCGTGTGTGAGTGTGTCATTCCAGACGATAACTCTCCTTAGGAATGAGATAAAAGTTCTTGCACTAAAAAATCAAGCTTCCCAAACGAAAGGATAAGTTTGTTGGCCAGCACTTTTTGAGCGCATTAAATTGGTCAAATTACAAAAAAAGTGCTGAAAAAATGACTAATAATGGTCAAAACAACTGAAAATTGTTAAATACATAATTTTCATCAGAATATTTCTCAAATAAAATTTATCATACATAAAATTGAACACTAAAAAATGTATGCATCAAATTATGCAGAAAATGTACTTAAATTTCATTGAAATTTGCTATAAAATCGATAAAAACTTGTGAAAGTGTAAAATCCGACAGCTCTTTTTAAATTGCAGATTAGTATTTAGAATGCGTTTTTTGCCATAAAAATAATAGTTAACATTTTCTTTGCACTCAAAAAGCTCAAATTTCAAAACAAATTTCAAAACAATTTAACACAATGTAATTTTTTAAAACAAACTTAATAACATTCGCTGATACGATCAGCAATACCGGTGGGGAAGGCCCCGCTCAGCCAAGGGGGGTGCTTTGACGTCACAAGTTCGCGGAACCTTGATAACTATAGACAGGAACTAATACGTGTGCAGTAGATGTCAAACTTCTTAGCGTGGAATTGTCTTTCATTTAGAAATAGTTAAATACTTTCATCGCCTTATAGGTAAGTCATTATTAGTATAACAATACACTCCTGAAGTATTTAATATCCATTATCCAACCGCACCACGAAATGGTGTCAATTAGAATTTTCAAATGATATTTTTTTTAATTCTTCGATGGAGAACGGTTGGTATGCAAAACGACACAACACACATTCACGTACGTTTGATATCTAATAATGCTAAAGCCGAGGCCTACGATTACATTGCTATTCAAGGAATAGGGAGCAGGTCTGACGTGACTCTCGGCTCTCGCTTCGGTGGTAATGTAATGAAGCTAAGCAAAGGCCGCCGGCGATGATGATGAGACTGGAAGGAGAGAGAGAGGGTGACCTCATCCAGGCAGACGCAAATTCGTTCCAGAGGATTTGTGTTAAGGTCGCGAACGGCGGTAAGGTTCCTTGCCCTTGATGATGTCTGCAGCTGATCTTTCCTGTCTCTAATTAAACCTAGATAATTTAGTAGCTTGGAATGCATCGAAATATTAGAGAGTTTTAGTGGCAAACGGGAAAAACCGTATCGAGAACGAATCCCCTGATTTGATGGGGGTGGTTTTTTGCTGTAACGCCAACGCATTAGCTATACGTCTTAGGTACGCATCTCTCCTCAACCTAGAAGTAACGTCGAAATTCGCGTTAGCCCTCCATCATTCGTGATTTTTCTGCTGATGTCATTGGACTAAATTGAGGGGAAAAATTGGAATGAAATTATAATTGTATATAATTGCATATTGATATATTCTTCACAGCAACTCTGACTTTAGTTGTACCCCGAGAACCGTGAGAACACTCGTCTCATTTCAAGACAATTGTTTGTGGCAAGTCGACAATATGTAAGGCTACAAGATGTTTAATACTAAAAACATCAGCGATGATAATGCAGTGTATGAAGGAGAAAGGAACAAAATTCTGAAAGTCTTGTAACCTTTCGACGATAAGCCAAAGGACTTTTTACTATTGCACGTCATCAACAAATTAATACTATATCGTATTACAAAATTTGAGTAGTGAAAACGCAAAAACATTATACAAATCAAATAGTTGCCTCGCAACCAGAAAAACAATCGTGATCTGGGGAGCATTAGAGTCTAGTCTACAAGGAAGATACCCTAATGAAAATGAAAAGAAAAATAACTCTTGAAATCCTTCTTAGTTTTCGCTTGTCTCGCACGAGGTTTCAAGAAGTGAAGGTCTCAAACCGTCATCTGGCTGTTCCGTCAGCTACCAGAGCATATCAGCTGAATTACACACATCAAAAAAAGTTTTGAATCACCCTTATTCAGTCAAAAATATGGACATTCAGGAAAAATTTTGGTTTTGGATTTTTGAAAAGTGTCTCTTGTTACGGAATAGAAACAACAGAAAAAACTTCATTTCGATAAATTTTTCCATTCGAAATTTTTTGTAGTTAAAAAATGGCAAAAAACTGAAAAAATTAAATTTTTGTAAAATTGTAAAAAAAAAAAAAATCACTTTAGTAGTCTGTAATATGACGTGATTAGTGTGTAAATAGAGGTAACCGGGGGTCCAGGGGGCTCGCCGAGTTTTATTTATTTTTTTAAAATCATTAGGGAAACCATCTTATCATACGAATAAACGATGAAATTTAAAACTATCCACATACTACTCATAGCCTATATTTATAATTTCCTATTTCTAACTTGCTAGCATTATCAAGGCTAAGAGCGGCCTAGTACTCTCTTTAACTGTTACCCGTTAGCTCCCAATCACCTCCAGTCAATCCTCCTTTATATTTCAATGGGTTGATAATAATTAGGAGAGAAAATGGCCTGAATAATACAGCTAATGAAAGACCTAGCAGTAATGCATTTTAAAAGTGTCATCGAGCAATAAAAAACTGAAAGAATTTCAGGATTATAGGTAGGGATGGCAAACAAATTGAAGTATCTAAGTTTTAAAACATTGTAGAGAAGCAATCAGAACCGTCGATATTTTTATGATGAAGTTCCTGATTATTTTTAATTATTGGTGAATTTCTAAATGTAGAATAGAACAGAATTAAATTATGTAACATATGAACAATACAGATACAAAATTTAAGGTGAGCACAAAGCAGATGTTCAAACACTTATTGAGAGTACATGTATATTTACCTAACGGTAGGCTTGGTCCGTGTTGCTAGGCAATGAGGCAATTTCGCCAACATTATGTCATGGTTTACAATATCCAATTTCGTGGGAAATTTTGTGAAACATTAGTATCAATGCTTCTCCCTCTTCAGAGACTGGTAAAATACCTACTGTACTTACTTACTTGCCCGACGTGTCTAATTTGAATTGTCACTGAGGGATTGACTACTTGATGTCATGTAATTTTGAGATGCGAGCGTAGCGAGCATCTAGACCACTGATCGAATCAAATAAATGAACTATGTAAAATCTCTCCAAGAGTAGTTGTAGACGAGCTCACATTAGTTTTGACTATTTACACAGATCAGTGGAAGTACATAACATAACATAAGTATACAGTATACAAATTCAGATTAGTTGGACATGGCGGGTGGCTAAACATGACCAATGTTTACTGACACAACCGATAGATCCCCAGTCAGTTCAACAGAACTTCAATAGAACAATTATATTTATATATATATATATATATATATATATATATATATATATATATATATATATATAGTTTTGATGAAAAATGAAAACACTCGCGTGTAATATTATTTTGAGGTATTACAGAAGGTTGGAAAAAGATAGGAAACACTTGAATAAACTTAAGAAATTGAGAGAATATTTCGCTGTGTCAGCGTCGTCAGCTCTAGTGAAGAAGTAGTCACTACTACTAGTAGAAGTAGTACTAGACTACTTCTTCACTAGAGCTGACGACGCTGACACAGCGAAATATTCTCTCAATTTTGTAAGTTTATTTAAGTGTTTCCTATCTTTTTCCAACCTTCTGTAATACCTCAAAATAATATATATATATATATATATATATATATATATGTTTGTGTGTGTGTGTGTGTGTGTGTGTGTGTGTGTGTGTGTGTGTGTGTGTGTGTGTGTGTGTGTGTGTGTGTGTGTGTGTGTGTTTGTGTGTTTACGGGCACTTAAAAATAGGTAGGCAGATTACTGAGGAGGGTGGGAGAGAGAGAGGGAGTGAGCAGGGGTGGGAGACCGACCAGATGGCCTGCCAAAGTACGATACCGGTGCTGACAAGGTATGGAAAGCCGATAAAAACGCTAGTGAAAAGCTTACAGCAATTACGAGCGACCATAGAGCGAGGTGGGGCAGTTCGATAAAAATAATCCCGTTTTTTCGTACCCCCTTCACTGGGAAATCGCATTAGATGAAATTGGAGGGTACGGAAAAAAGGGATGAAAATCGTCGTGATAATGCGAGGTGCCTCCCCTGAACGGACACTTGACGTTTTAAGCTTGGGATTATAATTAGGGGCGGATTACGTTTTTGAATAGAAACAGTCCGATGGTGGAAGTAGATGGGGAGAGCAAAAACTATGTAGACACCTAAATAACACCATTTGTGACAAGGGGCGTGATACAGTATGAGTTCTGTGTAGGTATTTCCCAATACACGAAAAGCAGATTAAAAAGATGAAGCACGAATTGATGCACAACAAATCTTTAGGCGAGATCAATGATTGGTAATTTAATAAGAAATCAACTTTACGTAGAGCACGAAACAATAAGTAATATGTGGGTGAAATATAAAGCCGTATTGTGACTGAGATCTCTGTCATTTTGTAGTTTGGGATTTTTCTCGACAGTTCCTCGCTATCCCTTAAACAGTTCTAGTCGTGCAGCATGATCGCATGAGCGAATTTATAGACTCTGATGCAGCATTTTCCAGACCGCTAAGTTACAGAAGGGACGAAGACCCACTTGTACCCTGTCCCGGGCCTCCATTTCCTACGTCCAGTGCTGATGGAGAACCTTCAGAACAAGAAACAGAGGAAACTTCACTCACAACGAAGCCACCGTCTGTAAAGCCTGAGCTGTAGCAAGTGGAACAACAGCGCCGTTCCGAAAGAAGGAGACAACCGCCGAAATACCTGGTGAAGGATTGAAATAGGGATATGATTCCATTGCCATGGTCGACTAATAAACGCTACGTTCCCAAATTACCATTTCATTATTTGGTAGAGTTTTTCATAGAATGAAAACTATTATCGTAATTTCAAACAAAGAGATACGTGAATGAATAAGTGAATCTATACAGAATGGAATCAGGCAGTCTTTCTGTCAATCTGTCTTCCCAGGCTATAGTAGCAGTAATTTCGACAAAAGGGAGTTATTGGAATTGGCAGTTGTGTTACGTTTAACATCGATCAAAGCTGTTCTTGTACTAGTGTTGCAAGTTGTGTCAGCGTTGCAAGGCTTCGCCGGCGTTCCAAATGCTTTGGATTTCCACAGCGCCCTCCCGTTTGATGTTGAACCTTGAAGCCCATCACGTGAAGGCTACAGGACAATCCAACCACTGAACAGCAACACGATGCGTATTGAAAGACAATTTGAGCACTTACAAGAAATCTCTATCAGCGAGCTTTGTAATTTGCTAAAGTAGAACAAGTTTTTAACAACCTCTCTAAACTTGTTTGCATACGTTTTAAGTATACGTAACATTCAATTTTCCTCATTACGATTTGAGAATTTTAATAATAAACATTATAAATGACGTTGTTTCTACTCTCCTCGATAGGTGATTGTCACCACCTAGTTATGAACCTAAAGAAGTTGTTAGTTTTTAAAAATTAATATAATGATTAAAATCATTACCTATATTTTTATTTTCTCAACCCTCCAGGACTCGTGAGAGGGATCTGAGCGCTACCGTTGCCTCGTCAGTACCTATATAAGCCACCACAACGCATGTGAACTTTAAGCTTTGACAGTATTTTTCAAAGTATTTTTCAATTTTAGCCCCTAGTTTTTTTTTTTTTTTTTTTTTTTTTTTGTCCTATTCCTATTCATGTGCCAACCCTACTCAGCCTCAACTGCAACCATTTCTTGTTTTTGTTATGACGATTTTGACTTCTGAATCCATGACCGTTTCCGATATTTTGACATCGTGAAAGATCCTTGAGCCCTGAAGATGGTTTCATATAAACCGAAAGCTCGGCGATAAGGACTGTTATTCGTTTCTTGACCCTTTTCCTGATAATTTGACAACATGCATATTGTGGGTCGATAATCTCTTTCTCTACTTTAAGCTTTGACTGTCAATATTTCTTCTGAAATATGTAGACTGTACAATGTACAGCGCTTTCACGTGGAACGTAGACATAACGGCTGTTTTCCCGATTAAAAACGTCAGTATAAACCCCATCTGTTGTTCATGATACCTCAGATCACATCCACATATGTCATGGCAAAAAAAAACAAAAAAAAAAAAAAAAAAAAAAACGCAAAACAAATACTGGAAATTTAGTAGATTATATAAGACGTATTTATGTCAATGATTAGTGATGTAACTTACAGCTCCTTTGTGTCTTCCTTCACGTATTCACAATTTTTATCAAGTTTCCTCCCGTTATTTGAGTAATCTCAGGTGAGAAACGTTAGTTACTAAAGGGCTGCAAGGTTTAAGAGTAATACCTATGTAGGGTTTAAATGCCGAGAAAAAAAACTGTAGGCGCACAGATTCGCCTGCCGCGAGTTATAGTGTTACGGAACAGAGCGCGAGTTCTGAAGCGTCATTAATTGTCATTCCAGGTAATTGGAATGCTCAACTCTTCAGGAGTGCGTGCCGCACAAACACCGATATTGTGATGTTGCCAAGTGTGAATTGAATCGTTGCTATGGTTTGTGTTTATGTTTGCATGTGATTCTTGGTACTAAAACGTTGCGAATTATTACACAAAGGTTTATTGTCTATGAATAGAATAGCCCTTCTACGCAGAACACCTGTCTATGATTATTAATCGGTCCATATTACATAAGGTATTACATCTGCATAGATGTAGAGCCTACCGAGAAATTAATTATATCAAATAACACGCCTACACTTCCCTAGCACAAGCTATTTAACTCAAGTGCTCACCCACCGACTAAAAATTAATTATATGAAATCAATCACCTTCCTACGTCCTAGAAGTAAATTTGCAGGTGACAAGGTATAATAAACCCGGTTTGGTGAAGTGAAAATTCCATTGGAACCATATTGCTGATACGAGAGACGTAGGCAGTTGATTTGCGATTTATGCTATGTTCCACCAGTTATGATTTGGTCCCATATTGTTGAGTTTTGAAATTTTTGAAGTTATAGACTTTTAGCACATATTATTGGTATTTAAGTACATATTCCAGCAAAATTTTGTTCATACAATTTTCAATGTTTTCGTTTACATTCTAGTATATATTTATATGCATATAATGATACCGCAAATACCTTAAATTCGCCAAAACTAGT
The DNA here is from genome assembly GCA_030762985.1 of Adelphocoris suturalis. Taxonomy (NCBI): domain Eukaryota; kingdom Metazoa; phylum Arthropoda; class Insecta; order Hemiptera; family Miridae; genus Adelphocoris; species Adelphocoris suturalis. The sequence continues at coordinate 28,971,794 of CM061041.1, read as the reverse complement.
TTTACCTAGTCAACACTAGTGGAAGCTCATCTACAACCACCCTCACAGAGATAGTAAACAAATCAGTTTTTTTCTGAGATCAGTGATCAAGATGCTCCTTTTGCTCACATCTCAAAAATGAATAGCATCAAATAGTCAATCCCTCATCAAGTAGGACATATTGCACAAAACTTATATTAAATATGGTTTTGCGAATTAGTATTTAGGGAGCACAAAGCAACTTGGAGATCATGATGGAGTTACACGTTCATTCAAGTATGTAGGAAGGCACAGCTGATCAAGATTTAATTACAGGTAAGTTGATTCTATGGTGACGTCATGATAAATTAAGTAGATTAAACATTGATGTATACATATAGATTAGTATCCTGTGACTAGTTATAACAAGTTTTGTTATATACTCATTGCAATAGCGCCACCTCAACAAAAATTAACTAAAATTAGACGTTGAACATACAATATTATTAATTACATCTGGCTTAGTAGTATTGTTTTGCTAACGATTGTGGAAGAACCTGATCTTTCTACTTTCCACTCAACTCTCCAGTCGGTAATGAATTTCTAAAGAACTACAAATATTCCTTATTAGCATTTGTATACGGTTTATAGAGAATAGTTCTAAAATTTGGAACAGTGAATGTTTGGTGGTAAAACAATAATTATTCAGTAAGCTAGTTGAGTGGACAATTACACGCGACTTGGTCAATAAGGCCAAAACCTCACGCAAGCATCAATTGAAACGATCAGGCTCGGATAAAATAGGGGACAGAAAAGGGAATCGGAAGCAAAAGAATCTTTCTCTGGATAAGAACGATGGAGAAGGCAGAAAAGGATGGCATTCTATGAAACTTTTCTTTTGAGAAGAAAAAAAAAGAAAAGAAAACTGGATGATGAGGGGAGGGGTTAGAGATGCAAGGATGTCCCTTCCAATCACAATCCTGTCACAAAGTTGAAGGGAATTGCTGGGTGGGATTTGACGCGGCGGGCGAGCGGGGAGGTGAAACGATTCGTTCCTTCAGAACGAGGAGAATCCCCCCGAGTCAATCACCTCGAGCCGCGTCCCCTCCCGTCCTGCCGATCTCCGAGGACCTGTCAATCTTAATCTGCCTCGATCCGAAAGGTCTGAGTCCTTGGGTTCTCCCGAGGATGATCCCTTGTTCTTCAGCGGGGCGAGTTTGGTTGGAGGTGACGGCTTGTTGGCTGGAGATCTAAGATGAAGTTAGGGCGGGGTGGACATTTCAAACGAACGCTCCCATCCTGATCGAGATCTTATTTTTCAGTAAACTTACTGTAGGTGAAATTACCGAAATAACTGCCGTTGTGAAAATGTTCGAGTGATGCAGCGGGATTTCGTAATTTTCATAATCAGTTAACACAAACATAAACCGTAAAAAATTTAATTGACCTACAAGATTGTCAAAGAATGTGTTGCGTAACTGTACTAAGTATAATAGAAAGTAGTCAAGCAGAGTCAATATAGCAGTAGAGTATAGTCAATAGAGTAGTAGAGTCAATCACCTCGAGCCGCGTCCCCTCCCGTCCCGCCGATCTCCGAGGACCTGTCAATCTTAATCTGCCTCGATTTGAAAGGTCTGAGTCCTTGGGTTCTCCCGAGGATGATCCCTTGTTCTTCAGTGGGGCGAGTTTGGTTGGAGGTGACGGCTTGTTGGTCGGAGATCTAAGATGAAGTTAGGGCAGGGTGGACATTTCAAACGAACGCTCCCATCCTGATCGAGATCTCATTTTTGAGTAAACTTATCGCCGGTGAAATTACCGAAATTACTGCTGTTGAGAAAAAGTTCGAGTGATGCAGCGGATTTTCGTAATTTTCACAATCAGTTAACACAAACATAAACCGTAAAAAATTTAATTAACGTACAAGATTGTGAAAGAATGTGTTGTGAACCTGCAGTGTAATAGAAAGTAGTCTCCAGGGTAGCAAACGCAAGAAACGCCTCTACCACTGGGGTACTGTGAAGAAGGAATAAAGTTCCAGTATGAACGATCGTATGAGCGAATATCCGTGAATCATCAAACTATATTATTACATTGTCATGAAAATAAAGGAATTTGAGGGAAAAGAACATGTTAACTACCAATTTTATGGGGAAAAAAAAACTCGTTCTAAATTATATTCTGCGAATAAAAAAGAGATTTTGGATTTTTAACTTTTTAAGCGTTTTTATCGTTTTTTCGTTGATCTATTTTATAGTTAATAAACTTTATTTGAGCAATATTGCGCTAAAAAATAAAAATGTAACAATTTTTAGCCGTTTTTTGCTATTTTAGTGATTTTTTCAGCACTTTTTGAAACTTGAACAATTTAGTGTGCTCAAAAAATGCTGGCCAACGAACTCGTCCTCTCGTTTGGAAAGCTTGATTTTTTGGCGCAAGAACGGAATTTTTATCCCTATCCTAAGGAGAGTTATTGTCTGGAAGGTAAATAAATAAATTAATTAATTAATTAATTTATATATATATATATATATATATATATATATATATATATATATATATATATATATATATATATATATATATATATATATATATATATATATATACATATATATTTATATATATATATATATAAATAAATGAAAAAGCGTTAAACTCGTTTTAGGATGCCTCAAAACGGATTTCAATGAAGAAATTTTTCAAAAATTTTGATTTTAAAAATTTCCGAACCATTGCAATAGCTTCATTTTTTACGCAAATTAGGCCATTGCAATAGCTTCATTTTCTACGGACAGTCGCTAAAAACAAACAAATAAATACGAGAAAGTTTAAAACTTCAGGAATCGCTTGAAATGCCTTAAAATGGATTTCCGAGAAGGAAGCTTTGAGGAATAATTTTGAAACTTCTTTGGTGCCTTATTAAAAACCATTCGTCTGACCATTATTAAAACGGGTTTTGCGATCCAATTAACAAATTAATATCCTATGTAGCTGCGTCCCAGGAGCTCGTCAATCAATTAAGAGGCATTGGAAGAGGTACCCGTAGGTTTGTTCGCGGTGTACTTTTTTGCCTCTCTTGCAAAAAATTTTCTAGCAGTTTTACGAAACTCCCAGCAGACTGAGTACACCCCTGACGCGTTTGTGGCGGAAATATGACAGCTACAGCCTGTGCAACCTCCAAAAACAAGGATTCTGTACACTCCAAGACAGGTCTGAAAGCACATTACGAACGAGAAATGAGGACTCAGACGTACCTACATAGCAAAAAAACCTGTTATATCCAAATAGTTGGATGAAGAATCGTTTCAACTTGACAATAAGGAAAGAACAAGGACTACTTTCGTGTTTTTGCAGTGTAATGTACCTAGATAGAATAACTGTCTCATTATCTATACAAATATGCATTATCATAAACATCATACATTCTTTAGTAATTTCAGAAGTAATCACTTCCCACTTTGGCTTACACCCCAAGCAGCAATTCCCGCTCGTCAAACCAAACTATGGAGTGCGTTAAACCAGAATTGCGATTCTTATCCCATTTTCGGGTTGGAGGTGATGAACCATAAGGAGGCACGATCTTGTTAGAAATTTGGTACCAATCTTTAGAAAAAAATCATGCTCCTTCATCGTACATCAGCTCTAATCCGAGAACTGAATAAGGTACCTATTGGAAAAAAATTGCCAAAGTAAGTGTACCCAATATTCCCGCTTTAGGGTAGTCCAAAAACATTAGGATTTTTTCCTGATTTGTATTTGCATAAAACCTAGTATTAGGCACCCCAAAAACGCTCTCCAAGTTCCACTTTGATAACTCAAAAATTGTGAAAAAAATGTTGCCATCCCGTATATAGTAACATATATTTAGTTATAAGCATGTTCTTCATTAGGTCTGAGTTGTATAAGTTTTTCTGGTGTTTTTCATACTGAAGGGGATAAACAGTGGTTCTCGCTGCACCCCTAGTTTTGTACATTATGGCACTCCGATTAGTGACGGAAGTCAAAGCGGCTCCTCTTGGAATCAACTTTCAGTGTCCTTTTTAAAACCGTTTCCATCACCGCTAATGATCCCTCTGGTTTTGATGCGGCTTGAATCATATAAAAAAGCAAGAGGCTCTGATAGGTGCAAGAATTTACTGTTTAAATAATGTGAGTATCCACCACATTCATGTGTATGTAATTTATTTCAAACTGTTGGGGAATATTCGTGAATCTGTCATAACTACCTTTCCTATTACCTACAAAATAATGATTCTTTCGCTTATGCTAGTAGTAATTGAAGTAGATATAATATTTTATTTTGTATTAATTTTCTTTGGAATAAATTCATTATTCATTCAATCCTTCCTTTGGGTGAGTAATATATACAAAAGTTAATACACACGCAATCTTTTACTCGTTAACATAGATGAAAACATGTATAGGTTGGGTTAATGGGACTAAATATTTATAAATACACATCACCACGATAACGATATAGCATTTCTATGAATATCTCTCAACCCCATTCTGCGAATCTAGTGTCATCATATCGATACGAACCCGTGACTCACACAGTTGTCGCATCCTGCTATTAAAACTTCCACGTTGATTATTAATATTAGAACTGGTTCTTACTTAGGTAAAGATAACTCCAACAGTTCTCATCTGATGAAGTTCGTTCACCACTCGTCGCAAAGCTTTCGATTTACTGCCGAAATACCTACTCTATGCGACATCTTGTTTAATGAAAGTGTGAAGCAGGAAACGTAAATGTCTAGCTATACAGAAGGCCTTACAATCAGAGGATCCTTGGCATTTACCTATATATCATTCATTCCATATGATAACTAGATGATGATTTTTTTTAGGATTGTGATGAAAATTCCATTTTTGCGCCAAAAAAAGTCAACCATTTCAAAAGGAAGGATGAGTTCGTTGGGCAGCACTGTTTGAGCACAGTATGATGAAATTTCAAAGTCTGAAACTGAAGCTGAAAAACAAATCACGAAAAATGGCCAAAAACTGCCAAAATTCGTTTAATTTAAATTTTTTAGCTGAATATTATGTAAATAAAGTTTTATCAACTATAACATACTTCATAGATATCAGAGTTGTTAGGTAATGATTACTTTTTCAATTACTTTCCATAAATGCAATGAAATGAGTACAGTGGGTATGATTAAGTATGCCTACAAGCAAAGACTGGGATTTTAAGCTGGCAATTACTTCCAAAGTAATTGCGCTTACCATTACCATTCCTGTAATGGAAATGGTTTGAAGCAATAACTTATTCCAATTACATGTAATGATAAAATGACTGACTTCAATTTATTGGAACGTAGAGGAATTACTTCTTCAAAGAACTCTTTAGTAGGCTAAATTAATTCTCTAGTTCTTTTGATCTCTTCATCTTTCATCTTTCACATGTAATGATAATGGTTTTTTCAATTACCATTACTTGTTATTGGGAAAGTAATGGGTCCTCGCAATTACCCATTACAGAAAAGGTATTGGGTAATGGGAATGGAATTACCCCCAGTCCTATTGAAGGAACATGCCCTCACACACCGCGTGAGGGTGTGTGTGTGTGTGAGCGTGTGTGTGTGCGTCTGGAAGCCATCCAGCACTAACATTCGCTCTCGAACATTTAAAAAAATTTCGCCTGAGGCCTGTTCCGGTACGAACGGAAGATCACAAAGTTTGTGAATACATTTATACCTAAGTTTACCATTAAATACATGTTTGATATTATGTGCATATACATATACATATGCATATACATATGTGCAACACATTAAACATTATATACATGTTTAACATGTTTAATGTGAATGAGATATATAATATGTGTATATAATATATTGATAATGCATATATATATATATATATATATATATATATATATATGTATATATAAATTAAGTAATAGTCGTGGAGATTTGCGTTTTTTAAAACAACTTTTATTTCACTTTCACAAGAGATAAAGATGATGCACTGCGCGATGATGTATATGTGTGGACGAACGGATGGAGACTGAACTCCCGAGGCTGATGGCCGCGGTTGTTATTACTCAAAGGTTGGGGCGTTATACGTAACTTAGTAACTTATATATATATATATATATATATATATATATATATATATATATATATATATATATATATATATAGGGAAGGCCGAAACCCAACTCAACTTGAGGGTTAACAATCATCGAGCATCTGTGGTGAGTGCTAATGAAGACCTGCCTGTAAGCCGACATGCCACAACCCACAACACAACGTTCGATGACTGTTTTGGCATAAAAGTTTTGAAAAAAAAATGAAACCCCACGAGAACAAGAGACTGCTTCACGAATCAGAAAAAGCACATTGCAACGTTTTGGGTGCTTACGATCCTTCAGGCCTCAACATAAAACGATGATTCCAAATCCAAAGTTGAACAAAATTCCTTGTCAACGTTGTACACAAATTTCCCACAATTATTCAATTTCTTTGTTAGTTTGCAAAAGGCAAAAAGCCGAAATATAAAAATAGTTTTGTGGCAATTTTTTTGTTATCTTTTCTAATTTTGTGATTATATATATATATATATATATATATATATATATATATATATATATATATACACACATTACGCGTGTGAGCGCAAACTTTCCTGTAATGGGAATGGGGGTAATTTTATTACCATTAGCCATTACCTTTTCTGTAATGGGTAATTGAAAGGACCCATTACTATCAACATCTTAAGTAATGGTAATTGAAAAAACCATTACCATTACATGTAATTGGAATAAGTAATTGCTTCAAAGCATTCCCGTTTCTGGAATGGTAATAATAATTGCAATTACTTTTTTCCTAAAGTAATTGGAAAAGTGATGGTAATTGCAATTACTTTTTTAACAACTCTGATAGATACATCATACAATTATACACAGAATAATCTTGAAAATCTTACTTATATTCTACCATTTTATGCTAGAAATTAAATAAAAAAATCCTAAATAATTTTTTGAATAGCAGATTATTATTTAGAAAAAGTTATGATTGTATTTTATTACCCCCCCCCTCCCCATCCTAAAATTATTACTTTCTTTGCACTCTAAGTGCTTAAACCTAAAAAAAGAACTATTATGAATTTAATACGATCATTTACGGAAGTTCGCGCACATGATCATGCAGCACGACTGGAACTTTTTGAAATCTGGCTTGTTTTCGATAGAGGAAGCACCTACCCCGGTGAAAATACTTGAAGAACTTGATTTCGAACCGAGCTGGAAAAGTTAAATGAAAATCTGAGTGATATTAAACAGGAACTGGGACTCCACTTAATCAAATTGATTCCAATGAACGGGAAAATAAATGGGTCAACAGAGGCCTACGGGACGCTTCTGCTCGGAACGGCTTCCAGCCTGCTGGAGATGTCTAATTTAGGGTCAGCTGGAAACAAATTGGAATCAGATTAAAGAGAAGTGGAGGTTTGCGACTTTGGGTTATCTATTAACCACTGTGACAAAGGTCTGGAGATGAAACGAGGGTAGGGGTATAGAGAACTGTTCTACTATAAGGGAGTGGTTGAGGGGGTCTGTTCCTCTAATGTTGGGGGCACCTGGTCGCTGAATGGATGGAGAGGAGGGGGTGGAAACCTCATTGTTCGACTTCAGAGTTCCTCGGGACGGTCCTTCCTCGAGACCTTAACGGGCATGGGGGTTACGCGGCAAAGGAATTGACATCAAAAGGGGAGAGTTTTCATTGTTGAGGCTGTAGGGATGACAAACATTTATGTGGATCCGTCGGTATGATAAATCCTCCTTTCCTCTTACAAACTGAACCATCCGGTAAGTATTTCGATATCAGAATGTCATTAGGCTAGCGTTTCAGTAGAATTCCCCTCGAAACCTAACTATAAACCCAATGATACTTCACGACTACTTGGATAACTGCATTTTTTTGTGGTTTGTTGTTACATTAATTTGTATAAAAACTTTTGATGAAATTTCAAATCCCATTTGGTCATTTTCGTACCGAGTCCCAAATGTTTTGGCAACTTTATTGATTGTATAATTTGATTCACAATGTGCTCATTTAACCCCTCATGTTGACTCTTCTTGAAAAGTTTGAAATTCAGATTACGTAAAACTGTAGAGGGGTGTTTTCTAATTGTCCCCGGATTTTTATCTTTTTTTTTATTTTTTTTTTAATATAGAAATCAAGAGTTAATTTTTATTTATTATTACTGAACGTAGCAACTTGCTCGACTCGTATTTGTGCGAGTTTCTGTGGAGACTTCGCCACCGAAAAACTGATTCAGTTGAACATATTCCAGAAGATATCAAAGGGTTTCGGCCACTAGGACATTAAAGCATCTTCCACATGATTTAATATTCGTCTTGAAAATTGAGTAATTTTTTGAAATTTAATAAACCCATTGTTCAACTTTTTCATGGTGTTACTAACGAAAACCACTACTAATATTACCTCTAAAAAATACCTTGGTAATTGTACTAAAACTTGGTGGCTATAGAAAACAAAATGTTTTTTTAAATGCGGGGACGTTAGAAAAGGCCCCTAGTTTCTCAGACCCCAATTCCAAAGAATCGTTGACCAAAATGTTCGCTCATGCCCACATATGTAACAAATATATACACACATACTAGCTGGTTCACCTGTGCGTTGTACAGGTTGACATGAATATACGCTGAGATCAACCCCTACACCCTCTCCACAAACACCTCCCATATTTCAGATTTAAAATATTCTAGATAGGTAACCCAAAAGAACGTTCAGGCTAATCCAATTTCATCGTTCCGAACATCAGATGACCAGTTCAATCGGTGATGATTAAATTATTCATTTAACCACCCCCTCCATTCTTTTTCCTTTCTACAAACATCTCCCTATGGTTGAGGCTAGAAAAAATTTAAATAGCCTGTGATTGAGGTTGACGTAATCTAAACATATTCGCCTAATCAGATTCAGTTTGTTCAGTGATGTCAAAAATATTCCTTTCCAAACCCCATCCTCCCCTAAAACACCCCCTATGTGGCAGATTTGAAAAGCAGTGATTTAAGTTAGAATAATTTTAACATATTCTCCAACTCAGATCCCCCGTTGGTTCAGTGACGTTCCATACGCTTTACCTTCCCCACCCTTTTCCCCCTCAATTTCGGGTCACATTTAAAAAATTTGAAAGAAGTAGTCTATGTCTTGAATTAGAGTAATCCAAACATATTCGACAATCAAATTCCCAGTTTTTTTCAGTGATGACAAAGATACCCCATTCGCCGCTCCTCCCCTAAAACACCCCCTATGCGGCAGGTTTGAAAATTTTCAAGTAGCCTGTGATTTAAGTTAGAATAATCCAAACATATTCGACCAATCAGATCCCCAGTTCGTTCAATGGTGTCCAAGATACCCCATTTCACCCCCTCCCCCTCCCATAAAACACCACCTTTGGCTCAAATTTAAAAAATTAAAATAGCCTATAAATTAAGTTGGATTGATACAGACATTTCCAGCCTCTCATATCAGTTGTCCAATGACCCCTGTAACCGTGAAAAGCGGACAAACAGACGGACAGACAGACAGAGAAAAATTGAGAAAATGGTACCTAATGTCTACAAATAGCATAAAACGGAAAAGAAACGAAAAATTTCATGATTCTAATCAATGCAAAGACAGACATACCCACGATTTTATTAATATAGATTTGCTTTAAGTCAAATTCTTCGGTTTGAGCGAGGTGTTTTTTAAACAGCAATTTCAAGAGCCTGCCTTTCAAGGAAAAATCCCGGAAAATTAATGGAACATTGATACGTTTGTTTGAAGCATTTCTCGGAATGTAGAAAAGCAGATACAAAATCATACTTGTTCAGGAAGCTGAAAAATGAAAAGAAAGTAGAAATTCTGAATTTGAAGTGAAGAAATGCCCCTAGAAATAATGAATCGTGACCTCCGAGATGGAACTGACGTGATTGTGAGGCCATTGGAAATTTGGATGTCGAAACAGATACGATCAAGTTCACTTTTTTATGAGTTTATTGAAGTAACGTGAAACGTCCATTTGTTAGATTACGATTCTTGGGAGTTTTTCACCGATTATTCACAAAACTGCTTGGAATATTACGACGAGTAATGAATACTTCGTTACAGGTCGCTTGTCTTTTCCCCTGAGGGACAAAACACGATTTATTACCTCCAATGATTTGTGAAATAAATCTCCCTTCATTGGTCAGACAACAATGAACGGTATCTCTCGAAGGTTACACGTTGCTTGAATTTATGTTGAACGATTGTTCGCATCGTATGATTTCCACATCAAACTGAAATTATTGTCGCAGATAGCGGCTCCGACGGTGGGTGGAGAACGAAGCCGCATAGTGGAAGGGAGTTGGTAGGTTTCGTCGGGGTGTATGTATTCGCTGTATATACTGCAAAGTAATTTATTGCGTTATTGTATACGTTTATTTATGTATGTACGAGTAACTATATAATGTATAGTGTCGGTGGTTAATTGCGTGCGATGCTCAAGGTAACAGGCGTGGGTGGTGACCAACAATGGAGTTTAGCCAGGGCTTGTCGCACCATCTACAGATGATGTACGCTGTTTCCGTTTGTTCGGAGCAAGAATATTTCTATATACTGCGCATTTTATATCGATTTTTTAGTTGGGATTGTACTTCACATATTCTGTGCTTCCTTCCATTTCGTGTTTCATTCCGCTCTAAAACATCGGTGAAAAAATATATATCCATTCGCTGATCATTGGACGTTCCACACATTTCAAACCGTAACCTGCAGGTAGGATCGTGGATACTTTTCAAAAATCCGACGTCAAACTTCACAATCAATACGATTCGATTCAGGCCATGTGAAATGAAATCGTACTAAGAAACGAGCGCATGAGCGTTAGAACCATAGTCGAAACTCAAATTTCAGCAACTTGATGATTAGACGTCGAAACAAATTAATACCCCTTGTGATTATTTTTGGATGGAAACAAATTATTTATAATATTGATATGAATATTACCTGCTAAATAGCATTGACTCAACTTGACTGATCAAACTGTTCCAACGCGAATGGATTATAGCAACCTGCCCATAATCTTAGTTATTACTGTTATTAGTAACCTATGGCCACGTGTGGCAGATTGTTGATAGTCCTGGTAAGTTTATTTCCATCGCCTTCAATTGAATCAATAATTGCTAATGAACTCGATTTGAACAGTGAACCATGTAATTCAGCACAGAGCAAACGCAAGTTTAACGACGGGTACGTACTTGGGTCGATTTACCGCTACATGATAGCAAAGAAAAAAAATCAAAATTCTCCTGTCATCACGAAAGTCGTGGGCCTATGAAAAACCAAGACAATAGGTCCACTAACGGTCACCAGCAGTTACTCAGCTTTCAAGAGCATCTCTCCACTCACCTATTGAGCGATATCTTAGTGGGAACTGAGGTTCGACCAGAACGGCCAAACGATTAGCTACAAGTCCACAATATGATGTGGTTTGGGATTCTGTGAAGAACGGCGACAGCGATGTACAAAATAACGGTAGGTAAGTGGATGATAATACGTCTGCTATTTCTTTCCTTGACAAGGAATGAGGCTATTTCCAAGGAGAAGGAAAAAGTGCAGACCCAGTACCCTGCCACAACGCAGCACAAAATCTTCTGTATTTTCCTTATTTAATACCAAACGTAGCTTCGTATTGTTGCAAAAGTTAGACAAATTGTTGGTCATACAAATTCAAAACTCGCTTTGGATTTGACAGCTTTTTGAACTTTTTTTATTTAGTGTCTGTCGGTCTATCTGTATATAATATTACACCTCAATGTTATAAAATCTGTCAGATCCAAAGCTAGTTTTAAATTTGAAAGACCAAACATTACTATATTAATAGTGGCTATAATAGTCACTAGAGAGTTAGTCAGACTTATTGTAATGTTCAGATAAATTTTGATGAATTGATGTACAGGAATTATTTTGGTATGACGCTGGACGGTCGTCTATAATTGCCATCGCCCTCGGTCCATTATTAGTAACGTCTGAGCTAGCGATAATGGAAATTTCATAGAACAATAATTATTTTTCAAGGTAAAGTTCCCCTAAATCACTAAAAATCATCAAAAGTTCCAGTCATGCAGCATGATCAGCACGCTCATACGTATAATGTTAAATTGTTTTAAAATTTGAGCTTTTCAAGAGGAAATTGTTATCAACCAACGTTTTCTAAATAAAATCTGCTATTCAGAAACAGTTGTTGTAGATTTCATTTCAGAATCAGCTTGTTGCAGATTTAATTGATTTTTTAGCTAATTTTAGTGCAATTTAGGTACTTTTTAACATAAATATTTGGAACATAAATTTTTGAATATAACATTTTATAGTTAATAAACTTTATTCGAGCAATATTCTGCGAAAAATATAATTTTAACGATTTTTAGCTATTTTTAGTGATTTTTTTAGAGGAAAATTTTGAAAACTTCCCCAGAATTTGACTTTTTTCCATTTGTCATTTTGATCTTGAAACAGATTATTTTGGAAAAGCACTACATGAGAAAAACTTTCTTAGAATCTCAGCTTTTTAACGGCATTTACAATTTTACTTTTACTTTGCAAATTAGTGGAGAAAATTATATTTTAATGTCAAAGAACATGAGTTTTTCAACGAAATCAAGGGTTTTTGTGAAAAATTACCCTCTACGAAAATACGAGTTTGGGGCCAGTTTCTACGTATTTTTTAACGCTGAATCAATTGGTAACAGTTGCAAATCTCCCAAACTTAGTTATAACCGAGTTTTACACTTCAACTAACTAGTATTACCCTAAAAAACACTTGGAATTGAGCATAATAAACAAACTTGAAACTCTTTAGTAAGTTTGTAACTCAGTTATAACTAAGTTAGGGAGATCTGCAAGTTTCACCATTCGATTAAGCGTTGAAAAATATGTAGAAACCGGCCCCAAACTCGTATTTTCATGGAGGGCAATTTTTCACAAAACCTTCGATTTCATTGAAACCCATGCTTTTCGACATTAAAACATAATTTTCTCCCCTAAGGAGCAAAGTAAAAGTATAATTGATTATACTGGATAAACGCTGAGATTTTGAGAAAGTTTTCCCCGTGTAGAGCTTTTCCAAAATAGTCTGTATTAGGAGCAATACGACAAATGGAAAAAAGTCAAATTCTGAGAAGTTTTCAAAATTTACTTTTCAGCCTCTTTTTCTACGTATAAAGACGGCTAAAATAATATTGGTTTGGCATCAGGTAGATAGGAAATTTGACGCTCTTTTCAAAGTTGTCCTAATATTTGAGTTTAAAGTGACTCTAAGAGGAGTTACGACCGTTTTAATGACATAAGTTACAAAACGAGAAAACAAATTTAAAAATTGAATTACTCGAAAACTAAGCGTTAAAAAAAATCGCAAGGAGGAATTTTCGATAAGAAATGAGCTTTAGAATCGTCCATCAGAATTTGATGAACTTATGTCGGGACACCCTGTATATATATATATATATATATATATATATATATATATATATATATATATATATATATATATATATGAAGAAATGTTAAAGTCAAGGGTTTGTTTCAGAATGCTTAAAAACGGATTTCAATATTTAATACTCGGGAGGGAAGACAAAAGTTCGGGATGCTTGTGCGGGAGTTAGTTAGCTTCCTTCTCCATATGTAGAACTCAAGGCCCCCTAGTTCTTATGTGCCAACATATCCCCCACTTTGGATACACGCATTTCTATTATTAATGCAATCCAACGGTACAGTCACATGCACTTAGCAGACGAGTGCATATTAAAAGACTTCATACGTGGATAATGGCCTTTCTGAATGTACCGGGGTTGTGAGAAATGAACGAAGGATAACTCTCTGATGGGTTACATCATGTAAATGGGAGGTTGACAAATAGATTGTTTTAGAAGATACTCATAAAATATGATATTTTCCGCGAAATCAACAAACCACACAACAATACGCCACAGATATTCAGTATACGTCTTTCCTTACGATAGCAATCGCTGTTTGACGATAACAGCGATGAAAACAGCCAGCTGATAATACCACTAATTCTTTTTGCTTGTTCATTTCCTGGAGAGCAAAGCCAACCTGCAATGTTATTTTCCAGCTAAACTGTATCGCGTTTAAATTCTGGGATTTCTCCCGACCTCTGTCTCTACATTTATAATCCTTTATAATCCTTTATCAGCGCCCACCCTTACCTTCCAACCACTAGGCAGATTTTCCCCTCAACCCTCTTAGCCTTTATCATTTTACGCTGAGTGTTTTCTGGTTTCGAGAGCATTTCGTTTCTTCAACCAGGTTTGATTATGCGAGGGAGCTTTGAACAGTTCATTTTATTTAAGGGAACATGTACCTACTTGATTGCCGGTTTCAAATTTCATTTGTTAGCCCTAGCAGTCCAAGTTAGTTGAGAAAAGTACTGAAAATTGATTCATTTTAAGTACCTCATATCAAGTCCTCTCTCTCATTTAGTAGGTTTTCAGACAACTAAGTCGTGAGAAAATGATTCTTGATGGGATTTAGGTTTGCGCATGCGCTGAGTGATACATTTATTTGGAAACAATGAAGCTGATAGGAAACCATCGACAGACAGACAGAAACAGAACGAAAGTTGGTCCGAATGGTCTAAAACATAGAATGCGTGTGAAAATTTTGATTTTGGAATTTTTTTTCCCCGGAAGAGAAAACAATATGGGAGCGAATCATAAATGGTGGAGCATAGCGAAAATCGCACGACGATCATATCAGCTGCTATGATTTAAATGGAATTCGGACTTCGAAAAATCAAGTTTGTTATATCTCTTGTCGCCTATAAATGGACATGTGAAGCGTAGGTAGGTGATTCATTTGATCTTTTCAATTTTCAATTGGTGGGAACCTATGTAAGGCAGTGTCCATATACTTGAAATCAGAGGGACTTTTTACTTGTAAAGAGGACGTGTTTTATTTAATTGCATTAATATTCTCTGGGTACGAGCCAACGTCTTTGAAGGCAAAGCCATCGATTCGTCCAAAGACCTCGAAACTGTGTAAAGCGAATCAGTTACAAAGATGGGACACGTGACTCTGAATTCTTTCTTGCAGTGCTGAAATTTGAAATGGAGCGTCTTTGGGATACGTAGAATACAATTAGAATGTATGGATTGGCTCTGATCAGCTGAGGGACCTCTCTTACTCTAATTGTTTCCTAATTGAAAATCAGCGCTCACATTCAATATCCCCTAGAGATTCCTTTATCACCTAGATAACAATTACGAGGTATAAAAACGCACTGATCAGCTGAGGGGAGCTTAGAGTAGAGGGGGGTTAGAAGCTTATTTCTTTCCTAATCGACCTACGGTGCTAAAACTTGGAATGAATCGCTTTAAGAATACCTTGAAAACAATATTGTGAGGTATGTAGGACCACTTTCACCTTAGAGTCTTCTGAGGATGATTTACTTTCTATAAAACTTAATGAACTATATTAATTTATCGTAATAGGGGATTTTATGTGCAAGAAACATAGTTTCAAATCAATTCATCCTCCACGCAACCCTTCTACAATGTGGAAAGGTGGAATTGTCATAATGGGTTCTGTTTATCAACATTTACAATGAAGCGTAAAAATCGGGGGTCCTAGCGCTGTGACAGGACTGGGTTTAATTATAAACCACTAATCTGCGTTGAAGGGCTATCTAACACAGAAATAACAAATTTTTATGTACCTAATAATTCGTAGCGTTTTAGTTTATTATTGGTAAGAACTGAATCACTCGCGACGAAGTAGTGGAACTCCGTTTCGAAACGGAAGTTAGTGAAAAAACGTTGTCTATTTCCACGAAAAATAAAGAGTTACAATGTTAAATCGGTTTCGACGGTTAGGCCATCTCATCAGTAACGAACAATAACAATTATTTTTCGTGGATATAGACAATGTTTTTTCACTAACTTCCGTTTTTTATTATTGGTACTCGAAAGACAAATAACTGGAACTATTACTCAAATTTACTAATATTACTAACAGTTATATTAGGAACTTCACATCTCTTATCGAGCCTTATGGATTCACTAATCAGCCTAATGAAGCTCGCAACAATCACAAACCCCCCAGTCAAACATTTGGTAGAATAAGAAGATTAGATAGAGTACGGGAAATATTACAAAGCCATTCTAAGAAGCCATTAGTTAATCAATAAACGGCTCGAATTAATTGTTGATGAACACATTGACAAACGTAACGAGCGATTAGTTAAATGATGGTTAAGTAGAAGTTAAATACCAGAGCTCGAATGGTTTGCGGCCATATAAATAAACATTTCGTATTTATCCTTCAGACATGTTGGGGTTCACAGTAAATATGGACTAGCCGATGAGATGGAGAGCAGCTACGTAACTTAGGTCGCATTTGCACTCGACTTGAACTCCGCCCATTCAGACTGATAGCTATTCAAGCAATACCTCGGTGTTGGCTTATTGGTGTCAAGTTTAAACGTTGCAGAGTTTGGTCTATTGAGCTATTCCAGCCATTGAAAGTTGTTGACGCAACTATATATTCGAATTTACTGAAGCACGAGGCAAGTACGATCATTTGTTTGCTAGTTCAATTTTGTATGATAAGCAGGAAGTTCAACATTAGACTCCTACCAGAGGTGGTAAAGGAAAACATTATGGTTACACTAGAAATGTAATACAAACACTAGCATTCGTTTCAATGAAACTTGGTGTTATTGGAGGAAAAACGGCGTCTCAATTGATGTATAGTAAGGAATAATAGGCTTCAAATTTCCAGAATATAATCTACAGAACATGTACACGGAGAGGATAATAAATAGTTTCTAAATGGTAAGCTCTTTATTTATTCAAATATCATAATTACTTCATTTATAAGTCCATTTATTAAAAAAAAAAAAAAAAAAAAAAAAAAAAAAAATAAAAAAAAAAAAACCACTCCTCGAATCGACCAGGAAACATTTTTAACATTCATTCACTCACTGAAATCTGAAATTGTTTTCTATAATATTAGGGGGCTGTTAAATTTCCTAATTTAGTCAGTATAGTAATTCAGTAATTGAGTACCTAAAATGAGAAACCAGTACGTACATATGTAATCTATATCTATAAAAATGTTATGTTGGTTTGTGTATGAATTAAGATCTTTATAAGTTCTTCACCGATTTCCATTCGGGTGGGCACAAATTGACGAGAAAGTTTCGGGGATGGTTTTAGGCTATATCACAATCCTCTAGATTCACCCCCTCGTTGTAAACTTGGACTTCCCTACCGACGAATTTACAAACTGTAAACAAATTCGTAATTAAGGACAAATTTAACACGCATCGACATTTTCTCTTCAAATGTTGACGGTATGGGTTCAGGCGTAAAGAACTTTCGATGACAAATTCAACGATACCAAAACGATTTTGGTGGCTAGAGCCGAGCAGTTTCTATTTGTAAAGATAGATCAAAAATTGATATTAAAATTGTCTGATTAACTGTAGCGATGTCACTCGAGAGATTTTTAACGTAGCTAGGGTTATATTGGGGTTCAAGAAACCGGGACGCCTTTACCAGTACCTACTGTCTGAAAAAAATACCTATTTCTAAAAAAAGGAGAGCTAAATATTTTCTCCCGTTCACCCTCTGGGACATCAAGTGACGAAAAAGATGGAGTGCTCTTTCCAGATTAGCTAGGTGAGCTAAAATAGCTCCTTTTTCGCCCGATGAATGTGAAATTTGACAGGGAGCCTCTCCAGTACATTATGAGACGAATGCAATGACGGGTTCCAACCAGATCAGCTGACTTAGCTAAAATCACTCCTATTCACCTCAGGAATTTGAAATTTGACTGGGTACCTCTTTGGGACATCGAAAAACACATAAAATAATGGCCTCTTTCCTAGTCAACTGGGTAGGCCAAATTATCTCATTTTCACCACAGAAATGTTAAGTTTGACAGGGTGCCTATCTCGGTCATTTAAGCCTAGTACGCACTGGGATTCATTGTTCGGACTCTTTGTTGCAGACGCTCGGATTCATGTCTCAGATTCTTTGCCCCGCGACATTGTCGCTCTGCAAATCGTGTACGCATCTAGTTTGAACCTGAGCCATGTCGAACGAGGTCGCGCTTTCGGGGATTGCAGTTGCACTTTACATAGCTCTACGGAGTAAAAAAAATGCTACTAAAAAAAAAGCCACCGCGTTGGTGGATGCGTGGACCCTTCATTAACACTCGGTTTTTTAAACGGTTTTTTCCATATCGTGAGGCCATTATCATCTTTTGTGGAGGGGCCACAAAGCTGCTGCAGCCTGCAGGACATCATTGACAAGGGGGGGAAGAGGTTCCCAGAGTGTCTAGAGTAGAGATGAGAGCGTGACCTGAACTGAAGCAAAATGTTTAGAAGACTAGAAGAAGAAGGCAAAAAATTAGTACATGATGTTTTATTATATCTGCATTAGATAGCCCATCTGCCACTAAGAAGGGTGTAATGGTGCTTCATGGGTCAATTCTAGAGCTCATTTCTGATCGAAAGATTTATTTTAATGCTTTGTTTTTCTGAGTAATTTCTATTTTAAGATATGTTTTCTACCTTCAAACGACCATAACTCCACTTGAGATCACTGTAAAATCAAAAATGTGACCACCGTTGGAAACAGCGTTAATTTGATAATCCAGCTATTTGATGTCAAATCGATTTTATAAGACGACTTAATACGTTAGTAAAAAGTTCCAGTCATGCAGCATGATCGTATGAGCGGATTTTCGTAAATTATCTTAGTACCTACATTTTGTTAAATTGTTTTGAAAATTTAGGATTTTAACTAGGAAGAAATATTCACAACCGATTTTGTGGCAAATAAACTTGTTCTAAATAATTTTCGGCAATTCAAAAAATGTTTTAGCTAATTTTTCGAAAAAATGAAGCTATTTTTGATTTTTAGCTTTTTTTAAAGCTGTTTTTATCCATTTTTGACAAATATTAATGAAATTTAAGTACCTACTTTTTTCAGCACAAATTTCTTGTTTTTCTAGTTTATTGTTAATAATGTTCTTTTGACTAAAATTATGCTAAAAAAAAATTAACAATTCTTACCCGTTTTTGGCTACAAGCATAACAACGATAACTACAAAGCGATAACAACGAAGATACACCGGTGAGAGGCCCACTTTGTTCGATATTCACGTACGCACTGACTCAATGTTGCCCAACATTGTGTAAAAAATCCCATTCCGTATGGGACTCAAAAAATAAAACGCAACACACGAGATGCAAGACTCAATGTCGCGGAGCGTCCCGGATGCAAGAAAATGAGTCCGAGACGCAGCTCCGCGACAAAGAGTCCGAACAAAGAATCCCAGTGCGTACTAGGCTTTTAGCGACGAATGCAATGACGGATTTTAACTCGACCTGATGACTTAGCTAAATTTTCTCCTATTCACCCTGGAATTCGAAATTTTATAAGGAGCCTCGCAGGAACATCGATAAATGAAGAAAATTATGGTCTCTTTCCTGATCATCTGAGGGAGCTAAATTCTCTCCTTTTCACCCAAGGAATGTTAAATATGACAGGGAGCCTCTCTACGGCATTAAGAGACGAATGCGATGACAGGTTCTAACCAGACCAGCTGACTTAGGTATATTCTCTCATATTCACCCTAGGAATTTGAAATTTGACAGGGTACCTCTTTGGGACATCGAAAACACATAAAATGATGGTCTCTTTCCATGAATCACCACTTAGGTACAGCGTCCAACGTCTCAGAAAGGCTGGACAATACTTCAACAGAAACTAATTCAAATACGCCGACTCTACTGAAAATCAAGAGCATTTAGAGGTATCGTATACAAAATGAATTGCACCATTATGAATCAAAATTACATTACAATCCCATACTTACCAGTATTCACCCTTTATACGTACTACTTTATCATTTATTCTCAAAGTTCTCTCAATTAAATAATACATTTTAATAAATAAATCATTGTAATTTGTTAACCATGACTGTACAAATAATTATATCAGGAGGGACAAAGTCCGCCGAGTGAGCTCGTAAATAAATTGAAAACTTACCATTATTGGTCTGTCATCAACAAGGGGTCAAAGACACGGTTTTCATATTTACCTGAAACCACACAAAGTCATATTCACATTAGTCAAATTGCTTCAATCTCTAAATACAGAGGTAAATACATAAGTTATCGAATTATTATTAAGTAACGAAGTGTGTCTCTATTTTGACTCGGCTAGCATTTGTCAACGTTTATGTTCCTCGCTACAGGCCGAACTTTCGGAACTATTAACTTGAAATTTGGTAGGTAGACAATTAGACATCCGGAATTAGCTACATCATAGTTTTTGGTGTCAATTCGATGACAGGTACTTGTCGTCTGCAACGACATATCATGTATCCAATTGAATAGGTTCAGTTGAAATTTTAGCACTTTTCTGCTCTCTAAAACGTCTACCGATTAGGTGGGCAGTATAGCCTTTTCGATTTTGTAAAATGGACGTACAGAATGAGTTGGAGAACAAAGTATACGACTCAAAATCATTGGTGCAAAGTAGAACAATAATATATATTTAAACACAATGGTCATTCCAAAATAGGGCTACAAATAACACTATTATTGATCCGACGGTATTGAAATGTATAGGGGTCACCGAGAAGCTAATCTTTGAACATTTCAGGAAGAAACTAAGGGCGTTCATAAATCCGATTTGGCACAAAAATCAATTTTTATCTCATTTTTTCATAAAATTCTGCATTTCATTCTGATTCGTTTTATATAAATATGTTGAGGGTTCAGACTATAGAAAGTATGAAGAAAAAAGTATTGTAAAGAGAGCGCGGATCTCGAAAAAGTTTTCGTCATCGTGAAAAGTTAGCGAGTACATAGCATGACAATAACCAAGATGTCAAACAATATAACCACGAATAAAGGATACAATCAAATGGAAGATATGAAAGTAGACGAAAGTTAAAATAGATCACCGAGTAAAAAACCCTGCTGATGGAATAGATAGACAAAAACGTGAAGAAGGGTGAGGCAAGTATACGTTTTTTCGTACAAGTGACCCATTTTATCCGGATATGCTGGGCCGATCGATGCAATTTTCTTTAAATTAAAGGTTAGAGTCTCTTGAGTCAGCTGTGTTTTATTCGTACAATTTCACACAAAAAAGAGTTTAAAATTTAAAAACAGTTTTTTTTTTTTCTGTCTCACCAAAAATATTTTTTTGGCATTAAGTGACTGAAAAAACTTTTAGAACAAATGTTAATCTATAGGAGGAAAAAATAATGACCTCGAATTCTTTTGCAGTTCCTGAGAAAACGGATCGTTCCCGAGATACAAGTTAAACAGACTTAAGAAAGCCCTTAAGAAATTTGAGGAAGAGTTGAAGTGAATGCCCGTATAAGATGACCACCAGTTAAACGTGAAGGCCTCGATGAACATGGCCGGTGATGCCACGAAGCACATCTGACAAAAAGCTTAACTCCATTAACACCCCCACCATGACCTAATCACAGCCATGATTTCGTTGTTATTTGGCGCCACTCCTCTAGGCTCGGGTATCGCTTGATGCTTGATCTTTCATCTCATTCATCTTAGCCCGCCAGATCTGCTCCATGACCACACAGCCACTGACGACCAGGACATCCAGCATTTTGGTAGATCCAGTAGGTTTGACGGCAACAATATCTGGCCTTTGCTTCAGTCACTCGGCATATGATATAATTTCTCCCTCTCCTCATTCTAATAGCCGGCTGATGACGAAGTACTTGCCACCTGCTTGGCAACCGAATCATGATGTAAAATACGGCCACCGTGAGTTTGCGGACACTGCTGCACCAGATGAAGTTAAAGTAAAGTAGAAAGCAAAGTAAACAACCATCCCAGGTTGGGGCTTTTCGTCCGACTGCCTCCAAAAGAGGATCAGAAACCGTTGATTACGCTCGAAGCTACTCGTTGCCTCGTCCCCTCCTGTGGAGAAGCGTTCGTTACAGAAGCGTTAAAACTAACCTTACGATTATGGTCACCCATCCAAGTACTCACCACGTCGCCTAACTTCGCTAATCGCAAGTGAAACGGATCGCTAAATATTCGGCTAAACGGCCAGTACGTCTGAATCACATGAATATAGGATCTCATTTTTACCCCGAAAAGCACAGCGGCAACGGGTATGTACAACGGGTATGTACTATCACTTTAACACCTCCCCAAGGTGAATGATGTAGTCATCCGGACAGCATAAAAAAACACACACACAAACGTAAGAGTCATCCCAATAGCCTAATTTTTTATGATAATCCAATAAGCGAAACAAAAATATTTTAAACATGGAAAACATGACGCCCTTATTCATAATTGAATAACTAGAATGCACATCATATAATCGATTAGTTCTGTCCTTTGTCATTCGATAATATATAATTATTTGGGGAATTAGCTTTTCATACCATTCCAGAACGACCTGTAATGCCAAATTTCAAGGATCCCTCACATACTACGGATGATTAATTAGTGATTGATAAACGACTCCTCTCCATCAGACGGTACGTATTTCATTAAACCACGTAGAGGATGTCATTGGGCGATAATTAATTGAAGCGTTGTGACATTAGCATGTCATCAATACGAGCGGATACCCGGAGGACAAGCGATGTGGGGCTCAGCCCTAATTAAACGTCATACCATGTAGATCATGCTAACCACTCGATTCCGGAAACTTCACAATCTCTAATTAGGAGGTAAATGTATTCCATTAAAGGAGTTAATTGGTGATTACACATAGTATTGGATCTTCGATTACGATAAAGTATTCGATGTCTATTAATATACCAACGGTGTTGGTCGAATCCGATTACCAGCACTACTATTATTGTAGCATAATATATAATTCTTAAAAGGGTAATTAAATGAATAAATGAATAAAATAAAATAACGATATAGTACTACTATTACTAATAATAATAGATAAATATACAGAAACCAATAAATTAATTGCTTAAGCTTATCGATTCACCAACAGTTCGATAGAATCAGCACGACATTACATTCTGAATGATGACCACCATTTGGCCAATGAGGATCACCCGAGGCCAAGCGATACCATCCGAATTATATACAGATAAGGTATTATTGCATTAAAATAGTTTCTTACCGTTCTTAATAGTAAAAAACTAAAATAAAAATCAATAAAATAGTTCCTTATAGTTGTTCTGTGCCGTTGTTCTGTGCCGTTGTTCTGTCCCTTTGTACTATAGTTATAGTACAAATATTGTACTGGTTATTATACCTATAGTATACGAGTATATTATACAATTAGGTGGCGTAGGGTCAACGTCTACGTAAGCAGAGCTCTATACATCATTATGAATGAGAAGGCCCGAAAGAAAAACAATTTGGACTGAAGACCTTAGAAAGGTACGGACAGAACCCTTTGAAGACAGTAATGGCACTCAGCGGTGTTCAGCACACTCATAAAATATATGATCTCAAGACATCTATATATATATATATATATATATATATATATATATACATATATATATATATATATATATATTTATTATATTATAGGAATGAAACTCCGTCTGTCCACGCTATGCATGGCCAAACGGCACGTCTATGCATGTCTACGAGTAGTGGGATCTTCTCGGGTTCGGTCGGAAGTGTGCATAAGCAATTTTAATTTTTTCTAGCCCCACCCTAACCATGGGGTGGGGTGGGGGAGAGGTGGGGTTAGTTCGATGAAGTTAGGCAATGATCTACAAGACCGAGCGGTCTTGAAGGCGCGGTCGCTTTTTGCCTCGTGTTCCTACGCATCCTTCCCCGAGCGAGAGAAGCGAGCTAGAAAATTACGCTAGGATATTATAAAAGATAAGATTAGTTTGTTTGTCTACTCAAAATGCCCTGATGGTTGCGCCGATTTAAATGCGGGTGGGCGCTAATTCACAATCTGGGGGCTATATCACAATCGATTAGACTTACGCTTGTTTGAAAAATTAATTTAGTTGAAACGTAATTGCTGAATTTTGAATTGGAGCCTTTTTTATGCCTTATGGGTGAATCAACCTCTTCCGTAATAAAATAATGTCACAAAAATGTAACGCAACAACCGATAAAATAATAGGGGCTACTGGGTAGAAACGAGGTAGTTAAGTTCAAACCAGGTTGTAAGGTGATAGTGTTAATAAGATTCAGTGTCAGTGACATATCCACGCACCGCTGTATCTTCATGCAGTGTTTAGCTTCCTCACTACCGAAGATACGTAGGGAAAGCTTTCTGTTCGTGGGGGAAATCGGAAAAATTTAAGTTTTCCAAAATCAAATTTTCCACTAGCTTTTTGCGTTTCAGAGCTACCTGATCAATTTCGGTTCAGTATCTGCCGGTCGGTCTGTAGAAAATCTCATTCCATAATGTTACATGACTGGTTTTTTATGATGTTGCCTGTGGGGAAGAGAGTTAAACGTGATTGATAAAAATCTTGAGAAGTATTAATCCTGAGTCGAATGAATTTGCCAGACCTCGATGCAAATCGAACACAGTAGATGTAGATATAATTACATTTGATAAACAAATTTGTGCTGAATATTTTTTCTATTCGACCCATCTACTGACCCTCTTTATGATCATAGATAGAAACTTCTATACACACCTCGAAAGAGCGTGGAGCACTGTAATTAACGTTAGTAAGCCATCAAACAACTCGATTTTCATACGAAAAGCCTGTCGTAAATTAATTATTACAAACCATAAAAGCTCCCCCTATCGCACCAACCTCTCTTCTCACTCATTCTCCCTCAACTCACATTCTCCATGTGTTTTCCCCCAGCAGTTGAATTTAAATATTTAATGGTCGGAACACGTCGATGCTCTTCTATTATCACTGACCCCCGCCGAATGTATAAATAATGTTATGGAGGGAAAAGGGAGGATTTGTATCTCTATTTTCAACTCTCTCCCAACTTTATTTTCCGGAGTTCCGTATTCCATTCGGATCCCTTTGTGAACCACTTGCGGTTGGTCGGTTACGGTCAGAAAACCCGAGTTGGCTAATTTTTCTTTATATCGCTCCCAATGCTCAACCTTTTCACCTCTCCGTCACATAACACGTACACACACCAGTACAGGCAACGTAAACTGCTAAAGTTAATTTGGATTAATCCCATTAAAACGAAGGGTACATTATCTCTTCATCTACTTAATTACTAGAATGGGGTTGACACTCGTTGGTGAATGAAAAAAAAAAAAAAATTTTTTTCACGGCACGAGAAAACTTAGCGTATTTCGGAAAAGCGAAGGGTAGGTGTGGAGTTGGAAATATGTCGGGTAAAAAACCGGTTGAATGGGACCTTGGAAAATATAACCGAAATGGGCTCTATTTAGGGTGGGAGGGAGGTGGTTTCAGAGTGTCCTTCAATAGCGGTATATTAGCGAATGTTTTTGCAATGTCTCCAAAAATGTTAAAAATCAAAATTTTCAAAATCTTCATTAGGATCCGATTTGGGGAATTCTGAAACGAAACCTAGATTTCATCACTTTTGGTTTATTATTTCCAATAATAAGCCTATGTGATCGTGTAGCAAAAAATTTTTATAACCCCCCCTCAAACTTTGTCACTTTACGTTTCAAGGTACGTAGAATCCAAATTTGAAATGTCCGTCCGCCGTTCGCCGTTCGCCGTCCGCCGTCCGGGCCATAAAAGGCCTAAGAATTGACTTAAAAAACCCGTCCTTTCGCACATAGACTCCATTTGGGGTCTAGTTGGTCCTAACGTTTAACCATCCCGATCGCTTTACTCGCATAGATGCTATGGGCCAAAAACGGGCAAAAACGGGTCTTTTTCGACGCGAGCACGCCTGGCACGCCTGGCACGGGGTCACAGTGGGTGGTGGGGGGGGGGGGGGGGGGGGGTGGAGTGAGAGGAGGCGCCGGCGCCACGGCTTGTGGTGGGTACGGCGCCGGCGTTCGTTCGAGGCATGAGTATGTTTTTTTCAAGGTCATATTTGTGTGTTAATACCAAAGCTTTTCCTACGCATATTTAATAACATATCCTCTCGACTTTTCGTACGTACTTAGATAATGATATTATTAAGGCAATAACTATTTGAATAGATAGGAGCTCAAATCGAGAAATATAAACATGCGTATATAATTATAGAAGTATAGGTTGTGACAACTCGAAGTAGGACACGCCGAGGAGTCTGGACGGGCCTTATGACGTACGCAAGCCAACTAAAACTACGATCATACTCAATTGAAAAAATAATAAACCTTTGTGAAATAATTTGCAGCGTTTTTAATATGTAAATGTCATTCCAGACAATAACTCTCCCTAGGATAAAGATAATAATTCCGTTCTTCTGCCAAAAACCTTATGTTATGTTACGATGTTTTGAAAAATGAACAGTATGACTGATAAGAAATTATTGATTATCTACCAATTTTATGGCACAAAGTCTTTCTAAATAATAATCTGCTATTCAAAAAATGATTATGGGTTTTTGAATTGTATTTGCCGTTTTTACCGATTTTTAGGCAAATTTTAATGAAATTTAAGTACATTTTTTTAGCATAATTTTGTACATCAATTTTCGAATGTTCTATTCTATAGTTGATTATCTTTATTTTAGCAATATTCTGCTAAAAAATATACATTTAACAATTTTTAGCCATTTTTGCTATTTTTAGTGATTTTTTTAAGCAGTGTTTTTGAAATGATGCAAATTTAACGGACTCTAAAAATTCTGGCCAAGAACTCGTCCTTTCATTTCGAAAGCTTGATTTTTGATCTGAATTTTATCTCAATCCTAAGGTGAGTTATCGTCTGGAAGAACGATGGTATATTGGAAAGAGCTTTAAACTCTAGGATTCGTTTCAGAATTCTAAAAAAGGATTTCGGTGGAGCAAATCATCGACAATTTTGATTTAAAAATTTTTGGAGCTAGTGAAATAAGCTTCATTTTCAACGCAAATTCGCTACAATGAACTTACGTTTCATAATAGTTGCCGAAAAAATGATGAAAAGTTCCAGTCATGCAGCAAGATCCTATGAGCGCATTTTCGTGAGTTATCATATTATATTATGTTAAACCATTTGGAATTTGATCTTTTGTAGTGCAAAGAAAATGTCTAGCCATTATTTTTATGGCAAAAAACGTATTCTAAATAGTAATCAGCTATTCAAAAAGAGCTTTTGGACATTTCGCTTTGTTAAAAAGTTTTAATCAATTGAATAGCAAATTTTAATGAAATTTAAGAACATTTTCAACATAATTTTGTGAATAAATTTTCTAATGTTCTATTTTATATTTGATAAAATTTATTTGAGCAATATTCTGCTAAAAATGATGAATTTAGCAAATTTTACCCGCTTTAGCCGTTTTGCGATTTTTCGTAGAAAGTGAAGCTATTGGCTCAAAAAAATTTAAATAAAAAATTTTGAAAAATTTCTTTGGAATACGTTTTTAGTCATTCTGAAACGGTTCTTGAAGTTTGCGCTTTTTCATGCATACACGCACGCACGTGCACACACACACACTTTTTTTTTTTTTTTTTTTTTTTTTTTTACGAAACTCCCCTCAAAGTCGGAGGGGGCACACCATTAAATTGAAAAATGAACAAATAAAATGAAAAAGTGGGGAGGACGCCCAGGTTCACCCGACGGCAGCTCTAGGAATAAGGGAAGTTACAGGATGAGGAGGAAGAATGGGATGAAAGGAAGTTCCCCTATAAAGTAACCACCAGTTTAAGTTAGAACCCCTCAGGACGCGGGTGGTGATACCACGGAGCACTCCTGCTGAGATGCCCAACTCAAGTAACTCCGTGGCGCTTTTCCCGCAACACACCCCGCGCCATGACATGGTTGCAGTCATGACCTTGATGTTATTGGTTGCCACTCCTTCTAGCTCGGAAATTGCTTGCCGCAGGTCATTTCTTTCATACTTATTTATTTTAGCCCGCCAGGTCTGCTCCATGTCCACGCTGCCACTGACAACCTGAACATCCAGGATTATGGCAGACCCATCGGGCTTGACGGCAACAATATCCGGCTTCTTGCCCCGGTCACTCGGCATGTGATATAGTCTCTCCCTCTCAACATCCCAACCGCTGGATGACAAAGTGCCTGTGATCTGCTTGGTGACCGCATCGCGACATAGAATGTGGCCACCATGAGTACAAGGACACTGCTGCACCACATGATACAGTTTCTCATTTTTACTCCGACAGGCACGGCAAAGGGTGTCCACTGTCCCACGACTACTCCGTGAACACCTCACCGAGGTGGCTAGTGTAGCCACCCGGACGGCATGAAAATGGCAGTAGTCGCGGGCCCCAATGCCCTCTGAAGCCCATTCAACCCAATGGGAAGAAATGGGGGATTCAGAGCACTGTCGGAGTTCTTTACCATCTACTGACTCATGTAGTGCAGCAGCGAACTCAGCAGATGAGCTGGGTTTTGGGGCGAATGGTGTTGCTCGGTCACACCACAACAACTGCTGCCCGACAAAGTCCAGGTCAGCAGCAGTGTGGGCGACCTCCCTGCTCGAGCCCCTAAGGGCAAGCAGGCGCTGGGGGCGTAAAGATGGGATGCTGGCTGAGAGAGACACAATACCGAGCCCACCGGCCTTGACCTGTGCGTGGATATAGGCACTTGGGACGCCAGGTGGAAAGCCTACCCAAGAGTGCACAGCAGAGTGAACTTCTCGATTTAACTCTGGCAGCCTCCCCGCTGTAAGCCTACCAAAGACTAGTCCATAGGTTAGCTTTGGCAGTAAGTACGTGCTAAGGAGGCGCAGCTTCTGCTGTGGCTTCAATGGAGCCTTGGTGATACGAGCTAGTGCTCCACCAAGGTCCACACGGCTTGCGGCAATGGTGGCCACACCCATGAAGTCAACTCCAAGGTACCGCCAAACTTCCAGTACAGATCGGGTGGGGATGGATGGCTGTCCTATGACAAAACACTCCTCATCCACCACCTTCACCTGATGCTGGCGACCTGACGGGACGAAGGAGATTGACCCAAACTTATCTGGGTTAACCACCAAACCACACCTGGCTAGTTGCTCAGCAAAGGCATTGAGAGGGATCTGCAAGCCCTCACGGGTTTCGGCGAGTAGGATTACATCATCGGCGAAAGCCAGTGCACCTACTCGCACCCCAGGGGCGAGATCGAACCCTATTTCATGTGGCAGCTTACACAAGGCTGTATCCACGACCAGGTTAAAGAGGAGTGGCGATAGAAGCTCCCCCTGGCTTACCCCGCGCCCAATGACAACATACCCTGACATCTCCCCTCCTGCCTCGAGGACCGTCACGCCTTCATGGTACAGGCAAGCAACATACTCAATTAAACGAGTAGGTGCCCTGATACCACGAATACAATCGGTCAGGGCAAAATGGCTTACGGTATCAAAGGCATTGGCAACGTCCAGAGCGGCAAGATGAAGTTGCCGTTTCTTAATACGGGCCAGCGAAATGACAGTTTGGAGAACTGTAAGGTTCTCCGCTGTGCCATCCGCCGCCCGAAATGCTCTTTGGACGTCACCTATGACACCAGCAGCTTGGAGGCGAGATGCCAGAATCTTTTGTAAGTGGTGGAAGACTACAGACGATATAGATATCGGGCGGTAGCCTCCAGGCCCACATTCCCCTTTTTTTGGGATGAAAATTGTTCGGGCATGGGTCAACGCTTTCAGGGGTCTTCCAGATAGAAGCAGCAGGTTGAGGATGAGCAGCCTAACTGTTTTTGGTGCCTAGTTCCAAAGTCGTGCAGAAACACCATCAGGTCCAGCAGAAGCGGAGTTCTTGACACGGCACTTGTGTGCCTCGTCATGAAGCACCGGTGTGCACATGATGCCGCGCAAGGAATCCCTGGTGGAAGCTGGGGGTACCACCGGCTCACCAGGGTTGTGGCTGGGAGCACTCAAGAGTTGCTCCCAATAGTCCACAAACTCCTGGAGAGGGGGCAAAACTTGCTCATCCCCAGCTCCCTCCAGTACCTCCGCAGCCACACGAGCCGGATACTTCCTCCACAACTTGTGGACCCGCTGATATTCCCGCCTTCTTGCTTGTTTTGCTGCTCTGCGACCTCCACGAGGCACCAAAGTAGGAGACACCGCTCCCTGATGCCCCGTCACGGTCGCTTCCTCAACCCGTGGGAAGATCCTCTGTATATAGGCTGCAACCTCGTCCTCCAAGCCTTCAGGCCTCGCAACAGCCCGCCTCGCCAGTTCCTGCAGGTAGGCACTCTCATAACCATCAATACGGCCTACCTGCTCCCCGAGCCTCAACACTTCAGTCTTCAAGTCTTCAAGAAGACCGGAGGTCCCGGGGGAGGATTGCTGAACGGCGGGCTGTTGTCCCACGCCTGTAGGAGATGCGGGAGAGGCCCCACTGCTATTTGCCAGGATCGCATCCTGGACAAGCTGCTTATAGTGGGGCCTCAGGCGAAGAGACTGAATGGCAGAAAGCGTGCGCATGGGAAAACGTTGTTGCAAAAATACATTTATATGACGTACCCCATTGCGCACAGCCTCTGCCTCCTCTGCTGCCATTCGCCGCAAATCCTCAGAAGCATACCTGGGCCGCTCTCGCTCTATATCAATTGCAGCGTTGGCCTGTACAGGATGGTTCTGCCAGACGTGGGCACTGAGGCCACGCTTGGAACTGAAGGCTCTCTCACAGTGGGCACACTGGTGGGCAATATTCAGGGCAGAGGAAGAGGATGAAGGGTAGGATGAAGATGATGAAGATGAGGGGGAGGATGACCGACGCCCCTGCCAGGGGCGCCCCCGAACGCCTCCCCTAGAACCCCGGGTGCCAATGGGCACGCGGGGGTTATGAGGCTCTTGTTCATTTGGATTCATAACGGGGGAAGCGTTTGTAAGGGACAGGAGGCCCATTGGCATGAGCCGCCCCCCTTATCGCCAGCGGGTCATTTCGCCACCCTCTGTTCACCCAGAGGGTGCCCGGGTTGCGCGACGGGGACGCATGACCATGACTTGGGTAGGGATATGAAGGAGCTCCGAAGAGATAAAAACACCAACAGTTACCCTACCCCAGCAACCTTCACACCTTCCTAAGCAACACACACACACACACACACACACACACACACACACACACACACACACACACACATATATATATATATATATATATATATATATATATATAAAAGCGCAAACAATAGTTTCAAAATGCTTCAAAACTGATTTCAATGAAGAAATTTTCAAAAATTTTGATTTTTAAATTTTTTGAGCGATTTCAAAACTTTCTACTTTAGCGCCTTTCTACAAAAATTCGCTAAAAACTGCAAAACAAAACTAAAAATTCAAATATTCTTTTTAAATCGCTGGATATAATTTTGAACCGGTTTTTTGAACATATATGGTAGTTCATTTCTCTGCACTCGAAGAGCTCATCTTTCGAAACAATATAATACGATAATTTACGAAAATTCACTCATAGATCATGCTGCACGTTTATAGTTTACGAGATTTGGGTACAAATATTCGGCGGTCACTCTGCTGTGGGCGGACGGAGGCAACCCAACACCCAAACAGACGGCGCTGGTTGTTTCTCAGGAAATGGGATAACAATACCTGCGTTGTGTATACATCAGCCTTGAGGGATCTTCCCCATCAGAGCCACCCCTGTAAAGGGCGGTATAACAATGGGAAGCGCGGATCCGGGGGGACCACGGGCAAACCGAAATACCCCATCATTGGTCTCCCCATAGCCGCTCCAATAAACAATGGGGTTTCTGTACGTCAGACCCCCCACTTCAGCTTTACTCGTTGACTCTCTGATTATGCTAATTCGGTTCAATGGCGACGGAGAGGAGGTCTTTCTCCGGTAATGCGATCCAAATGGCTTTCTCGAACTAGTTAAACTGCAAACAATAAGGAAACGAGAAACCGAGACCTCCTCCAACCTCGTCCTCCTGTTTTCCTCTGCCTGGAGTTGTAGAGAGAAGTAGGTCGATTGTCGGGAATATTGTGGTAGTTTATATCCTCTCGACACTGTAAACCGACCTTATTTCGTCGGCTCAGCATCTGCGATCACCACATTTGATACTTTAGTGGCCACCATAAATTCATCAAAGTCAACACTTAACCACTGCAATTTCATCATGATTTTTGATACCGGAAGAGGGATATTCCCATACTTCAGCAATTCATCCCAGTAACAACCATTCATTCGAATATTTTTCAAGTTACAAACGCTTTTTTTACCCAACTTTAGAAAATGGGGTATTACAACCGTCGACACGGCGGCGGCGCCTGGGGGTAGGGATGCATTATCTTTGCGCTTAAGAGGGTGTAGAACACGTTTACATAGTCATTCATTTTCAGATTTCATTATATGATAGATATGAAATTTCTTTCTGAGGTGAGTAAGCTAACATCTCTCCTGTTCACCGTAGGACATTGAAAATTTATAGGGAGCCTCTCTGAAATAACAAGAGACGAATGACCTTACAGGCATCATCCTGATCAGCTGAGTGTGCTAAAAGTTATGCCGTCTGTGTGATTACAACGAAATTTATTAGGGAGCCTCTCTAGGACAACGAGGGACGGGCTTCACTCAGAGATCCAGCTGACCGATTCGTAAAGTATGTTCTACTTACGCAAACTGCGTGAGTGTTTTTTCCAAAATGATATTTTGAGGGTAACATTCATGGCAGCCTCTGTTTCATTCTTTCTGATGTTGAACCTTGTATAGCTTTTTCGCTTTAGGCAAATGCGATTGTGTGATATAATTTCAACAGAATGACACAATGGAATAGAAGTAGTTTCACAATATGAGATTTGAAATGTTTGAATCAGTGTTTATTCATTTATTTATACTCGGGCGAACCCACTTAACTTACACAAATAGCAAATATAGAAAAGAAAGTCTCCATGAAACATAAGAATACATTACATTCTGAGAAAAAAATTGGAGTGTTACATACTTCGTACTGGTCTCGTGTTATAGTTGCGTGTTAAAGCTCTGCAATAGTAGGCTAGGCAGAGAACGTGACAATACGGAAAGTCTGCTTGAATGAGACATTCCCCCATCACATTTTCAGGAATCATGTTAATTGGCTGAAATCGGCCAAGCCGTTGAAGAAGACTCTCACTCTAAAATGCAGTACAAAATAGTGAGAGATTGAGTGCACTAGGAGATGGATTGGTCCAAATTGGATGATCGCATGCTAGTATTTGAAATAAGCGTAGCAGTCTTTTTGATGAATATAGGTATTGTAAATTACTCTACGTGAGTGTTGTTGTTTTGTATTGTTTCTAGGTATTACCTACAAATACATAGGTATTCTATTCTCCCAAAGTTTATTGGACCACGAACTGCGGTGTATGATGCCACCCAACCGAATACCTTCGGCATTATCACGCCTATCGTCCTACATATCTGCGGTTATTTGTTCGAAAGCCTGACATTTCTACGGAGGAGGTGGAGGTTTCGGGGTCGACTGCAATAATACACTCTCGGTTAATATCCATTGCACTCGGGTTTACCTGAGCAACGACAAAGGGCAAAGGTATTTTCATATGAATAATGTTTCCTCTCCGGCCGTCAAATTCCTTATTTTACCGCACTGAAAATTTCTTTAACTATTTCAGCTAGTTTCATATGCATATACTTTTACACGCTAAATAATAGTGATGTTCATTTATTCATATTTGGAACACCAAGTTGGAAAAAAACTGAAAAAACGAAATTTTAGTACGCTTTTAGCTACGTGAAAATGAGCAGGAAAATGTTTGATTCTGACCATTTGTTCGGTATTTTTCCAAGTTGATGTTACGAATATCAATAAATGAACATCACTAAAATAATCATGTATCAAATGTGGCAGTTTAATGTCTTCAAAAATTCAATATTTCACAATTTAAGCTTGTTTGCGCGTGACTGGGCTCGTTTGGGCACAACCAAAAATTCAAACGATTGATCAATTTTTCATGTAGAAAGAAAATCTGCAATATAAAAGGAGGAGGAATACAATCTATGTATTAGTTAATCTAGTACCAGGTACAGAAAATATAGCGGACGTTTTCAAAAACCATTCCACTATCTGCGTCTCACCATACATATTCTCAACTGATACGGTATCAAACCAACACTTTTGGAATGATTTTGAGTCATTGTAACTACATAAGAAAGTAATGAATGATAAATAAATCTCTATTATTGGAAGATAGTAGATATCTATTATTAGTAGATAAGATTTTGTTTAAAAGCCAACTCAACTAGTTGCCGCAATACCTCCAACGGTTTAGTTTATAGAATTCGTTTTCCTTGTATTAATGTGAAAATTCTGTTTCGTTTAGTGCCGTTGTTTCAATGTGAAAACTGTACACTGCTTTATGCTTTTGGATTTCACCGTGGAGTTACTGCCGAACGATGCCATCAGAAAAAAATACCCCCGTATTGAATGTCGTATTCGTCGGTGACACCGAAGTAGGCAAAACCTCTCTTATACACAGATACGTCCATGATGCATTTATACAAGTGTATAAAGGAACCAGTGGAGCTGACCTTTTCGTTACGAACGTCAATCTCGGTGGTACAACAGTCACGTTACACATTTGGGACACAGATGGGCGACAAAAGTTTCACGAACAAGGAACAGGTTTTAACAGAGCGGCCGACTGCTGCGTTCTCATATTCGACGTCAACAAGCCTTCGACGTTCTTGTCGATCGACGACGTCTGGAAGCCAGAGTTTCTGAAAACTAGAGCTCCGCAAGACCCTAACGCATACCCTTTCGTACTCCTAGGGAACAAAATCGAAATGTGCGGCACCAAGGTGAGTCCCTTGTTGGTTAAATTGTGGTGTAATAAAGACAAATCAGTCATTCCTTATTTCCAAACGAGCGCTAAAGACAACATAAACGTGAATGAAGCTTTCCAGACTATCGCGAAGATCGCGTATGACGCACAAGTGGGACCTACACCTAAATATCGGATTCGGGGGTACTTGAAGACAACTGTTTTGAACACAGCCTGATCTATAAGTGGTTATCAATAATTTTATGATATTTAATTGATTTATTACATCATAACATGATTTTTGAATGAACACTTGAAACAAGAAAAAAAATTCACCGGAAGTTTACCAATATACCAATGTTATGTAATTGGTCAATGCGTTAGTTAAAATTTTGGTTAGCTTAACTCACCCAGTACACCAGTGCAATAAGAAAGTTATAAGGAAAGTAGTGAACAAATTGTACCCTACCAAACATATTTCAGTCACTGAATACCAAGGAGCCAGGGGTTACTTTGTATAAGATTTGATCGAACAATAATAAACGGACTTGTATTAATTGACTTTTGTTTATTACTATCAATAATAGTCTTAGTAATCGACAGAAAAAAATTCTGCCCAGTTGGGTGTGGCACATTACTTTCTCGTATCCGTGGCATGAATGTATAGATCATTGAAAAGTTTTAAATTATCTTATGGTTCCATAGCTGGTTACTATGGATGAACGAAATGGTAAATTTAGATGGAGTATGAAACGCAATAGTAGTAGATATTATGCAAGAAATTGAATGAAAACAATACATATTGGTAAGTAATGCATGCATTACAGGGACTTCCCTATGAATGAGTTTTATATAAATTTGGTAAGAGTTAAGATAAGAGAAAAATATCATGACTTCTCGGAACCCCCCCACCCCACCCCTTCCATTAACTCCCTCTACCGGCGAATTCCTATCATAAGTATGACATTTGAAACTCCTTAGATAATTTCCAATTCTAGACCAAATTGATAACTGATCTAAAAAAAAAAAAAAAAAAAAATGATCACAAAAATCTGAAGATAATAGTTAAAAAATCATGACTTATTGCAATCCCCCCTCTCCCCCTCCATTCACCCTCTTCCATAATGAAATTTGAAACTCTTGATATACCTTTCAAAACTAGACTGAATTCCTAGTTAAAGAATCATTAAAATCTGACGATATTAGTTAAAACATCTTGATCTATTACTATTACCCCATGCATTCACCCCCTTTCATAAATACATTTGAAATTCGTGATAAGCTATCACGTAAAAAAAAAAAAAAAAAAAAAAAAAACACGAAAATCGGAGGAGAATTGTTAAAACACAACAATTTATCAATATTAACCCCTCCATTCACCCTCTCCAACGATTTAATTTAAAACTCCTGGCATACGTTCCGAAACTATATCGAATTCTTAATGGAACAAAATAAGAATCACGAAACTCGGTCGAGATATGTAGCTTGGGCAAATCCGAAATTTCATAGGTTTGTGGCACAACTAGACTAAAACTGGAAATGAACAAAATGAGAATCACGAAAATCGGTTGAGAATTGTAACCTAGATAGCGTCGACAAAATTTGTCGGAAAAACCACGTTTTTCGGCTTTACCCCCTCCGTCCCCCTCTTCCCACGGAATTCAAAATTTCTGAGGTTCGTTGCACAACCTATACAAATTTTGTAAACATTGAAAGAGACCAATTAGGCGCAAACATTTGTTTGATGGCGCGAAAATCGACTTTTTCACAAAATTTGTTCTTGGTTTACTTCAGACTGGACCATTCTATTGAGCTGGGATTTGTGATAAACTCTTTTTCCGGATGACTATGTGATGACTTTGTCTCAGTGGACAGGTATTTTACGGCACAGATATCACGAATCTAAAACGTTTTTTCGACAGTGATACCTTAATTTTTCACAACAGTGTGCATACAAGGTATTTATGATTTAAATTTCGCATTCTCAAGTTCTAATTCGTGTGCTTTATTTAATTATTTATAGGCCTATGATCCTTTCACTAATTCTTCATTAACCTTTGATTCATTAATCTTTAAATAATCATTTGTGGGTAGATAACAAACTCGGATATCCAGACATCCAGAAGTAGAAACAACTTCTTAGAAACGAATATACTAACATGCGTTCAGACTCCACCTGTTCTGAAGACAACGGGAGTCAAGCTGATTAGAAAAGAGGGGAGCCGGGGGAAATACGGAGGGAGAGATGAAGAAGAACATTATCAAGTTCAAGCTGCTGCGTTAAGGTGTTGTTTATGTTTAGGTGCCTCCTACTCCCTTCCAATTGTCTCGGCGTATTGTTAACGACCTCAGACCCCCTCGCGCCCATTTCTCCAGCGGCTCATGCAGATAAATGGCGACGTCGTGAATGCTGAAGAGTGAAAAGAGACGGGAGTGGAGTAATTGTGTTTGAAGTGCGCAATTTACATTCCCCCACATGTGGAGTGTTAGAGTTGGTAAAGCGGAAGGAAATGTATTGTTATTTCAACGAATAAACCACGGCATCACTCATCTTTCTTCATTCTATTGAAATAACCTTTCAAAGTTTTGTATTATTGAACAGAGTACAGTTTTTCACGTTTCATAATATTGATTTCAACAGACATAACTGTTGTTTCGTGATTAACTAACCAATCTCTACACATAATACGGACACTTTGTCCGATACAAATATGTTCCTTCGAAAACTCACTTTGCTACTAGAGCATAAGAGAGTACAGTTTTTCACCTTTCATAATATTGATTTCAACAGACATAACTGTTGTTTTGTGATTAACTAACCAATCTCTTATAATATGAACTCTTTGTCCGATACAAATATAACTCACTTTGCTACTAGAGCATAAGAGATTTAATAATAAGCACACACTATATAACCTTTTTCAGCATATCAGATTTCATACATTCCACCGACATATGATAGAAAACAATGAATAACAGGCAGTAATATTAGCGTGCAATTCATAGGTTAAAAAAGTAATTGATAAAGATTAGAACTTATTGATTAGGAATGAAATCCCCAACTTGAGATTTTGGCTCACATTATTGAATTAACTGTTTTTGGGGATGAAAATACTTCGGAAAAGAATGAAAGCATGGAACTTCATTGGTAACAACTCGCAAAGTGGTCAAATCGACCAGCTATAAACGTTACAGTCATAGTGTACATCTAAAACCCTATAAAATCACAAATAAAAGTAATTAATAATACTACTCTGGAAGTGCTATACGGATACTTCATTTCGTTATAACAAGTAGGGACTTCGGGTCCGGGGGTACGAACCACATGTTCATTCACTAGGGGGAGCATGGACTATACGACTGACAAAAACGCCCAAGTTTCCTCGAATCTATAACACAAATGTATAGATCATTGGAACGTTTGGGATGATCTTGAAAACTTCCACAGCGGGAAATAGAGGGTAATTCAAGATGTAGCTTAAGCGCAATCGGTCAATCAGGAAACGAAAAAATGATGGTTGATTAGGATGTTATTAAAGCAGAGTGAATTTTTGACATGTGAGCATTAAAACTGAAAGGGAACCATCTACTACTAAAGTGCCTATTCCCTGAAGATTCGATCAAAATCGGATGAGAACTGTAAGAAGTTGACAGTGTTACAAGGATTTCATACTCCCGCATGGGCAGCAGCTACTAATGGTACAAATCAATGATGTTAAACTACTGCTGTTGCCACTAATGATGTTGAAATTGATTAAAATGATGAAATCATCTTCTCCTAACTATCTTCAAAAAATTAGATATCGGACGACTAGGGCTTGAGATGATGAGATTCTCAATGGAATCTGTGTTTGTGCATGCACAGAGTGAAGGGAGTGATTTGGGAACAATGAAACTGATAGGGGACTCTCGCACTCAGAAAACTCTCATCAAATCAGATGAAAACTGTGGAAATGAAGCTTGTTACATGGATTTGCGAACACACGACACAGACAGACAGATGCGGAACGAAAGTTGTTCAGAATGGTCTAAAATGTGACTTTGATTTAAAACTTTAGAGAAAAGATTTTTCATCTCCCGAAAGTAACAATGCTTCCGCAACCTATAGCTTTAAGTAAACTCGGAAGCAAAATTGCTGTCAAAAGCTCAGCCGGAGACCTGCGTAAGGAGTGAGACTTGAGGAAATTTAAACTTTTAAAGTGAGATTTTTATTTATTTATATTCCCACATCGGTCCTAGAGACTTATAGTAGTGGTGAGAGGAGGGGGTGGTTCATTAGGGAAGGCAGCCTCGCGGCCAGTTGGTCCCAGTGAGCTTCTACTCCAACGAAAGGTTGTCCCTTAAGCATTTTCTTTTTAGTCTCTTCCGGTATGACGTTGGTCTTGATATGGCCTGTACCTCTGGGTTGGCGTGTCCGTCAGTTCTGTTTTGGAGGGTGGT
This sequence comes from Adelphocoris suturalis, assembly GCA_030762985.1. NCBI lineage: Eukaryota > Metazoa > Arthropoda > Insecta > Hemiptera > Miridae > Adelphocoris > Adelphocoris suturalis. The sequence continues at coordinate 28,932,602 of CM061041.1, read as the reverse complement.
ATATAATTTTCGGATTGTTTCTTGAACGGTTTCTAATTGGAGGTCGGAATGGAGAACATCGTTCCTCACAAAATATGGAGCATTTGTCATTATTCTTAGAATTTTGTTTTGGAGGACTTGTATTTTGTTCAGTTTAGTCAAACAGGCTGATCCCCAAACCTCACATCCATACATCCAATCTGGTTTGATGAGTGTTAGGTATACTAATCGCTTGTTGTTCAAACTCAGTTTGGATCTCCGGTTCAGCATGGGCCACAACATATGGAGTCTGCGTTTTATCTCTGTTGTAGTGCGGTTGACATGCTGTTTCCATGTTAGTCTCCTGTCCAGAATCAGTCCTAAATATTTTACCTGGGTGGCTTGAGGGATCATGCGTCCATTTAGTTGGAGCGCTGCCAGAGAACCTAACTGAATTTAAAATTCAGTAAGTAAAAGTTGTGGTATTGTATTGGTATTATACTAGCGTATTGGTATGAATCGTGGGTAGTAATTTGTAGACAACTGATTACTTCGTAGATTACTAATTTAATCATTGTGATCATGTGACTGTTATTTATTTCAAGTAACCATGACGTGTAATTGCAATTTAACGTTTTCGAATATACATGCGAACAAAATTATTCAATATTTATTCACTTGATCCTATTTTTAATTAATTACCAATTAATTAAACGCAATAGAAATGTGAGTGTATTTTAGGTGATTCACTATTTAACTATTCGTATAGAAACGTAATTACGATAAGGAACACGAGGAAGGAGAAAGCAACGTGCCCATACTGTGATAGTATTTTTTCGTGGGTAACTGACCTTTCACGCATACCTATCTGATCAAGTACAAATGCAAGCTATTCACAGAGAGACTCCTATTCGTTTCTTTCTGTGGGATTGTGAAGGGAAGAAATGGTAAATCCTATCGGATCTGCTGGTGTGAAAGGGGATTACTAATAGTACGTCACTGTTATCGTCAGCAGCGAGCTTTTTTTTTCTCGAAGAGGTTTTCTGATGTTCATCTTGTTACTTAGCGTGATCAACGTGCAAGTGTGAAAGGGCAGCAAAAAAGAGAGAGGATGCTTTTAAAAGTATTAGGGGAGCGTTGGAAAACTCGTAAGTCAAAAAGTAGGCGGTACGAAAATACTCTCGGCTTCAGGAAACATCTTAATTGAATGAGTTTCGCGTGATAACGAGCGTGTATTCCTCTATAATAAGAAAAATTCAATGATGTATAGCATCACTCCAATATGGATTTATCTACAACTTCAAGAGAAGGCTTGGACACGAATTATCTAAATGAAAAAGAGCAAAATTCTCTAAATTCGCTGGATAAGACTATCACACTTAGTAATACAGCTCATTTAAAACGCCGTATGTACGATACGAGATGGGTGGCGAATGCATACCTATTATTTGCTGTTGTTGTTGTTAATAATAACTCCATTATAAATATAATAACCTAGGTAGCGAACAAAAGGGAAATACTACTTAAGGGGGTTCGATCCAGTCACGCAGCATGACCGTTTGAGCGAATTTTCGTATATTATCGTATTGTATAGGTACATTGTTAAATTGTTTAGAAATTTGAGCTTTCAAGTGCAAAGAAATATTGTTAACTGGGTACTAATTTTATGGTAAAAAAAAACTTATTCTAAATAATAATCTGCTATTCAAAAGTAGATTTTTAGTTTTTGGAAGTTTTATCGATTTTAGCTAGTTTTCGTAAAAAATGAACTATTGCAATTGCTTGGAAATTTTTAGAATAAAAATTTTTGAAAAATTTCTTCTTTGAAATCCGTTTTGAGGCATTCTGAAACAAATCCTAGCTTATCGATTTTTCACGTTTCTAATCTATATATGTCATTCCAGACGACAACTCTCCTTAGGATTGAGATAAAAATTCCGTTCTTGCACCAAAAAATCAAGCTTTTCCAAACGAAAGAATGAGATTGTTGGTCAGCACTTTTTGAGTACAACACATTGGTCAAATTTCAACAAATTTGCTAAAAAATAAAATCACGAAAAACGGCTAAAAATCGTTATATTCATATTTTTGGCAGAATACTGCTCAAATAAAGTTTATTACTACACATAAAATAGAACTTTTAAAATTTATGTACAAAATTATGCTGAAAAATGGACATAGAATGCATTAAAATTTACTAAAAATTGATAAAAAAGTTTCATCTTGCAGCTTGATCGTATGAGCAAATTTTCGAAAATAATTGTATGATACTATGTAAATGTTTTTTGGAAATTCAGGTCTGTAAGTAAAAAGGAATTGTTTGCTACCGGTTTAATGATGAAAAAACATGTTCTAAATAAGTTGCGGCAGTACAAACAATTTTTGGATTTTTAGATTTTTTTGCAGTTTTTATACATTTTTGTTAAATATTAATAACATTTCAGGAAATTTTTCAGCGTAAATTCCTGCATAATTTTTTTAATGTTCTAGTTCATTGTCAATAAACTTTTATTGACTAAAACTGTGCTACAAAATATAAACTTGACGATTTTTAGCCGTTTGTTGCCATTATTAGTGATTTTGTGAGCACAGTTTTTGAAATTTGACCAATTTAATGTGCTCAAACAATGCTGGCCATCTAACTCGTTCTTTCGTCTGGAAAGCTTGATGTTTTGACACAAGAAAGAAATTTGTATCTCAATCCTAAGGAGAGTTATCGTCTGGAATGACACGCACACCACATGTTATATACAAATAAATAAATATATATATATATATATATATATATATATATATATATATATATATATATATATGAAAAAGCGTTAAACTCTAGGATTAGTTTCAGAATGTATCAAAAAGGATTTAAATGAAGAAAAATTTTTATGAGAATTTTTTTTTTTTTTTTTTTTTTCAAAACTTCTATTTGAATAGGAGATTATTATTTAGAATAATTGTTTTCCTTAAAATTAATAATTAACAATTTCCTTGCACTCAAATTCCAAAACAATACAACATTACACAATACAATAATTTACGAAAATAGGCTCATACGCATGCTGCATGACTGGAACTTTTTTAGTACATTTTATGAAATTTGTAATGAACACAGTACACGCTATGGTACCATGTAACATGTAATGAATTTAGGTGACCCCCCCCCCCCCCAGAGGTGCAATGGGGGCCTAAATCCTCATAAAAAGGTAGAGGAGGTAAAGAGGCATCCCGTCAGAGAGATACCACCCCTAGTCATAGCTTTTAATGAGCCATGTTCGGGGAAGGTTGATATTCCTGTCACCAGGAATCCATCCGACGCCAAACCAGCTGTCTAAAATGATCGAGAACAGCTGATTGATTCCTCAACGGGACGCCGCCAACGCTATCTCTGGTGCTCTGACGGGAGCTTGATGGACCTCTCAGGAGGTAACTCTGTTACAAATTCAAGTACACTTTTCAGCATAGTTGTGTTCATTAATTTTGGAATGTTCTATGTCATGGTATTATTAGGGCAATATTCTGGTGATTGGCTCCCACCCTCCCCACCTACCTGTTCACCTGGCCAGTTTGATTCTATATTAGTTTCGCGCTCCACGTTGCTCTTCTTCCTATATTAAAACTGCATAAATGATTTATCAAATCCGTTTGTTATTGAACATAATCCAAGGAAATACATCCTGTGTCAATAGTATTTCCTTATACACATAAACGAAATTGACTTGGTACCGTTTTGTTGAGTTAACGCGAAACATTGCAAGAAATTGGCTCAGCTCGTGAGGAGAACTAGCCTGGGAATTACCCTCCAGCTTCTGCCAAGAGTCTGAAGGAAAAGCCCGTTGAATCACAATTCAACGTTTTCTTGGCATAGTTCGTCGTCAAGGGATTCCTGATGAACTCATTAGGAAAAGTCGTTCGAGGGATGTCCATAACTTACCCAACTAAAACTCAAAATTCAGTTCGGAATGAAACAATATATTTTGTTGTATATATTTATTTGAATTACGGGCAAGTCCAATTACAGATTATAAAGAATACTGAATATATATATAATACAAATCAGAAACAATAACACAACAAAGTTGTCTTCCAGAAGCACAAACAAATCACAAGAAACAAGTCGTAGGAAAAAAAAAAAAAAAAAAAATTTAAGGGTGCTATTCAAATACATGATTTCTGAAACCGGACAGCAGACTCTTGAAGAAATCCAAGCAAGAATAGTTTTCTAACAATAAGTTGATATTGCGGGGGATTCTAGAAAGCGGCCTATTTTATTGATAGTATGTAGAATTGAATGTAATTTAAACTAGTGTGGCTGAGCGGGAAGGAAATTTGGGGACTGAAAAGTTGACTTGTTCAAGGAGTGACCGGCTATCAATAGGAAAATTAATTAGCTTGTACAGGAGAGAGACGTCCAACCATTTTCTTCGGTCCTCAACCGATTGCAGATTGCGGGTCTCCAGTAATGCATCTTAGTTAACCTCATCGGAAAGGATATGATATTTATAAGCCACATAACGTAGAAACCGGTTTTTTATCCGTTCCAACCGGACTATATGAATTTCTTAGAGTGGAGACCACACTAGTAACGCGTACTCAAGGACAGGAAGCACGAGGGACTTGTAGAGAAGCACAATGGCAGAGACATTGGTGAAATCTCTTGTGTGTTTTTCAGGAAGCCAAGAGATCTCATTGCCGTGCTTGTGATCATGCCACTTGTGTGTTGTCGAACAAGACGAAATAAACCCCAGCTGCCTTACAGACACCTCGGAATCAATCATGATGATTATTGGAAAATTATCACCTGTCTGTAAACTGATTTTTATCGAAATGAGTTTGAATTTTTGGAAGTTAATGCATTTTTCGTGGGTAAAATAACCACCTAGCACGTGAATTCGTCTTGAATTCAATGTATTTTGGTTCGGAAGCTATCGAATTTCTACGATAGAAATAGAAATCAATCATTAGCATGGAAAATAGGGTATTTGTTGTGGGACAAAGGGCTCCCCATGATTTGAAAATTCTTGTGTTACAGTGATGGAATGAAGTACTAGCAGTTAACTCGTAACTCTTAGTTACCCCATCCAAGGGTTGAGGCGATGAGCCAGAAAAACAGAGGATGGTCTGGCATGTAAACTACTCCAGGTACATCTTCGGGAGCGGAAGCTTCAAACAACTTGATGGAGGAATTATCCAAATCCATCACACTAACTTGGCTTCGAAAAGCAGGAAGATCCGAGTGAAGAAGTTTCCCCATTGGACTCCATGTTTAATGCCATCATTCATCCTTCTGGTTTAGGAGCAGCTTAGGCATATTAAATCAACAAATTATTTATGACGATAGAATGATAATGTTTGAACCGATATAGCGAATTCTAAGGTAGAGCAATAAAATATTTAACTACGATATTATATAAAATAAAAAATACGATCCCATCATTCCATAAAGATTTTATTTTTATGTTAATACTAGTTGAGCCCGCTCGCTCGTCCAAGACCTAAATGTAGATCAAAGTGTACCTACCACCGCACAAATTGCTCCCTGTCAAATTACAGCTTCGTTGAACAGGGGAGAATGAAGCTCGCTCAGGTGATTAAGATGGTTCCCGATATTCTCTTCGTCCCATAGAGTACTTAATTCAACAAACTAAATATTTATGAATATTTTGATGATCAGTAATTGGCATTAATAAGGAGAAGAAAAGATTCGAAAAAACGCGAGAAAAGGGGGAAGTAGTTCGAATTTAGCTTGGTGGGGACGCGCACAGCGGGACAAGTTGTGTATCCAGTGTCAGGTCAAATAATCCCAGGTACCAGAGTTACCAAGCAGAGTGTAGTACTAGACTGACTGTTACCAAACAGGTACCACCTTAAAACGTTATGTTTACTGGAAAGCGATACGTTTTTTGGCTAGATGTGAGGCGTTACCTACAGCGAGTTAAAAAACGGGTTTCTTGCGGTAACGAGTATATTACAGGCGCAAAATAAACAAAAACGATCCCTCAAGCGGTCTGTATATCGTGTCAAAATTCTAGCTCAACGAAGCGTACACAAACCCACTTATCAATTGTATAGATAAATATAGATTTGTGGAATTGCGTAGACTAATTCATTGTACATACTAAACTAACCTGTATGTCATAATAATTACGAATTACCTTCAAGTATGAATCACTGGTTTCCCCTTCAGCGTATTGTCTACTCATTCCACATCAACTTCAAGTAATATCTCAACCAGTTCAGCATTACCCGCTATAGATAACAGTCGAGTTACCCATTCGAACTTGAAAGTAAGATTAGTTAGTCCACTGGAACTGGCGGATCCTGGTGGGGAGAGATAAACGATGTTTCACATTATCATAGATTAAATACAAGCTCGAGAACGCTAATGAAGATGAGTGGACACTGTGTACCCTTGTACCCACTCCCAAGTATCCAGCATGATTTTCCCAATTCGTGTTCCTATTTCACAAGACGAATGGTTTGTTAAACCACGTAACTAGTGATAATATGGAACCTCGTTGATATTCCAATTAAAATTATCAACGCTTTCAGATTCCGCTAAACAGCGGATTATTTATCTTGGGAAATTAAAGCGCGGAAATACACTCTCACGAGATGACATTAACAATTCTGTATCCCTCTCTCAACCTCCATTTCCACCTCTGTCGGTAGATTTTATTTCACTATGGAAATTTGAATGAACAGCATAGCACTGATATTATTATTGTATGAGTCTAAGATTTATTTAAAACGCCTCACCGTTGAACGTGAATTCATCTCTTTCAGGTTATAAAAAATTAGGTAGCAATTTTTCGCAGATTCGTACCTGCGGGATGGCGATCTCTCTAGGTTTCGATTTTATTTTTGCTGCTGAAGAGGACCCGTGGCAATGGACCGCAATCGGATCAGAATAAAGTCGACGATCCCTTACAGGAGAAGAAAGGATCGAAGTGTTTCATGTTCTCATCCCTCTTCCCTGCAGGGACAAATTCTCAGGAATTCCCACACAGGTTTTAATGAATCAGCTTTAAATCTGAAAGCAGTGTGGTATACCGGGTATCCCCGAAAACGCCCCCCCCCCCCCCCCGGTTAAAATCGTTATCAATGGATCAAAAAAATAATTTATTTTTCAATCTTTTTTTTTTTTATTATTATTTTTTTTTTTTTTGTAAGGATCTCAAAAATAACAAAATTTTGCAATGCGAACGTGCGCAATTTACATAAAATTCGTTACTTTGAATAGGAACCCCCATTGGTATGATGGCATATTTGAATTCTATGTGAAATTTTTATGAAGAAATAGACCATCACTCGATTTTTTAAATGCGCGCAAACGGGCCAAATTACGGGGGGGAGGGGTGTGTGTGTGTGTGTGTGTGTGTGTGGAGTTTTTGAGGACGCCCTGAATATTAAGAAATATTTTCCAGGATTTGAGTAACACGAGAATAAATTTTAAATATGATTGTCATTTTAAACGACCTAAAATCTTATAGGGATCTTTTTCTGCAAAAAAAAAGATGCTTTTCAAACCAATAAATGACATTTTAAGTGAACTGTACGTATGAATTCTAGCTTATACCTAATAAATAGTTCACTAAGTATATATTATTTCCAAAAGAAAGGAAAAAAATCGACCGATGAAACTCAAAGTAAAGCGGAACACCAATAATAGGTAAATTGATAGTAAAAAACACGAAAATTTGAAAAATCCTGGAATAGGATGGACCTCATAAGTAAACTTTCGAAAATTAAACTTTTGACGATTTTTCATTATCCACGCGTCTTTTTTGAATGCGAATTCTCCAGTATCCTGAAATCCATTATTTTCGAGAAAGGTAGAAAAAATTTCAATTTTAACAGCAATAAAGACATGCTACACTCACTAGATAGTGCGAGTAATATCAATAACTTTGACCAATGTTTTTAAAGTCGTTTTGGAGATCAGTATATCACTGTCACGTTCGTCATTAAACTTGGTTTTATCTTACGACTAATCAGGTAATTATACCCTCTCATCCCACTCTTTCATTTCCTCCACTTCTTTTCTTTCTCTGAATTTCCCAAAGTTCTACATCCACTTGGACTTGAACTGAACTCACGAATTCCAAAAATCCTGCATGGGCCATAATCGTCAAGGTATTTATTGGAGACCGCGCAACATGTGAAAGGGTTATGCTAACATCTAGCGAACAATAACTTCTTTTTAAACGGGAATTATTGAAACCAAATTACATACCTAGTTATAAGATGAATAGTCATAATAAACACAACCCGTCTGCTATCCCGTTATCTATGAAGGCGAGTATCTTCATTTTGATGGATCGATAAGGTATCGTCAGAGCAACAAATCTTTAATTAGCTACAGAGTGGGTACCTACCAACGCCATCGAGTTATAATTGAGTTTTGTCGGATTCGTTGTACCCACATAGAATCCGAGTCAACTTTGATAGTTGTATCGATTTACCAAGACGGGCGGGAGAACAGACAGCGAGGGAGGTCTGGCTGTAATTGATGGCGACTGGAAGAGGCTTTAGTTGGAGAACTTCGATTCAGCAGAGCCGAGTGAGTGTGGTGTAAGGCCGGGGGACTCGAGTGTGAGTGAAGTGAGAGGTGGATCAGCACTTGACTGAGTGGGGAATGAGGAGGGGTCGATCAGGGGAGCGAGTAGAGTTGATGCAGCAGATGGGGGGTACCACCGTCTTGGGACGTGAGACGACTCCGGCTTCTGCAGCCCCAAGAGTGCAATACGGTACTCTGTCAGCAGCAGAGACAAAATGTCACGGAATAACACGGAGGGAACGACCAAACAAGCCGATTTTCGAGAAATTAGGATTCATTTGCCTATTATCATTATTATTAATTGACATTAATTCACTAATAAGTTGCATATGCAGTAACTCTAACGCACGATAACAGTATATTGAATACAAATAGCTTGAATATTAAGATTAAAATTATTTCAAACTAAGTCATTCTACCATTTTCTGGTTGCAGAAGCTCTGTGTACAGTTGTGTTTAAGGGAAAGAGTGTTCGCTCCGAAATCCAAATTCTAGCTCAAATTATATACTTGTGTTATTTTTCCAGGTAGTTGAGAGCCTATTTTTCTATTTTCGTGCCATCGGATGATCGCATTTGCCGTATACAGAATATAGTATTGTAGAACACAGATACGTATAGAATGTGAGGTCAGAAATGGTATAACAGTGACCGGCGAATAAACTACAAAAGGTGAGTTCGACTTAATTTGCCGGAGGTGGAAGTTATACGTTATGCGTATATCATGACTCCAACGTTGTTATAGTATTAGTATCTGAACTTTGGACACCGAATGAAGAGGAAAAGAGAAAGTCATGAAGGGGAAGAGCCTACGAGAGATAAATCACAAGAGTGAAAAACATTCAGGAAGAGGAGCACCCATAATATTTGGAAAGATAGCATCCACAGATTCTTCGGAAACGTGGAGGAGGTTTGACGTATGAAGTGCGAAAGAAAGCTCAGGAAAAAGTTGTTTGATGGTGGGGGGAGGGGGGACTAAGGAGCAGCTGGGAATAAGCCCCCTCCCCACACCCTCGCCATTTCCTTCTCCAGTTCCCCTTAAAAGTAATTTCCCCTTCGGAAAAATGTGTGACGTCGCGCAGTGATTCTCTGGGAGAAAAGTGACTTCCTTGAGGCGCCCAAGAGAAAAAAAAAAGGAGAAAACCTTCACCCCTCTATCTATATTACCGCAGATTTCTCGCAGGGGAGACCCGAAGCAAGGGATTCCCGCAAAACCCGTCTTTTCAGTGATCGAAATGAAGACATCTCATCCATTTTCGATTTCCACTTGTTCGCGAGGTGATATAGATATACGTTATACGTACGTGACTGTTCTGACATTCAAGCAGATAGCATTCCTTTCCTTTATTAACCCCAGTGCGAACAGTAGAAAAAAAAGTCCCGATCGGCAGCATGATCTTATTTGCGAATTTTCATAATTTTTGTCTACAATTTACACCAGACAATGTTTTTTTACATTAAATTCAGTAGCGATTTTCATTTTCTATGCAACTACTGTGTTTTGAAGATTCTTCTATATGACCAAATCGTTTTTGGGTAAATGTTACTCTGGAAGTCCTCATCAAATTTCAACCTCAATATCGCTATTTCACCACGCTTTTCAATCGTTACTCTAGTATATGAATCTGGTACATATGTCAGAACTCAGCAGAAGCCCGACCACTCATACCCTTTAGTGCGTACGTAACCACAGTTCTGCTTTGATAATACGGTCTAGATTTGTTGTTGTGGGAAGAGTTCGATGTAGGGTTACCTTTTGAAATTATCTCAATAATTGGCACACTAGAATCAGTAATACGGAGGACAGCTGGCGGAACCACGATTTATTTATTTAAACTGTTGGCGTGGATAGAATCAACGGGCTACAATCATCTGACGGACAACATCATACAATTCCCATAGTCTAAAGGGCCCCATACACTATGGGATCGCCTGCAGGCCGTCGCCTCAACAGACGAACTTACGACCAATATCGCCGGGCTCCCTACACTACCAGTCAACGGCCTGCAGGCGGCCGCACTAAACTGCCGATCATCGCCTGAACATCGCACACACTATCCGTCCGGGGCCTGCAGGCGGACTGTCGGACAGGAATCAGGACTGCAGGCGAACCTCAGTTCGCCAGTTTGCAATCGCTGAATTTTTGTGAAAATTCGCTTTAAAAAAAAAAAAAAAAAAAAAAAAAAAAAAAAAAAAAAAAATGCAGTACTAAAATTAGCGATTTTTTAAATTTTTCTACTAACAATAGACGTCCCAAAACGGTTTTTGAACGAAAATTTTAAATTTTGGACCACTATTCAAAAATCGGAACGAACGCAATAGCTTAATAACAATAAGCAATAAGCTTTTTAACCATATAACTTAATAGCAATAAGCTTTTTAACCATATCCACGGTAGCTGACGGCACGGTTTTCTGATAGAATTTCAATAAAACGTCGTACGCGTCGTCCCGTAATCTTTTATTGGCGTACGCATCGTCCTTAATTTTCCACAAACACGGATAGGCCCGATAAATCTCAATAAATGCCGAAATAAAAGTAGGTTTCCCGTCCATCCTCGCCGTCAGTCCGCTGTCAGTCCAATTTCGGCTTGTGAAAACACGCTCAAAATTGATCGCACGGAAAACTGACGAAACGGGGGAAAAAAGGAGCCGACGGATCACGCGCCTGCAGGCCAACTGATAGTGTGTGGCGGGGAGCCTTTGCGATCATGATCTGACAGGCCGTTGCCTGTCGCGGATCTCTCATCGGATCCTCGCCGGCCCTTCGCCCACACACCTTCAGTCCGCGCTAACTGCAGTCCACGATCTTAAGATAAACTGATAAGTGTGTGGGCGACCACAGTCCACGGCCTTACGATAACCTGCAGTTAAACTGACAGTGTGTGGGGCCCTTAAAGCTCACAAACGACACATTAAAAGGTTGTGGGGAGCATTGATATGAAGAAACAAGCAACATTAGGAATCTAACTTTGCTGAGTTCCTTTGGAGGCGAAAATTTGACGAAACTGAAAGTATGACATAATGTTGGCGTTTATGTCCAATAACCCCCCCCCCCCCCTCCCACTTCCACAGAATAATTGTTTATTGTCCTATTTGACCAATCAAATATTTCCCGTGTGAGCTTGAAGGATATGGGAGGCCGGGGCTTCGGAGTGGGAGGGGGTGAAGTTCGGAATGTGGGTCTCTGAAGGGTAAGTACCGTATTCATATAATAAGTATCGTATAAGTAATATATGGTCATTCCTAACTGCAGTAAGCATTTAGGAAAAGAAATGTAAATCGAAGCAACACAGTAACTTTAACACACAGAGAATCAACGAGTGAACCAACAGAATACAAATGGGGAGAGATCCGTGTAGATATCAAGTCCTTATGACTAACCGTCAGGAAACCAACACCTCTACTCACCAGACGAGAATGTTTAGAGCCGCTATACCTGCACGCCACTCATTAACTTCCCGGCCCTGAGACAACGCCAGACAATTCTAGAGAAGAGAGGAGGAGACCTAGAAGATGGATGCGAACGGACTGCTCTATGAGCCTAAAATATGACTTAGAAGACGTGGAATAACATGTGACTCCCTCACTAGTTACGCTAGTTTTATTGAGAGAACACCCATTTGAATTTACGAAGTCTGTCAAGAAACACACAAGCGTGGAAAATTAACGCTATAAGATCCAACAGAAGTCAGCAGGTTTTTCAAGATTTCCTGCGTAGTTTTCCAGTTACCTAGGCACTGTCTGCCTGGACGAACATGCCTTAGAAGACGAGGCATGATGTGGGACTCCATCTCTAGGTACACTAGTAGTAAGAGAAAACTCATTTGAATTTACCAAGTCCTTCAAGCGACATACTAGCGTGGAATAACAACTTACAAAGAAGAACCAACAAATGCCAGCAAGTTTTCAAGATTCCCTGAGTATCTATGTAGTTATCCAGGCACTATCTGCCTGGAAGAACATGCTTCAGAAGATTTGGCAGGATATCAAACTCCCTGACTAGGTACACTAGTGTTATTAAGAGAAAGTCCATCTGAATTTACTAAGTCTTCCAAGCGACATAATAGCGTGGAATAGAAACCTTGCAAGAGAAAAATCAGATGTAAGCAGGTTTTCAAGATTCCGTGCATATTTATGCAATCATCCAGGCAATATCAGCCTGGGAGAACATGCCTTAGAAGAGGAGGCATAGTATGGAAATATCTCACTAGGTACACTAGTGTTATTATGAGAAACCCCTTTAGAATTTACCAAGTCTTTCAAGCGATATACTAGCATGTAATATAAACCATATAAGAATAACCAACAGATGTCGGCAGGTTTTTAAAAATTCACTGCTAGTTACTGCAGCCTGCCCACCATAAAAGTTTACATTACAAGTCTCATGTCCCTAGTTAAACATGAGGTCCTGATAGAATCACAAAAGTCCCTCAATATTCATAACTACAGCACTACTCATGCACATGATGCTTTCATGTCACTCTCTTGGCTCACTTTCCCTGAAATATGGCGACTAGGTGTTAAAAAATGAGGCTAACAACTCGGCAAAAGAAAATATAAAATCCTCTCTCGCAACCTGTCCCTGAGTTTATTTAAACTGTCATCTAATTACTTATAACATTCATAAAACACGGTGGCTCGCAAAAGAGACGAAATTGCGACTGGAAGAAGAATTGCAGAGACGAGGGCTACGCTGTAGCAGAGAAGGGGGACGGAAATCCTAAATTATCACCGACCTCTACAGAGGCCATACCCTGGAACTAGAGTTGACTTTAGTGGCCATTAGGTTTCAACGTAAAAATAACTACCACCGGGAGAAGCAAATGTAATACCAGCGCCTCACTTCGCCGGGAATGAGGCTTTTAAAAATAAAAGGCAAAAAAAACTTGGTTGAGAAAAGAACATAGGGAGGGCTTGTAAGTAGCGTGGTTGCGCGGACTTAATCAAGCGCGCTGTTGAATGAAAGGGTTGATTAAAGTCCTAGGCTCCTGCATCTGAATAATTGGCTCGCTCGCTACTTCAGGGTTGTAGAATTTTTAATTTCTTCTTTCATATTCTTTCTTTCAGATAATTAACACTCTTTTCTGCATTACAGCTTCATTTTTCCAGGTGCATGCAGTATAGAACTGTTTTCAGAGATGTAAATTTGTTTTCTAAAGAAATTTGCATGGGAAAGATGAAATAGCTCTGTTTTGAACACGTGAAAAGAAAATAACGGAAGCGATTCTTCAGACGAAAGAAAAAACAAGAATCAGCGGCACAACAATACATATAAACTGTAACTATTCCAGATAGGATATAAATTTCCAAACTCAAGTTTCCGTCACACATACACCGTTTACCAGAGCACAAATTTTATTTTTTCATTGATTTCAATAAACACATGTTGAGTCAGAGGAAAATTACATCATTGATTGCACTCTTCCAGTAGACGCTCATTTGACGAACTTTATGTGTGTAAAGATGTTATCCCTTGTTTACGGTTTTTGTTTATGCACCACACATGGTAGGTAACTTTTATTTTTGTGTCGTTAAATGAATAATAGCTAATAAACATCATTGATCAAGTATCATATCTATTTCATTCACCACCAACGATATAAGTTTGTTTTTGAGAAATGGAAATTTTGTTTCAACAGTTATTTATGTTGAGTAATCATGTAGAAAAGTATCTTCTAAATTTAAATTGAACAACACTTTTCCACAGGAGTCTGCCTAACTATCAGGAATATCTGTTATATACAATATTACCATTCATTTCTGGGTGCATTTGAAAAATTGGGCAAAAATTTCTGCTGCCGGCTGCTATTTTCCGAAACATAGAACCAGAATAAACAGCATTTCGATCAAAATCTTATAATCTACTTTACGTCGGGAACTCTCGTAGGTAGTCATTTTCAATCAACCCTGAAAATAGAGATTAGTGGTTTTTAAATACCAAAAATCAATATATATATTTTCTTAGATTTGTTTGATATAGATTAGCTCCGCTCGCTCGTCCAAGCTATATTATACTCGTAATGCATGTATATCACGGGTTCAATCTCATAAATTTCTAATCAATTGTATCAGTACTACTAAGGAAATACTCCCTACAGTTATTCTGCCAGATTCAGCCCCGTTCCAGATTTCAGGATTCAAGTTGAATAGAGCAAAATTAGGTACGATTTTACTGTTTAAAATGAATGTTTCTTAAGTTCTAATCTTGAAACTCTACCACACCTAGAGAGGTCCCGTTTTGAAGTTCACCATCTCAAGTTGGACTGGAGCAAACTTAAGTACGAAGCTCACTTTACTGATAAGAATGAATGTTTCTTCAGTTCTATTTAAACTCAACCACACCCAGAGAGGTCCCGTTCCAACGTTTGGCATTTGACATTGGACTGGAGCAAAATTAGGCGCAAAGATCACTTTACAGGTAAGAATGAATGTTTAAATAAGTTCTAATTGAACCCTTCCACACCCAAAGAGGTCCTGACCCAATGTTCAACATTTTGAGCTGAATAGGGAAAAAATTATAATAATAATAATAATGATAAGCAACAGAGTCCATTCAGCTGATTAGGGGGATGTGTACCACATTATGTTCCTATCTAATTTGAGATGATGAAATTTGGAACGGGACTTTCTGGGTAAGGTAGAGATATAAAGCACTATATTTTCAAGTTTTAATATTTTCTGACTCTGTATTTGAGTTGTTCCTGACTCTGAGAAGCCCCGTTCCGAATTTCAGCCTCCCAAGTTGGATTGGAACAAAATCAGGTACAGAGCCTACTCAGCTGATGAGAGCGATTCTATTGTTTTATAAATTGTACTTTTTAAACTCACTACACTCAGAGAGGTCCCGTTCAAAAATTTCAACATCTTAAGCAGAGTAGGAACAAAACAAGCTAAAAAGCCCGCCCCAAACCCCCCCCCCCCCCCCTCCACCACACAGACACTCCCGCCACTCAGTTGATCAGGGTGCTTTATCAAGTTGCAATATTGTACACTACCACACCTAAAGAGTCCCTATTCCGAATTTCAGCATCTTAACTTGGACAAGAAAAAAATTACAGAGCTATCTGTTGATTAGAGTGAGTCTTCAAGATGTGAATATTCTCTATTCACACCAAGAAAGGTTCTGTTCAAAAGTTTAGCATCTTAAGCTCAATAGGTACAAAATAAACTATAGAGTCCACACAGGTAATTACAGCAATTCTACAAGTTCTAATTGTTCTCTACTTCTCCCAAAAATGTGCTGTTCAAAAGTTAAGAATCTTAAGAGCTCAATAGGAATAAAATGAGTTACAGAGTCCACGGAGCTGATCATAGCGATTCTTCAAGATGTAATTATTCTCTACGACACCCAAAAAAGGGCGATTTTTAAACGTGGAGCACGATTTTACCGGTACCTAAAAGTGAAAATTGTCACAATAAATGTCACGAAAAAACGAGACTTAAGTAGCGGCGGATCTAATTTCTTAGCTGTTCAACCTATGAAGTTGAATTTTGAAATGGAGAACCCTTGGGACGTCTTGAAACGAATCATGAATATATAGCTCCCCAGATCAGCTGAGTGAGATCCGGAGTTAAGTTCGTTGCTATTCAACCTATGGAGCTGAAATTTTAAATGGAACGTGTTCCATGTTCCTCCAATGTTCAGCCAAGGCTCAAAAGGTGAGAGCAAAAGGGGGGACTGGCGCGCAGCGCCAAGTTTATTGCTTATGCTTTTCGTAAATTTTTACTTATTGTAATCCAATAACATACCGAAAATGTTCGGGGGCCATAAAAGCAGATAGCCGGAAGTCGCTCGTCTACCCGTCATCGCTTTTCACGCTAACTATGTAATTGAATTGATTTACGTTAAGATAGTGTGGAGAAAGAACGAACTCAATAATACAAAAGGAAACTGGTATTTAAACTGGAAGAGGACAACGCAACAATGTTAACTCGTTGACTATAAAAGAGCCTAAAGGACAACAAGCTACCTTCACCATCTCACTATTATGGTACCAACTGCAAGTCTTGTAGCGATCATCGCTCTGGTGGTTCCATGGACGGTAGGTATTTATATTGTCTTTATCATTGCTATGATTTTTTCCAAAAAATTTAAATTTATTCAACTTGTCAGGATAATATTTAGTTAAAGAAGTGTGTGGTAAGAGTGGAAGGTAGCCGGCATAAATGTAGGGCTAACAATGCCTCTCCAGGTTTCTTATTGAAACACATCGTTGGTTTATTTTACAAGATATGCAACTATTGGGGCAGGAGACCTGCCCAATTATTAAACGAAGTCTATTATACATTAGGTACCTATCTAAATACACCTAGCGAAGAGAAATTACTTAAATTAAGTAACATACCTACACTCTCGTAGTAAGCATTAAACACGAGCTGTCCCTCCAACTGAAAATTAATTACATAAAATATATACCCTACCTAAGCTTCAGACGTCTCCCAACAGATGACAAAAGTTATAATAACCCGGTTAAGTGAAATGAAAATTCAATCCGGAGTATATCAGCTGATTCGAGCGTCGTAGCTACAAGGCGATTTTCGACCAGTTATGATTTGCTCCTATGTTGTTAAAGTTTTTCCTGCCAAAGTGAGAGTAAATCCAGAGTAAATTAGATAAACGTACCGTGACCCGAGTGGTATCATCTGATTCTTTGACCCAAAAAACATTACTGTAACCTTGAAAGTTTTCGAGATCTACATTTTTCAATATTTTCACTAAGTTTGGTCCAGTAGTTTCGGAGAAAAGCTTCGGACGGCGCCGGCGTTCGGCGGACTGACGGATTTTTTTTCATTATTCGATTTTTGGATTCTATGCATCATGAAACGTGAACCTACAAGTTACGAGGGCGGTCAAAAAATTTTTAATTTCCTTGGTCGATCACAAAGGTATATTATTATTGAAATTGAAATACATAGAGGGTGTCCCGCATAAGATGGTCAATATTTTAGGGCGTGATTTTAGAGCTCATTTCTGGTCGTAAGTCCCTCAAAGAGATTTTTTTAAACGCTAAATTTTCGAGGAATTCAATTTTTGAGATTTTTTTCGTGTTTCAACCTTAAGTCATTGAAACAGCAATAATTAAAACAGTAAATTTAAATAACGATGGAAAGAGCGTTAAATTTTCTTTCCTATTAAAATTTCCAAATCAAAATTTTTTAATAGGATATAATAATTTTTGTGTGCTGAAAAACATAGTTTTTTCTATGAATGGGTTTTCGTGAAAAATGACCCTTTGAAAAAATTCGAGTTTACGGACAATTTCTCCGTATTTTTTCTCGCTGTATCAAATGGTATCACATGTAGATCTCCCCAAATCCGTTGTAACGTAGTTTCACACTTTAACTCAAGAATTTTAAGTTAATTTTGTATGCTAAATTTTATGTGTTTTTAAGGGTAAAGCTAGTTAGTAGTTAGTTAAAGTGTAAAACTCTGTTGAGAGATGGGGAGACCTGCAAGTGTTATCATTCGATTCAGTGTGAAGAAATACGTAAAAACCGGCTCCAAACTCAAATTTTGTCAGAGGGTAATTTTTCACGAAAACCCTCGATTTCATAGAAAAAAAAAAAAAATTTTTCAACATACAAACAGACTTTTATCCCATAATTAGTAAAGTAAAATAAAAATTTATTATATTGCTAAAAAGCTGAGATTGTGTTGCCAGTTTTTACAGATGAGGTAGGTCCGCAAAAAACAGTGCAGAAATGGGACACTCATAGCCGGTTTAAAAAATTGGAATTTCTCGTACTCTTGGAAATTGCATGTTCAGGAAGTTTTTTCACATTCTTCAAATGAATCCTATTAGAAAATTTTGATTTGGCATTAGATAAGAAGGAAATTCAACGCTCTTTCCAACGGTATCCTAAATTTAAAATACATGTTTTAATTATTTTAGTTATTGCTGTTCTAATGACTTAAGGTCGAAAACACGAAAAAACTCTAAAAAATTGAATTACTCGAAAACTAAGCGTTTAAAAAATCTTGAGGAGGAACTTTCGATCAGAATGAGCTCTATAATCACGCCCTGAAGTACTGACAACCTTATGCGTACCACCCGGTATAAATCCCAAAAACTAACGGTGTTTAATAATAATAATGAACCTGATGATGGCGAAACTATTACGATTTCAAAGATTAAAAAAAATAGCAACGTTATTTTTTGGGAGAAGCCCACTAAATTACTCCCTTGCCTCAAACTTAAGTAAAAAAGGCTACCACCACAAATCCATGCATATGCATTCTGCTATATAAATACATTTTAAGAAATTGTTGGGCTCATTTTATCGAAATTCAATCAAAGTGTTTATTTTACAAATCCATGATCCGAGACTTATCCAAAACTTTTACTGTTTAGTAGCTACCCTCGGAGAAAGAGATGTCTTTCAACACAGAATGTGTTTTTGTTTCGTTTGTAAAAATCTATTACATAGGTAACTGAATGATGTTCTGACATCACGACCTTATGAAATTTTGTGAATTACAGGTGATTGGAGAAGAATGCCCGAAATATTTCCCACAAGATATGGTGAGTTCCAATCTGGACAATATTATACAACAAATACAATAACAACTGATGTACAACAACAATATTATTTCTTCTGGGAATCATTAGCTTGACCCAAAATAGGTACCGATCCCGATTACGACTCCAAAAAATGTGACTGAAATGTCGACAACCCTAGGGAAAACAAGAAATTAATTATCTAGTCAAAATTATCATAGGTACTATAAATACAAAAACAAATTCATAAAATGTGTTTTGAGGATTTTTAAAATTGTTGAATGTGCTGAGTCAAAAAATCTGTTTTTTTTTTTTTTAGGTTTTCTGAATTACTGCTTTGTACTATCCGAATGAAAATTGACTGAAACTTACTCAAAAACGAGCTAGTTACATAGTAAATTCTACGCTAAATCTAAATATTTTGTGACACAAGAAATTCTCAAACACTCAAAAAGGCTTGGGCTGATAAAAAAATAAAATAATAAAAACCGTTGAAAAAAAAAAAAAAAGAGAATAAATTGTTAAATAAAACAAAAATAAAATCAGCTCACATGTATAACTGAAGCTAGAAATTTGGGGTTGGTCTCGTTCGAAGTTGCACTATCCTACCTTTAGAGTGGTTACCTTCTGTTATTATTTAGATATAAAAAGACGAAGTTAATCAAGATTGATAACAAGAATTGCTTGTTGTGTTTAATGATTTCAAGAAATGATTTTTATATTTTGTTGTGAAATGACGTCCACAATATTATATGTATTTTCAAAGAATTGTGATCGATCGACGCAAAATTTAATTTCTACAACTTTAATGACCAAAAAATCACCTAATATAATATAAAACACAATATAATATAAAACTACATAATATAAAACTAAATATCACCGTTGGCTTGTAAAATTCAAAGAACCTGAATTTGCCGGGCATGTAAAACTTGAGAAAGGAATTTCTTCCATATTTTCCATCAACGTTTTGATTTCTTGAGACCATTCAACGCAGAACCCTATTCACTCACTACAACTGTTTTTGAACGTTTAGAAAAATTAAATTTAGAAAAACATGTCCAAAATGTGTTTTTGTAAGGTTTTTTGCGAAAAAAATGCATTAAGAAACTAATTTATGTATAGAGAAATGGGATATATTCTGAATTGGTGTTGAAATTCCCACAAGAATAAACAAAAAAATAATATTGTTAGCCAAAAATAGCATTTTCTCCCACCATTTGTTTTACGCGCAACTGGTCCAGATCTCAAAAAATGCAGAATGAAAAATTCAATGTGGGTCTAAAATGTGCAGGAAACGAAAAATTTTCGAGACACTTTTTTGAGAAACATTTTATAATGTATTGTTACAATTTGATGTACATATTTTATTTCCATGAATCAAAAGGGATCCCACGAACCAGTGGTTCCATTTTCGACTTAGAAAACTTCAATCGTCAAAATAAAAAAATTGTAACACGGCTGTGAATAGCAAAGCAGTTTTGTAAATTTGTAACTGAAAGTTATATTAAATGTCTCTCGAAAGATATCATGGTTCTCAATGACAATTCTATCGTAATTAGTGATCTACCTACCAAAAGCGAACTCATTTGTTTTGAAATTATTGAGGGAGAGACATACTGATCTGTGCTAATAATTTTTAATTACAGCCACCGAGATTCGAATAATAAATCGGAGTGAGTGTGGATACAAGTACAGCGATAGAAATTCGTATATACCTATAGGGTTTCTACACCAGGATAGGCTAAAATCAAGAAGTAGATTTCAGAGCTGATTTCTGATCAGAAGATCCTTTTTAGGTTTTTTTAAAGCCCTTGTTTTCGAGTTGTTCAATTTTTAAGATTTTTTAGGGTTTTTAAACTCCGTGTTTTCGAGTTATTGAATGTTCAAGATGTTTTCGTGTTTTGAATATGTATTTGATATGACAATAAAACGGCCATCACTCCCCTTCGATTCACTGTAAACTAAGAACTGAAAATAACGTTGAAAAGAGCGTTTTGAGCCAACTTGATACGTAAAGGAGATGCAGCTTAAATTTTAAAAAAATTAAAAAAAAATAAAATTGTGAAAAGTTTTCAGAATTTGACTATTGTTCATTTGTCGTTTTGCTGTAGCTTATTTTGAAAGGGTGCTTAACCGTTGAAAGGAGCGTTTTGAGCCAACTTGATACGTAAAGGAGATGCAGCTTAAATTAAAAAAAAAAATTTTTAAATAAAATTGTGAAAAGTTTTTAGAATTTGACTATTTTTCATTTGTCGTTTTGCTCTAGCTTATTTTGAAAGGGTGCTTAACGGGGCAAACCTTCTCAAATTCCTAGCTTTCCAACGGTATAGCCAATTTTACGTTTGTTTCACTAATTAGGGGAAAAAACTACGAGTATGTTAAATGTTGAAAAAGATGGGTTTTCTCATGAAAAATTACCCTCTATGAAAATACGAGTTTGGAGTAGGCTTCTACGTATTTATTCACGATGAATCGAATGGTAACACTAGCATATCTGCCCCTACTTCTTTATAACCGAGTTTCATACTTTAACGAACTAGTTTTAACCTTAAAAACATGAAAAATTGAGCATCACAATAAAGTGAGAATTCGTGAGTTAAAGTGTAAAACTCGACTTTAACGGAGTTTGAGAAACCTGCATTGTTACCATTCGATTCAGCGTGAAAAAATACGTAGAAACCGACCCCAAACTCGTATTTTCATGGAGGGTCTTTCACAAAGATCCTCGATTTCATTGAGAAAAAAAAAAACCATCTTTTTTAACATTAAACATAATTTTTCCCCCTAATTAGTGTAATAAAAGTAAAATTGGCTATACCGTTGGAAAGCTGAGAATCTCAGAAGTTTGCCCCGTAAAGCACCCTTCCAAAATAGTCAAGAGCAAAACGAGTAATAGAAAAAAAAGTCAAATAATAAAAAAATTTCAAAATTGTATTTTTTGCCTCTTTATTTTCGAATAAAGTCGGCTCAAGAAATATTGTTTTGGCATCAAGTAGATAGGAAATTCAACGTTCTTTCCAACGGTGTTCTTAGTTTTCAGTTTACAGTGATTTTGAGAGGAGTAATGGACGTTGTAATGTCCAAAAGTTTAAAACACAAAAAAATCTTAAAAATTGAATAACTAGAAAACAAAGTATTGAAGAAAAAAAAAACTCCTGGAGAATTTTCAATCAGAAATGAGCTCTAGAATTGACTCCTTGAATTTTGCACATCCTTAGTGAAGACAACTTGTTTAGAAATTTAATAATGTATTGAGAACATGAGTGAATGAAACTTGAATATGAACATGAGTGATTAAAACATCAGTTTTTCATTCAATAATTTATTTCAAGCAACAGAACGTTGAGTTGATCGCACTAGCAAAACTACAATTTGTCGTTTTTTAGACACCTCTGCATTGGTGCTGTCAAAGGAAGACCCCTGTTACGGAAGACCTACAAGCAGTGATGGATTCCTGCACTACAAGCAAGAATGGTACTAAACCCGGTATCCTCTCATTCACTAATAAGTAATCGATAGTTAAACAAAAACATTTTATTCATTAAACATATTGGTAAGTAATCCATGCATTACAGGGACGTCCCTATGAATAGATTGTACTGTTTTGGTGAGAATTAAAATAAGAGAAAAAAACAAAAGTATCATGATTTATCGGTCCCCCCCCCTCCTCTCACACCATTTCACCCCTTCACCGACGGTAAATTCGAAATTTTCGAGGTTGCATAACTTGACTAAAGTTTGGATCGAACAAACAATAAAGTCACGAAAAGTCTGATATAATAAAAATATAATTCAAAAAAATTTAATATAATAAAAATGTCACGATTTATCGTTATTACCCCCATCCATCACGAAATTTAAAACTCCAGTTACATATTCTAAAACTAGACCAAATTCAAGGATGA
The DNA here is from genome assembly GCA_030762985.1 of Adelphocoris suturalis. NCBI lineage: Eukaryota > Metazoa > Arthropoda > Insecta > Hemiptera > Miridae > Adelphocoris > Adelphocoris suturalis. Next base: position 28,909,680 of record CM061041.1, on the reverse strand, counting down.
ACAAATAAGAATCATGAAAATTGGACGAGAATAGTTAAAACATCATGATTTATCAGTATTACTCCCTCCATTCACCCCCTTTCATCATGAAATTTGAAACTCCTGTTACATTTTCCATAACTAGACCAAATTCAAAGTTGAACAAAATAAGAATCAAGAAAATCGGACGGGAATAGTAAAAACATCATGGTTTACTAATATTACCCCCTACATTCACCCCTTCTATTGGTGAACTTTGAAAATCCTGACAAAATTTCAAATACTATATCGAATCCATAATGGAATAAAATGAGAATCACGGAAATTCGTAGAGATTTGTAACCTAGGTAGCGTCGACACAATTTGTGTCACACACACACGCACATACACCTATGGTTTTTTTCCACGGATTCAGTCCTAGAATGGTCTGAGACGGATTCGTATGCGGTTATTTTTTCGCTCATACTTGGGTTGTCCCCAACCCCCCTGGATCAATTCCTTGACTATAAGACATAGCTTCAGAGGGACGTCCAAAAATTCACTAGTTTGACTACAGATAGTACTAAGAGTTATCAATATAAGGTGTTTCTTTGACTACGTAATCAAGTTGAAATCGCTGTTGAATTTTACACTGCCTAATTTAGATGTGACTGGCTCTCCAGTTGATCTGGTTGGTCACTGACAACCCGAAACTAGAGTATTTCCCAGACAGTTGTAGATCTCAAAAATATTATCTAAGTACTTCAAACAATACTTTTTTTTTTTTTTTGGTAAGTTTTCTTGCACCAAGAAATAAAAACTCACAAGCAACTTTATTTTGATAGATAACTTTGATTTCTTAAATGCTAAGATACTTTATATAGGTAGTCTATTTTGTTAGGATATTTGCATTACTTGATGAACAAACTATTTGAGTGGTTTGGTTCTTCCATGTCTCCTGAGCAGCTTGTTCAGCAGTACCTCATCAACAGAGTAACCTTTGGCTCGTATTATAATCTGTAGTTTCTAAAATATTGGTATGCGTCGACGCAGCTACGGAAGATTATTCTGAAAACGTTGAATAGTGCTTCTGTTACTCTGTACGGTGTACTCCCACAATTGGGACCGTCCACACAAGTTTGAGGTATAATATAAGCTTATCGTGGGTGCACAATTTGGAACGTCTTCCCGTAAGCTCGTACATTTCCTTATTTAATTACTAGGACAGATTTCTCTTTGTTACGTGTGCTTTCCATCTCAGATTGACGTCTAACGCCATACTAAGATTGTCCACCCCATTTGCAGAAAGAATCGTCCTGTTGTAAAGGAAGCTGGCACATAATTGTTCCCTTCATTTGTGGAGTCAACATGACCAGACTTTGCTTCATTCAGTCATGAATGCGGAGGATGGAGTGGCTTAGTTTGGTAACGGATTCAATTCTCGTTTCACATGTCCCCAAGATAGCAGTGTATCTGCAAAAGTGGTAGCGATATTTCCTTCAATTTCCGGTAGTCACTAGTGTAAAGCAGATACTAGCAGGCCTAGCACACCGCCTTGTACCACACCTTGTAGCCCTCCCGTTTGAATCTTCAATGGCTTTAAAAACTCGTTACCTTGCTTAATTCGGAAGTACTGGTTGGTCAAATATACGACTGAAGAAGTGCTGCATAGCATGATGGTAGTGTTTAGTGAAGTTTATGAATCAGCCCTTCATTCAAACCTTTATCAAATGCCGGCGAAACATCGCATAGCACAGGGCATAGCACAGCGCATTCTCTTCTCTTTGAGTGCTTATCCAATGAGACTTGCAATTCTGTGGGCTTGGTCGATGATGGAATGCTGTTTACTGAAGCCAAACTGTTACTTTGAAATAAGTTAAATTCTATATTAGTCAGTTAAAAAGTTCAGATCGTGTTTTGAATGCTACGACCACAGAACAGATATACGAAATTAAGTACAGGTAAGTTCAATTCTGAGTTTTCCGATTACCCACACCCAAATTATTTTATTTCTCTCGTTTGGCTTTTGGATCTACTAAATAATAAGATGTTATGGTTTTGGTGAAAAACAAAACACGAAAAATTACCTTACATTTTATCTTACGTTTCAAACCTTCCGGAAAAATTCTGGATCGCGTTCTGTGCATGTCTCATGATACAAGGGCATTCGTCATCATTCAATTGTTTTAAAAATAACGTACAGTCCAACCTCATGAATCACCCCCCTCCTCCACTGGAATGCGGCATATAGTTGCATCCTACGATCGCATGTGCCTGAGAACTATTTTCTTCTTGGGTATGCAGACGACGTAACGGCAGTGAACCTGTTAGAACTCTCGAGCTTGCTCAAACCAAATTGAATCAAATCGTGGATAAGATCCCGAAACGGATGGAAATCCATCTGTCCTGTTGAAATCAGCCTCAACGAAGACGGAAGTAGCAGTTTTCACCTAAAAGTAAATCCCCACCACTGTTCCAACACAAATAGGAAATACCGAGGTTACCAGAAGGGCGAAGAAATAAATCTAAGGATTGTTTTTTAATACAAAACTCGTCTTCTGTTACGAACTAAATCACTCGTGACGAAGTTATGGAAACCCATTTCAAAACGGAAGTTAGTGAAAAAACGTTGTCTATTTCCACGAAAAATAAAGAGTTACAATGTTAAATCTATTTCGACAGTTAGACCATCATCAGTAACAAACAATAGTGAGGTTTTCATCTGAACAATTGAAAAATTGAGTTTTTTCGTCTTCTGGGATCAAATAAGAAATTTCTCAGGCAAGACAAAGAAAACCACAGCTCTTAGTGACCCTTATGAGCAACAAGAATATGCTAAGACCCTGTAAGCGATGCGACGTGATTGGCAGCTAAACAACCAATTTCTTTGTACGGATCAGAGATAAGGATATACGATCTGGACATGATGGTTTGTTCTTAACCTAGAACCAATTTCAGTCGAAAGCCCATAAAACTTCATCAATATTTACGTAAGATCGCATTTATAGATTGGTTTCAAAGGAATCTAATAAGGAATATATTTCATTCAAACGACTCATTATACGACCTACACTTGCCCCGGGCGAAAACGACCATGGTTTTAACTCTACTATAGTTTCAATATTATGAATGATCGTACTAACAAATATCATTTTTTCAATTTTTTAAAACTAATGCGATTGCTTAATAATTTACAGATTATTGCATTCTAAATCTTAATTATTGAAACATTTCAATGATCTATATTATCATGTTGAGAATTGGCGAACGCCATAATATGCGATACTCCAACTTTATTCAGGGTACAGGTATATGTAATCATTTTTATTTTAGGCGCGTTCACGATTCATATTTATTCTATTAAAAAAAATATATATATATTCAAGTATTTTCTCTAACATTTTTGTTTCTTGTATGTGTAGGTAGCAGAATAACACTAGTAGACGGATTTGACGTAAGTGATCTTACAAGAAATAATTGTATTAATAATTTGTATCTATTAATATAACATTTATCATTAAATTTATTATGTGCTATTTTAAATCTATAAGCAGTAAAATTTATCCTGCTGATTTATCGTATTTCTAGGTAATAAGTTTGAGACTCTTCTCTTGATTTATTACAGTGTTTACATGAGTGCTTCTACATCCAAATGGGTATCATGGTGAGCGAAACTGTACTATCTACCCCTTATGCTAGCCTTATGAAACCGTGATTATTACAACAATATCGGCAATAAATTAAATCTAATGGAGAGTCGTAATTATCCACAGAGTAAGGAAAAGGTATTAGATGAGGAAAAACTAAAGAAATTCATACGGGAAAGTTCTCACGAAGACTTCCGCGAGGTAACAGTTAAGGCACTCGAAACATGCAAAGGTGAGTCATCATGATTTATGAATTTAATACCTAGGTAACTTGGGATAATCGCTTGTGTCTTTCGAAAGATATCTAGAGGTGTAGGGAGCTTGAATCGTACCCCACCATTACTAGAAGTACTCCGACTCAAATTTCCGCATCTAATCAATCATTTTTATCAATTATCTACATTATCTGCAGGATAGCTATACTGAGTATAGCACTATACTCCAGATAAAGAATGTGAGTCATTTATCAATGCCGAAATACCTAGCGGATAAAATTATCCTTCATATAAATTCTGTCTGGCAGATAGCACCGTTTGCATCCTCATTGGTGTCCGCATGCGACAAAATAAGGGCGATTTATACATGGAGCTACATTTTCTTCATGGATCGACTATTAGAAAAACCGTCTGACGTCCACAAAACAACAGTGTCATCATCGACAGTATTAGCTCGGCAAATAATAAGACAAAAGACACCACCATATTTTTGCTATTTGCTTCATTTCTAGAGTGAGAGATACATGTATGAGTTGCGATCTTGCAACCTGAATTATTATGAATGAATTATTTTGATCTGTAAGTTGTGGACTTAATTTCATCTTCGATCTGTGTTATAAAGTAAAGAACGGTATCTTTGTCCAACCGAAACCTCAATAAAATACGCACTCGTCCCATTTTAGTTGGATCTACGCGGGGTCTTACTATATACGGTCTTCTTCTCCATTCAACGAATTATGCTACTATAGAATCTTCGCCATTGCTGCTGTTTGAAGACAAATCCCCAAATATATCCATTGGAAGTATAAAAATAAAGACAATCAAACTTGAGATTCAAATAAGATTTTTGTAAATAAATGAACTTGTTTGTAGTTAGAAAGCTCTAGATATCTCATTAACCTCCAGTTATAATAGTTGCCCAGCCGTCCAGGGACCAGATAAATTAAAACGCCAGATAAGGTTTGCTAGGGATGGATAAACACCCCATATCGTGTTATCTGGAGGATAACGCTATACCTTAGATAAATCCCACTTATCCATTGGTTAAACGTGATTGATAAACCGGCCCTAAATCGATTATGAAACAAATTCCCATCGTCACAGCTCTCTCAAATGATTTGAATGGTTCCACACGCTTTAATTATAAAAGCCTATTCCTAGATGCAGTTACATTAAATTTTTAACTTCTTAGGTTGATTATAAAAGAAGTTAGCCACAGAAAGCATCCAACTGATCTAGCAGGTTCTATCTAGTTGTTATTACCGACATCCTATTTGCTCCAGATAGGCGCCGATTCAAGTTTTAACTACGTGTGTGGATGAGGAAAGAAATGAACAGTAGACCTCAATCAGCTGATCTGTGTTTTCACATATTCCAAAAGTCAGAAGTTAATAGAATAAAGAACTTAATAGGTTAAAGAAGTGCTAGCACATTGCAAAATCACGATTTAATTGGAATGGGTGTCGAGGACTCAATAGGTTCTCAATCAAAAAGTGAACTTATAGAATCTAAAGATTCATTTCAACCCTTTACATAATAATGGAAACTCTTTAAAAAATAATGACAACCTCATCAAAGAAACTTCAATATTAGACTACACGGTTTTGCCAAATCTCTGCGCTGCGGTGTGCCCTCTGACAATGAGGCATGTGGGAATCAAATTAGCATAGAAAAGAAAGATGTGACGAAAGAAACGGATGCCTTGCTGCAGTCAACCTTGTCAACCTTCCTATTGGATCGAAGGTTAGCAATAGCTCTGGCAATTCTGGGGCAACCCAAAGGAAAGTCTTCCGGTCGCCTGTCTGAATTACCTTTAAGGAAAGACGATTTCGACCTCTCACCATCCGAGTTCAGAGGTACTCTAGCTATCGGCTATACTCGAACTCCCATTGACATGCCCCAGCCTTGTGATGGTTGGGGAAATAACTCGTTGTGTTATAAGACAGGGGTTCTTTAATGAAGTTCTACAATGAGGATGTAGTGGGGTGGACTAATGAACATTACTTGAAGATACTGCTTCAGGAATTCAATGATCAAGGTCGCAACCCTCACATCCCCAGCTCTGAGAACCACAACGTGAATTATTATTTGACTTACATGTTGTAGGCACCGTGGCTCCCTGTTATCCCTGTTTAGTGGCATCAGTTTTCACATCAGCATACGTGGCGAAGAAAAGAAAATACTGCCAGTATGTCAGCAACGCCTTTGCACATTCACCTCTCTAGTGTGTTCAATAGATGGAATGGCCGTTCCACAGATGAGAATTGTTCGTGGATGTTTTGGGGGAACGCCTTGCGGATAAGCGGGGTAGGAGTCAGAGGGTTGTGAAAGGCCTGCTCAGAGCTCGAACATCTTTCGATACAGTGTGCGAATTTAGAGGGGCACGGATGGAGGAGTGTTGAAGAAATTCTGGGTTTCGCCAATAGAACAGCACTACCATTAGGCCTCATCACCAGCCCTACCATTAAAAAGAAATGTACATCCTCAATCAGAATCGAGCTATCTCGAACTGGAAGAGCATCCACAGAGCATTCAGTGACTTCCACCAGTGACTTTACGAAAATTCCATCACCAGGCTTTCTGTCCCGTGATCCATGTCTCTTTCTAGGAACAACCAACCTCAACAAGCAAATGTTTTCATTATATAAGCATATACAAATATAAGCATTATACGAGCTACAAGAATATTAAGTTTACTGATACAGGCTTTGATGCATATTTCATTGTTCGTTATTATAGTTGTTTGTTAACCTACAGGCAAAAAATACGATTCGCTATGTCCTTCGGGATTAGACGGTATGGTTGAGTGTGAAACCCTTCAAATTTATTTAGTAAGTATGCATGATACCTATATACATAACGTTTATAATATTAATCAATAATTAAACATAAAATAAAATGAGTATTAGTAGATGTTTAAAAAAGCCTTCACCCATAGAGGCACTGAATGTTTTAACACATTTTCCAGAACTGCCCAGCAAAATATTGGAAGGATGGTAAGTTGATGGAAGTCCTAATAGTTGCTAGAATATTATGATGATGGCATCAAAGTGAAATAACACTCCACTTTCTTATTCGAGTTGTGATTTGAGTCCATCTCTAATTACCGATATTTAAGGTATTGTGATACTTGTAGAATCCTTTTTTTATTTTTAGATGAACAATGCAAGAAGACCAAAAACTTTATGGCGAAATGTAGCAACACCACCAAAATTTATCGATCCCCGGAATGACGGAGGCAATGCAGATGAGAAGTTACTGCGAGTATTAATCGTTATTATAAAATAAATAACTTTATTTCACCTTTGGAATTCGTTATACACTCCCCTTGACATTAGCGCTAATCTGTGTTGTCGTCAGAAGCAGAGCCAAATGCACATTTCCACAACTACGTGCGTTGACCACATCATTTTTTTTTTTTGAGTTTGGAACTTTATGAACAAAGTTAAAATTCGTGATTTCCATCACGAAAACTTGATGCTCAAGAGCTAGACTACCAGGAGTTAAGAGTTACTTCATTACTTACGATTTATTGATGTTGACCTATTGAACAATACGGTTATTAATCACTAGTAGGCATTAATTTGGAGAACAGGTCAATAAAAGAGCAGAAATCGAGCAGAGTGAAAAGAAACGAGAAGAGAACGCCAAGTGCCAAGAGAAGGACACCATACATGTTTTATGTACTATTGAAACCAAACTACAATAAATATATCACTCAGTAAGTAGGGATAAGTACAAAAAATGTAACCAAGAACTATCACTGCGAATCTTTAAACGACGGAAAAACTAAAATTAGGTTAAAAATACCTAAATCTTTGTACCGAAGTCTCTATCGAGTCCTTAAATATTAACAGTAATTTTCAACAATGCGCTAAAACATTCAACTATTTTTTACTCTAGTACCTACTATAGTTTGCCCTCACTTTGCTTGCGATTGGTTTGGGTTCACTTTCCAAGTAGTTGCCGCATATATTGTTGCTCCAGGTAGTTGTCATATCAACGCGTACCACTTTTTTGTAGTAGTTATTCGCTTTCCCCTCGTACTTACCCATTGCGAAGGGCAGCCAGTTCTACAATAAGGAGTAGGTTTGGTTAACATTCCGATAGCCTATCATCGTCCCGGTAGTGCAAGGAATTAGTTGAAAGAGTTTCATCCCCATCGGACGAACGATACGCCCGCACATAAAGAACACACAAACATAATTTCATTTATATAGATACTAGCCGGTTACCCATGCGTTTCACGGACCCACCTGTACGGGTTGTTCGGTGCATAGACTGCTGAAATAACCATATCCAGACTGTGTTTGTAACTACGGAGGCTACATGCCAAATTACAGCATAAAAGTAGCAAAATCAGGCCCGGACTGATCAGGAAAGAGCCCATAATTTCAATCGTCTCTTAATGACCCAGAGAGTCTCCCTATCGAATTTCAACTTCCTAGAGTGAACAGGAGAGAATTTTGCTCACTCAGCTGATTAGGAAACAGCCCATCATTTCAATCGTCTCCTAACGTCCCAAAGAGTCACCCTATCAAATTTCCACTTCTGTGACAGAGTTCCCGTCAGATTCCCAGAGAAAGCGCTGGCGTCGCTCTGTTGTTACCCAACGGGCGTCGCACGCCTCTACTCATGTTTTCGAAAGGCTGCGTTTGGCGTTGGATGGGTGATCCAAGAACTGGAAAACCAATCTACTCTGAACATAGCACATTAATGCTTTTAGTAGGAGTGGTATCTCTCTCATGGGATACTGTCTCTCTCTCTCTCTCTCTCTCTCTCTCTCTCGAGGATTTAGGGCCCCATTGCACCTCTGGAAGGCAACCTAAAATCCTTAATATGGTAGCAGAGCGTGGTTAGGATTATGTTATGTTATTATAGTTAGGATTTATTTTGGGGGCGTTAATGTTTCAGAAGAAACATGGCCCGGGTTTTCCAGAAGGGATTATCACCCTTTGGTATATAAATAATTTCATTGGTCATTGACTTATAATTTCTCAATTTTTTCCCCTCTTATATTTTCAATTTTCATACCTATGGTATACCAGGCCTTTGCCTTTATTATAATTATGGAAAATCTCAACTGAACTGGAAAACCAATCTACTCCGGACATAGCACATTAATGCTATTAGTAGGAGTGGTACCATCATTTCAATCGTCTCTTAGTGACCCAGAGCGTCTTCCAATCATATTTCAACTTCCTAGGGTGAACAGTAGAGAATTTAGCTCACTCAGCTTATCATGAAATAGACCATCATTTCAATCGTCCCTTAATGACCCAGAGAGTCTTCCTATCAAATTTCAACTTCCTAGGGTGAACAGTAAATAATTTAGCTCACTCAGCTAATCTTGAAAGAGCCCATCATTTCAATCGTCTCTTAATGTCCCAAATAGTCGTACTATCAAATTTCAACTTCCTACGGTGAAAAGGAGAGAATTTTACCCATGCTTCACTCGGAACACCCGTATAGCAACCTATCAAGGCTTCTCCACTTGTCACTAATTCCCGCCGCTAACAAACTGCCTGTTAGCAACCATAATAACAGAACTTCGGGAACTAAACAGATTGATTGCGAAGGGTATCACCGTTTAAGAAGTAGAAGGATGTTTTGGAGGTTCAGACCTAGCCTATGTTGTGCGCCGGAACTTGCTGATAATTTCACGACCACTCCCATCAGAATTGGTCCAGCCGTTCAGCCGTCTATTAGGGACATACATAGATAGATAAATCGATAGGTAGATAGAAACAAACTTTGAGTTTTACATAATATATACATTTTTCTACCTACCTATATCCTTATATCATAAGGATATAGATGAATGACCAGAAACATTATACAACGGAATGTAACGTGAACACACAATGGTAAAAAAAGTCTCTCCCGTTTCCGCAGTTTTCAAGCTGGTGGGCCAATCAACTGTAATTGCAGCGTAACATCCTTCCATCAAAATCAATTCAGCTTCAAAATATCAAAGAACGTCTGTGTTGAGGCAATAGGCCGGAAATTATTCTTCAAATCATCACGGTTTATGCCAAGTGTACTCATTATTTAATTGATGAAGAGTGAAGAGGAAAAATCAACTTCATGGACAAGTAGGAAACCGGTCTTTATCAAGGAACAGGAAAACGGCAATGGTGCGATAACTCAAAGGCAGGTTTATAAACACGCCTGTCGACACCATACATCCTTGCCATCACAATGTCCAGTATGATACCACGTGCAGTTTTCGTTGCTTTCTTCGCAGTTTCGGTCTCATGGACGGTAAATCACTCTTTACCTTAGAATATATCCGAAATTATGAGCACTAGGTATTTGGTTCGAGCTGATCCCTACTCCGCACCTCCATTTCTATGCACGACTTCCTTTCGAATAAGGTATTCTGATAGTGAGTGAACAAAGTTCTCCTAATATTCAATATCAGATTTACAGTCATGTTAAACTTACAATTAGTTTAATGAAATATCTGGCACTACATAGCACAACGCAAAATCCACTTTTAACAAGTTTCCATAAAACTAACCACATTAACTGATTTTAGGGTGCGAATTGCCCATCAAAATAAATTCAGTTATTCGATATGGCAAAAGAGCTGGTTTTGTTCTTTTCTCATGCGTTGAAATCACTTGCATGAAAATTCTATATAAACCATCAATGTGCCAACAGTGTGCGCTATATTTTCGCTTATCATTAGCCTCTGTAAAGGGTAGGGTAGGGTAGAGTTGAGTAAGATCCCGCGGTGGGAAGTCCCTGCACAAGAGTTTCGTGCATTACCGTGCTAGATATGACCAAGTCTAACGGATGAAAACCGATTGCGGTAAACTCAAAATTGAGGGACCATACAATTTGGATGTGTGATTTTCAAATATCACCTGCAATTCGGAAACTTTTAAGGAAAGGTAAGAATTTTGTTAAATGCTAATTAGTATCCGCCTGATGTAAATGAGCTCTCCATATTGTTATTTTATGTCTTTGCTATGGCACATAAACTAAAAAAACGTCACGGAAAATGATTGCTCACGAAAATTGCTCACGAAAATTGTCCCAAGTGGCCACAACGATGATTATGACCATCAGAAATGACGTTGATTTGGTATGTAGCCATTTGAGGGACTTCTGAACACAACTGACCGATCCCAAATCAGCTGAGTGGCTCTAGAATCCAGTTTTTTCCCTAATGATCCCACGATTCTGAGATTTGGTATGTGGGCCCTTGAGGGACTTCTGAACACAACTGACCGATCCCAGATCAGCTGAGTGGCTCTAGAATCCAGTTTTTTCCCTAATGATCCCACGATTCTGAGATTTGGTATGTAGCCCCTTGAGGGACTTCTGAACACAACTGACCGATCCCAGATCAGCTGAGTGGCTCTAGAATCCAGTTTTTTCCGTAATGATCCCACGATTCTGAGATTTGGTATGTGGGCCCTTGAGGGACTTCTGAACACAACTGACCGATTACAGATCAGCTGAGTGGCTCCAGAATCCAGTTTTTTCCCTAATGATCCCACGATTCTGAGATTTGGTATGTAGCCCCTTGAGGGACTTCTGAACACAACTGACCGATCCCAGATCAGCTGAGTGGCTCTAGAATCCAGTTTTTTCCCCAATGATCCCACGATTCTGAGATTTGGTATGTGTGCCCTTGAGGGACTTCTGAACACAACTGACCGATTACAGATCAGCTGAGTGGCTCTAGAATCCAGTTTTTTCCCTAATGATCCCGCGATTCTGAGATTTGGTATGTGGGCCCTTGAGGGACTTCTGAACACAACTGACCGATCCCAGATCAGCTGAGTGGCTCTAGAATCCAGTTTTTTCCCTAATGATCCCACGATTCTGAGATTTGGTATGTGGGCCCTTGAGGGACTTCTGAACACAACTGACCGATTACAGATCAGCTGAGTGGCTCCAGAATCCAGTTTTTTCCCTAATGATCCCACGATTCTGAGATTTGGTATACGTAGCCCCTTGAGGGACTTCTGAACACAACTGACCGATCCCAGATCAGCTGAGTGGCTCTAGAATCCAGTTTTTTCCCTAATGATCCCACGATTCTGAGATTTGGTATGTGGGCCCTTGAGGGACTTCTGAACACAACTGACCGATTACAGATCAGCTGAGTGGCTCTAGAATCCAGTTTTTTCCCTAATGATCCCACGATTCTGAGATTTGGTATGTGGGCCCTTGAGGGACTTCTGAACACAACTGACCGATCCCAGATCAGGTGAGTGGCTCTAGAATCCAGTTTTTTCCCTAATGATCCCACGATTCTGAGATTTGGTATGTGGGCCCTTGAGGGACTTCTGAACACAACTGACCGATCCCAGATCAGCTGAGTGGCTCTAGAATCCAGTTTTTTCCCTAATGATCCCACGATTCTGAGATTTGGTATGTAGCCCCTTGAGGGACTTCTGAACACAACTGACCGATCTCAGATCAGCTGAGTGGCTCTAGAATCCAGTTTTTTCCCTAATGATCCCACGATTCTGAGATTTGGTATGTAGCCCCTTGAGGGACTTCTGAACACAACTGACCGATCCCAGATCAGCTGAGTGGCTCTAGAATCCAGTTTTTTCCCTAATGATCCCACGATTCTGAGATTTGGTATGTGGGCCCTTGAGGGACTTCTGAACACAACTGACCGATCCCAGATCAGGTGAGTGGCTCTAGAATCCAGTTTTTTCCCTAATGATCCCACGATTCTGAGATTTGGTATGTGGGCCCTTGAGGGACTTCTGAACACAACTGACCGATCCCAGATCAGCTGAGTGGCTCTAGAATCCAGTTTTTTCCCTAATGATCCCACGATTCTGAGATTTGGTATGTAGCCCCTTGAGGGACTTCTGAACACAACTGACCGATCTCAGATCAGCTGAGTGGCTCTAGAATCCAGTTTTTTCCCTAATGATCCCACGATTCTGAGATTTGGTATGTAGCCCCTTGAGGGACTTCTGAACGCAACTGACCGATCTCGGATCAGCTGAGTGGCTCTAGAGTCCAGTTTTTTCCCTAATGATCCCACGATTCTGAGATTTGGTATGTGGGCCCTTGAGGGACTTCTGAACACAACTGACCGATCTCAGATCAGCTGAGTGGCTCTAGAATCTAGTTTTTGACATTTTATGTCTTTGCTATGGCACATAAACTTAAAAAACGTCACGGAAATTGCTCACGAAAATATTCTGATAATTTCCGCTTACAACCGAGTCGTTGCTAGGGAAATGGTACTTCGTCGTTTTTCATCTCACTAAATTCGTTGTTCATTCGTTTGAAAGCTCTCGATTTATCCAACCATAATATGTTAACTACTGCGAAGTGCGTGGCCAACAAGCTGAGTTATGAGCATGGTTATTTGAATAATTGTGTACACTCAGGTGATCATTCTCAATAATTGATATTGTGAACATAACTGCAACCGCTTGTTAAATTTTGATGATACGAGTCTGCAACTAAAGACATAAAATGTCCCAATGTGTTGCAGACTCGTATGCAAGCGTCGAAATGGTGTTTCTGATGATTTCCCCTTACAACCGAGTCGTTGTTTCCTTGTAATTTCAGTCGGAATCTATTCGTATTTAGGAGTCCTTCTGAAGGAACATAAACATACATTAAGGGTAATAAAAGACAGAAATTGCTTCCATATTGTTATATTATGTTATTAATGTTATGTTATGTTATATTAATTGGCCATCACAGTACCAAAGCCTGGCAGGATAATCGGATATGCAGTTGTGAGCAAAATTAACTAAGTACATGGAGTATAATTTCTGATGATTTCCGCTTACAACCGAGTTTCTTTTATTTCATTAGCGTCACAAGTCAACTGAATGTTTATTGTTGGTTTTCTTTTTCTGTTCACATACTCGTCGCCGAATTCCGAAGGTTTCATAATATGCACGTGAGTGCATTCTATAGCACCAATGACAGTCGGAATGCGAAATTTTGAAGCCCAATCAGCCTTGGCCTGATCCATATCTTCAATAGTGCGTGGAAATCTAATCCAATCTTCAGACTTCGACACTATTGCTATAATTTTATAGGTTCAATGTAAAACGTGTTCTTGCAATAAATACAGAAGTATTCAGTTACTACAGAATGGCGACGAGGAGAAAGCAAAAAGGTAAGCAACGCCTTGATCATGATGATGACGATAACACTGAAGGCCCGTCAAAATCCATCCAGTTCAAGGATTTTGACGTGGATAGTTTTTAATAACAGATTGCACTTCAACTACAACAAACGCGAATTAACAAGTGTTTATAGCTGTGAGGTTTTACTATTTCAAACATGCACCATTTGAAATGGAGCTGAAGTAGGATAAGTGTACGACAATGGCGAAGTACAGCTGAGTAAGATCTGAAATGGGTATCTACGATACTGAATTGATGATGGGGATCTTAGATGCAATTCCTAGATACAATGAATGGATATGAACTACCTTGAGCAGCTGAGATTTTCTCTCGTCAGGAGAATATCAGAGAGCTGTAAAGACGACTGGTCTATAGAAAGAATAAAATACCGTAGTGTAGAGAAACTTGCAACGTGTTTTCGAGGTTGACATTCGAAACGGAGCGTCTTTGAGACTGAGTTCAACATGATAGTGGAAAAAAAGTACTGAGCCGCACTTATCAGCTGAGTGAGCTGTAATTTTTTTTTATAAATGGTATTATGCTAGGCTAGATTCCGGAAGAAAACTTCAGTACCTAGACCGTCTAGCAATGAATGGTAATGTACGAAGCGGCTCAGGTCAGTTGTGGTTATTAAATTACAATAACATCTAACCGTTTCAACCTATAATGCTGAGTAATACAGAGTCTTTCACGGACAGCTTCTTCCCTCTTCTGCAGAGTGAGGTCTGGGGCATAATTTATTCTCCATTCATTCTCGAACCCAGGAAGCAGCAATGCTTGCGGAAAATAGGTGAAAGTTTATTCAAGTTTTTAACACCCTTGATCAGCTGAGAGTGCACTGAATCTTAATGTATTCCGCATTGAACGCACGAAGTTGGAATTCGCTAAAGAACTTAAAGGGACTGATGTACAGAGACAACACAGAGACAACGTTCATTGACAACGTTCAGAGACGCATTCACCAGCTGAGTGATGTTCAGTAAATCGAGGAAGAATATTGATCAGTATATAGTGAACTACGAGAAATATGTAACCGTGTGATAATTTTCCCCAGTTTTAATATAGACACAACAACATAGCTATGATGCAGCAATCTTGCTTTCGATTCTTTCTGATGTATTATATCAATATTTGCCTCGATAATTTATTAGTACCGCTCTTGATTGTTTCACTACCTCAACTTACCTTACCTTAACATAACCTCCAGCGATACAGGTCTATGTGGCCCTTGACTTGACACATTACTTCCCTTCATAGAATCCGATCTTGATCTGCACCCGCCAATCTCTCACTCCCAATCGGCGAGCATCCCTGTCCAACGCATCGCTACAACGAGCTCTTGTACTCCTCTTCTTTTTGTACTGAAAATTATTGCCCTGCTTTGGTATCCAATCTTCCGGCTTGCAACACGTGTGTCCCATACCGCATCTTCTGATTTAATGTGGCTCACAATATTTTCATTGTGAAGAATGTTTCAAATTTCTGCATTTGTGCGGATACGCCAATTGCCATCTTCATACACTGGGCCACAGATTCGCCGGACAACTTTTCGTTCGACCACTTTCAAGGGGTTCACATCGTGGAGGTTGAGCACCAAATTTCTGACCCGAAACACACCAAAGGCCTCACAAGGGTCTTCCATAATTTTAGCTTACTGTCCCTTGTCAGAAGCATTGAAGTGAGGACCTTGAGATTTACGTAAAAGGCTCTTTTACCAGGCAGTATTCGCTTAGCAATTTCTTCACACTCCGTGATAGTTGTATTTACTCGTAGAAATGAAACACGATAAGTGAACCAGGGGACGCATTCAAACTCGAGCTCAGTATCTTCTGCACAGATATTCAGAATGCTTGTATTCCACCGATTTCCGGATTGTTTCTGTATAAGTGAATATGTTTTTAGTAGCTTGCACTATCGTTAGATATCACATCTAAGTCAATTTCAGAAATGTTGTACATATATCTCTGCTGAACCTCACTATCGACGCCTGCAGACCATGGCAAAGAAGAAAAATCGTTATTGCTTATTAGTAGAGATGAGTCGATACCAAAATTTATCGATTCCCGATACCGATACCTAAAAATCGATTCCCGATTCTCGATACCGATACCATCGGAGCATAATTCCTAACTTACCTGTAGGTGAAAAACAAAAAGTCCTCTTGAACTAGTAATATATTCAAATTCTTCTTTCTTCCAATAAGTTCTTGTTCCAATGAAGCTTTAATGCTTTAGCTACTTATTAAAATTAAATAAATTTTAAAGATTAATTCTTATTACAAATTCTAAATTTCAGATTTATATTTTCATTCAAGGCTTTAGTTAATTTGATTTGTGTAAATACAAAATTTGATATTTTTTTGTTATCTATCAAGTATCAATTAATAGGCAAGTTTTATTGCCTAGGATTGATTTCTTTCTGAATAAAACAAGTTAAGCAGACTGACTTGGTTTTTTAGTTTTTCGTCGGTAACTGTAAGGTATTTCCAAATAAGACTGGCTCTAGGCTTTTATACTTGGAAAACATAGCTTTGTCTAATGCTTCTGTTGTCACAAACAAAATAACACTAGCCTACTTGTAATCAAAGTTATAATTATAAATTGTGTTTTGGACAATTCATGTTTCGCAACTGCTAACTTCACACAACGGTTGCACGGTACAACCATCTTCGTTGTTAGATGGTTGCAATAGTACCGTAGTGTACTAAAACGCCCATCACCGGGCGGTATGGGTATCGGCTTTAGGCGATCGATTCTCGATACCGATACCAATGCCTAAGAATCGGTGGTATCGAGAATCGGTATCGGGAATCGACTCATCCCTACTTATTAGATAAACTGCAAGATTCAAATGTTGAACATCGTAGGCTAGCATCGCTGTGACTGATAACACTCTTCGTACACAATATTTGCCATTCATGTCCTAAGACCGCTGCTAATACATAGGTTAATAGCAGTTACCATTTGTGCGATCTCTGGCTGTTTTTACCCATGGTAGTGTGCTTGCGATTCTATTCTACCCAATTTCAAGACACATGCAAGTCATCAGAAATCATAAGGAGGACTTTTCGGCTGCCGACATAAAAGAGACTTACGAGTGAATTATAGAAAGAATGACTTCGCGCATACTGGGTGACAGAAAAAAGTGATGCATGTGGTTTGTAAGTGTTAGACAGTGCCATTTGAACCTAATGGAAGTCACCAAATAGAGAACAGATACTAACGTGACTTGCATAATAAGCTGTGCATAGACGATGGAGCCAAATCGTTGGTCTTGAAGTCACCGTAGAAAGGTACAAAACCAAAAATATGTGGAAATATCATTTTCCGAAACTACACTACCTGTCTTCGAGACTTCTGCCATTAAAATCTAGACATTTAAAAATTCAACAGTAAGAAATTGGAAACTGCTCGAGGGAATAGTTTTGGTGCATTGACACGAAGTTCAGTTTACCCAGCAAGAGGGGGAGACTAGATCAGAAATGAACATTTTGTGTTGTACGGTAATTTCCTGAGAGCAATAATATTGATGTAATGAGTCACTGCATTGATCTTTCGTTTGACATATAGGTGTGTTTGTTAAACCTTATCGAATTTATCATTCGTCTGCTAGTAAACTTTATCATTGTAGTTACCATGAACTCATGAAATTGTATAACTTACAGGTACTTGGAGATGATTGCCCAGCGAAATTCCCCAAAGAAATGGTGAGTAAAGAAAAAATAGTTTCAGTCATGCAGCATGATTGTATGAGCGAAATTTTATAAATTATCGTATTGTATCACGTTAAGTTATTATGAATTTTGTGCTTTTTGAGTGCAAAGAAACTGCTATCTATAAATTTTAAGGACAAAAACGTATTCTAAATAACAATCCACCATTCTAAGAGATTTCGTATTTTTAGCTTCTTTTCCAATTTTTATCGATTATTTAGCAAATTTTAATGAAATGAGTAAATTTTTTGAGCATAATTTGGTACATAAATCTTTAAACGTCCTATTTTATAGTTGAAAAACTTTATTCGAGCAATAATCTTCTAAAAAATATCAATTTAACGATTTTTATCCGTTTTTAGTGCTTTTTTCAGCAATTTTTTGAAATTTGACCAATTTAATGTGCCCAGAAAATGCTGACCAACGAACTCATCCTTTCATTTGGAAAGCTTGATTTTTTGGCGTAAGAACAGAATATTTATCTCAATCCTAAGGAGAATTATAGTCTGGAATGACACACACACACACACACACACACACACATTTTTTTTTTTTTTTTTTTTTTTTACGAAACTCCCCTCAAAGGCGGAGGGGGCACACCATTAAATTGAAAAATGAACAAATAAAATGAAAAAGTGGGGAGGACGCCCAGGTTTACCCGACGCCGGCTCTAGGGATAAGGGAAGTTGCAGGATGAGGAGGAAGAATGTGATGAAAGGAAGTGCCCCTATAAAACGACCACCAGTTCAAGTAAGAACCCCTCAGGACGCGGGTGGTGATACCACGGAGCACTCCTGCTGAGATGCCCAACTCGAGTAACTCCGTGGCGCTTTTCCCGCACCACACCCCGCGCCATGACACGGTCCCGGCAACGACCTTGATGTTATTGGTCGCCACTCCTTTTAGCTCAGAAATTGCTTGCCGCTGGTCATTTCTATCATACGTATTTATTTTAGCCCGCCAGGTTCGCTCCATGTCCACGCTGCCACTGGCAACCTGGACATCCAGGATTATGGCAGACCCATCGGGCTTGACGGCAACAATATCCGGCTTCTTGCTCCGGTCACTCGGCATGTGATATAGTCTCTACCTCTCAACAACCCAACCGCTGGATGACAAAGCGCCTGCTATCTGCTTATCAACCACATTGTGATGTAGAATGCTGCAACCATGAGTACTAGGGCACTGCTGCACCACATGATACAGATTCTCATTTGCACCCTGACAGGCACGGCAAAGGGTGTCCACTGTCCCACGACTACTCCGTGAACACCTCACCGAGGTGGCTAGTGTAGCCACCCGGACGGCATGAAAATGGCAGTAGTCGCGGGCCCCAATGCCCTCTGAAGCCCATTCCACCCACTGGGAAGAAATGGGGGATTCAGAGCACTGTCGGAGTTCTTTACCATCTACTGACTCATGCAGTGCAGCAGCGAACTCAGCAGATGAGCTGGGTTTTGGAGCAGTTGGTGTTGCTCGATCGCACCACAACAACTGCTGCCGGACAAAGTCCAGGTCAGCAGCAGTGCGGGCGACCTCCCAGCTCGTGCCCCTAAGGGCAAGCAGGCGCTGGCGGCGTAAAGATGGGATGCTGGCAGAAAGAGAGACAATACTGAGCCCACCGGCCTTGACCGGTGCGTGGATATAGGCACTTGGGACACCAGGTGGAAAGCCTAGCCAAGAGCGCACAGCAGAGCGAACTTCACGATCTAACTGTAGCAGCCTCCCCGCAGTAAGCCTACCAAAGACTAGCCCATAGGTTAGCTTTGGCAGTAAATACGTGCGAAGGAGGCGCAGCTTCTGCTGTGGCTTCAATGGAGCCTTGGTGATACGAGCTAGTGCTCCACCAAGGTCCACACGGCTTGCGGCAATGGTGGCCACACCCATGAAGTCAACTCCAAGGTACCGCCAAACATCC